>WOXC01003840.1:0-600000 GCA_011680675.1 Gymnobelideus leadbeateri | reverse complement strand
GTTCAACCTTGTTTAGTTCCTTATGATTTCTCATTCATATTTACTTTCTATTGCTTTTCTTTTTTTTTTTTCAAGCAATTGGGGTTAAGTAACTTGCTCAAGGTTACACGGCTAGTCATTATTTATGTGTGGGTGCTCATTTTCTGAGGCCGGATTTGATCTCAGGTCACCCCAACTCTGAGGCCGGCGCTCTTACTCACTGCACCACCTAGCCGCACCTTTTAGGGCAATTGGGGTTAAGTAACTTGCCCAAGGTCACATGGCTAGGTTTTTGTTTGTGTGGGTTAAGTGTCTGAGGCCGGATCCAAACTCAGGTCCTTCTGACTCCAGGGCTGGCGCTCTACTCACTGCGCCACCTAGCTGCCCCTTATTGCTTTTCTAAAGTCATATGTTTGAATTATCAAATTTTCTATTCAGCTCTCATCTTTTCATTAGAAATGCTTGAAAGTCCTCTATTTCATTAGATGTTCATTTCCCTCCCCTCTAGCATTATACTCAGTTTTTTCTAGAAGCTGTTCTGGATTTATAACTCTAGATCCTTTGCCTTTTGGAATACCATATTTCAAGGCTTCTATTCCTTTATAGTTGTTCTTCAGTTGTGCCTGACTCTTTATGACACCATTTGGGGTTTTCTTGGCAAAGATACTGGAGTGGTTTGTCATTTTTTTTTCTCCCACTTATTTTCCAGATGAGGAAACTGAGGCAGCAGGATTAAGTGACTTGCTCAGGGTCACACAGCTAATATGTATCAGAGACTAGATTTGAATTTAGGTCTTCCTGACTCCAGGCCCAGAACTTTATCTACTGTGCTATCCAACTTTCTTTTTTGTGGTGGTGACTGCTAAATAATGTATGATTTTTACTGTGGCTCCACAGTGCTTGAATTCTTTCTGTCTAGATGATTGCAGTATTTGCTCTTTGATATAAGAGCTCTGGATTTTTCTCTAAAATATTTCTGGGAGTTCTCATTTGGGAGTTTTTTCCAAGATGTGACTAGTGGATTCTTTCAATTTCTCCTACTGTATTTCAATGAAGACTTTTTCATAGCTGTTAAAATACTTTTGATTTTGTTTTGTATCTCATATGATTGATTATGTGAATTATTTTCCCAACTCTTAACCATTCTTGCATTCTCATTATGAATTCAGTTGTCATTATGAATTTTCTTATGCTTTGATGAAGTCTCTTCACCATATTTTATTTAATAGTTTTGCTTCCATATTCGTTAATGACATTGACCTAAGTGAAAAAAACAGGTTAAATTTTCATTCTTTGTTTTGCCCTTTCCTGATTGGGTTATCAGGAATGTATTTACCTCATAGAAGTTTGGGGGAGTCCATTCTTTCTCCAGTTTTGGAAAAAAAGTTTCTGTAACTTTTTGTGCAATAAAGCACTATTTGTGCTTTAGATTAGAACTGTCAAACTCTCATTGCTAAGGCAACACTTGAGTGCCTCAGAACCAGATTATAATGTAATTGGGCAAGATGGTAGAGTAGAGGAAAGGCTACAGCCGAGCTCTCCCAACATTCCTCTCCAAAAAACTGTAAAATAATGCTTCAGATTGAATTCTGGAGTGGCAGAACCAACAAAAGATTGGGGTAAGACTGTTTTCCAGCCCACAACAACTTAGGAGCTTGGAATAACAGGTTTGTCTTGCTGGGATGCCAGAGTGTATGCAACAGCAACATGAACTGTGGGACCTTGGAGGCAGTGACAACAGAAAGCAGCTTTAGGATCTCTCAAACCAGAGACAGTAAGAGGATTGGGTAACTGGTCAGAAAGATATTACAGAGGGTTCCTATGCTAGCACTGGCTGCCAGACCAAATACTGAGAGGCAGCATATTGACTATACCCATTGCTGGGTTAGAGTTCTAGGGTGGAGAGTAGTACTTTTGGTCACAAGAGAGCAAGGGCCCTGAGGAATAGCATGGCTTGCAGCTGCAAGAGATCAGGGGCCCTTGGTAATGTGACAGATGAAATCTGAAATAGCAAAGGAAACAAAGGTTTGAGCTTTTGATCGTATCAATTTATTAAGCGATGCATGCCAATTGCATAACAAATTGGGACCAGCCCCCCTCAGCTTGACACTACCCAGGTTTTTATACATTAAAAGAAAACAGTTAACAGGATATAAACCAGGATATAAGATTAGGTAATCTGATTCCTAATTGGAGGAAAGACTAGGGCCTTCTCAAGTTGGGAGAGGGAAAGCAAACAGGTACAATTCCCTGAAGTCAGAAAAAGAGGTGTCCCACTCTTCCCCAAGTGCCAGTATTCCATCAAAGGATCATGGAAACAGTAACTGATTGACCCTTACAGGGCCAGTTTTCAGATAAGACATATGGGTTGCTTGAGATGTATAATTGTGAGAAAACTCCTTGCATCAGTGTTTGGATCTGACTGGGTTTCTGGTCAGCATAAGCTAGGTTTTTAGTTAAGGGTCTCTAAGTTGAAGTGGTCTAGCTTCTCAGCTGAGCAGGGTTAGGTTCAAAGAATGCAATAAAGTTTTCTCACCATTCCTGTAATTGAATAAAGTTTTCTCAAAGACAGAAATTGGACTAGACCTATAATTGAATAGAAAGGGAACTGAGCTAACTCCAGAATTGAATCAGAAGATGTAGTCTTTGTGGTTCTCTCATTTCTCAAAGTTCCCTCAATAAAGACCAGCATGCATTCCAGGAGAGCAGTGACTACACCTCTCCCCAGATCATACCACCTTGGAAGCACTGAAAACTTCCAAACCCCCAGAACATCAGTGCAAGAAGCCTAAAGCTTGGGACAGTGCCCCACCCTCAACTTTAATATAAATTCCATAGTCAAGAAATAAGGTGGAAAAATGAACAGACTATATAAAAAAAAAAGGATGTGAGTATAAAATGTTGCTATTTTGATAGGAAAAATCAAGACACAAACTCAGGAAAAGACAATGATGTCAAGACTGCTACAAGCAAAACCTAAAAACAAAAGAAAATAGGAATTGGACACAAGTCCAACAAGAATTCCTAGAACTAAAAAAAATTTATTTTCAAATCAAATAAGAGTGGTAGGAGAAAAATTGGGAAAAGAAATAAAAGCAAAGCAGTAAAATTATGAAAGACAATTAGCAGCTAGGTAAAAGAAGCACAAAAAGTACTAAAGAAAATAGCATCTTAAAAAACCCACAGAATTGGCCAAATGGTAAAAGAGGCAAAACTACTACATTCATGAAAATAACTCCTTTATAATTAGAATTGGTCAGATGGAAAAAGAGGTACAAAAGCTCACTAAATAAAATAATTCTTTAAAAATTAGAAATGGATGAGTGGAAGATAATGAATGACTCTGTGAAACATCAAGAAACAAAATAAAGTCAAAAGAAGGAAAAAATAGAAGAAAATGTGAAATATTTTTTTTAAATGACCTGGAAAATAGATCAAGAAGAGAGAATTTGAGAATTATTGGACTACCTGAAAGCCATGATCAAAGAATGAGCCTAGATATTATATTTCAGGAAATTAATGAAAACTGACCTAATATCTTAGAACCAGAGGGTAAAATAGAAGTGAATGAAAAGAATCCACTGATCACCACCTGAAAGAGATGCTGAAATGAAAACTCCCATGAATATTGTAGCCATATTCCAGAGTTGCAGGTCTCAGATAAAATATTGTAAGCAACAAAAAACACAAAAAAACAAAACCAAAAAAATGAAACCCATTCAGATGTCCTGTAGCCACAGTCAGGATCACACAAAATTTAGTAGCTACTCTGTTAAAGGAGCAGAGGGCTTAGAATATAATATTCTTGAAGGCAAAGGAGTTATGATTACCACCAATAATTACCTACCCAGCAAAACTGAGTGTAATCTTTCCAGGGAAAAAATGAATATTTAATGAAATAGATGACTTTCAAGCATTCCTGATGAAAAGACCAGAGCTGGTTAGAAATTTGGCTTTCAAATGTAAGACTTAAGCATAAATAGGTAAACATGAAAGGGAAGTCATAATTGACTCAAGACAGTTCCTCAATGGAAAGATGAGACATGTAACTCCTAACATCTTTTATCATTATTACAGCAGTTAGAAGGACTCTACATAGACAGAGGGCATGGAAATGAGTCGATTATATTGAGATATTCTCAAAAAAAAAAAAAAGATCAGTCCCGAAAGAGGGATGTCCTGGGCAAAAGAAGGGGGAAGGGAAAGGAAAAATGGGGAAAATTGTCTTATATAAAATAGGCATGAAAGGAAGAATTTTACAGTGGAAATTGCATGGGAAGGTGGGCAATTCATGAACCTCACTCTCATCTAAATTAATTTAAAGAGGGAAGAAGATATATACATATTCAGTGGGCACAGAAATCTATCTTATCCAACAGGGATAAGATAGTAGTGGAAGGGGATAAGAGAAGGGGGGAGAGCAGATTAAGGGAAGTAGTGGTCAGAAGCAAAACAAGACTTTTGAGGAGGGTCAAGGTAAAAAGAAAGAGAAGGATAAACAAGAGAATAGGATGAAGGGAAATGCACAATTAGTAATTGTAATCATGAATGTGAATGGGATGAATTCACCCATAAAATAGGAGTGGATAACCTAATGGATAGAAATCAAAATTCAACAATATGTTGTTTACAAGAAACACACTTGAAGCAGGAAGACACAGAGTTAAAATAAGGGGTTGTAGCAGAATCTGTTATGCTTCAGCTAAAGTAAAATTATATGGCTTTAGGTGATCTACAGGTATCCTTATATATGGAATTGGTGCCTCCACTTTCTTTTTTTTTCAATGTTAATAATTTTATTTTTAGTTTTTAATGTTAGCAAAAATATTCTTAAAATTGTTATAATTACTAAGATAATTTTTTCTTCTTTTTTTTTGGACTTGGACTGAAGTATATTTTTTAATTAAACAAATGCTTTATTAACTTCTGGTTTACATCATTCATTTCCACCAGATTTTGAGTTAAAATGTTTTTCCCCTACCCACCATCCAAGAATAGCAGTCCCACAAGATATATCTTTCTCCAGTCTGCTCTCTCCCATATCTTCTCCCATACCCCCTTCGACTTTTCCATTAGAGCAAGGTGAATCTCTGTGCCCCAATGCCTGTACATCTTATCTCCCAATTACATGCAAAAGAGTATTGATAATAGTATTTATATATATTTGAAACATTTAATTTTAAGACCTAGAATTTCAGATCCATTCCCTTCCTCCCTCGCCACCCATTCCCTCTGGGGAGATAAGTAATTCAGTATGTGTTGTACATGTATAGCTATGCAAACTATTACCATAGATGTATTGTACAAGGCTGCTTATAATTCCTTCCCACCCATCCCACCCCCCACCTGGTCCATTCCCTACTTGATCCTGTCTCTCTTCTATAGTGGGTACTTCCAACCTCCCCTCCCCCCAAGAATGCCCTCCCATCCATCATCCCTCCTCTCATCCCCCTTCCCCCTATTCTGCTGCAGGTTGAGATATCCTATTTAGTATGTATGTCATTATCTCCCTGGGGCTAAAACCACTCACGCGGACCTGGGCTTGGCTCACTGAGTGCTGCCCTCTGAGCTGCCGGCTCCCAGAGCGCTGTGCTGTTCTTTCCTGCAGGGCTGCTGGACTGTCCTCAGCGGGAGGTTAACTTCTCTGTGTCCTTTTGTGGGTGCTGGGGCTCCAGAAGTTGTTCAGAGTTCCCTTTTACATAGTTTGGAGGTGATCTGGGGGGAGAGTGCCTTGGACACACTGTTTCTACTCCGCTAGCTCTGCCTGCCTCCACTTTCTATTTGAATTTTACACCACTGATTTTAATGATGGTTAGAATCTAATTTTATATCTTTCTAATCTAGAGAATTTTCCCATTGTAGTTCGTTTATGCCTTGTTCAGTTTCTGTTTCTCAAATTGTATAACTTAGCTATTATCTTTTGTTAATTTGAGCATTTTGTATTTTTTGTAGATAATAGTCCCATTTCAATTAGATTTTCAGTTTCACTGGCAAATAATTAACTATAATAGTTTCAGGTATTTTTTCTTTATTTTCTTTTCAGTCACTGTGATTTTCTCTACCTTATTTTTCATTTTAGTGAGTTAATTTTCTTTTTCTATCTTAAAAGCCAAATTAGCCAACAATTCACATATTATTGGCCTTTAAAATAACTATTTCTTTTTAATTTTCAAAATTTTCCATTTTGTGATTATCTTTTCTAATTTAACTGCTTATTTCATTACTCTGTCCTAGTTCTGTTTTGTTGTTGAAAGATAGACATTTTCCTCTATGTACTGTTTTAGGTTTATCTTATAAAATTTATAAAATATAAAATTATAAAACACAAATTTATTGTTGTATAGTTATTTTCATTTAAAAATTTTATTGTTTATATTTTTGACCTTTTAGCCAATTATTTAGTTGTATTGTTTTTTATGATCCCTAAGCTTTTTACTATATTTGGTATATGACATTCCAGGCTACTCTTCCCACTCCTTCACCCCTTTTTTGTCCTTGATGAAAATTCTTATCTTATCAAATGTGTATTTCTTAATGTGTGGTTTCCTTCTTCCTATCTTTTTTGCAAGATTCTTACTGAAACTTTGGAATTTGATAGGTCTGCTTTATGGCTTATTTAAATAAGGAGTTCTTCACTGTTGATATGTTGTAGATTTTGTTAATTTATACTTTGCCCTCTGTTTTAAAATATTTACTTAGTTATAGGTTCTATGACCTTAACATCTTTGTCTTCCATCTGAGCTATTCTATTCCTCAAAGAATCCTGTAATTTATTAAGTATTTTCTACCAACTATTCCAAACTGTCAAATCTCATGTTCATTTCTTTCCCTGTTCTTCTGTCATTGATTTCTTTTTTTTAAATCAATTTACAGATACCAGATCTTCCTAAATTTCTCCTTGGTAGAGAGACGTCATTCTTTCCTTCTGGAGATTCCTCTTGATTTTCTTTTACTTTATAATACATATGAATTTTATTAGGGCTTTTTTTTCACTTATGCATTTTTTCAGTCATTTATTTTTTATACGTTGATATTTTTTTTATCTTTATACTCTTCTTCACCTTCTCCTTTAAACACTTTTGTCCATTTTCTTTTATTTGGTGCATTGTTTCAAGGTGAAGAAGAAAGAGAAGTTGGGTTTAGTTACAACTTCTCAATCAGCTGTTTTGTTACAACTTTCAGGGCTTAAAAAATTTAATTAGAATCTTCGATGCTATCCCCCCAAAATGTTTGGCTCCTAACCATTCAGACCACTTTTCTAATTTGCCCAGGTGCAAGTACCTTTTAGTCCTTTCCCCTGTTAGAATGTAGACTCCCTTAGGGCAGGGACTATCCTAATGCTTATTTACTGTGCTTAGCACAGTACCTGGCACATAGTCCCCACTTAGTAGCTTAAGAAGTACTTAAATAACCACTTGAATGCTTTATCTAATAAGTTTGAAATGATACTTTGGGCCCAGATGATTAAAAAATTTTAAAGCTAAACAGAATAACTTATTTTTTATTTTAGAAAGATAGGATAGAGAGCCATTGGAGTTTATAGAGTAAGGAAATTACATGATTAGGCTTATGACAGCTGTGTGGAGGATAGGTTGAAGAGGAGAGACAGGCAAGGAGATAATTTTGTAGGATGTTGTAGTAGTCTGGGTGAGAGGCAATGAATTCCTAAACTAGAGTCATGTCCATATAAGTTGAGAGAAGAGGACTGATGTGAGAGGTATTGTATAGGTAGAAATGGCAAGATTTAGCAACTGACTGGATATATGTATGGGTGGAAGGAGAGTGAGAAGTCACAGATAATACCAAGGTTGTGAACCTGAATGGCCAGAGAATAATGGTGCCCTTGACAGAAGCAGAGCCATTTGTCAGGGAGGTGGCTTTGGGAGTGAAAGAGATAACGTGTTCTCCTTTAGATATGTAGAGCTTAAGAAGCCTATGAGACACTGAGTTTGAAATATCCAGTAAAAATAATTAGAGATGTACCACTGAAGCTCAGGGTATGTATATATATATACCCCTTTTTGTAGGAATTTGGTTGAGAAAGGTGAGACATGGTACTATGGGTGAAAGGGAAAGTAGGATCTATGGTGGATTTTTTCACTGTGAAACAATGAGTGTATTTCACTTGCATGTACTTTTAGGCATCTGGAAAGGAAACAATAGACTGGGAGAGATTGCCCCCACAGTTACACCCTTTCTTTCTCTAATCTTCAGTCTGCAAGATAAGATGGAAAGGGATAAAATCAAGTATACAACATAGAGAGCTTAGAAGAGCTGCCTTTTCATGAGAGATTGAATTGAAGGGCAAAATGGGAATATCAAGTGGTTTTGAGAGATAGAGAAAGGTAAAAGATGGAGTTCATAGGGAATGATTTCTATTTTTTCAGCAAGGTTCTTTGCTTAGAGGGAGGGGAAGGGAATAAGGTGGGAAACTTGAGGGAAATAAAGAGGGTGTGGAACATCTTCTCTGGGGAATGGGATAAAGAATCTATCAGGTGAGGGGTGGCTAGGTGGCACAGTGAATAGAGCAGCAGCCCTGGAGTCAGGAGGACTTGAGTCCAAATCTGGCCTCAGACACTTAACACAAAAAAATTATCTGTGTGACCTTGGGCAAGTCACTAAAAAGAATCAATTAGCGAGGAATAAAAGTATAGTTTTATTATAGTGAGGGTCTAGTTGAGATTTGATAACTTGAATTTGTAGTAGACTTGATACAATCAATTATGATTTCCTTCAGCTCTGTCCAGTAGCACATGAATTGGAATAGAGGAAGTAGATGGTAGGAATAATCCAGAGTTGGGGTTTGGTAAGGTATAACTGTCAACAGGAGTGTGGAGCAAGGGATTTGGGGGTGGAGGAGAGTGTAGAGTTTAGCTGGGTTTTATAGGGTCAGAATTGAGAAGGGAGGAAAGTATAGTTATAGTGGGGAGGAGAGCCTGACAGCAGTAAGGGATGAAAAGAATGAAGGCCCCAGGGAGGATGAAGAATGGATTTAGAAGCGGTAAGGGATAGGAAAAATTGAATGATAGGAAGCAATGGTCTAAGAGAATAATTCATAGTTTTTGAATGTCGAAGTGGAATACCTGTAGATGATGGCGAGGTCGGGATGTGACAATCCCTGTGTATAGCTAAGGTGCAGTAGGGTATGTTATGTGGGTTGAGGACATGAGGAATTAAGAGATTAGGCGGGTGTTGGAGGGGACATCAGCATCTATGTAGAAGTCCCTTATTATTTGGTCAGGAGTTGGAGTGGAGAGAAGAGGGTGTGAACTAAATATTGAATTCCTTGAGGGAGGGAAGTAAAGAGGGAGGGAGGAGAGTTCCTAACAGGTGACAGATAATTGCTATGAAGACCTTGATTGAGTAGCAAATGAGGAGACACTAATAACAGCAGCAAAAGGAGAGCCTGAAATTGGCCGTGGGGAGCCAGGAGTATGCTCTCTCCTGGATTAGTATGTGGGAGTACTGGTATGAGGATGAGCTTAGCCAGTGCAGAAGAGAGTGTCTGGGGATGCAATGACTCTTGTGGGGAGCCAGGCCTTTCAGTAAATGGACCTCAAGAGGAAGTTCTAGGCACAGTGTGAGAGGCAGTCCAGCTGGGAGTAGGATATGGGAGGAATAGGTTGGAGGGGAGTGGGAATGAGTGGTAAATGAAGCCCCAAGCAGTAGCTATTCCCAGGTGTCTTCTTCATTTTGACCCACTTTCTTACCTCCTTTAATTCCTTGCTTCCCATTCTCAGGCTCTTTTATTACTCTGCTGACAGCCATATGTGGAATTCTCTCTTTTTTTTTTTAATTGAGGGATTTGGTTGAGAAAGGAGAGATATAGGATTATAGCTTGAGGGAAAATTAGAGTCTACTGTGGATTTTTCCTCTATACGGGAGACTTAAGTATACAAATGATTCTATAATAAAAGTTAGGGTATGATTAAATGCTTTGGATAGGTTATATAGAGTAGTGTGAGAAATTTGCAGGTGGGAAGGGATCACTTTTAGGTAGGTGCATCCAAGAAGGTTTCATTAAAGAGGTAGCACTGTGAGCCTTGAGCCAAGAAAGAGACTTTTTTTTTAACACTTTTCTAGGAAAAGGGGCACATATAGCACTGATATGAAAAAAGGCAGTTCAAAATCAGGGAACAGTATATAGACCAGTTTGGTTGAAGCTTGAAATGTGTGAAGGGCATGAGTATGAAATAAGGCAACAAATGTAGGTTGGAGCCAAATATGGAAGGCCTTAAATTCCAGGAAAGGGAGATTATATTTTATTCATTAGGCACTAGGGGACTGATGCAATCCTACCTAGGCATAGGGAAAATTACATCTGCCTTCTACTGTAGGAATATGTACATATTTGTCTTATATTTCTTTTTTTGATGAGACTTTTCTAGACTATTTAATTGGGGACACCAGAGCAACTGCAGGAATTTATGGCTCAGGAATTGGAGGCATGTTTAAAAATCCAGTGACACTCCTTTATCAGTTTGAGTCTTGGATAGACTCAAACTTGGATAGACCATAGACTTTGGACTGAAAGGACCTTAGATAGAAAGGCTAAAGCTTAGATAGGTTAAGCAGTTCATCTGAGCTCACACACAAGTAGTTAGTGACCTCGCTAGCATTTGAGCCCATATGCTCCAACTGTAAATCGAATGCTTTTTCCACTGAACCACATTGCTGAATGAGGGTTCCATTTTGCCTATACCTGCATGTGAGTTGCTATAACTCATTGAGAAGAATTTGGAACTTAAAGAATGTATGCTGTACATTTGTAGGGGGGCAGGGGTTCCTACCTCTGCAGTTTCAGTCCCTTCAGGATATGGAGTATGGGAGTAAACTGGGTATGACTCAACCTTCTGAGGTCCCAGAGATAGGAAATGTCTCCAGGCTCTGCTAACTTGCTGGTGCTAGAAAATGTCTGGCTGAGAATGCTCCAGTCATTCTCATATATAAATTCAAATCAATGAACATTTATGAATCAGGGAAGGAAAAGGGAAAGGAATATGCCTTGATATGATGCCTAATATGTACCAGGCACCGTGCTTTACAAATATTACCTCATACCTCATATGATAAGCAGCTACTAAGTACGAAGTATGAGACTCTGGGGGAAACAAAGGCAAAAATTATAGTCTTTGCCCTCAAGAAGCTTACTTTCTAATTGGAGATTACTAAGTGTACACACATATGTATAATATAAAGTTATTAGTGAAAGAAATAAGCACTAGCCACTGAGGGGATCAGGGAAAGCTTAAAAGAGGATGTGGCACTTGAGGTGAATGTGGAAACAAGAATTCTGAAAACTGGAGTTGAAAGAGTATATCCTAGGAGTGGAGGAAGGCTTGTATGACTACACAGTGACTGTTCAGAATCTCAAGTTCAGGAAACAGCTAGTTATCCAGTTTGGCTGGAACCTAGAATGTACAAAGCTGATGGGTACAAGTCAGATCCTGGAATTTCATGAATACCAAGGTCAATTGTTGTCATTAAAATCAGGAGCTACTCAAAAGATTTTGAGCAGTGGCATGATATGGGTAGTGGAGATTATGAATTAAGGATACTTGTTTTGGTACCTGTGTGGAAGATCAATTGAAGAGGGGGAGACTGGAGGCCAGGAGAACAATTAGCAAACTTTTATTACAAGGGCCTGAACTAAGGTGGGTATTATATGAAAGGATAGGGGAGGGGACAGTTAGGAGATTTGTTGAGATAGAATTAACAGGTCTTGACAAGTAATTGACTACAGGGGGTAAAGGAGAGGATAGACTCAGCAATTATTCTGTGGTTATGAACCTAGGTGATTAGAATAGTAGTATCCCAGAAGACATAGGGGAGGATAGAGGTGAGTGATTTTGTGGGAAGATGATGAGTTATTTTTTTCTGCATTTGAGTTTGAGATGATGGTGGAACATCCAGGTAGGGATATTGTGGTAGGCAGTTAGAGATGCAGTACTGCAGTTCAGAAGAGAGATTAAGGCTAGAGAAATCAGTATAGGAGTCATCTGCATAAAGATGGTAATTGAACCCAAGGGAGCATATGAGATCACTATATAGAGAAGAATAAAGGACTTTGGCCAAAACCTTTGGGGATACTCATGCTTAGGGAGTGGGAAAAGGATTATAAACCAGCAAAGGTGACCCAGAAGGAGCATTTGGAGGAATGAGGAGAGAAGAATAAGGAGAACTTGGAGAGATGACTACTGCAGAAGCCTGGGGACAAGGTGGTTGACAGTGTCAAGAGGGAGGAGAGAATATTTAAGAAGCGGGAAGAGTGGTGGACAGGGTCAGAAGATAGAGTTCAAGGGAACTGAAAGATGAGAAAGTGTCATCAGATTTAGCAGATAAAGAGACCATGAATTAATTTCAATAGCTTGATGGGTTTGGAAGACAGATGGCACAGGATTGAGATATGCATTAGTGTTGTGGTAGTGGAGGCATCTAGGAGTTTAGCATTTGTTTGTTTGTTTGTTTCAGGATAGGGAGCACATGAAATATTTGTAGTCAGTGGAGATGTAGCCAGGAGATAGGAAGAGAGGGGAAGTAGCATGGGGAGGAGAGGCAAGGCAAGAGAGGGAAATAAAAGGCAATGATTGATGAGAAATTGGGAGAAAATAGGATAAAGTACAAGTAGAATCAAGTGAACCAGATTGCAAGGAGTTGAGAATTTCAGTGGGTAGTGAGGAAAATGAGAGTGAAAGTCAACACTTTGTAGGACATGAGTAGAGGTTAGCTTTGGCAAGGAGTAGGGCCACTTCTTCCTCAAGGAGGAGAGAGATGGGTAATGATATAAAGGGTTTTTTAAAAGCTCGGAATAACAAGAATGAGGCAACTCACAATGGATGACTGATTTTCTCAGTTAAGTAGGAGGTGGAGTTGCCTACTGTGAGAGAAGAGAGGTTAACGAGAGGGGAGGTTTGGAACAGCTGCTGTGGGAAGTGTGATAGAAATTCAGTAAGGGAAGAATAAAATGATTGCTTTCGATAGTGAGAGCCCAGCTGAAATTGGGAAGTATGAATTTGTATACCATCTTCAATCCACATCCGTTAGCCCTGGAGTAAGTATGGAGAAGGGTAAGCGTATGGATGAGCCAGGTGAATGTTGGCAGGGTATAAACTGGACAAGGAGGCAAGGAATTGGGTAGAGTTCACTGTATAGTTGAATTGTTTAACTATAGGATCAACTCATCATCTCCCCTTTCTCTGATGGGGAGGAAGTAGTGTGGATCCTGGGTCTCAGGGCCCAAAGGAATGGGGCTATTCCTCAAAAGGAGCTTGGTGCTAAGTCACTCTCTCCTGATTCATGGTTGTATCAGCACAGTTAGTAAGTCAACAAACATTTATTAAGAGCCTGCTCTGTGCCAAGCATTGTGGATACAAAGAAAGACAATTAAGTCCCAAACAGTCTCTGCTTTTGAGGAGCATACTTTTTTAATGGGAGAAATAAGATATAAATATCTAAGTACCTACAAGATCCATGCAGAATAGATGACGGTCATCTGAAAGAGAAAAGCATTAGTGGCTTGTAGGACTGGGAAAGGCCTTTTGCAGGAGGCAGAAATTGAGTTGAATCTAGAAGGAACCAGGGATAGTAAGAGGTGGAGGTAAATGGGCAAAACAGTGCAGATGTGGCAGACAGCCAGTGCACATCCCTGAGGAGACACGGCCACATTCTAGAAGCTGCAAGTCAGCCAGTATAGTGAGTGGAGAGGAATAAAATGTGTAAGAAGGTTAGGAAGTGGGGAGGGGCCCTAGTATGAGGAGCTTTCAGTGCCAAGCAGAGAACTTCTTTTGATTTTTGAGTTAATAGGGAGCACTCAGAGTCCTTGGAGAGGGAGGCAAGGGCATGGGGATGTAACATAGTCTGCAGCAGGTGTGGGGAGCCATGCTTTAGAAAAATTACCCTGATAGCCGAGTGGAAGATGAACTGGAGTCGAGAGAACCTTGAGACAGAGGCAAGTTAGACAACTCTTACAAGAAGCTACCTCATTGTGATTTATTGAAATTCATCCTTTATTTATTTCATTTTAAATTTATTTTTTAATTTATTCATTCATCTATTAATCTATTTTTGTTTTAGAATAAGCTTTGCTGATACATTTTGTTTTTTCTCATCACAGTTATTTCTGAATATGATACTACTCGATTCTAGCATTGACACCTCTCATAATTTAAAAAAAAATTTAAAAAGCAGTTCTACAAAAGTAACCCAGTCTGACATATACTGTTTCTATCATCTCCCACCTCTACTGAGAAGAAGGAGGTGTGTTTCCGGGTCTAAGGCAGATAATTACAGTTACAGTACTCAAAGGTTGTCATCCTTTTTGTGTTTTTCTAAATTTACATTTCCATAATCATTGTGTACATTGTATATGCAGTTTTAGCCCCTGATCTTCCCCCATTCCCCTGCTTTGTGATTCTGTGATACCAATATTCATCTACCTAACAGCCTTTTTTCAAATAATCAGAATAAGAAATCTCAACTGTTAGGATATGTGCTGAAGGTCTCTCTCTGTGCTAAAAGCAAAGCAGCCTCTAGATTTGATCCAAATTCATCTTGCTATATTTGGCAAAGTCCACCATACCTTGTGGATATGAGGTGGTGGTGCTGATACACTTTTACTTAAGTCAGGCAAGTGAAGAGAAATCTTTGCTTGCCACTAGTCCACTAAGTTAGTCTTGTACTTAACTGAAGTAATAGTTGTTCCCATTGCCTCTAAAGCCTCCCCTCCCCCTCCCCTAACTTCCCTATTACTGTTGGGGATGCCACTATCCTCCCAATCAAACAGGCTGACAGCCTAAATATCATCCCTTATCCACCAGCTCTCTCTCACCTCTCATATTCAGTCTGTTGCCAAGGTCTGTTCATTTTACCTTTGTAACATCCCTCAAACCTATTCCCTTCCCCCCTCTGACACTGCCATCACCCTGGTGCAGGCCCTCATCTCTTCACACCTGGACTATTGAAGTAGCTGACTAGTGGCTCGATCTGCCTCAAGTCTCTTCACACTCCAGTGCATCTTCCACTCAGTTGTCAAATTAATCTTCCAGAAATATAGCTCTGACCATGTCAAACTTACCCCCAACCACCCACCACAGTCAGTAATGTCCAATGGCTCCCTATCTTCTCTGGGCTCAAATATAAAATCCTCTGTTGGCATTCAAAGCCCTTCATAATCTACCCCACTGCCCATCTCTCCTCATTTTAGATCTTAAACCCTTTGTGGCCTCCTTGCTGTTCTCCAAACAAGACACTGCATCCTCCCACTCTGGACATTTTTGCTAGCTTTCCATCATTCAAGGAATGCTCTGCCTCCTCTTTTCTGTCTGATAGCTTCATTCATTTCCCAGCTAAAATGCTGCCTTCTGCAGGAAGCCTTTCCTATGTACCTTCCTTCTATTGATTTACTTCCAATTTATCCTGTATATAGCTGGATTTTACATACTTGTTTGCATGTTGTCCCACCAGTTAGATTGTGAACTCAAGGGCAGGAACTGTATTTTGAATTTCTTTGTGTTCCTTAGTGCTTAGTACAAACATACAAATAATACATGATGATTGGCTGACTGACTGATAGAGCTCTGTGTGTCTTTCATTGTATTATTTTGTCCCCTTGCTTGTAGAATTAAAGGGCTACAGAACAGTATGTATAAGTCTTTTAATTTTAGAACAGTTCTAATTAACACCTCCTCTCCCCTAGCTATCAGACTAGCTCAGGCCAATGTAGGGTCATTCTTGCCACCCATAGATAGACATAGACTAGCACACCTTCTCTTCCTGCCGGATACTCCCATATTGTCTTATATTCCATAGCAATCAGAAACATTTCTTAAGTACCTACTATGTGCCTGGCACTCATTTACATGCTGAGGATACAAAGACCAAAGCCAAACAGGCCCCGCCCTAAAGGAGGTCATACTGTACTTGGGGAGACCAAGTGCCCACAGGGAAGTCAATATAAACTATGCACAAAGGCCATGTATGGTAATTTCCACTGAGGAAGTCAGGATAGTCCTCCATTATGAAGGAGGTGGTGCTGGAGCTGAACTCTAGGGAGACAGTGGGGGATGATGCAGTAAGAAGACTGAATTAAAGGTGTCCAATAGAAGGTTGTAATTGAGGAGATAGACTGGAGCTAGAGACATAAATTTGGGGATCAGTTGCATAGAGGTGATAATTGAAACCCATGAGAAATGGTGAGATCACTGAAAGTATAGTGAAAGAAGGCGCCAGATTATAGCCATACAGACTCGGTGATTCAAGGATGATGACAGGAAAGGGAATAAGCATTAACACAGTGCCTACCAGGTGCCAGGCGCTGTATGAGTGCTTTACAAATATTACTTCATTTGATCCTCACAGCAGTCTTTGGTGGTAGGGGCTATTTTTATCCCTATTTTACAGGTCTTCCTGACTCCAGGCCAAGCATTCTTATTCACTACACTACCAAATGTCAGAGTTCCCAAGCTTCAGGAACCTTTCCCAGCACACCGTGATGTGGGGGGGTGGGGGCGGAGTGGTCCCTGAGAGGGCAAAGAAGCAGCCTGATGATTCTGCACAGGAGACTGGGATGCAGCAGCCAGAAAAGCAAGGGACCCAAGAGAAAGTAAGACCACAAGAATCCAGGAGTGAGAGGATGTCTGGGAGGAGATATCAATAAATAGTGTCCGTTGCTGCAGAGAGGTCAAGAAAAATAAGGACTGAGAATAGGCCATGAGATTTGATAATAAATAGATCATTGGTAACCTTGGAGAGAGCAATTGCAGTTGAGGCATGTAGTTGGGAACCAGATTACAAATGGTGAGAATGTAAGGATGAGTTTAGGGAGTGTTTCTAAATATTCTGGTCTAGAATCTAACAAACTCATAGTGAACCAGCCCCAAAGCCATAATACTTCAGGACAGAAAGATCCCTCCTGTAGGAGATTCCTAGCTTTGGAATCACTAATTCTCCCAGCATGCTATGTTAGGAGAGAGTTGTGTTTGAAAGATGAGAGGGGAAAGCAGTAGACTGATCCTATCATTAAGCCCTGGATGTTAGTAAATATAGTCACAGGTTAACCTTCAGGTAACCACGGGGCTGGCTCATATTTTGAAAATCATAGCACATCAGGGCTAAAAGGGACCAGAGAGATCGTTGAGTCCAACATCTTCATTTTATAGATGTGGAAACCATAGTTCATAGATGTAAAGCAAGTTGTCCAAAGCCGCACAGCTTTGATAAGATAGTTGTAAAATTACCATAGCAAATTAAACACTCTCAGCAAGGAGTGCATTTGTGCCACAACTCCCTTCATCTCCCATCTGCAGGCTTATGTGTCTGATAATCATCTTCTATTTCATTCAATGGTAACTCTTTTAGGCAGTGATAATAAGGGACTAGCCAATCTCTGTCTCTCTGTCTGTCTCTCTCTCACTCTCTCTGTCTCTGTCTCTGTCTGTCTGTCTCTCTCTATCTCTGTGCCACATTTTTATTTACTGAGAGCTTAAATCAGGCAGGATCTACCTGAACCTCAAATCTGAATTGCTGTCTTTCTAAACCAGTCATGTGTGGAGGAGTCTGGTTGTATCTTTCAGACTCTACTTAATTTGAAAAGCAAGGCGCTCCATTTCTTCACTTACATTTGTAGTCTCCTCAAGGCCATGACCTTCAGAAAGTTGTTCCTTAGGTATTGACAGGTCACAAGTATTTGATGGGGAAAAAAAAATGAAAGCTGTCAGTGGCTTATCCCTGGTACTCATTGTGACAGCTACAGTTCCAAATCTGTTACAGTATATTGGAGTCAAGGACTTTTTAGTTTATAATCCTGAGCACATGAGTACTAAATCTACATTGAATCTAACTGCCAAATTCATTCCTGTTGCTGAAGATGTGAAGTTACTTTTTAAATGGCAGCTGTCCTGCTTCTTGAGCTATTGGTCTTTCCCACTCCCTTCTAACTGTTGGGGATTTAGGAAGGTTTTCACAAAAGGATCAGTCAGTTCAGTGAGGTGTAAAGCAGTAGCAGTAGACCTTCATTAGGCACATTTTAACTGGCACAGGGGAAGGTTTAAGGCTTAATTTGAGACAGGAACAGGGGAATGGAGTAAGAGGCAAGAATAGAGGGATTCAAGGCAATGTATACCACTGGGTTTCAGTAGCCAGAAGGCAATCCCAGACCTCGGGTTCAATGGCATTTAGGTGGCATAGTGGATAGTGTGCTGGGCTCTAGACTCCCCCATCAAAATCCATCCTCTTTATTTCTAGAAACTACTATGGGTTTTTAACCCCTTAAGAGTCTACAGGTAGATTTCAGGAGGTCTGGGAATTTGTAGGTAGAAAAATTTACATCATTATTTCACTATAATTTGTTTCCTTTGTCATACTGTATTTTATGCACCTAAAAACATTATTCTAAGAAGGGTTCCATAGATTTTATCAGATAGCCAAAGAAGTCCAGGACACAGAAAAGGCCAAGAACTCCAGTAGTAGAACCTTGTATAGACCATGCCTATATCCCTCAGGTCTTATATTAGCCAGTCTCCAAAATCTCCCTGGCTATGACATCAGAGACGGGGAAGCAATCAAATACCCCTAAATGAGGGAACACTTCACCTCCCTAAAGAATTTATGGTCACTTCCTGAGGTCACTGAGTCCCCCCAAGCTGTGTGATGTTAGCATCTTTGAGGATTTGAACTTTAGTGCTGCTAATCAATCACTTTTGTGTTTCTTGGTTTATTTGAAGGCATGACAGTTACTACAAGTAGACAGGAGAAAGCAAATTATTTAAAAGCTGGTACATAAATTACATGCACAGTGAAAGAGTACAGTGGAGGCAATGGAAAGATGAGATATGAGCCAAAGTCATGGATCTCATTCTTTTTGGAATATTAGAGGACATGGCATGATAAAGTGAGAAAAGCAATACATTTCCCATATTTGAACCCCTGCTCTGCCATTTAACCCATGTGTGACGCTCTGGGAGTTGGTTTCCTCCTGTAAAATAAGACACTCAGACTAGACAATGTTTAAGGTACTTTATAAATCTAAACTCTTTTGATCATTGGAATGTATGCACAATTTCTCTATGTCTCACCGTGAAACTTGAGTTACTAGCTTTACCCTGACCTCATATGATCAGGTTTCTTTCTGGAGGCTGTTGGAAATATGTAAGCAAGTCCAATTCCCATGGCCTGAGTATAACAACATCAGGACTAAAACTGAATACTTGAAAAGCAAAGAGAATCAATTCCTTATAAAATGCCAGGAATGAGACTGACACCTCTAAAGCCCTACTGGTATTACCTTATCCTGTAGCACAAGATTGAAACTACTGGAAAAACCCATCAAAGACCTGCAATTTGTGTGCTGAACGAGATAATGTTGACAGCTTCTCCTTGCTGAATCTATTTTGGATAAGAAATGTGCCCTTCAGCAGAACATCATCAAAGTTTTCTATATCCTTCTTAAATCTCAGTCTTGAAAATTACTTCCAAAATCCTTCTTTTCCCCTTCTGCCCCCGCCACCTTCCCCTTGCCAAATCACTTTATGGAACACAGGACATAATAATTGTGATTCAGAAAACAGGAAGATCTTAGCTAGGAAAAGGAGGTTTCTTTAAGTACCTCATGTGATGTTTGTCTCTTGGGGGAAAAAAAACCAAATGAATAGTAACTACTCTCAAGGTTTGACTATATATTCAAAGAACTAGGAATCCTTTGCTTAACATTTAGTAGGAAGGACCCAGATTTTGAGTTGGAAGACCTAGTTCAATTCTTAATTCTTCCATTTAGTCTTTGTGTGACACCAGGCAAGTTCCTTAACCTCTCTGGGACTCAATTTCCCATTATAAAACCAGCTGAGGGAGTGGATCAGTAAAGGTCCTTCCAGCTTTAAATAGTCATCCTGAAGATCGCATAGCTGGATGGTCCCTTTGCTATGACTTGAGAGCAGTTTGCTCAAACAATATGTCATAAATTTTGCAAGGTGTCCTACAGAATTTCAGATATTATGTTATTAGAGATAAAAGAAAATTTATGTCATTTTGTAATTTAATGTAAGTTTTACTTTCCCTGCATGTGTACTATAGTAAATAGTATTCACAAAACAAACAAAACTTGCCTATTATGTGCATCATCTACCATCCCCAAAAGCTATGAGACCTTCAACCTCCAAGGAATTCAACAAAAAAGACTCCTCTTATTGAAGGGAAATTTCACATGTGCTAGACTACTCATTTTCCTGTAGTTTTGCCAACTTAAGTGTTCAAAATATGCATAATACTTCATGGCAAAGAATATTATGCCATGAGTGGGGGAAAAAAGTTTGAAAATCACTACTTTAGAGCCCTAGCTAGTGTCATTACCATTTTAAGCCTCTGAAAAAAAAATAGCAGGAATTCATTCCTTAATAGGGTTAAGTGAGCCCTACTACCTCTTTGGATGGGATTTTTGTCTCATGTCTTTGGCTCTCCCTTTCCTCCGTCTTAGGAACTGACCCAGCTTCTTGATACCCTCACCTAGAGGATAGGCTTGACCTCAGGAATCAGAGTCAAGTTCTGTTCCTTTTGAATTGAATTGAAGGAAAGTTAGTTGTTTAGATCAAAAGCATGTCTCATTTAATTTCATTCATTTCAACATTTCAGTGTTTAATTGTTTTTTTTTTAATTTGTTGTATTTCTGGTGTTTTAGTTGCAAACGCAATTAGTTCATCTACTCTTTCTTTTATTGATGTAAGAGTTTAGAAAGAAAATTTCCCTTAAGAATTGCTTTGACTAAATCCCACAATTTTGATATGTTGTCCCATTGTTGTCATTATCTTTGATGGAATTACTGGTTGTTTCTATCATTTGTTCTTTAATTGTTTAGTTTCCAATGAATTTTAATCTATGCTTCCTGCACTATGGTCAGAAAAAAGTGTATTTAATATTTCTTCTTTTCTCCATTTGTTTGAGATGGACTGTTTTTATGAAGGGGGTGTGTGGAGGTATTCTCCAGAAATCTAACTTTTCTAAAATTCTGTTCATCTCCTTAACTTCCTTCTTGTTTATTTTATGGTTAATTTTATCTAAATCTGAGAAGAGTAAATTAAGGTCTTTTACCACTACAGTTTTACTATCTATTTTCTCCTATAATTAATTTAATTTTTCCTTTAAGAATTTAGATGTTATAGGGACAACTAGGTGGTGCAGTGGATAGAGCACCAGCCCTGGAGTCAGGAGGAACTGAGTTCAAATATGGCTTCAGATACTTGACAATTAGTAACTGTGTGACCCTGGCCAAGTCACTTAACCATCACTGCCTTGCAAAAAAAAAAATTAGACATTATGACATTTGTTGCATATGTTTAGTATTAATATTAATACATTGTTTATAGTAATCTTTTAGTAAATGTAGTTTCCCGTTTATCTCTTTTAATTAGGTATGATCCTGATTGTGGCTCCACAATACTTGAATTCTTTCCTTTTGGCTGCTTGCAGTATTTTCTATTCAATTTGGGAGTTTTGAATTTTGACCACAACATTTTTGGGAGTTTATATTTTGGAATTTTTTTATGGAGGTGACCAGTAAATTTTTTCAGTTTCTTGTTTTTCACTCTGGTTCTAAGAAGTCTGGGTGGTTTTCTTGATAGTTTCTTGAAAAATACTGTCTAGGATCTTTTTTGTTGATGACTTTCAGGTAGTCCAGGTTTCAGGTAGATTCTTAAATTATCTCTCCTTGATCTGTTTTCCTTTCCTGTTATTTACTTCATATTTTATTCCTTTTTTTGTCTTTTGACTTTGTTTTATTGTTTCTTGATATTTCATGGAGTCTTTAACTTCCATTTGACCAATCCTAATTTTCAAAGAAGTAATTTTCTTCAGTAAAGTTTTGTGCCTCTTTTACAAAGTTGACAATTCTCTTTTCATAACTTTTTTGGTTAGTTCTCATTTCTTTTTCTCTTTTTGCTCTTAAAAGAAATCTCTTACTTTAACTCCTCTAACAGTTCTTGTTGAGCTTGTGTACAATCTACATTTTTTTCTTTGAGGCTTTGTTTGTTGATAGTTTCAAGTCATTGTCTTCTTCTAAATTTGTGTCTTAGGTTTAATAGCTCTTTATGGTCAAGTTCCTTTTTTTTGCTTATTTTTCCAGCCTGCTTCTTGACTTTGGATTTTATATTGTTTTGGATTCTGTTCACTTCTGGCATAGAAGTGGAGGATATCTAGATTGAGCTTCTACTACTTTAACAACTCGGTCTGGGGGTCTGCAAGTATTCACTGCTTCCAAAGTTGTATAATCTGAGGAGAGGTCTGTTTGTTCCTTGCCCTCCTGGTCTGCAGGTTCTTGAGCCAGGTTTGAGTCTGTTGGCTTCTGTGTAGTTGTAGTACTGAAGTAGACTGGTACTGGACTCAATCACAGTTAGTCCACAGTGAGGTTCTGCAGGTTCACAGTTACTGAGCCCCTGACTTCCCTTTGGTTTTGGTCTTGTACCCTAGTTTTACTATTGCAGGCTTGTATGGTATGGTAATGTTTAGAACTGAGTCATCATTCTGTTTCTGGGCTCAGAGCTATACAGCTAAGTTTCTGGAACATATTTTTTGCTAAGTACCCAGCTAAGACCTTGGGCTCAGTCTTGATTGTACCTCTCCACCCTGGATCTCTGACCTGGAACTGGGTAATGGGTGACAGAGCTGCCAGATAGCACCTGTTCATGATTCCAGCATCCAGAGGTCCCCTGGGATCTCTCTTTGCCCTTCTTTTTTTTTTCCAAATGCTTTATTAACTTCTAGTTTACATCATTCATTTCTGCCAGATTTTGAGTTACAATTTTTCCCCATTTTTCCCCTACCCACTACCCCAGAATAGCAGTCCCACAGGATATCCCCTCATCCAATCTGCTCTCTCCCATATCTTCTCCCATACGCCCTTCAACTTTTCCAGTAGGGCAAGGTGATTCTCTGTGCCCCAATGCCTGTATATCTTATTTCCCAATTATATGCAAAATAGTATTAATAATAGTATTTATATATTTTTAAAACATTTGATTTTAAAACTTCGATTTCCAGATTCATTCCCTTCCTCCCTTGTCACCCTCTCTTGCTGGGAAGATAAGCAATTCAGTATATGTTGTAGATATATAGCTGTGTAAAACATTACCATAGTAGATATATTGTAAAAGACTGACTATATTTCCCTCCCTCCTATCCCACCTCCCACTTGGTCTATTCCCTACTTTGATCCTGTCCTTTTTCAAAAGTGGGTGCTTCCAACTTCCCTCCCCCCCTAGCCTGCCCTCCCTTCCATCATCTCCCCTCTCATCCCTTTCCCACATACTCTCCTGTAGGGTAAGATATCCTATTTAGTATATATGTCATTCTCTCCCTGAGCCAAATTCAATGAGAATAAGGTTTTGCCTTTTTGCCTTCCTGTTCTTCCCCTCCCTTGTAACCATTTTCCCTTGCCTCTTCTATATGAGATAGTTTACCCCATTCTGTCTCTCCCCATCTTCTCTCATTATATTCCTCTCTCACCTCTTAATTTCACCTTTTAAATATCATCCCTTCCTATTAAATTTGACCTGTGCCCTCTATCCATGTATACCTGTAAACATATATGCACACATTCACATATGTATTCATATGCCCATATATCCTTCTTCAACTATTTTCTTTTTTTTAAATTAATTTATTAGTTTAGTTTCAGTTAACAAGATTCAATTCCATAGTTCCTGGATTTTCAGATTTCCTTTACTTCCCTCCCCCCCACCTCCCACGACCGCATATAGTCCAGTATAGGATCTGCAAATACATTCATATTAGAGATTGGTCCAATTACAAAGGCGTATTGTACTAGGTGGGATGGAGAATGATAAAGAAGAAATAAAACCAAACAATGAAAATAAAAAGATCAATTAGTTTGCTTCCATCAGGATTCAGGCTCAGTTCTTTCTAGTTATGTCTCTGGATGTCACATTTCTCTCTTTCTTGAGTCTGTCGGGATTGACTTATATCACTGCATTGCTGAAAAGAGTCCAGTCTGTCATAGTTGGTCATCATACATATGTGTCTGTGATTGTATACCAATTTCTTCTGATTCTACTCTTCTCACTCAGCATCAGTTTGTATAAGCCTCTCTAGGTAAATATGAAATCCGTCTCCTCCTCGTTTCTTATAGCACAATAATTTTCCATTACATTCTTATACCACAACTTGTTTAGCCATACCCCAATTGATGGGCACCCCTTTAGTTTCCAATTCTTTGCAACCACATAAAAGGGCTGCTATAAATATTTTTGTACATATGGGTCTTCCTCCCACTTCTATGATCTCTTTGGTATATAACCCTAGAAGTGGTATTGCTGGATCAAAGGGTATGAAATTATTTATAGTCCTTTGGGCATAATTCCAGATTGCTCTCCAGAATGGTTGGATAATTTCACAACTCCACCGGTAATGCATTAGTGTTCCAATTTGCCCGCATCCTCTCCAGCATTTGTCACTTTCTTGTTTTGTCATCTTAGCCAATCTGACTGGAGAGATGTGGTATCTCAGAGTTGTTTTGATTTGCATTTCTCTAATCAATAGTGATTTAGAGCATTTCTTCATCTGCTTACAGATATCTTTAATTTCTTTCTCTTGAGAACTGCCTGTTCATATCCTTTGACCATTTATCAAATGGGGAATGACTTGTATTCATATAGATTTGACTCAATTCTCTGTAAATTTTAGAAATGAGTCCTTTATCAGACATAGGTTGTAAAAATTCTTTCCCAATTTCCCACCTACCTCTTGATCTTGGTTACATTGGCTTTGTTTGTACAGAAGCTTTTTCACACATTCACATATGTATTCATATGCCCATATACCCTTCTTCAACTATTTTTTTTTAATTTTTTTTTTTTAAGCAATTGGGGTTAAGTAACTTGCTCAAGGTCACATGGCTAGTCATTATTTATGTGTGGGTGCTCATTTTCTGAGGCCGGATTTGATCTCAGGTCATCCTAACTCCGAGGCCGGCGCTCTTACTCACTGCGCCACCTAGCCACCCCTTTAGGGCAATTGGGCTTAAGTAACTTGCCCAAGGTTACACGGCTAGGTTTTTGTTTGTGTGGATTAAGTGTCTGAGGCCGGCTCAGAACTCAGGTCCTTCTGACTCCAGGGCCGGCTCTCTATTCACTGCACCACCTAGCCGCCCCTTCAACTATTTTCATACTGAGAAAGGTTTCATCAGTTACAGTTATCGTTTTTCCATGTAGGAATGTAAATAGTTCAACTTTGATAAGTTCCTTATGATTTCTTTTCCCTGTTTACCTTCTCAAGCATCTCTTGCTTCTTGTGTCTGAATGTCAAATTTTTATTCAACTCTGGTTTTTTCCTCAAGAATGCTTGAAAGTTCTCTATTCCACTAAATGACCATACAAAATACTCAGTTTTTCTGGGTACGTAATTCTTGCTTTTAATCCCAGCTCCTTTGCCCTGCGGAATATCATATTCCTTGCCTTTCAGTCCCTCAGTGTAGAAGCTGCCAGATCCTGTGTTAACCTGTTTGTGTATCCACAATATTGAAATTGTTTCTTCCTGGCTGCTTGTAATATTCTCTCCTTGATCTGGGAATTCTGCAACCTGGCTATAATATTCCTAGGAGTTTACTCTTTTGGGTTCTTTTTCAGGAGGTGATCTGTGGATTCTTTCAATCTCTGTTTTGCCTTCTGGTTCTAAAACATGCGGGCAATTTTCCTTGAGAATTTCTTGAAGAATGATTTCTAGGTTCTTTCTCTGATCATGGCTTTTAGGTAGTCCAATAATTTTTAGATTGTCTCTCCTGGATCTATTTTCCAGGTCAGTGGTTTTTCCCATGAGATATTTCACATTGCCTTCTATTCTTTCATTTGTTTGCATCTGCTTAATAGCATCTTGATTTCTCATAAAGTCACTAGCTTCCATTTGCTCTAGTCTAATTCTGAAGGAATGAATCTCCTCAGTGAGCTTTTGAGATTCTTTTTCCATCTGGCAAATTTGGCTTTTTAAGGCATTCTTCTCATTGCCTTTTTGAGCCTCTTTTGCCATTTGAATTAGTCTATTTTTTTAAGGAGTTATTTTCCTCAGTCAGGCTCTTGACTCTCATTTCATTCTTTTCTTGCATTTTTCTCATTTCTCATTCCTCTGACTCACAGGAGCCTGGGCTTGGCTCCCAGAGTGTTGTGCTGGCTGCTTCCTGCCGGGCTGCCGGGCTGTCCTCAGTGGGAAGTTAGCTTCTCTGTGTCATTTTGTGGGTTCTGTAGCTCCAGAGTTTGTTCAGAGTCCTCTTTTATATAGATTGTAAGTGGTGTGGGCCAGAGCGCCATAGAAGTGCTGTTTCTACTCCGCCATCTTGGCTCTGTCCCTCTCTTTGCCCTTCTTTTTCCTGCCCTATTACTCTTCCTTGGTTCCCTTTCTGTTCCTTGGTGTTGGAATGTTCCTGATCCTCCAATGTAGCAACTCTTTTAGGCTCAAAATTGGGATTTCTTTTTTATTTTTTGGAACCTCATCTGTGGTTTTACTTTTCCTGGAGATTATCTTGAGGTTTGATTGTTTTTTTTCCTTCATGTCATAAACTTAAGGCTCCCAAGCCTCATTGGAATTAAAGCCCATGTCTCTGTTCAAAAGATGGACAGGGTAATGATTGTTACAGAAATAAATTTAATTCTCAAGAGAGTCTTGAATTGAAGTAGAATGCATAGAGTGCAGGCAGAACAGGACTCAGGGAAAAAACATCAAGATCCTGATGGGAAAGAAAGCAATGCTAAGGTTAGGTATTTTGGTCAAAATGGAGTTGGGTGCTCAAGTTGGGAAACAGTTAATGGTAAGAGGAGGAAGGTTGAAAGAGAGAAAAAGTCTTTAGATAATTAGAAGGAAAGATCATCTAACCTAGTGGTATAGTGTCAAAGTGAAATAGAAATGGATCCATACAGGCTTCCGATTGCCTTAGAAAACCACAAACTAACATTATCTGTGTTGTACTATATTTTTAT
Source organism: Gymnobelideus leadbeateri (assembly GCA_011680675.1). Lineage (NCBI taxonomy): Eukaryota > Metazoa > Chordata > Mammalia > Diprotodontia > Petauridae > Gymnobelideus > Gymnobelideus leadbeateri. The sequence continues at coordinate 573,058 of WOXC01003840.1, read as the reverse complement.
TTATTTTATTAAATATTTCCCAATTGCATTTTAATTGAGTTCAGGCCTTAACTGCAGAGTTTTACTGCCATCTTTAGTATCTCTGCTCTAGCCCAATCCCCTCTCTCACTGCTATGCCCTGTAATTCAAGAAATAAAATGAAAAGTCTGCTGCTAAATGGCACCTTCTTTAACTGGCATCTCCAGATGTTCTGTCTTACAACTTGTTGTTCATTCTTGGTAACATATATATTCAAACAGACCTCTCTCTTCCCCTTGGTTCTTTGGAAGAGGAAAGTGTGGTATGACTTCCCAGTAGCTTGCATGTATACTAAGTAGCCTCTCCCATTACTTGAATTATTAACCTCCACAGCCACCTCACTGTTATCCAATTACTGGATCATGTGTGATGCTCACAAGTCACCTTTCCAGGAAAAGACTGAGAACTCTTATCTGTACTAGTGGTTCTTAATCCATAGTCCACTATGAATAGATTTTAGGGGGATCTGTGAACTTCTATAGGAAAAATTACATCTTTATTTCAATATTATTGGTTTCCTTTGTCATCCATATGCATTTCATTTTATGCATTTAAAAACATTATTTTGAGGAGTCTATAGGTTTCATCAGACTGGCAAAAGGGACCATGACACACACAAAAAATTTTCAAAAAACCCTGTTCTAGGCTGATTGACTGCTTATTCCTGCAGGATACAGTGCTTTTCTGAAATCCTTCTGTATGTATTTCAAATGAACTATGATTTCATCATCTTGGACCTTCAGTCCTCTGTAGATGTAGATTGTATCCTGCAAAAATTGTCCAAGGATTCAATGATAGCTACTGCTACCAATCATACTTATCAACACAGAGAAGCGTTTTAATAACTGGCTTATTATATACTCAGAGCATAGACCTATGGTATACAAAAACTAGTGGGGTCCAGGCTTTAGTTTCAGTAACCTTATATAGGTCTTAGTTATATCAATAGGACATGGATACAATGGAAAGTAAAGATTTACAGATCAAAGAGCAGATACAGAAAGAGAATATCAACATCTGGTATGATTATAAACTAATCAGTAAATACTAGAAATAAAGCTGGGATTTGCAGACTAACCAGAACCATTAATTATAGAGCTAGTCTTGCTCATCTTAAGTGAATAAAAGTAATAAAGTTGAGCCAGAAATTCTCTTATCATACTAACCAGTCACCGGTTATTAAGCCTAAAGTTTGATGTCTCAACTTAATTCTGCAAGCATTAGCTATTTCTTTAGCTATTTGCTTCCTCAAACAAATGACAACCAAAGAGTTAAACCAGAAAAATTCTCTCTTGATAATCTCATACCTTTTGACCATTTTTTATTCTCAGTGACTAACAGAATATCATTCTCATAGGAGATGCTCAGTAAGTATTTATTGTAAGGATGAATGAAGAATAAGTTCAGGGACAAATCTTATTTATCTTTGTATTTCCTTTTGTACCTACAGTATAGTGAATTGTACATAGTAGGGACTCAGACAGGCAGTGATAAAATGTAAATAACTCTGTTCTAGAAATCTGGAGGTGAAGTTGCCACTAACTTCCTGTAGGCTATTGAACAGATATTACTTTGGGCTTCAGGGGAAATGGATTAGACAAAATCTAAGGTTCCTTTGAACTCTCACAGGCTATTGAATGAATCAACAAATGAATGAATTTCTAACTGCAGTGATCATGAACTGATAGCTCTCCAGAATTCCATTGGACCACAGAGCAGTTACCTCTAATGAATTAACCATTATGAATGTACTCTGAGGCAGTCTTAGACTTTCCTTTACATTGACTGCAAAGAGTGCTTTCTAACATCCAAAAGCATGTGGGGCTTCTTTTCAATAGAAGTGGGAGGCTAGGTGGACATTTGTGAAAGGTATTTGTTGTAAAAGGGCATTCCTTTTTGTAATATACATTTAGGACTAATAGAGACCTTTGGGATCATTGAGTATAATCTCATTTTATAGATGAGCAGACTAAGAGAAATTAAATGACTTCCCTAAGATTATACCACATGTAGAGTTGGTATTTCCACCCAAGATCTTTGACTACAAGTCCAGAGTCATCTGTGGTCATCTTTCCACTATACAGTACGCTAAGTCTATCTGATAAAATCTCTAGGAAAGTTTTTGATTTCTATTGGATGTTGGGATGATCAAATTGAATTATCACCCAAACAACTCTGAACAACTATAGGTCATCAACTGGTTACTTTAGAAGTCCAAATGGGGTCATATTCTCTTCTAAAGTCCCAATTTAGCGTAGTTGCCTCTCGTTTGTCTGTTTGGGGAATTATCTATAGGCAGTTTTTAATCTCAGGATGGAATTTCTTTGTGCTGAGCATATTTATGTAATGGATGTAAACATTTTTATATCAACCCAAGGGAAATATAATTTGGCAGACACAATTTTGGCTATATACATCTGACATTTATTTCAAAGCCAAATGGAAAATATTCTTCTGTGCCAATGATCCTCTTTGCTACTAGCATGTCTAATTGAGTACTGATTATATCCTCTACACCAGAAATTAATTTAGGTACTGTGAAACTTATGGTTTAATATTAACTTGCTATGCATTTCTTTTCTTGAAATCACAACATTGTTTGTAATTTATGTAGCCCTAGTAGGTACAGTATGGTTCTAAGTAGTAAAAGTTCTGATCTGGTCTAAATGCTAAATGCTAATAATCTCAGCACAACCCTTCCTAATTCAATAAGTTCTTTTAAAAAACATTTTTTACGTGTGTGTATTTGTTTTAATCAGTCAAGATCTGCCTTCCCTCTCTCCCACCCTACCAACCCCTCCAATTGAGAAAATGAAAAAACAAACCCAGTATAAATATGTATAGTCAATCAAAACAAATTTCCACCTTGGCCATGTCCAAATTTTTTTTTTTCTAATTCTGCACTTTGAGACCTTCTCCTCTCTATCAGGAAGTGGGCATGTTTCATCATTAGTCCTTGGGAATCCTGGTAGGTGTCATTATACTGAAAAGATTTCAGTACAATTGTATTCCATTACATGTAAATACCGTAACTTGTTCAGCCATTCTCCAACTCATGATCACTTCCTCAGATTCCAATCCGTTGACATCTCAAAAATAACTCAAATATCATAAATCCTTCATTTGTTTTGCTTAAAACTCAGTCTCCTCCTTAATTTACCATCTATTTAATTTCCCTTCCCCCATTTTCCCCTTTTCCTTCTATTTCCTTGTTGAATCAAATCAAATGTATTTTTTCAAATTGTTTACATGTGTGTGCTTGGGCATATTCTTCCTTTTGATGAGTTAAGATAAAAGTGAGGTTCAAGTGGTAGCCATTCCCTCCTCCTTGTTTATATAGATGTCTACTTATGCATCCTCATTATACGAGATAATTTTCCCTAGTCTTACTTTCCTTCCCCCTACTCCCCCCAGTGTATTCCTCTTTCCCTCTCTTTCTGTTCTTTTCTTAAGATCATTAAGACTTAACAGAACCACTCACATGCCCTTTCTAATTATGTTTTCTCTATGAATCCTTATGATGATAGGGTTTAGAGGGTACACTTGTATCATCTCCCTACAATTGAATGGAAGCAGTTTGTACTTATTTTTTTTTTTTTATGATAAAAAGTATTTTTATTTGACATCTGAATAAGTGTTGACTCCTCAGGACACGGCCTTTGGCATCTTTTCCAACTTATTCATCAGCTTGTTGCACTGTGCCTTTCTCAGAAACATAGATACCATCCAAAAATTTTCTGGTATCCTTGTTTTTGACTGTGGTGGCTTGTTGGATCAGGGCAGCTGAGTTTGAAACAAGTTCAATATCATTTCCTTCAAGAATTAACTCATCTTTTTGGGCTTGAGAAACAGCACAAGCAACACCTGGTCTCATGCACACTCTTCGGATATATTTTTCACCCAAGAAATTTCTGATTTCAACAAGTGAGCCATTCTCTTGAATAACAACATTTATGGGGAAGTGAGCATACACAGACCTCATCTTGTAACAAAAACCCAGGGTAACGCCTTTGATCATGTTTTGTACATGGCTACAGATTGTGCGCACAGTTGCAAGTTCTTTTCAATTTCCCCACCACTTGTCTACCCGAAGCCTTTTTTTCTTCTTTCCAAGGAGACTGAGCTCAACATTGATATGATTGAAATCCCTACGGAGGATTCCTCTGGGCCCTTTCACAATAACTGTCCGACCCTTAAGAGAGATGTCAACATTTTCTGGGATGTCGACGGTCTGGTTGCTTAGAATGGTCTTCATTCTGGTAGTGAACGGGCCAAAGAAGCAGTTTGTACTTATTTATTCATTTAACATTACTCATTCATGTTTACCTTTTTATGTTTCTCTTCACTCCTGTGTTTGAACTTCAAAGTTTCTCCATATCTCTAGTCTTTTCATCAGGGATACTTAGAAGTCCTCTATTTCCTTAAAGCTCCATTTTCCCCCTTGTAGCATTATTCTCAGTTTTGTTGGGTAAGTTATTCTTTACTGTATTCCATATCCTTAGCCTTCTGGAATATTGCATTCCAAGTTCTCTGCTGCTTTGTAGTGATGGCTGCTAAGTTGTCTATGATCCTAACTGTGGCTTCTTGGAATTTGAACTCCTTCCTTCCTGCTTGTAGAATTATCTCTTTGACCTAGAAGCTTTGGATTTTGGTTATGATGTTCCTGGGAGTTTTTATCTTAGGACATGTTTCAGGATGTGACCAGTAAATTCTTCCTGTTTCTACTTTGTACTCTAGGTCTAAGACACTTCCTTGACACAGTTTTCTTCTGTTTGGTCCATTTGAATTGTTAGGGAGTTTATTACTTGGATAAGATTTTGCTAAGCCGTTAATTAATTCTCTTTCTATTTTTTTCTTCCATAGCTCTCATTTCTTTTCCATTTTTTTCCTCAAGCACTTTCCTTTCATTTATGAAAACATTTAAAATTATTTTTTAAAAGCTCTTGCTTTATAACCCTTTCGGGAATTCTAGTTGAGTTTGTGCCCAAGCTGTTTTTATCTGACGCATTGCTTATTGATGTTTTCAAGTCATTCTCTTCTAATGCAGTTGTGTCTAGAGCATCCATGTCACTATAATAACTCATTATGGTGGAGTTCTTTCCTGCCCCCCCCCCCCCCCGCCCCAGTTCTTCAAGCTTTCTTTGAACTTAATGTTAGGACTGGCCTCTGCACACTTCTGGAGGGAAGGCTTGAGCTATTCCTTTACTCCTTTCTTGGAGTATTAAGTATTGTGCCTTTGTAGGATCTCAAGGACAGGCTGGTAACCTTCAAGGTCTGATCCAGGGGCAAAGTCTGATTGCTCTCCCCCTGGTTCTGAGCCTCTACAAGGTTTTGAACTGGGTTTAAGTATATGTAAAGTCTCTGCCACTATCGGCCAGGTGGAAAGCTCTATTGGTTAAAAGGAGTAGAAGTATAGGTCCCCTGGGACTTCTCTCCAGTTCTAGACACTCCTTTTACTCTTCCAAGACACATCCATTTAGGAGAAGAATTAGCCCTATCATCATGTTCTTCACTGTCACTTCCCATCCACCTCCTACCATCACTTAGTAACTTCTCCATTTTCACAATCTATTCTAACTAGATTTATTACCATGTCTAGATCCTAGTAGCAGTTATCTACTGGCCCTAGGTCATCTACATCTTTTCTTTTTTGTTTTTTATGGGTTTTTTTTTTTTTTGGAAGGGGGAAGGCAAGGCAATTGGGGTTGTGACTTGCCCAAGGTCACACAGCTAGTGGGTGTGTCAAGTGTCTGAGGCTGGATTTGAACTGAGATCCTCCTGAATCCAGGGCTGGTGCTCTATTCATTGTGCCACCTAGCTGCCCCTACCTCTTAAAGAGAAGAGAAGAAGAAATGAAGGAGAAGGGGAGAAAGAAAAGGAAGGGAAGGAGCTAGGGAACAAGGGAGAAGACAAACATTTGTTAAGTACCTGCTCTCTTCCAGGCACTGTACTAAGGGCTTTTCAAATGCTGTCTCATTTGATCCTCACAACAAGCCTGGGAGGTAGGTGCTATTCCCCTCTCCATTTTACAGTTGGGGAAACTAAGGCTGACTGGTAGCTGAAGCCAGCTTTGAGCTAAAGTTTTCATGACACCATGCAGACCCGCTCTCTCTCTCTGCTGCCTCAAAGAGTTCATTATCAAAACGAGCTCAGCCCCCTCAGCCATACACAAGAAAGGTGTGTCCTTGCTCCCAATATCCCCTTCATAATCCCAGACTCTGAAAATCATCTGGCCATAGCCTCTTGGCCCTTCCACCTTTTCCTGTATTGAGGCATCACAGTAGTTGTTCAAATCATACCCCAGATGTTTACTAGCTGTGTGGTCCTGGGCAAGTCACTTAACCTCTCTTGACCTCAGTCTCCTCATCTGTAAAATGGGAATAATAATGCACCCATCTCCCAAGGTTGCTGTGAGGATAAAATGAGATCATATTTTAACAGCGTTTTGCAAGCCCTAAAGCAGTGTATAAATACTAGTTATAGTTGCTGTTGTAGTTATTATCATCCTTCTTAAAACTATGGTTCATTCTCAGTACTTCCTGTCAGACTACCCTTCCCACCTCTCAGTCCATCTCTTCTGCTCCATCCACGTGTTTCTCCCTTGAACATTTTGACCCTTTAGTTCCCCATTTCAACTTTAACTTGTCCTCTACCCTTGAATCAGCAACTTATACAGTTTCCATCCAACCCTTTCTAAGCCTCAGCCTAGATTTCCCAGTGCTTTTAGTCCAGCTGCTGAGTGCCACTAAAGCCCATCCCACAACCTGCTGCCTGTGATCGCCACACGTTTATGCTCAGATCGCACCTGGCCCTGGCTGCTGTGCTCCAGTCCTTTTGTTCTCATCTTGTTCATCCCAGTGTCTGTTCCAAACTTCTCTCCTATCCTTGGGTAACCTATGCCAGCCCCTCCATTTCAGCTGAGAGCTTTGCTTCCCATTTTACCAAGAAAATTGAGGCCACATACCGAGGTATTTCTCTTCTTCCACTTCTGTTCCTCAGTCATCTCACAATCCATCACACTCCTCCTCCCTTGCTCCAGGCTTGGGGGGAAGGGGGTGTGTGAATTCTCCTCCCTGCGTTCTGGATCCTTTCCATCTCCTCCCAGAGCTCTCCACTTCAATCATTTCTTCCCCTTGCAGTCTCTCTATATACAGTCTCCCTCTCTGTTGCCTGCAAACAAGCTTAGATCTTCCCTATCCTTAAAAAAAAACCCATCAGCTCAAGTGTCACCTTTCCTGAACTCAGCAAATTGCCAGTGCTTTCTCCCCACTAAATTACCTCCTACTTAGCATTGTATATACATGTATAGCTACATTTGTCTCTTCTGACAGGACAGTAACTAGAGAAACAGCAAAACAGAGACTATTTCATCTTGTCTTTGTATCTGCAGCACCTAGCATGATACTTGACAATAAGAGGTACTTAATGAGTGCTTATTTCTTAATTGGTCTTCTCAATCTATCATTTTATATCCTTTTCCAAACCCAGAAAAAAGTTATCCATGCTTTGTCTCCATTTTCTCACCTCCCACGCACTTCTCAACCCTTTGCATTCAGGCTTCTGACCACACTACTTGGTTGAAATTGTGCTTTCCAAGATGAGCAACAATCTCCTGACTGCTCAGTGTGGGGCCTTTTCTCAGTTCTTATCTGTTTGACTTTCTGTGACCCTCTCTTTGGCTCTGGACACTTGGCTGCTCACTTCTGAGCATTCTCTCTTCCCTTTTTGTGACACTATGCTTTCTTGGTTCTGGGTCCCAGCCCAAGGCTCACTTGGTCATTGTTTGGGTCTGATGACCTAGAGTGAGAGTAAATAGTAATTGTTTCTGGTTTTTGCCAAAAACCCTGAGGGTCTTCCCCTCGCGATTTTTTTTTTTTTTTGACTAGGTACAAGAGGCCATTCTTTGTTTCTTTTCTTGCCTAGTCTTCTTTCTTGCCTAGACTGCATGGTTGTTGCTTCAGACAAAGGGAGACCTGGGGAAGCCCTTTGCTTAAGCATCCAGGGTCATCTCCAGTCATTCTGATTTATATCTTGCCACTGGACCCAGATGGCTCCAGAGGAGAGAAAGAGGCTGATGAATTTGCACAGCCCTGCCTCACTTAAGTTCAATTCACTTGAAAGTTATGATGTCACTTTCCTGAGGTCAGCTTCCTCTTTCAAGAACAAAAACAAATACCCCTTTTAATCATTTCTTCTCAGTTTCCTTCACTAGGTGTCTGTGTCCTCGGTCCCCTTCTCTCTTTCTGCTTTATATTCCATATTATATACCATATCATCCATTCTCTAAAGGATGTCCCCTCAGCTTTCTATTGATAAATATCTTTATCATAGCTATAGAGCTCATTGATTCTATGCTCATATATAACATGCTCACTTTCCTCCCTAGGGGTCCTTTCTATACAGGGATCAAACAGTTTCATAGACAGTATTTGTTAGGTCTTCATTGCCCCACACCTTGTGTTTCTTACCACTGGGCCACTGGGTCATTAAAGATGGAAGGACTCTAATGCCAACAAGAATAGGAGCCCTTTATTAACTCATTAAACAGCTGTTTATTAAGCTATGCTTTAAGAACCTTAACATTCTACTTGCAAGCAAACTTCAGTCCATTAATGATTAATGACCCTATACTTGGTGAGAAGGAACTGATCTGACTATGATAAAATACCTAAAGTCTTCAGAATTCCTTTGTTCAAAGCAATGTTTCTCCCCTAGTTGTGTTTTGGCTACTTGCACAAAATTCTTCCCTGCTAGCTTGTCAAGCAGCTGAGTCAATTGATACCTGACCCAAGTTCCATGTTACCCCTTCCAGATATGCTGTCAGATTGGAACAGCCTATCTGGTTATTATTGTTGCTTGGTTATGTCTGACTCTTCACGACCCTATGGACCATTGTATGCCAAAACTGTCCATGGGGTTTTCTTGGCAAGGATACTAGAGTGACTTGCCCAGTGTCATACAGCTAGTAAGTGTTTGATCCAGATTTGAACTCAAGTTTTCTTGAGTCCAGACTTAACATTCTATTCACTGAGCCATCTAGCTGCCCCCCCCCTTTTTTTTTAAGCAATTGGGGTTAAGTAACTTGCTCAAGGTTACACGGCTAGTCATTATGTGTGGGTGCTCATTTTCTGAGGCCGGTTTCGATCCCGGGTCATCCCAACTCCGAGGCCAGTGCTCTTACTCACTGCGCCACCTAGCCGCCCCTTGCCCTTTTTTTTTTTAATGGACATTCCTGTGTACATCTGGTTATAGCCATTTCCAATCTCACCACAACAACACTGTATTCTGCCACAATCTGAACAGTCCCACAGACTACCTTTGATATAGTTGTCTTTGCTCAATGCCATTCATGGTTAAACCCTCTACTCACAGATTCTGAATTCTGACAGTTCTAAACACCACATTTTATGAAGGACATTTGTTAAACTGGAAAATATCCAGATAAGCATGATGACCAGGATGGTGAGATAACTTGACACATTCCACATGAAAAATGCAAAAGGAACTGGGAATGTTTAGCCTGAAAGAGAGAAGACTCAGAGAGAGAAGAGAGTGAGGAAAACAAGAATGAGGATTCTGTGGCAGATATATATGATAAAGTATATGAAAAGCTGTAATGTGGAAAGAGGGATTAGACTTGTTCAGCTTAGACTTAGTGAAAATAGGAGAAATTTTGGAAGTTTCAAAGAGGTATATTTCAATTTACTATAAGGAAAAGCATCCTAATATAATTGTCTGAAAGTAAAATGGGTTATATTATGAGGCAGTGAGCTCCTTATCACTATGAGTCTAAAGCATTTATATTAATTGCATATTATGTGTCAGACATTGTGCTAGACATTGGAGATATAAAGACAAAAATGAAATCAACCCTGCCCTGAAGAACCTCATATTCTGTCAGGGGAGAGAGAGAGAGAAAAGAGAGAGAGAGAGAGAGAGAGAGAGAGAGAGAGAGAGAGAGAGAGAGAGAGTGTGTGTGTGTGTGTGTGTGTGTGTGTGTGTGTTTATAACCCTCCCCGCTGCCCCACATACACATAAATACAAAACAGTTAAATTACAAGGTAGTTTGGGCGGAAGGGTATTAGTAGTTAAAATCAGGAAAGGCTTTGTGTAGAAGACTAGCGGGAAAATTGTAGAGTGGATTCTTTTTCAGGCACAAGTTAGACTACATGAGATTCTCTGTCTTTCAAGAGACTCAAGAAAGATTCGTAACTGAAATTTTTATTGGCTCAGAAGAAGACAGGGCATTTTTCTGTAATGGAGATGTATACACTAAGGTTTATACTCTATTAGTAAGCTTTTTCTTATTGATCATAATTATCACAGTATAATATAAAGTCAGAATTTTTTTTTGTTTTATTGTTAAGGAAGGAACTCTGTTAGCTGAAAACATGTGAAACTCAACTTCATTAGCTTGTGTAAGACCTTCCCCATTAGGTAGAAAGAGCGTATCCCATCTCTTTAGGAAACAGAGGTGTCCCACTAGATCAGCCCATCAAGACTATCCATGTTAACAGCAAACTCTATCCCTTCAGCAAGAACTTTGGTGCTACTTTGCCTGTTTTCATTACCATCTGTAGGGCTAGTGGAAGTCACCAAATCCTGTTCACTCTTTTTTTATAAGATAAATATCTTCCTACCTTACTGATTGGGATGGTGACAGATACAATTGTAAGCTTTAACAGCACTTCAAAGTTGGAAGGTGCTCCAGAGGTCATTTACCTTAACTCATATCTGAACTAGAATCCTGCCAGAACATCTTCAGCAGATGATCATCCAGCCTTTTCCTTGAAGACCTTAATTGAAGGGGAGCCTACCATGTCCCAAAGATATCCTATTCTACTTCTGGACACAACACCAATTATTAGGACTCAGATTTGCCTCTATTAGTTTCTACACACTGCTCTTAATTCTGCCTATTAGAACCAAGCCGAGCAATTCCGTACATTCTTCACATGACAGCTTCTTTAAATACTTCATGTTCCTTCTCGGTCTTCTCTTAAGTAGACTCATTGTCCCCATTCCTTCAGCTGATCTTCAGATGGAGAGATTTTAAGGTTCTTCACCATGCTAGTAATCCTCCTGTGAACACTATTCATCTAAATCAACGTTATTCTTGAAATGTCATGCAAAGAACTGAACACAGTACTCTAGATCAGGTCTTACCAGTACAAACCATAGACAGACAATGAGCTTCCTTGTCCCAGATATAAAATATTTCTCCTATTATAACCTAAGAACACATGGCTGCTGTACTGCACTGTTGACTCTGATTTAGCTGGCAGTCGAATAAAACCCTCAATTTTTTTTTAATGACAAATGACTTTAGCCATGCTTCCCACAACTTGTACTGGGAAGCTGATTTCCCCACCCCCACCCCCACCCCTGCCCCATGCAGTGGTAAGTCTTTATTTCAGTTAGTCAATTAAATTTCAGGTTTAGTGTTCTGATATGCCAAGATTTTTCTTTTGTGTCCATTGTGTTAGCTTAAGTTCCTAGCTTTTGTCATTTGCAAATTTGATAAGGGCTTTATTTGGTCATAGAGTTGAGACCTGTGGCTCTACACTAAACTAGAAACTCCTGCTCCAGGGTGACATTGAACATTAAGCAACCAGCTAAATTTTGGATCTGGCTCTTCAAACAGTTCCAACTCTAATCCAATGTCCTGTCACCTTAGTGTCAAATTCAAATAGAAATGGGGCTACAAGACCCTACATAAAGATACCTGTGGCTGCATTTTGACTTAGAAAATCACATATTATCATCATCCTCTACTGTATTTTCATTTACCTTGTTAAATGTTTCCTAATTACATTTTAATCTGGTTCGGACAATGTGTTTGACACCTCTTACCTAGCCCATCTCCCTCCAATTTTCCACAAGAATATCATGAAGGACGTTGTCAAATGTGCTAAAATCTAGGTTAATTATATTTATAACATTCCCATGATCTACGAGTCTAGTAACTGACAAATGAAATGAGCTTATAATATGACCTATTCTTTCTTTAGGCATTTATAAAAGATCTTATTTTTATTGAGTTCTTTTGTTTTTGCATTACCTTCATTTTCAAATCCCATGCTTTAGTACTTCTCCCTATACACACATATACATTCAGCAAACTATCCCTTATGACAAAGATTTGAAATGAAATGAAGAGAGCAGGCAGTACATATAGCATTCCACATCCAGTCCCACATAACAATAACAGCTAACATTTATGTTTCCTACCATATGTGCTGGCTGATGTGCCAAGTGCTTTACAATTACCATTTTAGAAATGAGGTGAAGGTTAAATGACTTGACTTAAAGGTCACACAGCTAGTAAATGTCTGAAGTCAGATTTGAACTCAGGTTTTCCTGATTCCAGTTGTGGTGCTCCATGTACAGTGCCATCTAGCTGCTTCTCTGCAAAGAGAAAGGGATGCACATTTTGCTTCTCTGTAGAGTGAAGGGATGTTCAACTTTTTTCCAAGGTCAACCTTGGTCGTTATAATTTCACAGTGTTTTTCACAGTATTTCAGTGTTTTTTGTTCTTCCCATTCATGTTGTTTTAGAATACTCTATTCTTAATTAAATCATGCTTTAATATTCCTATCTCAGAGATAAATAAATCTAACAGTCAGAAAAACACAGAGCTGGACAAATTCTTGGATATATTTTACTGGTCAATGATAACTTCTGAATGGTAATATTAAATGATACTTTTATCATCATCCCATTGTATCTTTAGAAAAATTGGTCATGTGCTGGGACATAAAGGAATCATAAATATAAAAAGATAAATATAATAAACATATTCTTTATAGACTATAGCATAATAAAGTAATTAAAAATTAAATATGAGTATAAAATGCAGACTTAAATGGAGACAGCAGTGACATCCTGAATAATGATTGGATAAAAGAACAAATCATAGGAATAATAAATAATTACATTAAATATAATAAAGAAGGAAGGAAAGAAGTATTTGTTAAGTGCCTACTATGTACTAGGTACTGTGCTAAGAGCTTTATAAATATTGTATCATTTAATCCTCTAAACAACCCTATAAGGTAGATATTATTATCCCTATTTTATAGTTGAGAAAACTAAAACAGATAGAGGGTAAGTTTCCAGGGCCACACATTTAGTAAGTGTTTTGAAACAGGTTTTGAATGGGGGTCTTCTGACTCCAGATGTAGCACTTTATCCACTGTGCCTCCTAACTGCCCCTGATAACTATGAAACATTATACAAAAACTTAAGAGATACAGCTAAGGCAGTACTCAGAGGTAAAATTGTTTCTCTGAAAACTTCCTTTAAAACAAAATAGAAAATGATTGGATCAGTGAATTTAGTATGTGAATAAAAAGACTAGAGGAAAAAATGTCTATAGGAGAATGCCTTAATATTAGGCATTTGTGATGATTTCCTTTTTTGGCTATCTGACTTGTGTTGATAATATTTTATGCTAATATTTTTTCCTATTCTGCTTTCTTTTCTAATTCTAGCTTCATTGGTCTTTTTCTTGTAAACACCTTTAAATGTTATGTAATCAAAATTATCTAGCTTGATGGGTATAAATTGGCAGTTTTCTCTTCCCTCCTTTTTACTTTCAGTCTCCTTTGATTATATAAGTAGCACCCCACTGGGCTTACTTGCCAGGCTCTGAGTTGGTTGCTGACAACTTCTTACTCCAGACTTTTAGGGAGAATCCTGAGAGGCTGGTTTTTCTTTTTAGTATTATTGTTTATGAGCCCTCATGCTTTTTGTTCCCCATTGATTCTCCTGCCAGACTTAATTAGCATTAACAAAAAAAAAATTTACTGAGATGATATAATAGGAACAGTTGGTACAAAACAATCTTTCCAAAAGTCTGGGTTGCACTCTCTTTCTCTTACAAATGTATATATATAGAAAGTCCAGAGAAAGTGAGCTTTAGCTCAGAAAGCACGTTTTAGAAAAAGGGTAAATTATAGCATCTGGTTGAATAGAAGGTCTTTTCTCCCTTCATTAAGTCTTCATAAGAGTTCCACTTAGGTAGTTCTCTTTTGGGCTTCAAAGTTTAGTGCTGTTGTAGAGCCCTGCAACTGACTTTGCTCAATGTTTCTATTTTTTTCTTGCCACATCTCTCACCTCCTGATGCACATGTTGTCATTGACCAGTGATGTTTTGGGGTCATTGCTACTGATACTAATGGGAAGTTCAGATCTTCTGATCCCTTGAAGTTCACATGGTCATCCTCTGGTCAAGAAGGGGTGAAGTAGAGAGGAGAGAGATGGCTCAGTCCTCACCTTTCCCCCAAGGACACTTCCCTCAGCCACCACCTGAATGGTTGGTTGTTAGAATCTTCTATTGGAATGCTGAACTTATAAATGGCCTGCTACAATATGCATAGACCTAAAAGTGTTTATGGTTCCTTCTTTCAATCTCAATCTATTTCCTGTGGGCATCATCCAATGATCAAAGTATTTTACTTTCCCCAAAATGAATGAAGAACTGTTTGCACTCAGTTTACACTTTTGATTGATTTATTTAATTCGATAGAAGCCTGTTGGACACAACTAATAGGTTCACACCTAATCTTTGATTCAAACAAGAATCCATCAGTTTTCTTTTGTTTATATTCACTACAATTGTGGGAAAGGGTGAATGGGTTTATGATGTACATCTTCCTCACAATTAAATTTGCAAGATACCAGGCAAATGCAATCTTACTAGCCTAGCCTTTGCTAGGTAGATAGAAGCCTGTCATTCTGATATTTTAAGTCATGGTCCAGAAATCTATATCCTATTCCTAGACATCACCTCTTCAACCAGATGTTCCCCTCCCCAATCAGCTTTTCTCTTCTGAATCTCTTGCCTTCTGTGTTGAGGTACTGATATAAACAAATGAGGTCCTGTGTTCTCTGATATCTTGACTAAGGCTGTGTAATCTCTAGGAATCAATTCTAGGTAACTTTTGGCCATTTCATTTTTTTCTGATGTTTTGTTATTGATGCCTGTCTAAGGAGTACTACAGGCCTCTCCATTATTGTTGGCATCTAACTGCCTCGGAACTCCTGTACAGGAAATCATCAGCCACCACTACTCTCTCTCCGTACTCTGACTTTTACTGGGTAATCGCCAGCCTTATAGATTCTTTGACTCTGCTTCATCATTTCTTGTAGATAAGCAGCTGCTTCCTTCTCAGAGCATCCAGCGCTCTTCTAAAAAGTTGTAGAAGAATCTTCTACTTTAGCTCCAGGTATTTAGTCTATCTTCCCTTTCTTCTCTCTTCCTTCTCCCTTCTCTTTCTTTTTTTAGCTCCAGGTATTTAGTCTATCTTCTCTTTCTTCTCTCTTCCTTCTCCCTTCTCTTTCTTTTTTTAGCTCCAGGTATTTAGTCTATCTTCTCTTTCTTCTCTCTTCCTTCTCCCTTCTCTTTCTTTTTTTAGCTCCAGGTATTTAGTCTATCTTCTCTTTCTTCTCTCTTCCTTCTCCCTTCTCTTTCTTTTTTTAGCTCCAGGTATTTAGTCTATCTTCTCTTTCTTCTCTCTGTGACATTCTGCTACTCTCCAAACTGATATAGATTAGATTTCTTATCTGCTACTTAAGATCTGTTTTTAATTTTTTTCCTTACAATAATGCTCCATAGCTGGGTGTAAACTATGATGATTCTGAGTCATTAAGAAAAGGTCATACTCTGTTTTAGAAGATGTAGTTAAATTTTTTTAATTAAACATTGGTACTTGTGGAGGGAAACACTTCAGGAATCTGGAACGTTCGCTTCTGTGAAACAGCTTATATCCCTAAGATGCTAGGTAAATGAGGCATTACTGTACTTGTGAATCAAATTATCTATATTTGGAATAGAAGGATCTTTTAGTTCATTGAATTTTATCCACTAAGAATTTTTTAGTCAAACATGGGCCATGCTGCCAGGCAAAGGTTAGATGGTTGGCAGTTATATGCTCCAGGGGAATGCTGTTTTATCTGCTACTTTTAAGAGTAGATCTTTCCTTGCTAGTCAATTAGCTCTGTTTAGGAATACTAAAAATTCTGTCTAGAAATGAATATAATGGACTTTGTTAAGCAATTTAAAATGTTACCAAAACTTCTCTCTGAAACAAAGTTCCTTCTTCTTCCCCTTTCTACTCCCTGCCTTTCCAAAGCCAATCTTCTTCTGGTGATGTTATATGGCTGCAAATCCTGGAACATTTTACTCTCTGAAAAGTTGATAAATACCCAAATGGCAATGGAGAGGGACATGGTGGGCATGAATAACCCACAACTCAATGTAACTGAGAAAATATGCCAAAGAAATGATATAAAAGATGTCCTAAAATATATTCCTTCAATAAAAGATGAATATATTACATAGTGAGAGCAAGAAGTACCAATAGATAAACCTGCATGCTCAGATGAGAAAAGCTTCCCAGCGTGCTGAATGAATCTTCAGTGATGAATTTATGAGAGAAAATAGTTGAGAGCCACATAGGATGAACTAGGTAGGCATAAATGGTTTGTGACTTGTATCATTGGAGGAAGTATTGATGAAATCACTTACCTAGGGGAGTATAGGCTTCAGAGAAAGGACTGGAATGTTGACTAGAATAGTCAGAAGAAGCTTCATGGAAGAGAGGGAAATTGAGTTGAGCTTTGAAAGATAGGTCAGATTTGATTAGGTGAAAATGTAGAGAAAAAACACACCAATCCAGGGAAACAGTATGTGCGAAAGCCAAAAGGAGGAAATCAGTGTTTTATGGAGTGGGAACTGTGAAAAGGTTATTCTTTTTGAAGTGAAGGATTCATTAAAGTGTTTAGAATTGGGCTTACTCTAGTAAAGGGTGAATATTGGGCTTAAAAAAAGCAATAACATTGGACAGTGAGATAACATTAGGTTATAAAGGCCCTGACTTGATATGATAGGTAATAGAAGGTCATTGAATTTGGCAAACATTTATTGTGTCTTCTATGTGCAAGTCATTGTGCTAGGGATACGAAAATAAATATAATATTGACCCATCTCTCAAGGAGCTTACAACCTGTTGGGAAGGATGAATATACAAATGCAATCCATTAAGTATTAAAAGTTCTGCTATGCTATGCACAAAGTACTATATGAGACACTAGGAAGATAAAGATAAAACAAAAATCAGACCCTGCCATTGAGAAGCTTAAAGTCTATGGTATAACACATACGTGGCATGTGAGCATAAGTATATAAATGATTATTTGTGGAAGGAGAGAGCACCACCAGCTATAGGGTTCCCCAGGATTACACAGGAAATGGCATCTAAGTTGAACCTTGAAGGAAGAAGGGATTTCAAGAGGTGACATTAAAGTGGGAGTGTTCTCCAGGGATGGGGAATGAGGAGTGCAGACAAGATTTGGGATTCTGAATATGAGGGACTGAAAAAAGAGCAGCGTATTTGGGATACAGAGTATGTGAAGGAAGCCTGGAAAGGAAGTTTGCAATGAGATCAGGAAGGGCTTTTAATGGCAAACTGACGAGTTTATTCTCTATCCTGAGGCATTGTCAGGGAACCATCTATGGTTCCTGAGCAGAAGAGAGACTGGGCCATATCCAAGAGGGAAAATGAGATTAGGCAAAGTGTGAAGACACCTACAGATGTCAGGGAATACTTTGTGGGGTCTCCCAGTACTTCTAAGTTTAGTCTTCAAGGAAGAGATAGATGTCATCAGATAGAGATGGCTGGAGGGGAGGATTCTGTTCCAACCATGAGCTATGGCATGGATAAAAAACCATAAGTAAAGCAGTTATTAAGTACAGAGAGCAAAGAACAGTTTAATTTGGTTTGAATATGGAGTGTATTCCAATCATTATGGGTTACAACAGTGTTATGATGTGTTGAAAACTATTTTTAAATTAATTTTTTTCAATTAATAAGTTGTTTTGTTTTGTTTTTTTCCTCATTCACATTCCCTACCCCATGGGGAATTGTCAAAGAAGAAAATCAAAACCTTTGTGACCTTTTGCATAGTCAAGCAAACCAAAATCCCACATTGGCCAGATCCAAAAATATATGTCTCATTTTTCTTATTTTAGTCTGTCCCTCTCTGTCAGAAGGTGAGCATGTTTATTCTTAGAGGATTTGGCTGGTAGTGATTGGCAGGATTGATTTGAAAAGGACAAAGACTAGAAACAGGGGGACTAAATAGGAAAGACCAGTCCAGTGATTCAGTTATGAGGAAGTAGGAACCTAGACCTAAAGGATGACAATAGGAATCCAAGGTTTGAGGAAAATATGAGAGATATTCCCAAAGGGGGGAAAATTATAGAACTCAGTGGTACTGGATATAGGAATAAAGGAGAGGGAAGGGTGGAAGATGAGTCCAGGGTTCCTAGCTCTATAGACTATGAGAATGGCGTGTTACTGCCCAAAATAGTAAATGTAAGGAAGGAAAGCCTTTTAGGGGAAAGATGACAAGATCAGTTTTGTACTTGTTAAGTTTCAGGTAAAGGTGGGATTTTCGGTAGCCAACTGAAGATAGAGATTTAGAAGTCATTTACATAGAAATGATGGTTGAATCCATGAGAACGGAATGGTCATGGATTGGCCACACTAGAAGATCACAATTTTAACTATGTTAGAAGGATGCCTGGGGGTAGTTAGATGGCCTAGTGGTTAAAATGCTGGGCCTGGAGTCAGGAAGAAAACTTGAGTTCAAAGGTGGCCTCAGATACTTGTTATGTGACTCTGAGCAAGTCACTTAACCCTGTTTACCTCAGTTTCTTCATCTGTAAAATGAGCTGGAGAAAGCAATGGCAAACTACTCCAGTGTCCTTGCCAAGAAAACCCCAGATGGACTCACAAAGAGACTCAATCGAAACAACTCAGTGATAAAGAAGGTAAGAGGAGAGAGAAGGAATAGTCAGAGAGAATGAAATTCTGTATAGTCCTTTATCTTAGAAACTAAAGGCCGAGAAGGTTTTAAGTAATACTAAGGATAATTAACTGTCCTCTAGGAAACTCTTTAAGACTCTAGGTTGCATGTTATATGATGATCAACTATGAATGACTTAGCTATTCTTAGCAATACAGAGATGTAAGACAATTTCAAAGGATTCACGATGAAAAATACTATCCACATCCAGAGAAAGAATGGGTGGAATCTAAGTACACATCAGTGTATGGTTTTTTTGGTTTTTTTTTTTTTACATATATATTTATCCTTTAAAAATTTTTTTTGTCTGTGTTTTCTTTCACATGACTAATATGGAAATATGTTTTGCATAACTGTCCATGTATAACCTTCTCCATGATGGGGTAGAGAAGGGGAGAGAGAATTTAGAACCCAAAATTTTAAAAAATAAATGTTAAAAATTGGTTTTAGGGGCGGCTAGGTGGTGCAGTGAGTAAGAGTGCCGGCCCCAGAGTTGGGACAACCCAGCTTTGGATCCAGCCTCAGAAAATGAGCACTCACACATAAATAATGACTGGCCGTGTAACCTTGAGCAAGTTACTTAACCCCAATTGGTTTTACATGTAATTGGAAAAAATATTTTAAAAAAAGACTAAGTTGCAGAAAATAGTTGTTAGAGAAACTGAAGTTAATAGGGACAAAGAAAGGACACTGAGTTTGACTAGAATGGTGATTGGTAACTGCTGAGAGAGCCATTTCAGGAAAGTGGTGAAACAGTTTACAGACCTGTGATTCCATTGTCTTAAGGTACTCTTCTGGCGGAGGCTTCTTGTACAAAAGCAGGTTGGTACCTTCTCTGCCCCTTTGCAGATGTGTCAAACTTCAGGCTACCAAACTCCCATGTGTGGCAGGAATCAGATTAAAATCTAATCGCAACATGTTTAACAAAATAAATAAAAATACAACACAACATAAATAATGTTAATTTATGGTTTTCTAAATTAATTTGAGACTGGAAGGGATCCCTTTCTTTTTGAGTTTCATACAATTGGCACTGAAAAGTTAAGTGACTTCTCCAAGGTTATACAACCAATATATGTTAGGTATAGTACTTGAACTCAGGTCTTTTTGGCTTCAAAGTCAGCTCTCTATCCATTATGCCACACTGCATCTCTAGTAGGAGGATGATTGATTACATTTTATTTTTCTTTTCCTCTGATCACTCCTCTTAGAAGTCATTATGATTTTCATATAAATTTTAGTTTTGCTATAGATAGCTTGTTTTGATATTTTGTTTAAAATTGTTCTCCTTAACTTGTCATAGATTGTAAAGTTATCAAGCTGACATAAATCTCTGTCTAAATTCCATTCCTTGGTAAGATTTAGCTCTATGACTATTGAGGTAAGTACATAACTGCTATTGAGAAAGTGATAGAAAAAGTCTAAATATTTTCAGAATACTCAATTTTAAAGATACTCGGATTTATCAACAATAGGGAGACTAAAGGATATAATCTTTTTCAGAGATCAAAAAAATTAGGCATAGGAGAGACACGTTAAATCATCAGACCTTCTCATGGGATTTGGGTCAATATTGTTTGCTGTAGAATGTTTTTCAGCGATGTGTTCAGGGAATTATGCTTTCGTCAAAAGCACCCTTGGTGTTTTTACATTGGGCACATGACCTTTCTGTTAGTAATGCTCTTCTATAACAAACATCCTTTTTTTTTTCAGGGTTATACTAAAGACATGGTGACGGACTTTGATGAGAAACATGATGAGTATTTAATATTGCTTCAGCAGAGAAATCGGTAAGATATAGTCACAAACAGTCCTTACTGGTTGCAAAGCTTGCATTTTTTTTTTTTGTTTTAAACAAATGCTTTATTAACTTCTGTTTTACATCATTCATTTCCGTCAGATTTTGAGTTACAATCATTTCCCCCCCTCCCGTTTTTCCCCTACCCACCCTCCCAGAATAGCAGTCCCGCGAGATATCGCTTCCTCCAATCTGCTCTCTCCCATACCTTCTCCCATATCCCCTTCGACTTTTACATTAGAGGAAGGTGAATCTTTGTGTCCCAATGCCTGCACATCTTATCTCTCAATTACAAGCAAAAGAGTATTAATGATAGTATTTATATATATTTGAAACATTTAATGTTAAGACCTCGAATTTCAGATCCATTTCCTTCCTCCCTTGTCACCCATTCCCTCTGGGAAGATAAGTAATTCAGTATAAGTTGTACATGTCTAGCTATGCAAAACATTATCATAGTAGATGTATTGTACAAGGCTGCTTATAATTCCCTCCCACTCATCCCACCCCCCACCTGGTCCATTGCCTACATGACCCTCTTCTATAGTGGGTACTTCCAACTTCCCCTCCCCACAAGGATGCCCTCCCATCCATCATCCTTCCTCTCATCCCCCTTCCCCCTATTCTGCTGCAGGTTGAGATATCCCATTTAGTATGTATGTCATTCTCTCCCTGAACCAAATTCATTGAGAATGTGGTTTTGCTTTTTTGCCTTCCTATTCTCCCCCGCCCTTGCAACCACTTCCCCTTTCTTCTTCTACATGAGATAGTTTACCCTACCCTGTCTCTCCCCATCTTCTCTTGCCACTTTCCTCTCTCACCTCATAATTTCATCCCTTGAGTATTCTCCCTTCCCAACAAATTCAACCTATGCCTCTATCCATGTATAACTGTAACCATATATACACACATTCACATATGTAGTCATATGACCACACACCTTTCTTCCATTATTTTCATAGTGAGAAAGATATCATCAGTCAGAGTTATTGTTTTTCCATATAGGAATGTAAGTAGTTCAACTTTGATAAGTTCCTTTTGATTTCTTTTCCCTGATTACCTTCTCAGGCATCTCTTGCTTCTTGTGTCTGGATGTCAAATTTTCTATTCAATTCTGGTTTTTTCCTCAAGAATGCTTGAAAGTCCTCTATTCCACTGAATGACCATATTTTCCCCTGAAAAAAAATACTCAGTTTTGCTGGGTAGGTGACCCTTGGGTTCATTCCCAGCTCTTTTGCCCTCTGGAATATCATATTCCATGCCCTTCGATCCCTCAGTGTAGAAGCTGCCAGGTCCTGGGCTATTCTGATTGTGTTTCCACAATATTGAAATTGTTTCTTCCTGGCTGCTTGTAGTATTTTCTCCTTGATCTGGGGATTCTGGAACCTGGCTATAATATTCCTGGGAGTTTTCTTTTTGGGATCTTTTTCAGGAGGTGATCTGTGGATTCTTTCAACCTCTATTTTGCCCTCTGGATCTAAAACATCAGGGCAGTTTTCCTTGAGAATTTCTTGAAGGGTGATTTCTAGGTTCTTTCTTTGATCATGGCTTTCAGGTAGTCCAATAATTTTTAAATTGTCTCTCCTGGATCTATTTTCCAGGTCAGTGGTTTTTCCCATGAGATATTTCACATTGCCTTCTAATCTTTCATTTGTTTGGATCTGCTTAACAGCATCTTGAGTTCTCATAAAGTCATTAGCTTCCATTTGCTCCAGTCTAACTCTGAAGGAATGAATCTCCTCAGTGAACTTTTGAGATTCTTTTTCCATCTGGCAAATTCGACTTTTTAAGGCATTCTTCTCCTCATTGCCCTTTTGGGCCTCCTTTGCCATTTGAGTTAGTCTATTTTTTAAGGTGTTGTTTTCCTCAGTCAGGCTGTTGACCCTCATTTCATACTTTTCCTGCATCCTTCTCATTTCTCTTTCCAATTTTTCCTCCACTTCTCTTATTTGATTTTTAAAGTCCTTCTTAAGGTCCTCTATGGCCTGCAACCCGCTCATGTTTTCCCCTGGGGCTTTTGGAGCAGGACTTCTGACCTCACAGTCCTTTTCCTGCTCTATGCCCCCAAAATAGGAGTCTAGGGTTGCATTTTTCTGTTTCCTTTGCCTTGGCATGTTGCCACTTAATTGCTTGACTTTTGGGCTTGTTGCCACACTATGGCTTTAAGGCCAGATAGAGGAATTTTCATCCCGAACGTGTGGGGGGCAACTTCCGTTTCTGGCAAGTTGTAAACCCACCCACGAATTCTACCCTAGATCACAATCCAGATCCAGGGAGGTTAAAGCAAGAGCGATTACCCCCCAAGACTGATCGCTGGATCTCCCTACAGTTCGCAGGTCAGGAGCTGGAGCTGCCTCTGAAAACTACAAAATGGCATGTCTCCTCAGTGGCTTCTAGCCCCCAAGGGAGGAAGCCGACTCGTTCCCCAAATACTGGTCCCAAAGTCCACAGGGCACTAACCTCTTACTTTGTCCTAGGCATGTCTATGTTGATAATTCTGGAGTTGCCACAGCTGCTGGGGTTCAGGGGTCTCTTCAGTCGGCCGTTGGCCCTGCCGCCCTGGGGCTAAAACCTCGGCTCGCGGGGACCTGGGCTCCTCTCAGCTCGGCTCCCCGCGCTGTGTGCGCTGCGTGCTGCTGGCTCCCAGAGCGCTGCACTGGTCCTTCCTGTAGGGCTGCTGGCCTGTCCTCGGCGGGAGGTTAGCTTCTCTGTGTCGTTCTGTGGGTGCTGGGGCTCCAGAAGTTGTTCAGAGTCCCCTTTTACATAGTTTGAGGGGAATCTGGGGGCAGAGTGGCTTGGATGGGCTGTTCATACTCCGCCATCTTGGCTCCGCCCCACTTGTATTATTTTTTACAAATAGATGGCACTTCAGAAGAAAGCATTGCAGATTACAATTTTTACTCATGGATCTAGCATTCATTTTTTACTATCCAAGCTTCAGTTTCTCCTCCAATTCATTGATTGGCACATTTGAGTTTTAACAAACTGTTTAGCCACCTCTTGCTTCACTGCTGGTTTTTGTGTTCGTGAAAAGATATTTTGGCAGCACATGTGTGGGAGTAGTTTGTAGGATCAGCCTTCTAGGTCTTCTCTGTCTAATTATTAAATAACAAAACTAGAATTCATAGAGTAAGATAGAAATCTGATTCTCATGATCTGCCTCCCCACCCTAAACAAGAAATGATTTCTCCCTCAATTGATGATCTTTGTACTCCTCTTATGCACTTACCATATTTTATTTTCTTATTAACTTACCTACTCATTTATAAGATCTTTGAGGGTTTATCTCATTTATTTTTGTGTCTTTTCCTCTCAGTAACTTTTATATAGTATGTGCACTTAGTAGATACGTAATAAAAATTTGTTGAATGATTATACAAACCCTTTTTAGCCCATCATCACATACCATGTTGGGAGAGTACTTTGAAGTAGAAATTGTAAGCATTCTTTTTGTGGAAAGATTAATTCATTTTAAAGGAGGTTGAGTTAATTCGAAGTGCCTGGGATGAAATCTGTCTGGGATTATAATAATAAAAATAATAACAGCTCACAATAATAAGTACTTTATAGTTAAAAATCACTTTATGTACTAACATGAAAAGCTTTTGAAGTTTGGTTATAGCAGATGTGATAGAGGACAGGGAAGTGATTGGATTCAAAACAGTATGATCTACTTCGAAAGAAGTTTTATTTCTAAAGAAGTCTTATCAGTATTAGAATTTTTTTTTTTGGCTAATTTTGAGCTTACTGCTGTTTGCTTTTAGATGGAATGTCAGCATCCTGTTATTGAAATGGGCATGCTGCTAATTCCTTGGGCTTCTCACAGCAAAAGCCGTGTGACTCTATAAGTGATTCCAATCAGGAAAAACTTGAGATAACCTTGTGTATCATTAGGATATCTTTTGCAGGAATGCAGCTGTTCTATAGTCATTTTTAATATCTTGTGGCTATTTAAAACTGGAACAGAGCCAATTTCGTGTTGATGAGGCTAATTTAAGGCACCCTGGGAAGCTGGGTTCTAATATGGGCTCTTCCTAATTAGCTTATGACCTCAGCTAAGTTTCTCAACATCTCTGGGCTCAAGCGTCCTCATCTGAAAAGCAGGGTAATTGAACAAGACGACTTCTGAGATCCCTACCAGCTGTAACACCACAATCAGGAATGTAACTTTCTGAGAAAGGTCCACTCTGCAGTGCCCTAGTAAGACCATATTTGAAGTATTGTATCGACGACTGGATTATGTCCAGAGGATGGCCACCAGGATAGTGAGAGTAATCTAAACTTTTCCCATGGCCAGGAATCACAAAATCATATTTTAGGAGTTGGGAGAGATCTCAGTGGACAATTAGGACCTTAAAGAAATCCTCCTATACCATACTCAGCAAGTAGTCACTCATCCTCTGCTTGAAGACATGCATTGTGGAGGAACAAACAACCTCCCAGGATACCCTTCTGCTTTTGGATAATGCTAATTTTTATAAGTTTTTTTCCTGAAATAAAACCTAAATCTACTCCTTTGTACTTTATGCTTATTGCTCCTGGTTCTTCCCTGTGATACCAAACAGAAGAAGTGTAATCCTTCTTCCACATGACAGTCCTTGAAGACAACTAGCATCTGTCTCCTAAGTCTTATGTTCTCCTAGCTAAACACACCCAATTTCTTTGATTGGTGCTTATATGACATGGATGTTATATGAAATGTTAACAAGTCTGAACCCTAGTCTTCTGACTTCAAGTCTATTGCTCTTTCATATACTAAGCTGCTTCAAGGAGATTAGAAAAGGAATGTGAAAATAGATTGAAATGTTAAAAATTATGTTTGAGAGTCTTTGTAGTTGGCATCTATCAATCATGAAGGATATGCAGAGAATGTGTGTGGACTAGGTATATAGATTTCAGAATACTACAACTAAGGCATAACCCTAAATTTGAAGAAATTATATTTTATATAAAATTGAAAATCATTAATCTAATAAATGATATGTTCAGAAAACAATATAGTTGGAGAAATTACAATTAAATTAAAAATCATAACAAATTATAGAAGGGTTTTTTCTTTTGTTTAGAAAATATGTCCAACTATGGAGAGCAAGTAAACTGTTCTAGATATTTCTATCAGAGGCACAATGCTAGGCTTGGTGGAACACTGACATAAGCCAATATGAAATTTCTCATATTTTATGTAGTTCGTGACTAGTTAAATCTGGTAACAGAGTTTCTATTTAAAGAACATCTTTAACACAATTACCCCCAAACTTATCAGTTTTGTAAATTTAGTTTTTACACATTAGTTTCATAGAATTGTTTTCTCAAAGTAAAATACTTTATCCAGACCAGTTTCTATCTCTGGAGAATTTTATTTTATAATTTCTTTCCTTCCTTCTTTCCTTCCTTCCTTCCTTCCTATTTGTCATCATTTTGTATGACATGAGCCCAAACATCAGAAATAGCATCCCCATCCTTGCCCCTTTCATTTCTGTCTAAATAACTGGACCATTGGTTCATACAAGTAAATTTTCTTCATTCTAGTCAGAAAGTTGTAGTATTGGCTCTAGTTTGTAAGTCAGATATTTGATCTATTGTTCATTATTGTGATGTGAGCTACCCCATGATAAATTGACTCTCACACATCTTTCATTCTTTTGGGGTTCTACAACTTTTCACATTCTTAGTCTTACTGCTGCTCCCTCAGGCATACCACAAATGGAAGAGTGGCTTGTGGAGAATATTCTCAGGGTCCTAGCAGTTGGTAGATGACCCAAGTCATGTTGGGTCTTGGGGGTTTGTTTGTTTGGAGGTTTTGTTGTTTGTTTATCACAATCTTTACCCCTAGAGGTGGCTATTCTGTGTCCTGAACTGCAGGCAGACACAGTGCCTCAGTAATACTGACACCACAATCATCCTGAACCATTCATCTGAACCATCCCTGATGCTATTCAATTTGATTAAATTCAACAAGTCTATATGAAGAACTGATTTCACAGAAGAGAATCATAGAGATGCACTTAGCAAATTATCAAAAATAATAAAAGAAGGGAATAATGTTGGAGGGGTTGTGGAAAGACAGGCACATTAACATACAATGAGTAGAGCTGTGAATTGATTCAGCTATTCTGGAAAATAGTTTGGAATTATGCTAAAAAATTATAACATGTCTGTATTCTTTGACCCACACTAGGTATATACCTTAAGGAAGTCAAAGATAGAAATAAATGCCCCATACACACAAAATATCTATAGTAGCAGTTTTTGTAGTAGTAAAGATTTGGAAACAAAGTAGATGTCCAATATTTGAGGAATAGCTAAACAAATTATGATTCATCAATATAATGAAATATACAATAAAATATAATGTATGCAAAGAATATAGAGAAAAACAGAAGGAAATAAGGCTTTATAGGAACTATAAGTAAAGGAAAAAGATAGAGGGAAACAAACAGTATACATATGACTCCAACAATGTGAATGGAAAGAACAAAAAACCATTGGAACAGAACACCATAGAAAAAATTGGAAAATGTGCCTCCTTTATTTTGGGGGGTGGCAAGTGGAAGAGAGGATGCTTTGGGGGTATGAGTGTGGAATAGTGCATCTATTGTTGGAACAGGTTGATGCATAGGTTAATTTTGCTCAACTAGTTTTAGTTTTTGTTCCCTTTGTGAAAAAGGATGGCTTTCTAGATGGAGGGGGGAAATTGGGAGATTAAGATGCTGTAAAAACAAAAAAAAATTCTATAAAAGATTAAAAAATAAAGCAAACCTACTATGTCACTCCGCTAGTTGCTGAGAATGTAGTGACAATCCCTGCCTCCTAGGAACTTCCATTCTACTGTGCCCAAAAGAAGGGCAGCCTGGGAGCTCTGGAAGGTAGCCTACAACAGCAGAAAGAGCATTGGTGACTGGAGTCTAGAGCAGGGCTTCTTCAGCTTGACCCCCAGCCCCAAGTGGGGTCACAACCCACAGTTTCAGAGGACCTGGGCTCATTATCCCACCTCTGGTCATTTATTCCCTGTGTGGCGTAGGGTGAGTCATTTAACTTCTCTGGGCCTCACTTTTCTCATCTGTAAAAATGAAGGTGTTGGACTAAATAACCTCCAAGGTCCCTTCTAGCTCTAAATGTATGAGCCTAGGAGCCAAAGAAGGGAAAACACACACACACACACACCTACATGCACACATGGGGCGTGCTAGGCAGCTAGGTGACACAGTTTATAGAACACTGAGCCTGGAATCAGGAAGACTCATCTTCCTGAGTTCAAATCTGGCCTCAGGACACTAACTAGCTATGTGACTCTAGGCAAGTCAATGAACCCTGTTTGCCTCAGTTTCCTCATCTGTAAAATGAGCTAGAGAAGGAGATGACAAGCCACTCTAGTATCTTTAATAATGAGGTCCTAAGGAGTTGGACATGACTGAAAAATGACTGAACAAAAATAGTGTGTGCCTTAGTGCTCTACCCATCATATCGAAGGAGATCATATCTGTAAAGCAGTCAGTCCAGTGTCTGGCACATAGTAACAACTTGATAAATGCGTCTCCTTACCCCTTCCTAAATCCATGCTGCTCAGTCATACCCACAAGCCTCACCTGGCAAACCTGTGGAATGTAACAAACAGCTTTTTCCAAGAGGGAGCAGTAGCATTGATTCTGTATATTCTTATTAAGTACCCTGGCTCCAGCAATCCCAGGTGGAAATGCTGATGTAAGCCACCAGCCTAACCCTAGCTGTTCTCAGTAGCAAAAGTATAGTCAAACCTCGGGGGGCAGTCCCATCTACATCCTCTTTCATCACTGGGCTCTTCTAGGCTTCTTTGAAATCTCTGGTCTCCTGCAGAACTCCTCATTTCTCATACAGACTGATACCCCATCTTGTCCTTTTTGCCTCAGGTAATAGCAAGTATCTGCTCTTTGTTATTCAACCTGCCTATTCTTGCATTAATATAGGGTAGTACTGCTAGAGCCAGATATTGCTGCCCTTCTTTTCTTTGGAGAGGCACTGTGGCTTAGTGAAAGGAGTGCTGGACTTGGTGTAAACAGAGCCTCAGGTGGCACCCCACCTCTGGCATTATTTGTGTGGCCATGGGCAAGTTACATAACTTCTCCTCTCCTGTAATAATGGGTATAATAATAATCTATGATGCCCATCGCCCTGGGAAGTTTTGGGCATGAAATGGATATATACTAATGTAACATTGTGGAAACCTTCAAGTATCATTCATGCCCCCTTTATTGTTATTATTGCTATTAGTATCATTGTTGTGATTATTTTATTTTTCTTAGTAAGCATTGTATGAACAAAGCTCAGTTTAATCCAGACCGTTTTGCATGTTGTCTATTCTCTTCCCTTGTTGCTGAAAAACTGTATTCTAATTCCTTAGCAAGACCCAAGCCCACTATGAGCTTTTTGCCAATATTGGTTGCGTAGACACTTGTAGTTTAATAACTACTTATCATCAAATGACAGGACATTGTCTAGTAATGAAATTGAGGAGCAACACCCATCACTGTCTAAACACAGGAACTATAGTCATCCCATTTCAGTTTCTCTGCCTCAGTAAAACAGGTGGCAAGGATGCATAATTTAAGGATACCTGCCAACTGACAGACAGCAGGAAAACTGTCAGAAGGCGAACAGAGGAATGCTTCAGAACACTCTTGGAAGCAGAGAAGCAGCAAGAATTGGAAACTGACCACTTCCACGCTACACAGTAAGAGGTTTAGCGTCTGAGACTTCATCAAAACGATAGATTGGACATAAAGGCCCTCACAGACAGCAACTCCAAACCAAGCAGTAGACTGTGCCTGCGCACAGTGTGGAAGCAAGCCCTGTCACACATCGATCTTTTTGACCCATTAGTATGAGGAATAACTCCACTGGAAATAGCAATTTTTAGTATGTGAGACAATGATATATGTAATAGCCTTTTCTGTATCTTAGTCACCCTGGGGTGAGAAGTGTGAGAGTTCATTTTTATAATGTGTATTAAAATTAAAATTAGAATGGAGGAAAATGCTATTGAAGTAGTCAGTAATAGTCTCACTCTTGCTGTTTCTCTGTGTGTGAAATAGGCCTCTTATAAATATGTTTGCATAAGAACAGCTGGGCCCCACAATTGCCTTCGTTGAGACAGTTGTTAGCATTCAGCCTATGAACTGGCATCCTTGCTGTCAGTGGGTACAGTAATATAGACTCGTAAGCCCTACTGTGTAGTCTCCCTCTCAGGTACTGACTCTCATTTCTCTTGCAGGATATTAAAGCATTTGAAAACTAAGGACCCCATGCAACTAAGACTAGAGCACTTAGAACAAGGATTTTCTGTTTACGTTAATGGAGCTAATTCAGAGCTGAAAACCTCTCCAAGAAAGGCCATTCTTCCAGATTTCCCCAGAAGTGCTTCACATGCAGAAGGGGCACATGGTAAGTTAGAGTTTCTTTTTAAACTTAGGAGCTAAGTTATAATAACTCATTTTCTCACAGTCTTTTAAGATTCTCAAAGCACATTTCCTGTAGGGATCCTTTTAGATGGTAATAAAGGAATTTTTATTTTTTAATTTTACTCATGCAGAAACTGAGGCTCATAGAGAGTCAGTAACATGCCCATAGTCCCACAGCTGGTAGGTGTTGGAGCTGACAACTAAACCCGGGTTTCTCTTACACTTAGGTCAGTGCTTTGTCCACTATACCATCCTCCTTCCTTAGATGGCTAGATGGGATCCCTGGGGTAAGCTGTTTAGAGAGGCCCTTTTCCCCAGAATTAGGGAACATGTGGATAAAAACAACTAGAATGACTAGGGACAGCTAGGGGGCACAGTGGGTAGAGTGTCAGGCCTGACATCCTGAGTTCAGATCTGGTTTTGAACATTTACTAGCTTATGATGCTGGGCAAGTCACTCCACCCTATTTGCCTCAGTTCCTCATGTATAAAATGAGCTGGAGAGAGAAATGACAAACCACTCCAGTATCTTTGCCAAGAATATTCGAAATGGGGTCATGAAGAATTGGACATGACTGAAACAATAACAACATGTCGGATGAATCCATGAGTTCAGCCCCTGACCTAATAGGGATTCTGCCAATCCACATATTTATCCTTATGTAGTCTACTGGTGATTATTGTATTCAAAGGTTTCTAGGCTCTATTTACCCTAGATTAGTACATTTGTAAGGTTCCTAGCCTTGCTTTGTCTATCTCATAAAACCCTGGAATCTCCTATCTCTCCCTTCTCCCTTCTCCCATCCATCCACTGCATAGCAGCCAAAGTCATTTTCCAAAACCTTAATGGATATAACTCTTTTATTCAATAAACTCTGTGCCTCCACATTGCCTCAGGGATCAAATTAGAATCTTTATGTCTGGTATTTAAAACCATTCTCAACTTGGATCCCACTTACCTTTCCAGGCTTCTTCTGCTGTGCTCCCCTTCATGCACCCTGCTGGTCCAGTCAAACTGACCTTGCTGTTTCTCAGATACTTCCATTTGTTTGCCTTCACACAAACTAACCTCCATAACTAGATGCTTTCTCACTTTTGCTTTCTTAAGTTCTACTTTTCTACCTTTCCATCCCTCCTTTGATCCCTCCAAGTTCTACTTTTCTACCTTTCCATCCCTCCTTTGATCCCTCCAACTGCCAGTAACTTCCTCTACAAAATCCCCCTTTATTTATTGTGTATACATTTTACATAAACCTTTTATGTGTGCGTATGTTGCCTCCCCTGATAAAAAGTAAGCCCTCTGAAGGCGAGGATTATTTCATTTTTCCCAGCACTTAACACAGTGACTTGCACACAGTAGGTACTTAATAAATATTTGTTGATTTATTTGATTGATTGATTCATCCTACCTTCTTAGTTCATTCCAAATTGATACATAGTTCTGAACAAAGCCTATGTCTTGGATTGTAGTTTCATGTGTGGCTCCATTTCCCAGAACCAAAACAAGACTGGGACCCAATGATAGCAGGCAAGTTCCCCAGAAGCTCATGTCCCACTGCCTCTGTTTTTGTGTGTAAGTGTTCTATTACTAGTTTGTATGCTGTTAATAAACCCCAAGGTTAGATTAGAAGTGGGTATGGTTGTATTTTTGTTCTTTTAGATTAAGGACTAGGAAAGCATACTCTCTTAAACCATTGTTATCTAAACTACAGTTCATGGACTCCTTATAGTTCTCCTTCCCCTTAGGATTCTGACTTTAACTTAGCCATTCCCTTTCATCTTTCTGAAGGCTCTATCTGTACTCTGCTCTTCTGTAAACATCCAATATAGGGAATTTGGATAAAGATTGTGAATAAGTAAGAAGAATAATTACGAGATCAAGAAATAAAGATAACGAATGAAATTTTAACTTGAAAATTCCCCATAGAGGAGACAGCAGAGTCTTTGTATGCACACAGAAATGATTTTCAAAGATATGTGTTATTCTTCTAACCATCTAATAGACTTGAAGAAGCAGTATGGTATAATATAATGGTGTAGGGGTTGCAAATTCTCCTTCCCCTGCAGTCCTCTGCAGTGTGATATCCAAACTCTTTGTCTCTGTCCAGAAGAATATGTAATAGATTCACAAGTCTTTGTGAAAAGAAATCAATATTTAGCTCATGTTGGTATAAATAATGAGTGTCATAAACTTAAAATTAATGTGAAATTTGCCTTTGAGATCATCGACATGGTGAAAAGAACTCTGGAATGAGAACCAGGAGGTTTGGTTTATTTTTTATTTATTTATTATTTATTTTTATTTATTATTTATTATTATTTTTATTATTTATTTATTATTATTTTTATTTTTATTATTTATTATTATTATTTATTTATTTATTTATTTATTATTTCGTTCTGCCACTTATGTGGTCTTGAGCAAATAAATCACTTTTATCTCTGAACATCAGTTTTCTTAGCTGAAAATGGGCCTAATATCTGTTCTGCCTCTCTCCACAGGATTGTCATATATATTAAAAAAGATAAAGTATGAAAAACTGTAAAATGCTATACAAGAAAATTTAGAGTGATGAGGAATGTAACTTTCAGAAAAATCCCAGTAGAAAATACCCTTATTATTGAAGTGCCTTCTTTATTTACCTTAGGGAAGGATGAATGATTTTAATGCTGTTTAGATTTTCGTCTTACTGGTTTTATGTTCAATACTGGAATGTGGAACTCTCAAACCACATGCCTTACCAAGTAGCTCTCATGTTTTTTCAGATTCTGGAAGGAGACCTTTATTTAGAGAAACAGAAGAAGCACTAAGACGCGGTTCACGGACAGCACCTTGCAAAGTTCAGCGTAAAGGATGGCACCAGGTCTGGAAATGTAGCAGACAATCTCTGATGATGAAAAAAACATTTTCTTTCATATAAGAAATTCGACTATCATGGGGATGTCATTAGTATAGGATTTTGCTGAGTATTGTAAAAGGCATGTGTGCCCTGAGACATTGACAAGCATACTTTGTGGGATGCTCCTGTCTATCCTAGGGGGCAAATCTGCTGAAGATCAGATATTCCCTTCTGTGACTGTTTTTATGTGCCTGTGACATATTTTTCTCTGCTTTAAGTTGATGGGACCACATCTCTGTCTAATTAGTACTACAAGAGGGCATGGCATGCATGCTTAACCCTAGCAGCCATCTGGGGGGCTAGGAGCTGCCAGAGATACTTTGAATAAAGCACAAATCTCTTGTTGATTTAGAACCATTCTTAGTTTTCTAGATAGAGCCTCCAAGATAGAATACCATATTTAGAATGCAATATAGGCAGTGTAGTATATTGGAAAGAACAATTTTAAAGTCAAGAGACCTGGACTGAAATCCCATTTCTGCCAAATTGCTACCTGGGGCTTTGGAGAAGTCCCTTTTGTCTCTCTTAGGCTTAATATCTTCATCTGTATTATCTGGCAGTAACACAAGGAGACCTGTAAAACAAATAAAATTAATAAAATTAGAAGATAATAAAGGGTCTCTAGAAAAAGTCTTTAGTAGAACATAGCAGGGCTGTGACTATACCTGATCTTAGCTCAAATAGTCCAAGGGGTGATATTTGGAGATAATAATACACTTATCTCACAGGGCTGTTGTGAACAAAGAATTCTGTAAGGCTATAAATTGCTTCATAATGTGTTATTTTTCAAATCTCCAAAATAGAACTCATTACAGTGGTACAGTCACCTAAGTGTAATGAGATGTTAATCATATACCTCTCTAAGTCTGCTCTTGTTTATACCCTCCAATCTACAGCTCTTAATGGGGATCTCTTTCTGGTATTTTTATATGAAACTTATGCTTGAAGGTCCTATTAAAAAGATGTCAAGTTGAACAGAGACTTGTTCTCCCTCAGGTGAGGAAGTGATCTCAAAGTGAGAGGATCAGACCAACAAAGAGAAAGTACAGAGATCTTGGAAGATTACTAATCGACTGCCCTCCTACCTCTCTGATTTCTTCTCCTCATCTCCTTTGCTGAATCATCATCTCTAACCAATCCCCTAATCTTGTGTGTCTCTTAAGATTCCACCTGTCTTCTGTTCTTTCTCTCCCCTGTCTCTTGGTAGCCTCATCAGCTCCACTGGGTTCAGTGACTGTCTCTGTGCAGAGGACTACCAAATTTATATACTTATCCCCATTCGTTCTCCTGAGCTCCAGTTCCACAGCACATACTGCCTTTGGGACATCTCCACCTAGATGTCACATAAACATCCAAATCAACCCAACCAAAAGAGAACTAATTATCTTCCCCATTAAACCCACCTATCCTCCAGAATGCCCTATTTCTCTTTAATTGCTGCCCTGTTTTTGTTGGTAGAAAACACAATAAAAGGATGTCACAGATAGAAAGACTTTTCAGACATAGACCTTAGAATGTTAGAGGTGCAAGGGACCCTAAAGAACATGTAAGTCCAAGCCTCTCGTTCTATAGAGAAGAAAATGAGAGTGCACAAAAGGGAGGTGACCTGCCCAGGAGCATCCCGTGAGCAGCAGAGTGAGGACTCGTGCCTGCGATTCCTAACACTCAGTCCAGTGCTTTGCTCACACCACATTGTTCCCCCTCAGCCATTAGATACGTGTATGTTTTTCATGGAATATGGGAACTTTCCCTAATTTATGGTAGTAGAAAGGCTTATTTCACAGATTTGGTCCTTGGTTCAGGCCTTCATCCTCTTTCTCCTAGACAATTATAATGGCCTTCTAATTGGTCTCCCTGCTTCTAATTGGTCTCTCTGTTCTTCAATCCATTCTCCAGATGGCTGCCAAAGTAATATTCCTAAAATACGCATCTGGCTATTTCACTATCCTATGCAAAAATCATCAGGGATTTTCTGTTGCCCCTAGGATAAATTTCAGCTCCTTAGTTTGTTATTTAGAGCCCTTCAAAATCTGGCTTTAGCCTACCTTTCCAGCTTAATTATTCATTATTCCCCTTCATGTACTTTATGTTGTATCCAAATTGACTGACTTGCTGTTCCCCAAATTCGGGATTTAGTCTCTTGCCACTGTGCCATGTACTACATAGGCCATCCCTCCCCATCCTAACATCTCACCTTCTGTGGGAAGCTCCTGCTTAGCCCCTTCATTATTAGTATTTCTCTTCCTTCTCAGGTTATCACATATCTGTGTATATACTATATTCCTAACCCCTAGAGAATAGAAGCTACTTGACTTTATGTTCCCAGCATCTGATTCCCTCATACACAGTAGTTAGTAAATGTTTGTTGAATGCCTTAACATTTGTGTCATTTACCTGCTCTCCAGTGGCCTGATTTTCACAGGAACTTATACCTAAGACCTAAAAGGGTACCTGAGGGAAAGCAGGTAAAAATTCTGCTTTAGATAGTTTTTACCTCATAGAAACAAATAAACCCTTTCTTCCTGGTAGGTCAATGCATTTGGATCCCTATAGAATTAGTCATGATGAGCATGGACTGTGTTTCTAGCCACAACAGACTGCAAAGGATAATGTGTTCCAAGCCCTGAAAGCTGATTTTTAGTAATTAGGTCGTAAGTCTTTCATTCTATAATTATGAACTGTATTTGAGTCCTAGACTGTGACCAGATGCTTAAAGCAAAAGACTGAACCTAATTTCAAGAAATTTTAATTTAAGATCGGCTTTTCTTTTATAGTTTCTTCCCGTGGTACCTCATTTCTCAAGGCCTATACGCATTTCCTCATTCATTTGCTGTATAAGACGCAAAGATCAGGACGCCTAATCTCAGGCAAGATATAGTTGGGCTTTGGATCCGTCAGACTTCTGAATGCAGAGATGTGGTAGCTAGTTATATATGCACTCCTGCTTCTACTTGACACTTTCTTTGCATCATATCTATGTGTTAGAGCCTCCTTATACTGTCACTGGATTAAGATTTATGGTTGCTATAGCCTTGTAATACTTGGGTGGACAGCAGACTAATAGGCAATGCAGTCATTTACCAAAACTCTGTCAGATTTGATGAACATCATCAAATGTTAACCTTAAATTGGTAGTGAAAGGACTAGCCTTCCAGCAATTTATTGTGGTGTGGGCTTTACTGAAGGTCTCTAAAAAAAGTTCACCCCAATTATTAAGCACTGATTTTGCCTTCACTGTAATGCCTCTCCTCTTTCCAACAGAGGTTCAGATTGCCTAGCCATGATCCGGTATTCGCCAAGGATGCAATCTCACAAGTTAAATTGAAGAAAGGGTTTTATTCTTTCCCTTTTTATTTTAATTCTCAGCTTTTAAGATAGTTTGTCTAATCAATAAGACGGATTGTTCTGATATTGTTAGGACCATTTTTGTTGTTGTTCAGTAGTTTCAGTCATATATGACTCTTCTTGGGTTTTCTTGGCAAAGATATTAGAGTGATTTGCCATTTTCTCCTCTAGCTCATTTTGCAGATGAGGAAATTGAAGCAAATAGAGTGTAGCAGCAAGCACCCCAGTGTCCCCAGGGTGGCTGCCAACACAGGTTCTTAGATCTGCTTTTCTAAAGAAAAGCAACTCAAAATGGATTAACAATCTTGCTTTAATCAATCAAACATATCATTTACCTAGTTCAGGGGGAAACGGTCAACACCCCAGACTTCAGAGTATACAGACAGAAACATTTCAAGCAGACAGGCCTCCAACTGTCCAACCACTACATCCATACCAAATCACAGTTACCAAGAGGGAAGCATCAACATTTGGGTTTTTCAAAGCCAGGGGGCTCTCAGCAACTGCCCAGAGTCTCATCTGGTCAAATCACACAACACTTCTCAAAGTGAGCCCAAAAACAAAGTCTCACATCAGGGATTATTATAGCCTTCTCCTGGGTCAGAGAATGTAACAACCCTCTTAACCCACTACCCAATCACAAAGCACCAAGGTGTGGGTGTTCCTGAAAAACAAGCCTCCCACCACAGACTCCAGGTGCCCTTAACCTAGGGGCAGGGAAGATCTTTAAAATTTACATTCCTATAACATAGGGTTAAGTGACTTGCCTAGGGTCATATAGCTAATAAGTGTCTGAGGCCAGATTTGAATTCAGGAATATGAATCTTCTTGACTTCTTGCCCAGCACTCTCTTCACTGTATCACTTAGCTGCCCATTTTACAGATGAGGAAACTGAGTCTTTGAGCAACAAAGTGACTTGCTTAGGATCACAAAATAAGTAGATATCAAAGCCAAACCCAGACCCAAGTCCCTTGACTGTCTTATACTATTTTTATCACATCATGGCTATCTGTGAGGGTTTATGAAATAGCACAGAGAGATCATGTGTTTATAACTTTCTTTTTGTAAGGTAGGACAGAATGTCAAATGCTATTATTTGAAAATCATCAGACAAACACTACTCTTGAGTCATATATTTAGAGCTGGAAGGGACTTCAGAGACCACTGAGTTCAACTCCATCATTTTGCAGATGATGAAACTGAGGCAAAAAGAGATTAAATAACTTGGCCAAGAGTTACACAGCTAGTCAGTGTCTAAGGCAGGCTTCCACCCATGTGCAATGCTTTCTCCAGTAGCCCTCTGATCTTTCTTACTCATGTGAATCTCTTACCTTAGCACTGTAGTACCTGTTCTCTACTTTGTCAATTTGTTTATGAGGTATTGCTCTACAAAGTGATCTTTAGATATGTGTGTGTGTGTGTGTGTGTGTGTGTGTGTTTATTTAACTACCTGAGTTCAAGATTTTTGTCTTCTTTTTCTTTTTTGTATTCCATCCTCCATAATCTCCAGAACTTTTTACATAACAGGTTCATTATTTCCCCAGTAGGCTCTTTTTTTTTAAACTTTTAAAAAATTAAATTTATTTTTAATTTTCAACATTCATTTCCACAAGATTTTGAGTTATACATTTTCTCCCTGTTTTTCTCCTACCCCCCACTCCAAGACAGCAAGCCTACTGAATACCCCTTCCCCTAATCTACTCTCTCTTATATCCTCCCCCAGACCCCCTCTAACTTTCTAGTAGGGCAAGATGGATTTCTATGCCCCAGTGGCTGTATATCTTATTTCCCATTTGCATGTAAAAAACAGGGTTTTTTAAACCGTTGTTTTTAAAATTTTGATTTCCAGATTCTTTCTCCCCAACGGGAAGATAAGCAATTCAATATAGGTTGTACATGTGTAGTTACACAAAATGTTTTCATAGTAGTTATATTGTGAAAGACTGTATTTCCCTCTATCCTATCCCACCCCCCCACTTATTCTATTTTCTACTTCACTGTCCCTTTTCAAAAGTATGTGCTTCTAACTACCCTCCCTTCTGTCATCCCCCATCTTATCCCCTTTCCCCCTACTTTCCTATAGGGTAAGATACCCAAATGAGTGTGTATGTTATTCCCTCCTTAAGGCAAATTCAAAAGCTCCTCCCCTCCATTGTAATAATTTTCTCTTGCCTCTTTTATATGAGATAATTTACCCTATTCTATCTCTCCCTTTATCCTTCTCTCATTATATTCCTTTCTCACCTCTTAATTTTATTTTTTAGATATCATCCCTTCCTATTCAACTGATCGTTTGCCCTCTGTCTATGTATATATGTACACACATATACACACACATAGATATTTATATATACATACACCCTCCTATACATACATATATGTATGTATACATATATATGTATATGTGTTTGTGTGTGTGTGTATGTACATACACACACATATTCCCATCAACTATCCTCATACTAAGAAAAGTCTCATGAGTTACAATTATTGTTTTTCCATGTAGGAATGTAAATAGTTCAACTTTAATAAGTTCCTTATGGGGTAGCTAGGTGGCGCAGTGAGTAGAGTGTCAGCCCTGGAGTCAGAAGGACCTGAGTTTGGATCCGGCCTCAGACACTTAACACACACAAACAAAAATCTAGCTGTGTGACCTTGGGCAAGTTACTTAACCCCAACTGCCCTCCAAAAAAGCAATAATAATAATAATAATAATAAGTTCCTTATGATTTCTTTTCCCTGTTTACCTTCTCATGCTTCTCTTGCTTCTTGTATTTGAAAGTCAAATTATCTGTTCAGCTCTGAATACTCAAATACTCAGTGCTCAATACTCAAATACTCTTCAGCTCAAGAATACTCAAAAGTTCTCTATTTCATTAAATGACCATATTTTCCCCTGAAGCATTATACTCAGTTTTGCTGGGTAGGTGATTCTTGGTTTTAACCCTAGCTCCTTTGACCTCCAGAATATCATATTCCAAGCCCTTCGATCCCTTAATGCTGCTAGATCTTGTGTTATCCTGAGTGTATTTCCAGAATATTCAAATTGTTTCTTCCTGACAGTTTATATTTTCTCCTTGACCTGGGAGCTCTGGAATCTGGCTATGATATTCCTAGGAATTTTCTTTTTGGGATCTTTTTCAAGAGGCAATCAGTGAATTCTTTCAATTTTTATTATGCCCTCTGGTTCTAGAATATCAGGGCAATTTTCCTTGAGATTTCTTGAAGGATGATTTCTAGGCTCTTTTTTTGATCATGGCTTTCATGTAGCCCAATAATTATTAAATTATCTCTCCTGGATCTATTTTCCAGGTCAGTGGTTTTTCCAGTGAGATATTTCACATTGCCTTCTATTTTTTCATTTGTTTGTATCTGTTTAATAGTATCTTGATTTCTCATAAAGTCATTAGCTTCCATTTGCTCCAGTCTAATTTTGAAGGAATTATTCTCTTCAGTGAATTTTTGAAATTCCTTTTCCATCTGGAAAATTCACTTTTTAAGGCATTCTTCTCATTGACTTTTTGGGTCTTTTTTGCCATTTGAGTTAGTCTATTTTTAAGGTGTTATTTTATTCAGTATTTTTGGGAGGGTATACTTTAGCAGGCTGTTGACTTGCTTTTCATGATTTTCTTGCATCATTCTCATTTCTCTTCCCAATTTTTCCTCCACTTCTCTTACTTGATTTTCAGAATCCTTCTTGAGCTTCTCCATGGCCTATAACCAGCTCATATTTTTCTTGGAAGCTTTTGATGCAAGAGTTTTGACTTTGTTGAGTTATTTTGGTTCCATGTTTTGATCCTTTTTGCCCCCAAAATAGGATTCTGTGGTCTGATTGCACTTCCTCTGCTTGTTCATCTTGCCAGCCAATTACTTGACTTTTGAGCTCTTTGCCATGGTAGAACTCTCCTTCCAGAATGGAGAAAGTTATGTCCCAGATTGCTGGGGTTTTCACAAATGTTGTCAGAGGTCTGAAGAGAGCACCCCAAGACTGCTATCCAGATCCAAGCAGGTCAGAGCAAGAGCTTGGTTCCCCTACAATCTGCAGGCCTGGAACTCTGGAGGCAGCCACGCAGCAGCAGCTGCAGCCATTGCACCTCCTCCACCTCTT
Organism: Gymnobelideus leadbeateri; assembly: GCA_011680675.1. NCBI lineage: Eukaryota > Metazoa > Chordata > Mammalia > Diprotodontia > Petauridae > Gymnobelideus > Gymnobelideus leadbeateri. The sequence continues at coordinate 532,583 of WOXC01003840.1, read as the reverse complement.
GCCCCGGGGACAGGGGCTAGGCCACCCCGTTAAATGACTTTCTCAGGGTCACTCAAATACTAGATGGCAAAGAATTTAAACCCAGGTCTCTTCACTCTAAACCCTTTGCTTTTCCACTGTCTCATACCACAATCTCATGTATGGTCTTTCTCAGTTCTTTCCATTTGTTTCTTGCTTAAAGGGTCTATCTAATGTACTGAAGGCTTTTCTCTGGGCTTTTTCTCATTTTGTAGATAGCAACAGGACACTCTCTGTCTATTTCTTATCCCTCACTCTGACCACACCATCAACCCACCTCCTTTCTGGCCATGCATGTCATAGATGGTGGAAGCACTTTATCCCACTTCTCTAGTGCATTTCATCATTGACTTTGCTACAGCATCATTTCTGCATATCAGCTCTCATACATATTCATCTTTCCATTGCTCTTTGGGCCACAAGTAGCTTTGATTTTTCCAGAGGTTGTGATATTCTATGATTCACAGGCACATAGTGTCACTCCAGCAGTATTCATAATCTAAATGATGGATTGTCACAGTAGGGAGCCATTTGGAATCACTGAAAGTAGAGCACAATTTTCTAAGTGTTGCCTACCCTTCTTCCAGCTTCCTATTCTCTTCTGATGTTAGTTCATTATCTGTAGTGCCTCTCCAATACAGATGTTTTGATGGACTCAGACTCAAGGGAATATTGATCTAATTGCTCTTATAATCTGGGCAATTTGTATTCATCATCCGCTTGGTTTTTCCTGTGTAGATTACTAAATAAGGCTCCTTTTAATGACCATGTATCTGAATGAATGAATACATAAATAAGTAGTAAGTCCTTACTATGTGTTGGGGCCTGTGCTAAGGACTAGAGATAAAAATATAAGAAACAAAACAAGCTCATGTCTACAAGTAGTGGACCTTTTAGTAGATGAAGAAAACATAAGGGGCACATATGCAGTGGTGTGGTTTGGAATTGGCAAGGAAGTAACATGAAGACCTGGTTCTGGGCAAAATAAGGCAGAATATCACCAATAGAGACCAGGTTGATTCCAGAGGCAGTCTGCTGTTATGATGAGAGGGAGAGGAGGAGGTTGTAAATGATAACCGGAAATTACCAGGAAAAGGTGCCCTGAAATGTTCTGGAGCTTAATGCAGTCAGCTCAAGATCATATATAAACAGAAGTATTTAGACAAGTCTGCCTTCTATATGAATCCCCACCACCATTGGGACTTTGACTAGTGCATCTTCCTTGATACTAATAATTACTTTTACTCACTTTTGACAAGCATATATCTGTTTTATACTTAATATTGAGAGAAAATCTCTGGTTGTATTTATCCACGAATTTTGAATGATATTACTATGTATATGGGAGCTGCCTACTGCATTTTATACTGCCAAATCAAATGCTTTTTATAATCAACAATGAACTCAGTGGGATCTTGTATTCTCTGTACCTTGTAGTCATTTGCATAACTATGAATATGTAATCTACAGTAGAATATGGTCTGGGAAAATTGTTTTCCCTTCCATTGTTTTCATCAAGAATATTTGCATAGAGCATTCTCACAAAGATTTTATAGAGAAGAGAAAGTCAGCGTATGAGTTGGTAGTTGCTGATGTTACATAATTAGTGATTATTTTTCTAATCTTTGGAATCTTCTCCATTTTGGAGTCTCTTGAAAATCAGTCCCTGGGTGCCTTAAAAATCCTGTTGCCTCCAACACAAATTTCCTTTCTATATATTTAGGCAAGTTTATTCCTTTTATTTGACTGCGTTTTCTTGAGTGCCATTTCCTCTCCCACAGCACATCAAGTACTGAGGTAGTAGCATTTGAATGTGGTAAGTCTGTTGTAAGGAATGACAAAAATATATCCCTGTAGCTATGCTAAAGGAATCTGTTCCATTTTACTTCTACTTGTGTGCTCTTCCCAGTTTTATTTACAAATGCTTTTTGAATGACTTTGCTTTGTTAGGTTTAACCACAAACTAGTAAAGAATCTGAGATTTAGAAGGGATTTCTGCTCTCTAGGGCCAAACAAAAAAAATTTTGTAATCCTTCTTCCAAATATAGCTCTTCAGATACTTAAAGGTAGCTATCATCTCCATTCTGAATTTCTTTTCTCTGGATTTACTATCCCTAGTCCCTTCAGTCAATCTCTGAATGGTAAGATCTATAGTCTTTTCACCATCCTGGAGAATTTCTCTATAGGACTTGGGTGGATTGAGAGTTACCAAGTCTGTTCCTTTTAGTGAGATGAAGGTCCTTCAGATCTCACCATCTTCCCTGCCAGTACATCTGATGGTATTCAGACCTTATCATCTCACCTGCCTGAGTCCAAGTTTAATTTTCTTTCTCCTATACCAAGCTGCTTCATGTAAGAGGATTAGGGAAAAGGGAGGGATAAAAGAAAAAAAATACCCGAGATATTTCTCCTTAGAAATGATCTTGGTTGTTCCAACATAGCTCACTAGCTATGAAGTAAGACTTTTTTTTTTGATAGATAAACATAGTAAAAGCAAAACAAAACTTATTTATCTCTGCCCTCCCACAAAGCTGTTATACTTCAATCAAGGTGAATTCCTATCTTTGTTAAGATAATTGTTAAATATGTATACACACATACACACACATACATACATACATACAAACACATATATACTATTGAACTGTATTATGTAACATGGCAGAAAATTATGGCAATTTAGATACATCTTTCAGATGTGAAGGAATTGGGTCCTTAGTGAATCTGGGAGATTAAATTGATGTTAAATATTTGCATTTTCCTAGGGATCAGCTATAGTAGCAGAAAAAAGAGGTGGGTCCTGTTTCTTGTTTATATTTTTATTTTCTGAGACTGAGTTTCTCTTGCCCAGGTAGGAAGTACAGTGGGCACTACATGGTCCATCCCCTCTGATGATTTGCAAGGAAGCTTGACCTGATGTGTTTCCAACAGGAAATGGCCAGATCAGCCTACTTTAGGCAGCCTGGTAGCCTCTTGTTTCTGGGAGTTTACCATATTGGTACCAGGCTTAGTATGGACAATCAATCAGTTTTAGCCCTATTGGCAACTCACAACTCTCAAACTCAAGCAATCTACCAACATCAGTGTCCTCAGAAGCAGGGACCACCATTCCTTATAACGTGGGTTCTGGTTAAGAAGTACTAGAAGAGTGACAGTGGTTGAAGGGTGCATTACTAGGGACCAGAGTACCAGGCAAAGACAATGGAAGAGCACTGGCATTAAAATCAGAAGACTTTTGTTCAAATCTCAGCTCTGCATGTGGTGACCTTGGGCAAGTTTTTGAACCTCAGGTTAAAAGGTTTAATCTGAGCTTAACCTCTCAGGTGCTCTTTTTTTTCTGTTGACCCTCATGATCTCAATGATCCCTTCTGGCTATGAACATTTTTTTAAGTTAATTAAACAAATGCTTTATTAACTTCTGGTTTACATCATTCATTTCCACCAGATTATGAGTTACATTTTTCCCCCATTTTTTCCCTACCCACCACTCCAGAATAGCAGTCCCACTAGATATCCCCTCATCCAATCTGCTCTCTCCCATATCCCCTTCAACTTTGCCATTAGGGCAAGGTGAATCTCTGAGCCCCAATGCCTGGACATCTTATGAAACATTTAATTTTAAAACTTCGATTTTCAGATCCATTCCCTTCCTCCCTTGTCACCCACTCCCTCTGAGGAGATAAGCAATTCAGTATGTGTTGTACATGTATAGCTATGCAAAACATTACCATAATAGATATATTGTAAAAGACTGCTTATATTTCCCTCCCACCTGTCTCACCTCCCACCTGGTCCATTCCCTACTTTGATCCTGTCCCTCTTTGATAGTAGGTACTTCCAACCTCCCCTCCCCACAGAATGCCCTCCCCTCCATCATCCCCCCTCTCATCCCACTTTCCCCTACTCAGGAGAGTGAGTGAGGGTAAGATATTCCATTTAGTATATATGTGATTCTTTCCTTGAGCCAACTTCAGTGAGAATGTGCTTTTGCCTTTTTGCCTTCCTGTTCTTCGCCTCCCCTGCAACTACTTCTCCTTGCCTCTTCTACATGAGATAGTTTACCCTACCCTGTCTCTCTCCATCTCCTCTTGCCACTTTCCTCTCTCACCTCTTGACTTCACCCCTTAAGAATCATCCCTTCCTTGGGGGCGGCTAGGTGGTGCAGTGAGCAGAGCACCGGCCCCAGAGCCAGAAGAACCCGAGCTCGGATCTGGGCCCAGACACCCAAACACACAAACAAAAACCCAGCCGTGTGACCCCGGGCAAGTCACCCAACCCCAGTTGCCCTCCAAAAAAAGAATCATCCCTTCCCATCAAATTCAGCCTATACCCTCTATCCATGTATACCTGTGAACACATGCCATGTACCCTTCTTCAATTATTTTCATAATGAGAAAGGTTTCATCAAACACAGTTATTGTTTTTCCATGTAGGAATGTAAATAGTTCAACTTTGATAAGGTCATAGTGATTTCTTTTCCTTGATTACCTTCTCAAGCATCTCTTGCTTCTTGCGTCTGAATGTCAAATTTTCTATTCATCTCTGGTTTTTTTCATCAAGAATGCTTGAAAGTCCTCTATTCCACTGAATGACCATATTTTCCCCTGAAACAAGATACTCAGTTTTGTTGGGTAGGTGACCCTTGGCTTCAATCCCAGCTCTTTTGCCCTCTGGAATATCATATTCCATGCTGTTCGATCCCTCAGTGTAGAAGCTGCCAGGTCCTGGGCTATTCTGATTGTGTTTCCACAATATTGAAATTGTTTCTTCTTGGCTGCCTGGAGTATTTTCTCCTTGATCTGGGAGTTCTGGAGCCTGGCTATAATATTCCTAGGAGTTTTCTTTTTGGGATCTTTTTCAGGAGGTGATCTGTGGATTCTTTCAACCTCTATTTCCCCCTCTGGGTCTAACACATCAGGGCAATTTTCCTTGAGAATTTCTTGAAGGATGATTTCTAGGTTCTTTCTTTGATAGTGGCTTTCAGGTAGTCCAATAATTTTTAAATTATCTCTCCTGGATCTATTTTCCAGGTCAGTGGTTTTTCCAATGAGATATTTCACATTGCCTTCTATTCTTTCATTTGTTTGGATCTGTTTAATAGTATCTTGATTTCTCATAAAGTCACTAGCTTCCATTTGCTCCAGTCTAACTCTGAAGGAATGAATCTCCTCAGTGAGCTTTTGATATTCTTTTTCCATCTGGCAAATTTGACTTTTTAAGGCATTCTTCTCCTCATTGCCTTTCTGAGCCTCTTTTGCCATTTGAGTTAGTCTATTTTTTAAGGTGTTATTTCCTCAGTCAGGCTGTTGACTGTCATTTCATACTTTTCTTGCATCTTTTTCATTTCTCTTCCCAAATTTTCCCCCACTTCTCTTATCTGCTTCTTAAGGTCCTCTATGGCCTGTAGCCAGCTTGTATTTTCATTTGGGGCTTTAGGTGCAGGAGTTCTGACCTCACAGTCCTCCTCCATGCTTTGAGCCTCTTTGCCCCTAAAATAGGAGTCCAATATTGAACTTTTCTGTTTATTTTGTTTCATTTGCCTAGGCATGTTGCCACTTAATTACTTGATTTTGGGGCTTGTTGCCACAGTAGGACTCTGCCACCAGACAGGGGAGCTTCTGCCCAAACGTGAGGTCTTCACAACTTCCGCCAGTTGGGTGGACTCTGTAAAGCCTCCACCCACTCTGGCAAATTGGATACCCACCCCAAATTTCCCCCCCAGACCACAATCCAGATCCAGGCAGTTTAAAACAAGAGCGATTAACCCCCAGACTGATTTCTGGATCTCCCTACAGTTCGCAGACCAGGAGCTAGAGCCACTGCTGACGCTGCACAATGGCTTCTGTGCAGCTGTTTCTTCAGCAGCTTTTTGCCCCCAGGGGAGCAAGCCACGAGTTCCCCAAATACTGGTCCCAAAGTCCATAGGGCACTAACCTCTCACTTTGTCCTAGGCATATCTGTGCTGATAATTCTGGAATCGCCACAATTGCTGGTGTTCTGGGGTCCCTCCAGCCGGCTGAAGGGCCAGCCACCCTGGGGCTAAAACCTCGGACCTGGGCTCGGCTCTGCGAGCTGTGCTGCCTGCTTTCAGAGCGTTGCGCTGGCCTCTCCCTGCAGGGCTGCTGGGCTGTCCTCAGCAGGAGGTTTGCTTCTCTGTGCCGTTCTGTGGGTGCTGTAGCTCCAGAAGTTGTTCGGAGTCCCCTTTACATTTTTTGAAATTTGTGTGGGGGAGAGCAGGAGGTTTGCTTCTCAGCAGGAGGTTTGCTTCTCTGTGCCGTTCTGTGGGTGCTGTAGCTCCAGAAGTTGTTCGGAGTCCCCTTTACATTGTTTGAAATTTGTGTGGGGGAGAGCACCTTGGAAGTGCTGTTTCTACTCTGCCATCTTGGCTCTGCCCCCCCCGCCCATGAACATTTTTTTAAAGTAATATATTTTCATTTATTTTGTTAAATATTTCCCAATTTCTTGTTGTTGTTTGTTTGTTTGCTTGTTTGTTTTTTGCTTTTTGGAAGTCAACTGGGGTTAAGTGACTTGCCCAAAGTCACATGGGTAGTAAGTATGTCAAGTGTCTGAGGCCAGATTTGAATTCGGGTCCTCCTGACTCCAGGGCTGGTGCTCTATTCACTGTGCCACCTAGCTGCCTCTACATGTATATTTTTTAAACATTCATTCTCTTCCTCTCTTTTTCCTTTCCCCCACCCTTGAGAAGGCAAGCAATATGATATTAATTATACATATAAAGTTATGCAAAGCATATTTACATATTAGTCATATTGCAAAACGTAAAATACTCCAAGAAATATAAAGTTTAAAAAAAGTATACTTTAAGCTGCACTCATTGTTCATCAGTTCTCTCTCTGGAAGTAGATACCTTTTTTCAACATGCATCCTTGGAATCATCTTAGATCATTGTCTTGATCAGAGTACCTAAGTCTTTCACAGTTGATCACTGTTACAATGTTCTTCTGGTTCTTCTCACTTCACTTTACATCAGTTCATATAAGTCTTCCCAAGTTTTTTTGAAACCATCTTGCTTGTTATTTCTTATAACACAACTGTACTCCATCACAGTTATGTACCACAGGGGGGGCAGAGCCAATATGGAGTAGAAACAGTGTGTCCAAGGCACTCTCCCCCTAGATAACCTCCAAACTATGTAAAAGGGAACTCTGAACAACTTCTGGATCCCCAGCACCCACAGAACGACACAGAGAAGCTAACTTCCGGCTGCACAGCCCGGAGATACAAGCCCAGGTCCACGTGAGCCGCAGTTTTAGCCCCAGGGTGGCTGGGCCAGCAGCTGGCTGGAGGGACCACAGAACACCAGCAGAACTGTGGCGATTCCAGAATTATCAACTCAGATATGCCTAGGCCAAAGTGAGAGGTTAGTGCCCTATGGACTTTGGGACCAGTATTTGGGGAACGCGTTGGCTTCCTCCCCTGGCAGCTAGAAGCTGCTGAGGAGACACGCCATTTTGTAGTTTTCAGTGGCAGCTCCAGCTCCTGGCCTGTGAACTGTAGGGAGATCCAGCAGTCAGTCTTGGGGGGTAATCACTCTTGCTTTAACCTCCTTGGATCTGGATTGTGATCTGTGGGGGGAGGTTTGGGGTGGGTATCCAGCTTGCCAGAAAGCTGTGAAGACCCCAACATTCGGGACGTAAGCCCTCCTGTCTGGTGGCAGAATCCTACTGTGGCAACAAGCCCAGAAGTCAAGTAATTAAGTGGCAACATGCCAAGGCAAAGGAAACAAAATAAACAGAAAAATGCAACCTTAGACTCCTATTTTGGGGACAAAGAGGATCGAAGCAGGGAACAGGAGGAGGACTGTGAGGTCAGAAATCCTGCTCCAAAAGCCCCAAAGGAAAATATGAGCAGGTTATAGGCCATAGAGGACCTTAAGAAGGACTTTAAAAATCAAATAAGAGAAGTGGAGGAAAAATTGGGAAGAGAAATGAGAAGGATTCAGGAAAAGTATGAAATGAGGGTCAACAGCCTAACTGAGGAAAACAACACCTTAAAAAATAGACTGACTCAAATGGCAAAGGAGGCCCAAAAGGGCAATGAGGAGAAGAATGCCTTAAAAAGCCAAATTTGCCAGATGGAAAAAGAATCTCAAAAGCTCACTGAGGACATTCATTCCTTCAGAGTTAGACTGGAGCAAATGGAAGCTAGTGACTTTATGAGAAATCAAGATGCTGTTAAACAGATCAAAACAAATGAAAGAATAGAAGGCAATGTGAAATATCTCATGGGAAAAACCACTGACCTGGAAAATAGATCCAGGAGAGACAATTTAAAAATTATTGGACTACCTGAAAACCATGACCAAAGAAAGAACCTAGAATTCACCTTTCAAGAATTTTTTTTTTTAAAGCAATTGGCGTTAAGTAACTTGCTCAAGGTTACACAGCTAGTCATTATTTATGCGTGGGTGCTCATTTTCTGAGGCTGGATCTGATCTCGAGTCATCCCAACTCTGAGGCCGGCGCTCTTACTCACTGCGCCACCTAGCCGCCCCTTTAGGGCAATTGGGGTTAAGTAACTTGCCCAAGGTTATACGGCTAGGTTTTTGTTTGTGTGGATTAAGTGTCGAAGGCCGGCTCCGAACTCAGGTCCTTCTGACTCCAGGGCTGGCGCTCTCTTCACTGCGCCACCTAGCCGCCCCTTCAAGAAATTCTTAAAGAAAATTGCCCTGATGTTTTAGACCCAGAGGGCAAAATAGAGATTGAAAGAATCCACCAATCACCTCCTGGAAAAGATCCTAAAAAGAAAACTCCCAGGAATATTATAGCCGGGTTCCAGAATCCCCAGATCAAGGAGAAAATTCTACAAGCAGCCAGGAAGAAACAATTTCATTATTGTGGAAACACAATCAGAATAGCGCAGGACCTGGCAGCTTCTACACTGAGGGATCGAAGGGAATGGAATATGATATTCCAGAGGGCAAAAGAGCTGGGATTGAAGCCAAGGGTCACCTACCCAGCAGAGCTGAGTGTTTTGTTTCAGGGAAAAATGTGGTCATTCAGTGGAATGGAGGACTTTCAAGCATTCTTGATGAAAAAACCAGAGTTGAATAGAGAATTTGACATCCAGACACAAGAAGCAAGAGATGCCTGAGAAGGTAATCAGGGAAAAGAAATCAAAAGGAACTTATCAGAGTTGGGCTATTTACATTCCTACATGGAAAAACAATAACTGTGACTGATGAAACCTTTCTCAGTATGAAAATAATGGAAGAAGTGTGTATGGTCATATGAATACATATGTGAATGTGTGTATATATGTTTACAGTATACATGGAGAGAGGGCATAGGTTGAATTTGTTGGGAAGGAATGATACTTACGGGGTGAAATTATGAGGTGAGAGAGGAAAGTGGCAAGAGGAGATGGGGAGAGACAGGGTAGGATAAACTATCTCATGTGGAAGAAGCAAGGCGAAGTGGCTGCAGGGGAGTGGAAGAATAGGAAGGCAAAAAGGCAAAACCACATTCTCATTGAATTTGGTTCAGGGAGAGAATGACATACATACTAAATGGGATATCTCAACCTGCAGCAGAATAGGGGGAAGGGGGATGAGAGGAGGGAAGATGGATGGGAGGGCATCCTTGTGGGGAGGGGAGGTTGGAAGTACCCACTATAGAAGAGGGACAGTTTCAAGTAGGGAATGGACCGGGTGGGGGGTGGGATGGGTGGGAGAGAATTATAAGCAGCCTTGTCCAATATATCCACTATGGTAATATTTTGCATAGCTATACATGTACAACTTATACTGAATTACTTATCTCCCCAGAGGGAATGCATGGCAAGGGAGGAAGGGAATGAATCTGCAATTCTAGGTCTTAAAATTAAATGTTTCAAATATATATAAATACTATTATCAGTACTCTTTTGCATGTAATTGGGAGATAAGATGTACAGGCATTGGGGTACAGAGATTCACCTTGCTCTAATGGAAAAGTCGAAGCGGGTATGGGAGAAGATATGGGAAAGAGCAGATTGGAGGAAGGGATATCTTGTGGGACTGCTATTCTAGGATGGTGGGTAGGGGAAAAATGGGGGAAAAATTGTAACTCAAAATCTGGCGGAAATGAATCATGTAAAGCAGAAGCTAATAAAGCATTTGTTTAATGAAAAAAGAAACCAATTATGTACCACAGCTTGTTTAGCCATTCCCCCGTTGTTGGATATCTCCTCAGTTTCCAATTCTTTGCCATCATAAAAACAGTTGTGATAAATATTTTTGTAAATACAAGTCTTTTCCTTTTTTACTTTAAAATCTCTTTGGAATAGTTTTAGTATTGGTATTGCTGGGTCAAAGGGTATGCACAGTTTTATAACCCTTTGGACGTAGTTCCAAATTATTCTCTGAATGGTTAGACTGGGTCACAATTCCACCAACAGTGCAAAATGTCCCAACTTTTCCATATCCCCCTCTGTATTTGTCATTTTCCTTTTCTGTCAAACAATGTGATAGGTGTGAGATGGTATCTCAAAGTTGTTTTCATTTGCATTTCTCTAATACATTGTTATTCAGAGCATTTTTTTCTTGCGGTTATTGATAGCTTTGGTTTTTCTCTTCGTTTTTTCTTCTGAAAATAGCCTATTCATATGTTCTTTGACAATTTATCAATCTGAATAATGGCTCTTTTTTTTTTATGAATTTGACTCAGTTATGAAATATTTGAGAAAGGAAGCCTTTATCAGAGAAACATGCTATAAGATTTTTTCCTCCCATGGTTTCCCATTTTCCGTCTAATTTTGGCTGCCATAGTTTTAGTGTAAAAACTTTATTGTTTCATGTATTCAGAATTATCTGTTTTACTTTCTGTACTCTCTCTCTTATTTGATCATAAACTCTTCCCTTGTCTGTAGAATTGACAGGTACATTTTTCCATGAATCCCTAATTTACTTATGATAGCAACTTTTATGTCTAAATCCTTTAATCTATTTTGATCTTATCATAATATACAGGCTAAAATGTTCGTCTATGCAAAGTTTCTTCCAAACTGCTTCCTAATTTCCCCAGCACTTTTTGTCAGATCATGAGTTCTTACCCCAAAAGCTTAGATCTTTGAGTTTATCCAATACTAGATTACTTTGGTCATTTAGTACTGTGATTGTGTATCTAATCTATTCCACCAACCCACCATTATATTTCTTAGCCAGAATCAGATTGTTTTTATGAATATTGCTTTGTGATATAGTATGAAATCTGGTACTGGTAGGGCTGCCTCCTTCACATTTTTCTCTTAATTCTCTTGATATTCTTGATCTTTTGTTCTTCCAGATGAATTTTATTATTTTTTTTTCTAATCTATAAAATAGTTCATTTGTAGTTGGGTATGGTACTGAATAAATAAATTAATTTGGATAGAATTGTCATTTTTATTATATTGGCTTGGCCTGCCCATGAACAATTGATATTTTTACAGTTATTTAGATCTGTCTTTATTTATGTGAAAAGTATTTTGTAAATGTGTTTATATCATCCTTGGATTTAAATTGGCAGGTAGGCTCCCAAGTATTTTATATTGTCTGCAATTATTTTAAGTCGAATTTCTCTTTCTAATGGGCTTTATTGTTAAAATTTAGAAATGCTCATGATTTGTGTGGGGTTATTTTATATTCTGTAACTTTGCTCAAGTTGTTAATTTTTCAATCAAGTGTTTTAGTTAATTCTCTAGAACTCTCTAAATATACCATAATATTATCTGCCAAAAGTGATAGTTTTATTTTCTATTTTTTTCCTTCAATTTCTTTTTCCTGTCCTATTGCTATAGCTAGTATTTCTAATACAGTATTTCCAATACAGTGTTGATTAGTCTTGAAGTTCATAGACATTCTTGCTTCAACCCTAGTCTTATCAGGAAGGATTCAAGTTTATTTCCATTACATATAATGCTTACTACTTGGTTTTAGATAGAGATTACTTATAATTTTAAGAAATGCTCTGTTGATTCCTGTGCTTTCTAGTGTTTTTAATAAGAATGAACGTTGCATTTTGTCAAAAGCCTTTTCTGCATCTATTAATATAATCATAGGATTTTTATTTCATTCAGCTATAGCAATTATCCTTATAGTTTTTCTAATATTGAGCCATCCCTGCTTTCCTAGTAAAAAAAATTCCACCTGATCATAGCATATGAGCTTTGTGATATATTGCTGTAATCTCCTTGCTAGTATTTTGTTTTAAAATTTTGCATCAATATTCATTAAAGAAATTTGTCTATAGTTTTCTTCCTCTGTTTTTGCTCTCCCTGGTTTAGCTATCTAAACCATATTTATGTCATAACAGAATTTGGTAGAACTCCTTCTTTACCTATTTTTTCAAATAATATAGTAATTGTTCCTTAAATGTTTAGTAGAATTCACCTGTAAATCAATCTGGTCCTAAGGATTTTTTCTCATGGGGCTCATTTGTAACTTTTTCAATTTCTTTTTCTAGAATAGGGTTATTTTTAAAAAAATATTCTATTTCTGGGGCAGCTAGGTGGCACAGTGAATAGAGCACCAGCCTTGGAGTCGGGAGAACCTGAGTTCAAATCTGGCCTCAGACATTTAATACTTAACTAGCCTTGTGACCTTAGACAAGTTGCTTAACCCCAATTGCCCTCTGAAAAGCAAAAAAAATAATAATAATAATAATAATAATTCTATTCCCTCTAATGTTAATCTGGGCAATTTATCTTTTTATAAATATTTATCTGTTTCATTTAAATTATCAGTTGTACTGTCATATAATTGGGCAAAATAACTCCTAATAATTGCTTTAATTTCATCTTTATTGGTGGTGCATTCATTCTTTTCATTTTTATTACTGCCAATTTGGTTTTCTTCTTTTTTAAAAATAAAATTAACAGATAATTTATCTATTTTATTGGGGGGGTTTTCCCCATAAGGCCAGATCCTACTTTTATTTATTAGTTCATTTTTTACTTTCGGTTTTATTAATCTCCTTTAATTTTCAGCATTTCCATTTTGCTGCTTAATTGGGGATTTTAAAATTTGTTCTTTTTCTAGGTTTTTTAGTTGCATGCCCAATTCATTGTTCTGTTCTTTCTCTTTTTTATTTATATACTTACTTAGAGATATAATTTTTTCCCCTAAGTAATTCTCAGGATATATCTCACAATTTTTGGTATGTTGTCTCATTGTCATTGTCTTTAATGAAATTATTGATTGTTTTTGTGATTACTCTTTGACCCAGTCATTCTTTAGGATTGAATTAGTTAAACTACCTATTAACTTTTAATCTGTGTTTCCACAGTCATTTATTGAATGTAGTTATTGCTGCATTTTGGTCTGGAAAAGGTGGATTTAATATTTCTGCTTTTCCACATTTGTTTGTGAGATTTTTATGTCTTAATACATGGTCAGTTGTTATGCCATGTACAGCTAAGAAAAAGGTATGCTTCTTTATATTCCCATTCAATTTTCTCCAGAGGTCGGATATATCTGAGTGTTCTAAGATTTTATTCATCTCCTTAACATCTTTCTTTTTTATTTTATGGTTAGATTTATATAGTTCTGAGAGGGAAAAGTTAAGGTCCCCCACCAGTTTTATTGTCTTATTTCCTCCTCGAATTCATTTAGATTTTCCTTTAAGAATTTGGATCAATGCCATTTGGTACAATTATGTTTTAGTGTTGATATTTCTTCATTATCTATGATGCCTTTTAGCAAGATGTAGTTTCCCTCTTCTTTTAATGAGGAATGATTTTGCTCTGGCTTTGTCTGACATGTTCGTTACCTCTGCCTTTTTAAAAAATTCAGCTGAAGCATAACAGATTCTTTTGCATCCCCTTATTTTAACTCTATTTATGTCTCTCAGTTTCAAGTGTGTTTCTTGTAAACAACATATCATTGGATTCTGGTTTCTAATCCATTGTGCTTTCAACTTCCATTTTATGGGTGAAAACATCCCATTCACATTTATAGTTATAATTACTAACCATGCATTTCTGTTATCCACCTTTCCCTCTTGTGTCTCCTCCAAAGTCTGTTTTGCTTCTGACCACTGTCTTCCTTTATCTGCCCTCCCTTTTATTACCCTTCCCCCTTATCTTTTTTCCCTCCTGTTTACTTGTTGGATAAGATGGGTTTATTTACCCACTTAAGTGTGAATATACAATATTTTCCTCTTTGAGATGGGCCTAGTTAGGAGGATTTTATTGTGTGCTTGCACATAGTTCAAATCTTACTGCTAAAATAGAACTAACTCTGTGCAATAAAACCATGCTACAATATGGTAATCATGCAAAAGATTTGTCCCTGTCTCCCAGCAGTCTTTTCTATGAAAAAGGAATTTCACTGTATAGCTAAAATCTTTTTTTTCCAATTTTCATTTATAGAAGTCTGTACAGATTAGAACTGAAGCTGGACCTCGACTCTATCTTGACCCACCTCCTGACTTTGCTGAGGATTTTGAAAAAAATCAGCATGTGAACATCAAATCAAAGGATTTTCCTAGGGATTTTTCCCAGGTATGAATCTGCTGTGCTATGAAACTAATGACCAAGCTTAGATAGTCATAATAATGGTAGTTCACATTTTTATAGGGATTTAAAGTTTAGGTATTGCATTTATACCACAGAGGCCAATTCTTACTCTGATAATAACCTAGGAAAGCCTTTGACTAGCTAGAGGAATTTTAAACTTATAACTTCCCACTTATAAGACTTTTGTCTTTCCTGATTGCCTTCTCATTTCATGAATGTCACATTGAACTCCCATTGCTACCCTTAGTTTTAGGCACTTCATAATTTTTCCTTAGAGTTATCTTTGTACTTTTGTCATGTACTGTACAAAGCTAAGTTCAGGGGGTGACTGCTACCCAAGGGTCCATCCTGATCCTCCTGTTGCTAGAATCTTCCTCCAGGAAACCACTTTGTTTTCTATTCTGAGCGGATGATTTATGTTTACTTTTCTATGTAGACATCATTTCTTTCCAGGAGAATTTAAGCTTCTTGAGAGCAGGGACTGTTTCATTTTAGTCTTTATCCTCAGCTCTTAGAACCATACCTGGCACAGAGTAAATGCTTAATAAATCCTTGTGCTATCACCTACTATAGGGCCATTGCATTATAATTTAGAGCTGGAAAAGACCTTCTAGCCATTTTTTAATTAGAGAAATTGAGGCCCAGAGAGGTTAACTTGGGCCCAGAAGGTGCCCAAGTTGAGGAGACGAGCCCAGAGGTGTTCAAGGTCACACAGGTTGTTAAATGCCAGAGTCATTTGAACTCAGGTCTTTTGACTCCAAATCCATCTCTGTTTTCACTGCAGCAACCAGGCACGTTCATTGTAGAATGTATGAATAGTAGTAGATACAAAAGCTAAGTTAGTGAGCCATGAGAGTTCAAATTCAAGTTCTTTAATCAAGGAAGTGGTGACATTTCCCTTAGTACCATTCTCTGAACCATATTGTACATTCTATATATTTTATAGTCTCACAAGTACAGTAAAATCCTGTCTTAACATAATAACATTGTAGACAAAATGTCAATTTCATGAAATGAACATGACTAGAAAAGAAGATTTAAATGATGTTTATGCGTATTGCATGTAATTAAAATTGTTATGATAGACTTAGTAAAAATCCCAACAAAACTGAACAGTCAAATAAATAGACTAGATTAGGAATAAAATCACACTTAAAAGTATAAACCACATGCCATTTGCATTTTGATAGCAGGAAAGAAAATTTAAGGAAATAACAATAGCATCTTCCAGTGTGTTTGTGTTTATTTACATATACAGTTTTGTTGCTGTTATTACTTTATCATCTAAGCATCATATAAGTTGTAGCTCTGAATATGTTTTTCTCTTCATTTCAGTTTATCCATATTTCTTTGCAGTCCTCATATTTGTCATTTTTAATGACACAGTAATGTTCTATTGCAATGATATATCACGTTTTATTCAGTCACTTAGCAAATCATTGGACATATTAGTTGTTTCCAGACAACACTGTTTACCAATGTGGCCTCTGTGAATTTTTCTATATAAATCTATTTAATTCAGCAAATATTTACCTAATGCCTGCTCTATTCAAGGCACTGTGCTAGATAACTATTTATATAAAGACAAAAACAGAAAAATATCTGCCCTCAAAGAGCCTATGTTCTTAGAGGGAAGCAACAGGTACAAAGATAAGGAAGTGTGAGATAAATTAGGTGGGAAGACAGTAACAAAAGCTGAATCCTGAAGACAGGGAAAGATTCCAGGTGTGAATGATGGCCTGTTTGAAAGCATGGAAATGGCATATTAAATTCAGGGAACAACCATGTTGATTCTTGATTCCAGTTTGGTTAGAATGTATAATACATTGGGAATAACACAATGGGAATAATGTTTTCTAGATAGATTCAAGCCAGATTGTGAAGGACCTCAAATGCCATTATATTACTGTAACCTCTTGTCTTTGCATTTGCCCAATTCCTTCAAAAACTATAGCTCATTTTCACTGTAGCCTCCAGCTACTTCACTGCTCCCTTTATTCTCAAATCACCCTTAGCCCAGCTCTGACCTCATTTTCCTCCATTTGAAATCTTAGTGCTAGGATAGAGCTTTGGGGACACCTTTGATTAGGGAGTGAGAGAGGAATGATGGCCCAATAAAAGAAACAAAGGAATCTTCAGGACAGGACAGTTCAATGTCCTCTATCCTCAAATCCCTTGTCCCCTTGTCCTGTTACCACTGATCCCTTTCCAAAGTCCGACCCTGGATTACCCCACCACCTGTGTTTTTCTCTGCTTCTGCTCAAGAATTGTTGAGTGCTCCTTAAGGAAATCACATATCTGCTGCTTGGGTGCTTGGGTGCACTACCAGTTTATATGATCCAATCCTAACTGGGACCCTCCCTAATAGTCCTTCTTTTTCATCCCTGTACTTCCATACCTTATGTTTCAGACCTTCTTCTCTTTTTTCAAGCTATGTCCCATCCAATCCCTGAGTAGAGTACCTTGGTTCACATTTACCTAAGAAAATCAAAGTTGTGTTTCATTAGCTTTCCCCCAAATCCCACACCTCAGCTTTCTTTAACATTATCCCCCATCATTCTCTTCTTTTTTGTTCTTATCTCAGAGAAGAGCCTTCTTGTCATAGCTAACCCCCTCTTTGTTCCCTTGATCCCATTCCTTCCTTTCTCCTCCTCTTTATAATCCGCAGTCTCTAGCCACTTATGTCTTTCCTGCAGTTTTCAAACATGCCCAGATCTTTCTTGTCCTTAAAAAATCTGTACTTGGCTCTGACATCTCCTCAAGCTATTATCTTCTGTCTCTCCTTTTTCCTACCATACTCCAAGAGAAAAGCCATCTGTGCATTGTCTGCACTTCCCTTTCTTATTTCATGTTCATCTCTACTATGTGTCTCAATCTGCTCTCTCATTGCTAAGTTGAGTCTTTTCCCAGTCCTGATCCTCTCTGACCTCTCTGTAGCATTTGACGATGCTACCCACCTTCTCTTCCTCAACACTCTCTCCTCCATGAGCGATCATGACCCTACTCTTTTTCTCTTACCTGTATCACCATTCCTTCTCAGTCTTGTTTGATGTGTTACCATACTTATCCCATCTTCTGACTATGGAGGTTCCCCAAAACTTTGTCTTGGATCCTCTTCACTTCTCTTCTGCATTCTATCTTGGTGATCAGTCTCATTAGCTCCATTCTCTATGCAGATGACCCCTAAATTTATGTGTCTAGCCCTCTGCTTTCTTCTGAGCTCCAGTCCCCTATCACCAACTGCTTGCTGTATGTATCCATCCAGAAGTCCAATAGGCTTCTCTAAACCAGCATGTCCAAAATGGAAGTCAGGCTCATGGATACAGAACTGGAAGGGACCTCAGAGGACATCCACTCCAACCCTCATTTAATTTATATATTTATATTGTCTACATAGAAGGCTTGATAGAGACTATATCCTTCACTGACAGAAAGATGTCAGTGAAGAATAGCAGGCTTGATGTACAGTGGTGAGGACCCATTTGAGATTATATTATAGTATTTTTTCTTATTAATAGGATAAAGCTTATTCTTACTTAAAATTAATGTATTGAGATAACTAAGTCAAATGGTATAGAGCCAATGCAATATTTACAGCGCCCACAATCACAACAGAGACTGTGACTATAACTATCACATGGCATTCAATCTCAAAATATGTCAGACTCTCCAGACAGAGGATAAAGTTGAAGGATTTATTTAAACACCAGAAAACCAAATCCCAAAACCAGTAAGTAGAAGTACCAAAGATATTAGGAAACCATAATAATGCTGAGAACCACAGCATCCTTTAGCCTTCCCACAAACTAATACAAGATCAATATTTATTCACGAAACTCTCTATTTCCTTGCCTAAGCTCTTCTGTCCCCAACTGTCTGTAACTGTCAGACTTGCTCTTGCACAGCTTCTCTGTGGGCTCTGCTTCTCCTCAGCAAACTCCTCCCACCACAGGCTCCATGCAACTGCATTTAGCCTATCAGGGGACAGGGTTCATCTTCACAGCAGGGGAGGTTCAAACTCCCTCCCAAGGTCTATTAAGGGGCAGGGAAGATCTTCAAATTCCCATTCCCATTACAAATGGTATGATCAGTTTTGAAACTCTAATTACATAATGATGGCCTAGTCTCCAAAAAGCCTAAACCTATTTATAGTGCCTCTAGCATTGTAATAGCATTCCTGTTTTTATCCTTGGAGCCCTGATGATATTATGTTTTATCATTTTAAACTATTTTTTATCAATCCGATGGGCTTAAGGTGGCACTGAAATCATTTTAGCACATATTCCTTTATTAGAATTTAAAGAATTTTTTGAGTGGTTATTAACAATTTGTTTACTAGTTTGTTGATTGTATGGTTATACCCATTTGCCCTTTATACATTGGAAGAATGGAAAATACTTTTTTAAAAACTTGTATCAGCTCTTTATTGAGTCTGGATATAGAGTTTTATCAGCTATGTTAATACAAAGATTTTTTCCCCCTTAATATCATCAGTGGATAGAGCATTATATTTGGAGTCAAGAAGTCCCAAGTTCAAATCTAACCTCAGACACTTACTAACTCTGTGCGGGAAGTCACTTAATGCCTCAGTTTCCTCATCTGTAAAATGAGGATGATAATAGAATCAAACTTCCAACATTTTTGAGAGGATAAAATCATATGTTTGTAAAGTGTTTTACAAACATTAAAGTCATATGTAAAATACTATTATTTGGTAGTAGCAATGACAATAATAATAATAAAATACAATTTCAAATATTTTATTTATAGTATTCTTAAAGTCTGAAAAGGCTAGCCTCCTTTTCATAGTTCCACTTGCTATCTTGCCCAGTTATTTTTCTGTGTAAATTTTGTTATTTTAGAGTAGTAGATAGAGGGTTCCTTTAAAGTCAGGAAAACCTGAGCTCAGATTCTGCTTCTAATACTTGCTGCTTGTGTGTACAAGATCAAGTTACTTAATCTCTTAATGTCAACAGGCAACTCTTAAAGACTAGAAGTTACAAAGAAGTTGCCATTTTGCAACTTTTATGATCCTCCATTGCATGTGGGACTGGTTTTTGGTTTCAAATAACTTTTTATAATTTAAGGCAAAATCCTTATTCCTAAACATTTTAGTGTAAGTGAGGTTGTATTTTATCAAAGGCATTTTTATAATGATATGTGTATGTTTATTAGTGACATAATTTATTATACAGATGGCTTTTCTGATATTGAACCTTTCCTATATTCCTAATATCAGTCCTACACTGAATGAATATTTTTTGATACCTTAATGTATTATTCACCATTATTTTATTTAGTAGTTACATACATGCATCAATATTAATGGATCAGGGGTGGCTAGATGGCGCAGTGAGTGGAGCATCGGCCCTGGAGTCAGAAGGACCTGAGTTCAGATCTACCTCAGACACTTAACGCACACACAAACAAACAAACAAACAAAAAAAACGTAGCCGTGTGACCTTGGGCAAGTTACTTAACCCCAATTGCCCTCCAAAAAAAAAGCAAAAAAAAAAAAACAAACAAAAAAAATATTAATGGATCATAATGGTCTTTCATCTTTTTTTATCTGCCTTTTCCATGCTAAATTTCATCATCAAAACTTTATTAGCCTCAGGGAAAGAACTGTGGAGGTTACTTCTGAATTTTGACATGATCTTTTCTTGAGATTCCTGAGCTCAATTCATCTTTTAACATCTTACATTTATCTCTGTTCTAGTTAATTTTGCCTTAAGAAACTTCTTGCATTTTTTTCTAATGTAACTATTGGTACTTGTTTTAGTATGTCTTTATTCTGATGATTTTTCTGATGATTTGGGTTTTTTTTTTTTTTTGAGGATACAGGAGTCTCCTTAAACTTGCTCTTTTTTGATGATTTTTAATTTTCTCATAAGATTTTTGGGCAGTTTTGTTCCTTTTTTGGCATTATCCCTGTTTGAGAGGGAGAGAGTGAAATCAATTCACTAAGCATTTTTAGTCACTTCTGTATAAGATCCTGCCCTAGACTCAGCAGATAATGAAGATAAAAATAAATCAACCTTGTCCTCAAGGGGTCTGCATTCTAGTTCCAATTTCTTTTTCCATCATCTTTTCAGAAGCCCATTTACATAATTATTACATTATTCAGGAAGGAGCAACAGCATATTTTTTCTCATCATGATTCAAATCAAAATTTTTAGTGTAATTTTTTTTTTTTCATTGAAACTCCATTACCACTGTCACTGCCCTGTGGTTCAGAGGAAAGAGAACTAGATTTGGATACAGAAGACCTGGATTTGAATTTCTAAGATTAATTACTAATTTCCATTTTGGAGGGAAGAAAATCCTACCCTTTCCATGGAGTGACCTAATGACTTTGTTTCCTAATACATCCCACAAAACAGTGTTTTTTTAATTTAAAGGAATTTTACTTCAAATTCTTTGCCATCACAAAAAGACTATAACAGAGTCATATTTTGCACTATGTTTGATAACCCAGCTCCTTAACATCATAAATACAGCCATTAGCTTTTTTACCTAAATCAATTTGTTACCCTTGTTAGTCTCAGTTCCTTTCAAATAGAGCACCAGTTTTCCATGGTTTGGGGGTCAGATTTTTAATCAAGCTTGGTCGTGTTAAACCACCTCAACACAAGTCTTACAAATTACATATCTCCTTAGGGAGGTACAGCCCTGCAAATAAGAAGTGTCAAACATGGCTGTGGTCAGCAACACTCTTCAGTGGCCCCTGAAACCAGATTAAAATGTAATTGGGAAATTTTTAACAAAATAAATAAAAATACAACAAAACATAGATAAAGTTAACATGTGGTTTTCTAAGTCAGTATGTAGCCTGCAGGCATCCTTATGTATGATGTAATGGACCCTGTTTCTAGTTGAGTTTGATATCACTGCTGTAAATCATTGCAGGTAGTAATGAGGACAGCCTTAAAAACTGTCCTTTAGGTCCTCCATATGGGCCTGAAGCTTTCTTGTATTTATACTTTATTGTTCTGTACCCCAGAGCTATTGGAATAGTAGCTCCTTCTTTGTCTCCTCTGCTTTTTGTCAATTTTGTCAATGCCTCACTTCTGGAGAGCTTGGATTCTCCTAGTCTATGTATAACCACCCCTATCCTGCTCTTAGATAGTAGTTAAGGGCTCTTTGTAAGAGGTTAAAAAAAAGAAAAATTGTATTAAGAGACCATAGCCATCTCATGACCCAACCCCAGGCCCACTTGGGCTTTCTACAGGCCTTAATTTTCTCTATTATTCCCTAGCAGGAAAAAAGCCATCTCCATCCTCACCCTCCCAATTCCTTTCTTTATTCAGATGCCATCTTCAATTTCAATTCATTCCAAAAATGTTTATGTATCACCTACTTTATATATGAGATGACCTGAATCCAGTTCCTACCCCATGTGAGCTTGTAACTTAATTTCATTTTTTCCTAAGTGACCCTCTCAGACTATATAAGCAGAACAGTTGCTTATTTGCTTATTGAATGAATTTGAATTTAAATAAAAGGATTTTTTGGAAAGCCTTGAATGCCACACTAAGGGTTTTCTATTTTGTCTAATAGGCACTAGTGAACTACTTAAGGTTTTTGAATAGGAGAGGGACATGTTCATGCCTGTGCCTTTAGAAAGATTATTTTGGCCACCTGTGAAAGATAAGATTAGAGAGGGAAGAGCAGAGAGGTAAAGATAAATTAGAATTATAGAAGTGAGGAGGGCCTGTGGTAGGATGGAAGAGGAAAAGACAGGGAAGGTTACCATCCTGGTGAAACTGACAGCCTTGACCACTGGTGTGATGTGGGCAGTGAGCAAGGGAGACAGGTCAAGACTGTTATAGATGAAAAACAGGAAAACATTTTTGCAACAAGTATCTCTGTTAAAGGCCTCATTTCTCAATTATATAGAGAACTGAGTCAAATTTGTCAAAGTGCATGTTCCCCAACTGGTAAATGGTCAAAGGGTATGAACAAATATTTTTCAGACAAAGAAATCAAAGCTATGTATAGTCATATGAAAAAATGCTCTAAATCACTATTGATTAGAGGAACACAAATTAAAATATCTCTGAGGACCACCTCAGAACTGGAACACTAATGCAGTGGAGCTGTGAACTGATCCAACCATTCTGGAGAGCAATTTGAAACCGTGCCCAAAGAGCTATAAAATTGAGCATACCCTTTGATCCAGCAATACCATTGCCAGTTCTCTATCCCAAAGACATCCAG
This sequence comes from Gymnobelideus leadbeateri, assembly GCA_011680675.1. Lineage (NCBI taxonomy): Eukaryota > Metazoa > Chordata > Mammalia > Diprotodontia > Petauridae > Gymnobelideus > Gymnobelideus leadbeateri. Next base: position 509,849 of record WOXC01003840.1, on the reverse strand, counting down.
AAAGAGGAAAAGGGCCTATTTGTACAAAAATACTTACAACAGCTCTTTTTGTGGTTGCTAAGAACTGGAAATCAAAGGGATACCCAGCAGTTGGGGAATGACTAAACAAGCTGTAGCATGTGATTGTAAAGGAATATTATTATGCTATAAGAAATGACGGGCAAGATGAGTTCAGAAAAACCTAGAAAGACTTACATGAACTGATGCATAGTGAAGTGAACAGAACCAGGAGGACACTGTACACAGTAACAGCAATATTGTTCAATGAAGGATTGTGAATGACTTGGCCATTCTCAGCAATACAGTGACCCAAGACAATCCCAAAGGACTGATGATGAAGCATACTATCTGCTTCCAGAGAAAGAACTTACAGTGTTTGAATATAGACTGAATAGAAATACATGCTATTTTTCTTTTTCTTTCATTTTTTATTCAAGTCTCCTTGTACAAAATGATTAATATGGAAATGTTTTACATAATTGCACATGTATAACCTATGTCAGATTACCTACCATCTCAGGGAGGAGGGAAGGAGAGAGAAAATTTGGAACTCAAAACTTTAAATAAAAATGTTAAAAAAATTTTTTTAAAAGATGACTTTAAACCTTTGGGACTGGGGTATATGTCAGCAGGAACAGCCCTTGGAAGAAAGCATTCTGTCAGAATTCTTTTGTGTACATGCTGTGGATTGGTCTCACTGCAAAGCCTTGATTTTCTTGACTTTTAATACCTGCTCATTTTTCCATCTGTCTTGAGGGGGTGCTAGTCAGCTTTCCTTTGAGAGTTATTAAGGTCTTTTCTTCCATGTTAAATGAAAGTATAAAATAGCAAAGCTTACTTTTAGTGAAGGCAGAGCCTTTATTAGAAATGTTTTTTGCATTTAGCTAAGTGTTCTCAGTGATTGCTATTGCAAGTGTTTCCTGAAATGGAGGAAAGAAATGCTCTTCTGCATAGGAAAATATTTGTCATCTTAACCCTTTATGATTCAAAGACAGAGAGCTTTTTCATTCTGCTTTGCCTATATTTTTCATCACTGGTAAAGGTTTGGACAACTTGGTCAAATGCCAACATTTTAAAATTTGCTTTTTTTTTTAATATGAGACAATGGTACTTTGAATTTGTGTTACATCTTTCTTTTGAGATACACTGGGTTGTTTTTTTTTATATAGATATAATGGTATTCTCTCTGTTCCTCACATAAATCACTCCATCTCCTATCTTCATGTCTTTACGCTGGCTGTATCCCACACCTAGAATGTTTTACCTACTTACCTCTGCTTCACAGAATTCCTCTTCCTCCAAGACACAACTTAAACATCACCTTCTGCATGGTCTTTCCTCATCCCCACCAACTGTTAGTTCTCTCTCTCCCAAACTACATTGCATTTAACTTTTTGGTATTTATTTACATTTACTATCTTTATATTTATTCTCTTTCTCGCTCTCTCTCTCTGCATGTATATTCCTATACACACATATAGATATATACTCCTGGTCTTCTGGTAAGAACATCAATTCCTTGAATGTAGGTATTGTTTCATAGTTTATATTTTTATTCCTTATTGTTAGTATAGTGGCTGATATGTAGTAGATGTTTAATAAATTCTTGGTGATTGATTGATCACTTAATCATTTTTTCACAGTTATCTCGTCACCCAATCAACAAACATGTAGTAGTGACAGACACTTTACACAGTTCTGAGTATACGAGGACATAAAAAAGTTATTAAAATAAATAAAAATTCCTTTTTGGGGGGAGTCAGATTGGTAAGCACTAGCAGCTGGGGGATCAGGAAATGCCTCCTAGGATGTGGTCCTTGAGCTGAGCTTTGAAGGAAACTAGATCTCCTAAGAGAAAAAAGTGAGAAGGGATTAAATACCAGGCATGGTGAAGAGCCTGTCCAAAGGCAGGAAGAGAGGAGATGAAATGTGGTAGGTGAGGAGAAGGAAGGTCAGCAATACATAGTAAATCTGAAGAGGTGGGCAGCAGCCAGATGGCAAAGGATCTTAGATGCCAGACAGAGCAGATAACATTACTATATTACTGTACTTATTGTACAGTTGGGGCAACTAAGTCATATATAGTAGAGCCGCTTGAGTATTGGCCTTGGAATCAGAGGGCCTGGGTATAAATCTAAGCAGGGGAAACCTGGTATGGTAGGAAAAATGCTGTGTCTTCTGACTCCAAAGTCTAACAACTTAGGCTCTGGCCCTGCCCCTAATTGTATGACCTTGGACGAGTCACTTAAACTCTTTGGACTTCAGCTTCCTCAAGTATCATATGAAGCAGCTGGATTAGATAATCCATCTCTAAACCACTTCCACCTCGTTGAGCACATCATATACTTTTTTCTAAGCTTTAGTTTTCTCATCTGTGAAATGCTGCATTGGACTAAACTATTTCCAACCCAGAGTAGAGTTGAAGATCATTGAAAGCAGAGCCTGACTTGTTTTTGTCTTTGTAGTCCCACCACATTGCACAGTGCCTGGTGCATAGTAGTTGTTTAATAAACATTCATTAAATTATTAAAAACATAAAGGGTAGAAATGATGTCCCCAGATCACAGTGAATCAGGTCTATAATCCAGGGCAGCTTGCTCCTACCTAGAGGATTATTTTCTGTTGTTTGTTCATTGTGACCATTCAATCTGAGTTAACATATTGTTTTGCACATATAAAAGACTGACCTGCAGGTAACCCAATGTTTCTGGTTTCTTTTTGTTAATAGAAAATGAAGAGGAGCTCTATACTGTGTAGAATGAGAGATTTAGATCAGATTTTAAGAGGTCCTTCCTGGAAAAGAGAGTTATTAAGCTCTAAAATGAGTTATGAAAGGAACTGTTGAGATATCCTCTTCAAAAGACTTTAAAAGAGGATTGATTTTCTGTGTAGGATGATTTGTACCAACAAGTAATCAGAACAGGACAGATTAGACTTGTCTAATCTGATATATAGTCTAATGTACTTCAGAGTTACATAAGACTAAAAGTCCCTTTCAACTCTGAGATCCTATAAAATTGAAGAAAATACATTTTTTACATCTGTATTGTACTTAACAAAACAAACATTTATTAAATGCTTACTATGTCCCAGGAATTGTGCTAAGTTCTGGGGATAAAGGGGAAAAAAACCAGTCCCTGCCCTCAAAAGAGCTTACATTCTAATGGGAGAAACAACATTTATAAATCTGAACATATAAGATAAATATAGACTAGATTGAAGAAGCTTGAGAAGATGACACTAGCAGTTGTCAAAAGGCCTCCTGAAGGAGGTAGCACTTGAGCTGAATCTGAAAGGAAGCCAGGGATTCTAAAGGTTGGATGTTTGGAGAGAGAGAGCATTCCAGGAATGGAGAACACCCAGTGAAGATGTGGTGACCAAGGATGGAGTGTGGGACACAAGGAACAACAGATAGATAGGCCTGACTAGATTGTAGAGTGCATGGAGAGTATAAGGAGAGTCTAGGTTGTGAAAAGCCTAGAATTCAAAACAAGCACTTTGTATTCATCCTGGAGGTAGTAGGGAGCCATTGGGGTAGGGATGCTGGAGGGAGGTCACACTTTAGGAAAGGCTCTTAGTCAAGTGCAATAGGATGCTCCCATTAAGAAATCACAGGGGACAGAGCAGAGGATAGATTGAACTGGGGAGAGTTAAGACAGGAGATCGATTAGAAAGCTTTGAAGGTGAGAGGTGAGGAGGGCCTGAATGCAGGATTGGCTTTGAGAGAGGAGAGAAGGTATATGTGAGGGATGTTGTTTAGAAAGGAACAACACGATTTGACAGCTGATTGAGTGAGGTCTGAGTGAGCAAGGAGTTGAAGATAACATTGAGATTTCAAGCTGAGTGACTGGAAGAATGGTAATTCACTCAGTAGTTATTAATCTAGAATTATTAGTCTGGCCTTTTACCTCCAAGCTTTCCCCTCTTGCACAAGTTTCTATACGTATGATTCTGATAATATAATTTTACTGCTTTAATACTTTCCTTAGTATTAAAAGAATTGACAGTGGAATAAAAGTCTATCAGCCACTGTTCTCTGTTGACATTTGGTCCTTGACTCATGGTTTCACCCATTCCTGAAGTGGGCTGCTTCCCACCCAGCCTCATCTCTTATCTGTGGAAATCCTCCTGTGAGCAGAAGGATCCTTCCTACGGAAACCCCTTTCTTCTTTTAGTGTCAAATTCTGGTGCCATCTTTTCTATGAGAACTTTCCTTATCTAATCGTATTCCCTGTAGCTGAAAATAATCTCTTCCTCCTCCAGATTTTCATCTGGACTTCATATTCCTTTCTAGATATTTGCATATATAATTTATCTTACCTATTATAAACTACTTGGAGGCAGTTTTTGTTCAGTTGTTTCAGTCATGTCTGACTCTTCGTGACCCCATTTTAGGTTTTCTTGGCAAAGATCCTAGAGTGGTTTACTTTAGCTTTAGCTCATTTTACAGATGAGGAAACTGAGGCAAACAGGGTTAAGGATTTGGCCAGGGTCACAAAGCCAGTAAGTGTCTGAGACCAGATTTGAACTCAGGAAGGTGAATCTTCCTGACTCGAGGTCCAGCACTCTATCCATTCACCACCTAGGTGTCCTACTTGAAGGCAGAGATGTATTTTATTTATTTTATCTTTGCATTCCCAGTACCTACAAATTGACCTTAGAGTCAGGAAGACCTGTGTTCAAACATGCCTCTTATGGATACTATGTTACCCTGAGTACTTATTTACAGATTTATATTCTGATCCCAGACAACTTTCTAAGAGAGTTCCAGGTTTGCATCAGTGGACAGAGATTCTACATATTAGCACTTCATAAATATTTTTGAATTTAATTAGTTAATAAATATTTTAATTTAATTTAATTTAAAAGCATAGAAAAGTATTATTAGCTTCCCTTCCCTCCTGTAGGAGGCAGGCAGACCAATAAAATCACTCCCAATTTAGAGTTAACCTTATATATTCTTTACAAGCATATGATCAAGTGGTTTTCTCCAAGACTGAATTAATATTTAGTTTATACCTTTCATCTGAGAATCTCAAAATACTCAGTAAAAATTGGATGAGATGGTAATAATGTGTAGAACCTTATTTAATATGGCATCTATTAGTCAAGAAAAGATACTTTAGTGACTAAGTAACTATCTCATCTCCCAAAGGCCCAGCTTATACTCTTTGGATCCACACTGTCTTGCATTTTCACAACACATATGCATAGATATGCATCTACCTAGTCTTATCTTTCTTCCAAAGGTGAAGAGACTGAGACAAACTTTTGTCTGCAGTTGTCCAAAAATACATCCCACCTTGCAAACCAAGCAGCTTCAGGTTAGGTAGGAGGGAGGGTGGCACAGGGTTAAGAATAAATAGCTAAGATTCTGAGGAAGTAGATTGTCAACTCTGGCCTGCCACACACTGTCTGTCATTCAGAGTGCCTTCCCTTCTGGGGTTTCTGCCTCCTGTGATATTATTCTGGTAATATCATGGCACATGCAGGGCTGAGACCTTATCTTACCTTTGTAGGATTCTGTGAAAATGTAGATCACAAAATGGGATCACAAAATCATGGACTTGGACTTGGATGTGACCTTAGAGGTCATCCGGTCTAATCTCATTTCAGAAATGAAGAAGCTGAGGCCCAGAGAAAGGAAGGGCATTCTCAAGCTCACATCAGTATTAAGTGGCAGAGCAGGGATTTAAACACAGCGTCTTTGGCTCCAAATCCTGTGCTCTATATTCCACACAAAACTGAAGCCTGCCAGGTGCCAGGCTTTTGTCTGAATCACGTAGCCATCCTGTTCATGTTTTACTGGATGCTGACCACCCTCTTGTATAGAATGTAGTTTCTTTTCTCCTTTTGTTCCATGTACTAGCTATCTTGGCAAAAAGCAAGTGAACAATTGATTATTTTATGTAGTTGAATTTATTGATAGTCACCGGAGTATTTCTGTGCTGTTGCTGTTCTAATTATCTGATTATTTGGGATTATTCATAAAAGAAAAAAGATGATAACATCAGATTTACTCTAGATTCCATTCATGGAGGTTTCCAAGCCAGGCTGGATTTCCTTGGACCAGCCATCACTTCTAACACTTTCCATCCTATAAGAGTAGTGTCTGTCAGTGTTCCTGAGTGGATAGAGCTCTGGACTTGAGATAGGAATATATATGGGTTGAAATCCCACCTCATGAACTGACTGGTGTGTGACCTCCTCCTTAACCTCTAAATCCTTAACCCATCATTTCCTTGAACCTGAGTTTCCTCTTCTATGAAATAAGGATAATAATAGCACCTATCTATCTCACAGGTTGGTTGTGAACTTATACATAGTGCTTTGCAAGCTTTAAAGTGCTAGATTAACATGAGTTAGTAGTAGTAATGGTATAATTGTCCCCACTTGTAACATGTAAGAAACCATAACAAGACCAGTTGAATGTTGTAGAGCCATAAAAGAAAAGTAAATAAATAACGTGCAGGAGGGCTAAGGAATTCCACTACTAAGGGAGGAAAAGTCAACCCCAACATTCATTCCCAGGGAGTTGAGTCAGAATGTTATTTTCTACTTTAAAGCAACTATTTGTAAAGTTCAGGGTACAACTAGAGGAAAGGTTGATCATACTGTTTTTAAATGAAGACATATGCTTGTTGAGAGACTAAATAGCCTAGAGATATTTTGAAAAGTAGGAAAGCTGTTTTGGAATCCTTTTAGAGTTAGACATTTTCAAAATAAACCAGATGTCAAGTTCTTTCCAGTCCCTAAATGTGAATATTCCTCCTGGGTCTGTCCTTGGTCCTCTTCTCTCTCCATGCTCTCTTTCTCAGCAGGCTCATATACTCCCATATCTCCGTGCAGATAACTTCTTAATCTTATATAAACAATCCTGACCTCCCTTCTGAACTCCAGATTTGAGTCTCTGACAACCTGCATATTCTGCTGTCTGCTCAAATTCAACCTGTCTTATACTCTCTTTACCCATAAATCTGTGGTGGTCTCAATTAGTTCAAATAATGAATCCCCTGAAGTGGTCACATGTATTCAAATCTGTACTATTCAAAGTTATAGTTATATAAAATATGGCAATTGGTTCCAGTCCAATGAAAATATGCAGTGTCAGTTTGAATAATGTCACCACAACATGGGATTCATTATTTGTGCTAATTGGGACCTAGCTGTATTGCCATTTACCCAGTCTTCCATGTTCAAAACCTTAGTATTATCTTTGATTCCTTCTCCCTCACCTCTCATATTCAAACTGTCACCTTCTCTTGTTGATTTTACCTTTCTTGCATCTCCTACATCTATCATCTCTATTTCTACTGCCATCACACACTAGTACAGATCCTCATTACTATCCTCCAGGATTATAATAGTCCTAATAAATTTTCTGCCTTCACTCTCCCCCTTCAAGTCTATCCTCCATATAGCTGCAAAGAAGTTTCTTTATACCTAGATGTGGCCCTGTTGTTGCTTTGCTTAAAAATCTGTTGTCTACAGAGCAAAATTCAATCATATCATATCATATCAATCATATCATTACTATAATGTAAATAATGGATCAATCCAAACTAGTTAAGTACAATATATTTGGGGAAGGGGCATACTAGCAGCTGGAAGAGTCAGAAAATGCTTCATGTAAAAGGTGATGCTGTGTCTTAAAGGGAGAGAAGGATTCTGTAAGACAGAGAAATGAGGAAGAAGTACATTCTAGGCATGGGGGACAGTATTGCAAAAGCATGGAGATGGAATATTGAGTGTTATGTATGAGGAAAAGAGAAAAATCCAGTTTAGTTGGCTCATACTGTGAGGGAAGGTGAGTAATGTCCAGTAAGGCTAGAAAGTTAGTTTGGAACCAGGTTGTAAATTTATATTTTAGTTTAGAAGCAACAGGGAGTCATTGGCATTTATTTTTTTTTATTTGTTTTTAAAAGTTTTATTTTTTTGCTTTTTGGAGGGGGGAAGGTAGGGCAATTGGGGTTAAGTGACTTGCCCAAGGTCACATGGCTAGTAAGTGTTAAGTGTCTGAAATTGGATTTGAACTCAGGTCCTCCTGACTCTAGGGCTGGTGCTCTATTCACTGCGCCACCTTGCCGCACCCATTGGCATTTATTGAGTAAAGGAGTGACGTAGTCAAACTCGTGTTTAAGGAAAATGGCTTTGGCAGCTTTGTAGAGGATAGACTGGCTTGGAGAGAGACATGAGCCTAATTAGAAGGCCATCACACTGATCTATGATATGTCAAGTATTTGACATATTGTTAAATTTGAATTTGAAAGGGAAAAGATTAATTTGGTTTATGCTTCCACCTGACTAGCTAAACACCCTGAAGGTGGGATTAATAAACTTGAAATTAGCTTTCCAGTTGCCTTTTTAGTTCAATGTAGCCTCCTCCTGAGGGACTGGAAGCTCAGTATGAGTCAGCAGCATGATATGGCTGCCAAAAGATGACCGCCGTTGTAGTCTGCCTCATATTCAGGCCTAGGGACACGGTGGCTTTGCTGTCTTCAGTTCTGGTCGTACCGCATCTGGGCTGTTGTCTTCATCTCCAGGGGAACCACAGTTTAGGAAGCCCCTTAACAAACTGAGGATGGGGAGGTACAGGAAGACCATACCACATGAAAATTAGTTCAAGGGACTGGGATTGCATTTAACCTGAATGTGGATGTGACCATTCTCTTGAAGGAGTTTAAAGGCTGTCACAGGCAAGAGGATCAAATTGGGGGCAAAATTCAGAGGAACAAACAAGCTGAACAAAATATAGAGCAGCTTTAAACATGATTGAAGGAAAAGCTTCCTAACAGAGCTATCTAAAAGTGAATGTCCTGCCTCAGGAAGTATCCTGTTCCTCCTCAGCAGAGATTTACAAGCAGAGGTTTAATGACCATTTGCTGGGTATGCTGTAGAGGAGATTCATGATCAAATATGGGTTGGACTCATGGTCATGAAGGTCTGTTTCAGCTCTGAGAGTCTGTTCTCCAAGGAAGCATCAGTTGCTATGTAGGAGATGTTTTATAACTTGAGAAATAATGAAGGATTTTGACCACACTTTGTTCTTTGTGTTTGTCTCTAGAATCCCAGTTATCCCACCAACAGCACTCCCTGTGATTTTAATTTTTCCCTTCTGAATACACACGGACAATCAGACCCCCACAGCGATGCAGACAAAGAAAGAATACTCTTAACTTTTCATGATGTAATGGTAAGATCTTTTTTCAGCATTATACCAATGTAGACCAAGAAAGAACCATAGACCTTGCTTTGATTGTTCAAGCAATTGGGCCATAATTTGAATCACTAGGTGAGGTCCTTTCATTGGCCACAGGTGAAATGTAAAAAGCAAGTAATAGGACCAGTATTTAATGACAACAAAAGAAAAGCCTCCAGCAAGTACATCAAAAGACTTAAAGCAACATGTGAGAGATTTATCTGATTCTATTAAACATTATATTCTTTGGAATTAACGGTCACAAGCAAGAGGCTATCCTAAATGTCTTTCTTCCATAAAAGTGCAGGCCCTACTGAGAAGAGAAAATGTTGCCCTGGTTTTTTGCTATCCTGCCAAAGGCTGTTGAAAATATTTTTGGTGCATTGCCCAGAGGAAAGATGCTCCAAGATGACAGTCTATCAATTGCATTTTATGTTGTTTTAAAAAATGAAAGAGGGGCTACTCTTAAGGTAGGATTAATTTCCTGAATTAATCCACATTGGAGAACTTCAATGAAAAAAATAATTTCCAAAAGAGAGATTTAGAGAAGGTAGAGAGTGTGGGTAAGGACTATAATCTGTGCTTTCTTATTAGTAGACATTCCAAAATACTGCCAATTTAACCCATACGATAGATGAGCTGCATTCATGATTTTTCTTATTAGAGATTCATAGCACTAGTCTAAGCCTGCAACTCAGGAAGTACTCTTGTGCAGGAGGGAGAAAGAAGAAACAGAAACTTTTATTTTTCTTACCTTGGAAACAGAGCTGAATGGACAAAATTTGACTTTGTCATCCTTCTATGCCCCCTTTCTACCCTCTTCTCAGACCCTTAGGGACCTGTCCTCATATTCCTTAAATTTCCCACTGTGGCACTCTACCCTTACTTGTTCTATCCTTCAAAGGGCTCCACATGCCAAAAATGCCTCCTTTGTCTCCAGTCAAAATACCCGTTTCTTCTGTGCACCTAGAAGGAAAGTCATCTAGTTTTAATTAAGGCTCCTTAACAATCAAAGAAGTCTTTGGTAGTACTCAAAGAGAAAACTGCTTATTAGTCCAGGTGAATCTCTGAAATATTGTGATTGGTCCTCTGGCCTACCTCAGATTTTCCTAAAGCTCTTTGTTTTAATGGCCCCTTTCATGTCTTATATTATTCTTATTTCTGTATCTGTTGTAGCCTTCCAAGTGAAATGTAAGCACTCTGAGAGCAGGGAGAGTTTTATGTTTGTCTTTTTCTCCTTGGTGCCTAGCAGGATGTCTTGGATTTAGTAGATACTTAATAAATGTCAAATTGAGTTGAATAGAATAAAAAAGAATGAAAAAATTCAGGTAATATGGGAGAAAATAACCACATAAATATCTCTAGGAGTCTGCCCTTTGGGTCAGTTCCTTTAAACTTATTCTGTTTTTCAAAGTCTTTTCCCTTTTTCCATTAAACCCAAAACTTTTTCTAAAAGTACTGAGTTGTTTTCAGGACAATTTCCATGACCTGAATCACAGAGGCTACCCAGTGGTAGGATTGGGGGTGTTTGTATGTGGGTTGAGGGGAGAGAAGAGGAAGGAACGATTTTAATGAATGGGGCCTTAATGAGGCTGGTATTTGTAAGCCTAGGCCTATCTGGCAGCCAGTAATGGGACATTGCATAGTGCTGGGCCCCAAGTACCTCCATCTGTGACAGAGAATTTCTTCATTATCAAGCCTTCGATTCCACATACTGAAAAAGTCTAGTAGATGACGAGGGTGGTTTTGTCACTTCCAAGTAAAAGTTGGGGAAGACATTTTGTTTTCTTTCCCCATTCCCTGTGTCAACAGCTGCTTATCTCTGGGGCCATGAACTGATGAAGTCTGGCAGCCAGGCACACATAGAGGTCCCAAATGCATAGAATACTTTCAATATTGTCGTTGTGGTTCCACACAGATAACATGGATCAGTAGCAAAGGTATGTTCCCTGAAGGAAGTATGCCCCAAAGCCAAGAATAATAATTAATTAGTTAACATGAGTCATGCTGAATAAACATTAAATTCTTCAACTAATATCCTGCCCCAGATTCTAAACATGGTATAGGGAAGACCCAAGCTCTGCCTGTGGAGCATGGGCCCTTGCAGGTCCTGCCAGTTTAGAAAGGCGTTCGGTTATGGACCTGACAAGGAATTCCATGGCTATGGGGTAAGGACTGATCGCAACAGGTGAGAAGGAAACTCATCAACATAAAACGGGCCACTGGATGATGAATATTTTTTTCATTGTAGCAACTCAAGAGGACTGACTAAGGAAGTGTTCTTGAAGTGTGGTCTGGGAGTCTCTGAGAGTTCATGGGAGTCCATGAGGTCAAAACTGTTTTCATAACAATAGTAATAATATTAAGACATTATTTGTCTATTAATGTACTCCTTCCTTTTTTCCAATTACAAATCTACATAAGGCCAGATTTTCTTCATATGCTTCAACTAGAAGCAGATATAAGAATCTAGCTGCCTTCCATTAGCCCAAATATTAAAGAGATATGCAAAAATGTATAATACAGTGCAACTCTTTTCAATAATTTTATTTTGTTTTGGAAAATATAATTATGTTCATTAAAATGTTATTCAAATTAATGTATAATCAGTGGGTTTATTATTGTCATTTTAAGTGAATATTTTAAAATTTTATCAGCAGTAGTTTCTAATATGGTAAATGTCAATAAATATTACCTAAGTAAACAAGAGCTTTTTGGGATCCTCAATTTTTAAGAGTATAAAGGAGTCCTGAGACCAGAATGTTTGAGAGCTGGTAGACTAAGGAGTCATGGAAGGGCTGTTATATGCATCAGCAGAAGGAAGATGTGAAGGGGTACAATTAAAGATCTGGGAAGTATTGGAACAATCATTGGTTCTATGTAGTAGAGATGAAATTTTTAAAAAATCTTGCAAAGCAGTTTCTATGAATTGAGATAGCAAATGATGTCTGACTCATACAGGTAGTCATATTAAAATTTCCTTTTCATCTTGGTTTGAAAACTACAGGATGATTTTTGAGTCAGTAGACCAGCTCTGATTAGAAATAGACTGTACCAATTTCACATGAGGCAGAGATGGTTTCCTTATTGTGACAGACCTCGTTAGACTGACTTCTTAAACAGTAGACATGAATAAACCCTTGGGAAGGAAACGAATAGAAGGAAAGTCTAAAGCAATCACCCCTTTGGAGAATATGACAGTTTAAAAAAGGTCATAGAGATATACAACTTTTCGAAGCTAAAAATTCAGTATTTGGGGCCAAATGTCCCTAGTTCATGGTTCCATTAAGATTTGAGAGGTATGGCATAAAAAAATGAGAGTAGTGGGCTTTCACATGGGTTCAAAGTGTGTCTTACAAGCAATGTGTGAGCTAGGAGATGATAAAGTTTAAGACTTGCTGTGACCTTTTAATGTATATAATGTGCTTTGTAAATCTTAAAAGTGATACAGAAATGCCAGTTATTAAATGCCAGCTATAGCTTTGTAGATTTGGGTCTGCAAGGCTAGCATTTCAGAGGCTGTTATGTTCTTCTGAATACTCTATTGGCAGATTGGGAAATCTGCCACTTAGGTCTAAGAACACACAGCCAGGAGTGGGCCTCATCCCAAAAAGCTAGGTTTTCCATATCCATGGTTAACTGAATCCAAGAGAATATAACATGTTTGTCATTTATATTTCTGGAGATTTTGTTCTATATGTAAAAATATTAAATTAAATCAATCTCAGTGCCTGTCTTCCCCCCACCCCTTACTCCTGTTTCTCCAGAGAAATATTATCCATTTATCCCTGCTCCTTGGTTTCTTCCTTCAAGCCTAACCATGACAAAATATCGGGATGGGGGAACAGGTTTGGGAGTAATGTTTTGGGTTTTTTTATGTTATTTCAGTGGAAATATTTCTTTGGCTAAAATTAATTATTTTCAAATGAGGTGTTCTGTGAGTACTATTTCTTTTTTTTTTAATCTATTTGGATTCTTCTAGGAACTGAGAAAAAGCCTGGAGCTTAGTGTAAATTTACAGAAAAAAGAAAAAGACTGTTCCAGTGAAGATTATGACTCTATTGAAGAGGACTTATTCACAGAACAGGTGCCAGAGGATAAGACTCCAGACTCTTCTGGAGATGACCTTCCACTTCCTGGAAGTGACTTTGTCCTGGAAGAAGCTGCCAAGGATCAGGAGGCGAAGGGATTCAATACTGAATGCTCAAACACACTGATTGTACTGGAGTTTAATCCAGCTTCCAAAAGTGAGCTATTTCTTACATTTGGTGTGGCATGATTTTTGTTTGGTAACGCTTGATCTCTTGAGGTGATGCCCCTCAATCCTACCTTAACATCAGAGTAGGCCAGGATGGAGCCTGTGACTACAGGAGTCAAAAGGTTCGGAGCTTCAAAGAAATAGGTCTCAGGGGACTGAAAACCAAGCAGGGGAAAGCATGAGAGGAAACATGGCTATTTTTAGATAAAAATGCACCAGAAATACATTGGTACTGTGGATTAAGTTACCTCTGAAAAGAAAAGTAAAGAGGGAGGCGGGCTGTAATGACAGTAAACCTGATCAATCTCAGGACAGGCCAATTGAGGGAGGAGGAATCCATGTCCTTTCCATGCATTTGAAGGGAGAGCCACCACCGAGGGAGAACAATTGAATGGGGTGGTACAGAGGCATGGTACTGGGGCGAATTTGATGCAAGGAGATGCAGCTTCTTGACATTCCAATATTTTTAACAATTAAACTGAGAAATAAGCCCTGCCAAATGAGGTGCTTGGAGCTTCATCATGAGGCGTGTAGGAGCCTCAGTGCCTGTGGAGTTGCCATACTTCCTGCTGCCTTCTAGCTCTGTGCCTTTGATCAGCAGCAGCATGCTGGGGTGTTTAACCTCAGTCAGGAGGAGGAGCTGGCTCTCACTGGAGAGGGCAGCATCCTTTAAGTCTCTGCCAATGAACCTGAGAAAGGCTAATGTGGAAGAGAATATAGCCAAGTTTTCCTGAACCCTTATGCCCACATACAAATACAGTTCTGGACTAGCTCAAGACTGGTCTAAAATGGCTCTTCTGGCTCTAGGCCTTCTCTGAGAAAGACTGTCAAGAGAGCATAGTGATCCATGCAGGCTCAAGGGTTTAGGTGCGTAAGTCCACAGTAGCGGGCCCTTCAGATGAATTCAGTTCAGCAAACATTTATTAAACACTCTTATATGCTGATCACTGTGCCTGACACTCGAGGAAATACAGGATGTAGAGATGACATGGGCCCTGACCTCACAGAAGTTCAGTCTTGTGTGATAGGTGGGGCAAGGGGGCAGGCCCAGGTTGGTGTTTCTTGACTATTTTATCTAGGCAAAATTGAGCCTAACCCTAGAGCCTACTGAGGCACTGCCTCAATCCTAGTTTCCCATTAATCCTGTGGGTTTAGTGTTGAACTGCAACATCTAGAGGACTCCAGATGAGCAAATTCCCCAGGCATATTCTACTGCCAGATGTTCTAGTATCATAGCAAGGGTTGTTAGAGAGCCCCAACTTCCATAGAGGAGGGAGGGAGGGAGAGAGAGAGAGAGAGAGTTTGTGTGTATGTGTGTGTGTGTGTGTGTGTGTGAGTGTGAATGTGTCAAGAGAATGAAGCATATTTCCAGGAGTTCTCTGCCTTGCTATGTTCTTTTTCTTGTTCAGCATACACATAGTCCTTGCTTTCCTGGTTCAATCATGGGCCACCCCTTGCATCTTGAATACCAGGCAGAAATCCAGCATGCCACAAAGTGATGTAAAAATGGATGTCATTAAGTGACAGTGTCAGAACAGACTCAGGTCATGACTTTTCTATCATCACAACTCAAAACCAACCAGATAGACATAAATCAATTCCAGTTATTAACCTGATACTTTTCCTAGAATTCTGATATGGCTTATTAGTTTGATACCTAAACCACATATTTAAGTTATGTTTATATTCTTATTAGACAAATGTACATAACAGTAACTCACATTGCCATAACCTGGCAATGTGTTACAGAGTACTTTCTTTACAATAAACGTGAGGTAGGGCATATAATTATTGCCCCCAATTTACAGGTGGGGAAACTGAGGCAAGTCTCTTCAGCAAACTGAAGTGACTTTCTTAGATTCACACAAGTATTGGAGTGTCAGATCTGGGACCTGAATCTAGGTGTTTTTACTTTGAGACAACTACTCCTTTCTGTACACCACAGCTACCTCCCCCAATAGCTCCCATTTATCTAGTGCTTTCCAGTTTATTAAATGGTGTGTGTGTGTGTGTGTGTGTGTGTGTGTGTGTGTTTGTATGAAAATTTTCCTTTGACCCTTAGAACAACCCTAGGAGGTAAGTTGTGCAAGTATTATTATCCCATTTTTACAGATAAGGAGACTGAGGGCCAGGGAGGTGACCTTGTACCCAGGGTCACAGTTGGTTAGTGGCAGACCTAAGTCTCAAAACCTGATCCTCTGCTCCTTCATCCAGGGCTTCTTTCTGTTTGACCATCACACCATCAACAAGAATTGTGTTTTCTTGCAGATAAAAGGGAAAGAAATCTGTCTGCCAAGCGTAAGGAGAATGCTGAGCTCTTTATTCCAACCAAGCCAGACACAGCCCAAGGTCGAGGAGATCGCCAGCAATGTGCTGCTTTGCAGGACCAAGAGAAATCCTGCTCTAGTAAGAGGTCCAAACAGTATTCAAAGCAGATCAAACCTGGGCTCCGTCCAGGTGGGGCTGTGGGGTCATGTATTCCTTCCCTTGGACCTGCTGTTTGCCAGAGGCGATTGAAGAGCATCTTTCTCTGCATTTCTGACTCTTCTTACCAGAGAAATGATTAATAGTCGCAAATCTTCTTTCCATATATCTGCTTCTCATAATATTGAACTGATTGATTTTCTTTTGCTTGCTTAGAGGTGAAGGCTTCTATTGACTTGCTGAGCAACTTTATGAAAGTAAGAAGTCTATTAATGTTTTGACAGTACTTGTTAACAGGATTTTATCCCTGCCCTTCATCTCCTTACTTTAGGACATGGAATTTGAAGAGGTATCAGGCTTTCTTTAGCTAAAGGTGACTGCTTCACATTTTGTTATGCTTGCTAGCACCGTAGGATTTGCAGAGATCTTGCACTGAAAATCACTCTCAAGCCTATCAGAGCTGGAGTAAGAGAGTGGTGCCTTGCGGCAAACGTCAGGAACAAGTTAAGACTCAATCAGCACCAAGGGAGCCACTTTGGCTCAGCATAAAGACATGAAAGAGGCCTGTTGGGGCCTCCACAGGGCCTGAGAAAGATAGAGAGAAGGCAACAAAATCACAGTGGCAATCAACAATATGGGGAATTCAATGTGGTTAGTGTCTTCTTGATGGCACAAGAATGTCAAGGTCACCAAAACTGATGGGGTTCATGAAATCATAGGATTTAAAGCTGGAGGAAACTATAGAAATTATTTAGTCTGCTGCTTTCATTTTACATATGAGGCAACTGAGGCCTTGAAAGATATAGTAAGCCTAGGATATTCTATTAATTTTTAAAAACAGATGAATTTTAAAATAAGATTGGTATTGTCATGTAAAATTAGAATTAAAATTAAGTGAAATTTGACTATTACATGCTTAATAGAGAGACTTTCCTTCACACATAGGTAGGGGGCTAAATATTCTTGTATTTTAAAAAAATGGAATTTAGTGGGAAAATTGGACCTCTCTTTAGATTACCATCGTTTCCACATTCATAGTAGCTTGGACAGCAAATTATTACCATAAATTTGGCAAATATCAGTCTTTTTCCTAAATCCTTTCATATATATTGAGGGGAAAAAATACTTAGTATCATTGATTACTTCTTTTATTGACCATGTTCATTTTCTGCTTTCTACGATGCCCTAGCACTGAAAGAAAAAAGAAAAAAAAATAATTTTAAAAACAAAAGTCCAGTTTCTTTGCCTTTAGGTTAGTAGATATCATATGCTACATTTATTTCCCTGGGTTACATAATCCTCAAAAGTAGGCCTAAGGTTGATTTGCATGCCCTAGTCGTTTTCAGCCAAACTGATGTGTCAGCAGCTGTACTTTTGTACTGGAATATTATAGATTTATTAGCAATACTAGCCTCTGAAATGAAAAAAAAATGATAAATGCTCATGCTGAATCCTAGCTGTCCATGGTTCTGTAGAATGCTCCTCCTCTTTCATGTTCCTGTGACTTCAAAAACCAGAGTCTATATATTCATGAACTTTCTAAGAAATGAATTTGAAAAGCTTTTCATAAGCCTGTGGTCTTCTCAAGACTCTGGAGAGGGTGAAAGGACATTGGTCTCTCATGGCAGAAACTTTACAGTCCAAGCTGTCGAAGTGCTCTGTGGAAGTGACATATTTGAACCACTTTTCCCAGACAAGCTGCCAATCCAAGTAATAAAGTAATATTCCTCAGGTTCAGTGAGAGAGCACTGCCAAGCCCTGTCATGAGGCTGAATTTCATTAGCATTTCTGTCATGCCAACCCCAGAGTACATAAACCAATGTCCTACAGCCTCTTAGGCCTTATCCTGCTGGGTCAGAATAATCTGTCTTCCATATGCTTGCAAGAGTCTGTTGCATATTTGAGAAGAAGGTGAGAATTAAAGAACAGTATTTACCTGGTAGGGGCTGGAGGTCAGAGGAGATTTTATTTAATCTAGGTTCTTGATTGTCTTATTATAAAATCATAAGTCTTATTCTGTTTGCTAGTGATTTGCTTTCTTGTGAACACAAATAGTTACAGATCCATCTTCTCTTTACCTAATTCTCTCCGATCTTCACCCAACATTTCCATCAGAAAAACATAGAATGTCAGAGATGGAAGGGCTGGATTTCATAGCCCAGTCATCTCATTTTACAGAATAGGACACACACCTAACCACAGAACCTGAATCCTGGAATGAAAACATAGAAATCATCTGGTCCAGCTCTCCTATCTTATAGATCACAGACAGGGATATACAAAGAGGCTGAGGGAGAGTTCTGACCAAAGTCACACAGCAAATCAATAGCAGAGCTTGGGGTAGAACCCAGATCTTCTCCTAGTTTCATGTGCCTTTTCTACGTCACCATACACCTCTATCAACAGAAGTGAAAAATGGGTATTTTGAATCATTTTAAAAATTCTGTGCAGAAGAGGCACTGTGAGGTCTGTTGCATATTTTGCTAGTCCTCATTTATACAAAGAAAAAAAATATTCATCCTGTATGCCAATGAACAATTAGTTAATAGATTCAGTGATTTGCTAATTTCAACTGTCATACTGTCAAGCTGACATTGTAGTATCAGTCTGGTGGTTTTATTTTCTAAATTCCTAAGCCCTGGAGATGGTCAAATAGCTTCTGAAAGGAAAAAAGGCTATAATGTTTAAAGGAGAAGGAAGGACATTGACTGGGGTTAAAGAGAATTGGGTATCTGTCCCCACTGAGCGTTCAATCAATTCTTTATTTTTATGATCATAGAAGCAGCACTTTAGGAGGTAGGTTTTTCTGAGGACTATACAAGACTCTGATGGAAAGGAATGCCACCTAATTTTTAATCACCAAACCACCCATAATCAAGACATAGAAAGGAATCTTCTTAATGCCCTTGAATAACCCTAAACTAGACTTATAGATTGCCTACTGAATAGACATATGCACATAGCAGAGAGTGGCATCCGTTTTATGAGGAGAACATCTCCATTCAAAACATATTATCCTAGCATTGCTGGAAACTACCACTGTAGACTCATCCTAGATTTTTTTTTTACCCTTTTGAGAATGCCAGTATTCCTCCACCCACTGAGAATGCTTTTCTGTGCTATTGCTGTTACTTCACTTCCACATGTTGGATATCAGTAAGACTCTGAGAGCAGAAAGGGAGATTCAAATACAGCAACAGGATTTGTCCCCCTTTGATTGTTGTGATGGCTTACCCAAACAGATACAAATCAGAGCATGTTATTTAATGAGCAGCCTTTATGTTCACTCTGTAATGGTTAATAGAGGTGCTTGAGTCAAGTTGTGCATCTAAACATATTGAAGTTGCTTTATGCTTCACACTTCAGTGCTCCATAAATCTATGACTTCATTGATGTGAATATTCCCTCCATGAAAATAGACTGAAATCTCCCCCACACAGCAGTAGACAGACTGGAGCCAAAAATCATTAATCACCCAAGGACTAACTTTCTACTGATGAGCCTTCTCAGACTTAGTAGGCTGGTCCTTAGGGGACAGATGCAGTTCTTGACTTCCTCCACACTAGCATAGTATTTGAGAACCCAGAGTAATTTCAAGACCACAGTGACACATCAGAGCAGTACCATGGTAGGGGGAAAGTTTATATATGTCCATATTATCTGCAGGAAAACCATTGTGTAATGTAAGGAGCATTGATCTTGAGGACAGGAGGCACGGGTTCTAGTCCTACCTCTGCTTGGCACTTTGTGCTTTGGCCCTTAACCTAATGGAATCTCAGTTTCCTCATCTGTAAAATGAATGAGTTATAGTAGATAATTTCTAAGGTATCCCTCCAGCTTAAAATTCAGTGATTACATGACTCAGCCCTTGACAACAAATGTTAAATGATATGACCTAACTTGAGACTTCAAATTGAGTTCCAATAAAAGAATCTCTTGATATCCAAAATGATAGAGAAAAGGTTTGGGCAAACTTAATATAATTTGTACTTCTCTCCATAAGTGTGGTTTAAATGAATATCATCTTACTTTCTACTGTTAGGACCAGGAAGCCGAAAAGAGAGGCCGCTGTCTGCTACACGAAAGAACGTATGTAAGGATGAAGACCCTGAAGAAGATGCTTCAGCTGTCCTCAGAGCTATACAAGTTGAAAATGAAACCTTACAAAAGGAAATCCTTAGCAGAAAGACAGACACGCTGGCTAGCCAACAAAAGGTATGTTCAAAAGCTGAATTAGTTGCAGAAGCATTCAGGAATCTTAGGAGAGGAAAGAAGTAGTATTTCTTAACATAGGTGTGCCATTATGTGAAATGCAGGTGTAAGTGGTGATTCTCCTAATGGCACCTAAAATAGAATATAAGATAGCAACCCAACTCAAAGATATTAGACTCTAGAGAATGCTCGATTTAGGCAAATCCTCAGCTGCTTTAGGCAGTTGCCTCTGTTCTCCTCAAAGCTCTTGCTTTCTCTGATTTAATATTAATAATAATAACTGACATTTGCACAATATTTTATAGTTTGCAAATCAGTTTGTGTTACTTCACTTGATCCTTATGACAGCTCTGTAAGGTAGACAGGGCAGGTATTATTGTCCCCATTTCATCACTGAGGTAACTGATACACAGAAAGTTTGCATCATATCACACAACTAGTAATTGGTAGAGAGGACTGACTTGAACCCAGGTTTCTGGATTCTTACCTGAGTGTTCTGTCCCCTACCATGTCACCTGGGGAAAAGCTAACTGTTATTTAAACACATCTCTTTAATTCTTGCTATTGTCATTTTTAATAAGGAAGATGTAGGCCTAAGGTTAAGGAAGTAGTAGCCATTATGGGAAAGGAGATAAGCAGGGAAGTTCCTGTAATCACTTTGCAATAAGAGTTGCTCTTCCAAAGACTAATTGCCAAATCTATAGCTGCCAACATTTACTGTGACTGGAGGTTTTTTTTTTTTTTGGACCTCTCATAATAGGAAGAGGAGGGTTCACCAGTGAGACTTTGGACTAGTCTTCTCAAGGAAGTAGAAGAATTCCCTTTCACTGCCCTTGATGTAAGTGAAATTTTATCCCTTCAAATACAGTGAATAAATAAAAGACATAGTGTCACATAGAACATTGGAACCGGCACTAGAGAACTAAATTTAAGTCCAGTTCCATTCCTTCTAGCATTGTGACCTTAAAGTGTTCAACCTTTCTTAAATCTCAGGTGCTTCATTTTTAAAATGGGGATGATGCTTGTGCTACCTGCTTCCCAGGGTTGTGAAAATCAAATGGTGTAATATTTGTAAAGTACTTTGTTAATACTTATTGAAATGTGAATGTAAGGTATTATCAGTAAGGTAGAAACTAATAGGGAGTTGAGTCAGTGTGCTCTTTATTTCCAGGATTTCCATTATACCCTGGAAACTGGCCCTCACATAGGTAACTAGGGAAGAAATCACTAATTGCCTATCACCATCACCCAGCTTTTCCAACAGCAATATATACAATCTACCTCAAAGATGGTAATAGTTTGGAGCAGATGGCTTAGGATTAATTCTTCTCCTGGAACCACCTTGCACATCAGAACTTCTGAGGGCCTGGGAGATGCAGCCAACTTTGCAGTTCTGGTCACCTTGTCCACTTTCTTTTCTACCATACAATTTTATTTTTATAAAGTAGATACTTCCCGACAAATACCCAAACAACACCCACCATAAAGTTTCTTATGTTTCATTCATATGTTTCTTAAACACAATTAAGCAAAACCTCCTAACAGCATGACTAAGACTGATAGTACAAGTCACTTTCAATTTTTGCAGTTTACCACTTGTTATCAGAAAGGAAGACAACCTGCTTCCACTTTGCTAGCATTGTCCATTTTCTTGTTACCTTTATTTACCTTGTTGTGCTCACTGTGCATGTTGTTATGTTAGCTATTCTTTCTTTATTCTTCATCATTTGATATAAATATCCCTGTGCTTCTCTGAATTCTTCAGATTAGTCATCTTTTATGGCTCAGTAATATTCCATTACACTCATTATAATTTGTTCAGTCATTTCCCAGTTGTTGGGCACATTCCCTCCCCCCATCCCTCCCCAGCTTTTTGTTATTACAAATAATAATGCAGCTATGAGTATATTTGGACATATGGGCCTTTTCTTGATGTCATTAACTGGCTTGAAGTGTAATTCCAATGGTGGGATTTCTGAGTCAAAGTGTTTGAATAATTTAGCAATTTTTGTTGCATAATTCCAAATTGTTTTCCAGAACATTTGGACCAAATCACAGTTTTACCAGCAGTGAATAAGCGTGTCTGTCTTCCCACAGCCCCTCCAACATTGAATTTTCCTATCTTTTCTAATTGAAGTGTGTGAAAATGGTACTTCTGAGTTGTTTTAATTTGCATTTCTCTGATTACTGATTTTGAACAAATTTTCAGATGCTTGTTGATAGTTTTTATTCTTTTGAAAACTATTTGTTCATATTCTTTTGAGTACTTATCTTTTGGGAATATTTTATAATCTTAGAAATGTGCATCATATTCTTAAAATTTTTAGTTGTCAAATTTTTATTTTATATATTTAATGCAAATTTTACCCTAATCCATATATTTTCTTCTAGCTACATGTTTTTGTTTAAAGGATTTTTAATTTCATAGGATCCAAATGTCATTTTATATTTGACAATTCTATTTCAAATTCTATTTAAAAAATTGTTTTCCTCTGTTTCATTCTGTCCACTTCTTCAAAGAACTGATCTGCATCTGTTCCAATCCTACCTTGGAATACTCCCTATACTAGTCATACCTATATAGAACAATTAACACATCCCTTAGATGTGTCCCTCCATTTTATCCCTTAGAATCAACTTATGAGTTCTTCTAACTTACCACATCCTCGTGATTATATACCTTCTCATCTCACCTCTTCTTTTTCCCCCATATGCTCTACCTGAGATAAACTTGGTCCCTGATAGCACTTATCCAACCCCAGATGATTCCCTTCTCTTCACCTATTCCAAGATTGTGACAAGGACTAATTATAGGGTTCTATAGCATATTGCAAAGAAAATATATTAGTACTTTATGTGAATAGCTTATTAGAACTATATTACCAAGAAGGAGAAACATTATAAGCACTCTTTACGGAAAAGTAGTGACTGAAGCACATATGAACATCACGCAGTTCCTTTAAGAGATGCTAGATATCACATGATTTTTCTCATATTAGCTCCTTGAAATCAGTAGGTTGGTTGTTGTCCTTCATTATTGAAGAGGACCAAAATGACATCACTAGGTGGGGTCAAGATACAGTATGTCCTACTATGGCTGATCAGACCAATAAGAGCTCAAAAAGCTCTACCAGAGGTGAAGCACAAATATTCTGTATGAACATTTGGAGTGGAGATGACTTGAAATGTACATCTTGCACTTCTTTTGAGCAGTTCTTCTTTACATATAGAGTATGTCACCTTCTTTGATGTAGGCACGCTTTGCTAGATTGTCCTGTGCCAGTTATCTCCCATGTTTCATAATTAATTCCAAAGTTGGGTTTTTTTTCAATTTTTTAACATTTTCATTTAAACTTTTGAATTCCAAATTCTATCCCTCCCTTCCCCCCTGTCCTATTTGCCGCCCGCCCCCCCCCCCACTTATACAGCAAGCAATCAGATATATGCTATACATGTGCAATTATGTAAAACATTTCCATGAAGAGAAGAGAATCATCTGGGGTTGGATAGGTGCTATCATGGGCCAAGTTTATCTCAGGTAGAGCATATGGGGGGCGGGGGGAGAAGAGGTGAGATGAGAAGGCATATAATCATTAGGATGTGGTAAGTTAGAAGAACTCATAAGTTGATTCTAAGGGATTCCATAGTTCTTCAGACAGACCCTGAGAGTGTCCCTATATCAATTTCTTCTGACCACCACGTGAGTGTTTAACTTGTGCGAGTACTTTTGGCATTGGAACAATAAGAACAGCCCATCAAGAGTTGTGCATTCTGCAGCAGAGTTTGTATGCTTGGCAGTTTGACTCAAAAAAGGCCCTCAGTAGAGCCAGCTAGGTGGCATGGTGAATAGAGCACCATCCCTGGAGTCTGGAGGACCTGAGTTTAAATCAGGCCTCAGACACTTGACACACTTACTAGCTGTGTGACCTTGGACAAGTCTCACTTAACCCCAATTGCCTTGCCTTCCCCCCTCAAAAAAAAAAAAAAAGGCCCTCAGTGTCTAGTTCAGAATTTTCCTAAGATAATTCAAATGGAAGCAATGCAATTGTCTGGCATGGCACTGGTATACTGGTCAGATTTCATAGGAATACAGCAATGAGGCCAGTACAGTGGTCCTGTAGACCTTCACTTTGGTAGGCAGCCTAATACCTCTTCTCTCCCATGCTTTCCTTTGGAGTTTCGCAAACACTGATCTAGCTTTGGCAATGCATGCCATTTTATACTTATGTACCTGCAGGTACATAAGGTATAAAACTATGCAAAACAGTAAATAAGATATAGAAGTTTCAGGAAAAATAGCACCTTACATTTTCAATAAACCACCAACAATAGCATACTTTATCAAGCACTTGATTCTCCCCTTATGTGCTCATCATATTCTAATTTGTACATTTTCCTACGTTTGTATCTTAGACTAACCTCATTGAAGACAGAAACCATGCTTTATTTATTGCTATATGTTCCCCAGCTACTAACACTTTGCATTGTGTATAGGAGATGTTTAAGATTTGTTGAATGAATGAATATAACTGATTAGTACTTTAGATTTTTTTTAAAGGTTATTGTTTCTAGGTGGTCACATTAGTGACCTGCATTACTTCAGAAAAAACTTTTTTAAATTCTACTCATTGGAAACTTTGCATGAAGTCAAGAGGTTTCTTTGAGGAGCCAGGATGTTTGGTTTGGTGTCCAAAGGTCCTTGATTCTCCTTCCTTGAGCACATGAGAGACAAAATTAGTAGTAATAAGTAGATTGTGATTAAATAGTGACATTTCATGCCTTTTAGTTCTTGACTGTTTTAAAAGGCTAATAAATGTATTAAACGAGTAAAGGATCCTTACACTAAGGAGCACTCATTCAAGCCTTCTTTAATTATACAAAACAAGGCAATAGATTTGAATCCATTTAAAGAATACACTAAAGGAAAGAATAGTACAATATAAAACTAACAGGTTTTAGAATGCTTATAACTTATACTGTAAACATAATATACAGTTTCCCAACACAGATATCAAGGTTTTTTTCCAGAGTGTCATCTCCTGGCAGTATAATGGTAATGATAATGACTACCACAATATATGTGTGCATTGATTGGAGAATGGCTAAACAAATCATACATGAACGTAATGCAGTATTCCTGCACCACTAACAAATGATGACTGTGAAGAATACAGAGAGGCATGGGAAGAAGTATGTGAAATGATGTTCAAAGCAAAGTAAGCAGAACCAAGGAAACAATCTACATAATGACTACAACAATGTCCATGGAAAAAAGCCACCATTTTTTTTTTGGTTTTGTTTTATATTTGAAACTTAAATACAAAGAAAGAAGAAAAAGCATGTTGTGTGCATAGGAGAACATAAGAGAGGATTCAAAATGTGCAACAATAAATTTTCATTTCAAGAAAGACTATAATAAATAATACACATTGTGTTGAGAATTGTCCATTTTTCTTTGCTTCCTTGTAAGTCTTCTTTTGTTCTCTGCTGTACACTTTTTTTAAATTTTGTTTAAAAAACACTTTTTAAAAAGCAGCTGAACATTTTGTAATTATAATAACCAAGTTTGGTCCCAAAAAAGAGATAAGAAAATGCAACTCCCTCATTTGCAGAGATGAAGAACTCTTGGTGTAGATATGGTAAAAATTGTAAGACACAATTGATGTGTTGGTTAACTTTGCTAAATTGCCTTTTTTCTCTCTGATCCTTTGTTACAGAGAATGGTTCTCTGCGAGGGTGAAGGGACAGCATGGAATATGATTCAAAACTAAAGGATATGAATAAAAATTAAAATAATAGTAATATTTTATGTTTCTATGATATTGCAATGTGTAGAATGCTTTCACATTCACTAAATTCCTAGAATGATAGGATTGGAAGGCACATCAGAGCTCATCTAGTTCAGCTCCTTCCTAAAACATTGCAAATAAATAATAATCACAATTTTATATTCTACAGGACTTTAAGGCAAACAGATGCTTTCATCACAACAACCCTGCAAAGTAGCTAAAACAAGTATTTATTATCATCATTTAGCAGAGAAGGAAGCAGACTCAAAATGCTTAATTAACTTGCTCATGGTCACACAACTAGCACATGTCAGAGTTGGAGCTCAGGTCCAAGTCTCCTGCCTCCAAGTCCCAGGTCCTTTCCACTATATTATATCTGTCTCATTTGATCCATACAATAATACTTGAGTTAAGAACAATGAACATTATTATTTCCATTTTAGAGATGAACAAACAGATGTGAACAGGTTAAGGGATTTATTTCAGATTTCATCATTAGTAATATAAGTCTTTTTACTTGAAATCTACTCTTTCCATTACACTATTAGACCTGAAAGAGAAAGGTTCTGGATTTCTTTGATATGAACGTAGCTCTAGCTTCCTGGAACATACCGCCGGACCAAGGGTTTTTTTGTTTGTTTGTTTGTAGTGAAATTTTATGTTTATTTTTAGTTTACATTATTCATTTCCACAAGATTTTGAGTTAGAAATTTTCTCCCCGTCTTCCCCTACCTACCACCCCAAAACAATGATGCCACTGTATACCCCCACCCCCAATCTGCTCTCTCCTATATCCTCCCCCATCCTCCTCTGACTTTCCAGTAGGGCAAGATGGATCTCCATACCCCAGTGCCTGTATATCTCATTTCTGAACCAAGGATCCTTAACCGTTTTTTGGGTCATGACCCCATTGGCAATTTGGTGAAGCCAGTGGACCCCTTCTCAGACTAATGTCTTCAAATACATAAAATAAAACAATAGTATTACAAAGGAAGCCAATTATGTTGAAGTAAAAATTTAATTTTTCGCATCCAAGTTTATATACTTCCCTAAATCACTTTACTGACCCTTTGGGATTCTGTGGGACGCAGATTAAGAACACTTTCCTAAGACTTTGTTAAGTTGAATAGACTCTGCCCCCTTCACATCCCACCCACCCATCAAAGTAATAGAAATTTGAGTTATTGGTGAAAAGAACACTGAGTTTTGAATCAGGATAATTGGGTTCAAGTCTTAGGTCTGCTAATTACCCACGTATTTTCTTAAGCAGATTGCTTCTGTCCCTTGGGCCTCAGCTTCCTCATCTATAAAATTATGGCATTGGACTAACTCTGATATGCCAGGATCCTAACGCACATTATATAAGAAGTTTCTGCATCTAACAGTAATGGTCTAATTGTTTCTTCCTTTCACTTGACCCAGAGTTTCTTTCCTTATAACTAGCATCCTTCCCCCAGAATCTAGTGACATTTGTAAATTTCTGTTAATAACCATTTCTGCCACCAGTAAGCAGTTGCAGACACCATATTATAGTGAATAATTGTGCTTCTGAAGATTAGAGAAATGCAGTTTGAAATAGAAAAGAATAGAATTAAGATCATAAGGAATACATCTTTAGTTTGGATGATGAATTTTTTTTTAAAAAAAAGATTTTAAAAATAGGGTAAAGGAAGGACCACTGTTTGGAGTTAGATGACCTAGGTTTGTATCCCATCTCTGCTACTGATTAGATTTGTGACCTTGAGAAAATTATTTCCCCTCTCTGGACCTCAGTTTCCTCTTCTGTAAAATTAGTTGATTGAATTAAATTATATTTCTGTTCCTTTATGTTCCTTATAAATCCTATAATCCAAATCATATGATTGTAATTCTCTTTAAATAATTCATTCAAAAAGGTTGACAGTGATAGAGTGTAAGTCCCCTGAGGCCAGAGACTGATTTGTTTTTGTCTTTATATCTCCAGTGCCTACCAACAGTGCATGGCACATAGTAAGCATATGGTAGAAGCTCACTGAATAGAATTGCATTAAATTTCACCCAGCAGTCAAAAGAAATAAAAAATTTGTACATTGTGTAAGTATTTTATTGATCTGAATTTCAATGCACCTGAAATATTTCTTATTCTCATTTCCTACTGAAAATTTATTATTTTTCATCTATATTCCTTTAAGAGCAAGTCACTGATGCTTCTGAAATTTCGTTTCTGTACTCTGTTAATGAACTTCTCTGATCTCAGGTGCCTCCTCCTGACCTTTCCATAGCCAGTGTTGTATCTGAACTGTCAGAAACTTCAGGGGGTACAAATGCAGTCACGGAAGCAATAGAAAGAATTGGTCTTCTGGGAAGCAGGTACTTATTAAGGTTGATTTTTTTTTTTTTAAATAAGTCGAGTGAAGTAATTATCAGAGTACCTTGCTATAACATTTTTGTTTTTATTTCTAGTGTATCCCAGAGTAATTTTAACTTCTACAATCTTCTTTCCTTCAGGTAAAGAAAACTTACAATTCATTTTAGGAAAATGCCCTGTCCTTGTCTGCTCATGCCTAACATGAACAGAAATGCAGACCTCTGCATACCTTTGCAGCCACAAAAGAAGCAGTTACTCATCTGCTAAATATAAATAGGAGAGGCGTTTGGAATAATTGCTGCTTGGAACTGTTTCATCAATAGTAAACTGAAATAAAGCCAAATGTGCCTCTTTCTATCATGACATGTGCACAAACAGTCCTTACTATTCCAGTGAGAGGCAATGTAGTATTCTGGATCTGAGGCGAGTGGTCTTCACCTTTGTTTGTATCATGAACACTTTCAGCCTACTGGTAAAACCCATGGACCCCTTTTCAGAATAGTGTTTTTAAATGCATTAACTAAGGTACATAAGATTCCAAAGGAAATCAATTTTGTTAAAATGCAGTTAGCAAAATACTTTTTTAAAAAAGCAAAGTCACAGAGCCCAGGTTAATTATCCCCAGAATAGGGTCAGAAAGTTGTTGTTGTTCAGTCATTTTCAGTCATGTACAACTCTTCCGGACCCCATTTGGGGTTTTCCTGGCAAAGATATTAAAAGTGGTGTTCCAGTTTCTTCTTCAGCTCATTTGTAGATGAGAAAACTAAGGTAAACAGGGTTAAGTGACTTGCCCAGGGTCATACATCTAATAAGTGTCTGAGGTAGGATTTGAACTCAGAAAGATGAGTCTTCCTGATTCTAGACCAAGTGCTTTATCCTAGCTGCCCTAGGGTCAAAAAGATCTGGTTTTTAATCTTTCCTCAGATACTTCCTGGTTATTTATCCACAAGAAGTCATTTAACTTTCCCTTGTCATTGTTTCCTCTTCTGCAAAATGGGAAAAGTAGTACCTTGTAAGATTTATGTGGAGTTTTGTGAGGATCAAATGATATTCAGTGGAAAGCACTTGGAGTATCTTAAAGTACTATAGCATCATTATCATTCTTGAAAGCAGAAAATGTTGGGATTCACTTTCCAGTGATTAAAGCTAGAAGTGATGTATAGAATGAATGACCCTATAGAGATAAGAGCCTGAAAACTTGACTCTTGTTATAGCCCCTGTAGTTGTTTGTCATCTAATAGGTCAGGAGTTAGCCTGGTGGGTCTAAGCTATTGTCCAAGGAATTCATACATTGGGTGTACAACGTGGCCCCCAGGGTCTGAGAATGCTGGAGATTACTTTCTGCTTCTGAGACTCTGTGACTCTAATTAAATCATAACCAGTATTTCTCACTTAATGGACTCCTCAGTACACTACCTGGGCCTTCCTCATGTGACATCCGTGTGGTTGCTCAAAAACTTGTTCTGGTGTTTTGGGGGCAGTTTGTTCCAGAACCAGCCTAAACCAGAGAGGTCAATACTTTTGAAACCAAAGGACCTGTTTTCAAATCCCAATTCTGGAGTTTAATTACTGTGTAATAGCAGGGCAGACTGCCTCATCTCTCTGGGCCTCAGTTTTCCCATTTTAAAAGTAGGAGTTTTAACTTAATAATGATACTTATAATGTCGGAGTGAGAAGAGTTGTGAATTTGGAGACTCTAGATTTGGGTCCAAATTTAACCATTACTGCTTTTTACCTGTGTGACTCTGGTCAAGGAAAGGCCGCAGTCTCCCCCTCCATAAAATGAAGAGGGACTAGATGAGCTCTAAGAGCCCTTTCAGCTCTAAATCTGTAATGCTGTAGCCTACTTCATAAAGCTGTCTTGAAGAATATACAACTTTGTTCACCTCAAAGTGCCACAGGAGCAGGAGTTATTGTTATAAAAATGATTTCATCAACATGTGGGGGGATTTCCAACTTCCCAGTGGGTCACAATTATAATGTATCATCAATGTTGTCCCAAAACGGGAGCCACTAAGTGACACAGTGGAATAGAGCACTGGACCTGGGTCAAGAAGGTGAGTTCAAATCTGGCCTCAGACACTTACTTAGATGTGTGATCCTGGGCAAGTCACTTAAGCCTGTTTGCCTCAGTTTCCTTATCTGTAAAATGAGCTAGAGAAGGAAATGGCAAATCATTCCAGTATCTTTGCCAAGACAACCCCAGATGGGATCACAAGGAGTCAGACACAAATGAACAACAACAATTCCAAAATGACATCAGTTAGGATGGCATTATGTGGGATGAGCCTCTGCATGGGCTATCTGAATGTTCCCTCAGCCTCTAAGCAGAGATTTTATGTTACCCAAATTTCCTTCTTTAACAGTCATTGGCTTCAGAGCCAGCATCTGGGGGGTATTTTATAGTGAGGTGTGTTGTTTCTTTGGCTGACTTGATTGGTGCACTTTGCAGGCAGGAATTATCCATGTATATTCTCTTCAGATTTCCGTATGGAATAAATCCCCAAGATTCTACTTTGGTTTCTTATTGGTTATGTTTCTTTCCCACCTATCCCTTTTCTTCAGGACACAAAGATAAAAGGCATTACTAGTAGCCATGTTCCCTTTGTATATTAGTTGCTGCTGCGTGTTTCCTGAAAATTCAATTATATTTTAGGCAACAGAAGAAGCTTCTGAAAGTCCTTCAAGCAATTGAAAATGACCCTGCCCACCTCAGTCATGTAGGACCTGAGGAACCTGTATTGGATCTTGAGGTGAGAAAACATGCCCTGTTTAACCTTTGATAAATGTTTACTAAGAACTTTCTCTGAAACTCCAGTTTGTAAGGAGGCTGTGCCATATAGTGGTAAGAGCACCAGATCTGGAGTCAGGTCCTTTATCATATCCTTGGATTTAGGAATGGAAGAATCCTGAGCAGTCACCTACCTCAAAACCCCAGTCTTATAGGTGAAAAAACAAATCTCTCTGAGCTCAGTTTTGCTTTCTGTAAACTGAGGATAATAATACTTACTGGGGGACGGTTAGGTGGTACAGTGAACAGAGCACTGGCCCTGGAGTCAGGAGTATCTGAGTTCAAATCCAGCCTCAGACATGAAATACTTACTAGCCATATGACCTTGGCAAATCACTTAAGCCCAATTACCCTGCCTTCCCCCCTCCAAAAAGGCAAAAATAATAATAATACTTTCACGGTCCACTTCAGATATGAAAGGAGATACCAAGTGAGATAATGCATATAGAACACTTGCAGCTGTATTAATGCCCTTTGTAAGTGATAACTATCATATAATAATAGTAGCAGCAAGCATTTTTCTGGTGTGTAGGTTAAGAAGCAAAAGCATTCAGAGTTAAGAAGGAGGAACATGGCCTAGACCTTCTAAGTCTGTCTAATGCCATCCCTTCCAGGTCCTTACTTTGTATGAGTCTGCCCTGACCCTATTTTGTGCCAGTGATCACTCATCGTGAACTACTGCTAATTATACAACATTCAGTTATGCACTGAAAGTCAAATAGGAAGACACTTATTTTTAAAAACCCAGGCAAGACATTTTTTTTTAGCCTTTATGGTATAACTCTGACTATTCCAATGGATACCTTTTCTGCCGTGAACCTAGATGTCACCGTTACCTGGTGTATATACTGGTAAAGGAGCCTAAATGGCAGAAACAGGAGCTGAGTTGCCATTTTGACCGTGACGTTTTCCTAGCCAACAGGCCTTTCAGTTTCTACATTTAGAAACTAAATGGAAAGACTTTACCAATTGTACATTATATTGAGTGCGATCCAGAATAGCCAGTCTGCAAGGCATTCTGCCTCCATCTGGCGTCTTTCAAACTGCCAACTCACAACCCTGCTTTTTAGCACCTCTTCAGCTGGTCATCTGGCTCTCGTAAAGCAGGGCATGAGCTTGCTCCCCTCAGGACCCTCTCATGAGGTAGGTCAATGTCGCTCGCTTCATCTTGCAAGCAGAGAAACCCTGGCAAAGAGAGAAAACGTCTGGCCAGGACCATATAAGTCACTCATTAGAGGAACAGAGTCTGTGTTTTGCCTGGTGATTAAGTAAAAAGTCCTAAATTGCCAACATTATGGAAAATCTGACCTCCCACCCCTCATCAGTGTAGAACGGAAACAGTAGCTGCCCCCAAACAATGGGCAGCAAAATAGAGTAGAGATATCACTTGGAGAACTGGTGCTAGTCCCACCGTAAGCTCTGATTCACTGTGTGACCTTGTAGGCCTCAGTTTCTTCACCTGTACGGTCAGCTCACATTATTATCCTAGGGTTTTGCAGATCCCCACTAATGGGGTTATTAACTAAGAAAAAAAAAAGTAATGAACAGTTGTTGTTCATTTCCTCAGCTCCCTGTTCACAGAACCATTACAGATCGCCAGATCTCATTTACAGAGGGCACATGGGAAATTCTCTTTTATGAATGATTGATCTGTGGAGACAGGTACCACATTCCAGGCCACAGAAGAGGTATTTGAAGGCCATTCTGTGATTTTATTGTATGTTTACTTACATTCATGGAAATTTGCAAAAAACTACAGGTGTAACCTGTGGTCTTTTCCCCAATAAGCTCATTAACACTTTATAACCATATTTTTACATAACAAAAGCTTGTTTTCCAAAATCCTGCTTTAATATTATCTGGCCTTTGGGGCAGCTAGGTGGCCCTGTGAATAGAGCATGGGCCCTGGAGTCAGGAGGACCTGAGTTCAAATCTGGCCTCAGACACTTAACACAAAAGCTAGCTGTGTGACCTTAGGCAAGTCACTTAACCCCAGTTGCCCTCCAAAAAGCAAAAAAACTATTATCTGGCCCATCACCCAAAACAAAATCAATTAATTAATTATCAAATATTGCATTGAAGCAGCTAGATGGTACACTAGATAGAGTACTAGCCCTGGAAGTTAGGAAGACCTGAATTCAAATTTGACATCAGACACTTACTAGCTGTATGACCCTAGGCAAGTCACCTAACCTCTGTTTTCCTCAGTTTTCTCATCTGTAAAATGAGGATAATGATAGTACCTACCTCCCAAGGGTTATTGTGAGGATCAGATAAGGAAATAATTGTTAAATGCTGAACACAGTGCCTGGCACATAGAAAGCACTGTGTAAATATTAGCTGTTATTATTTATTAAGCATTTACCAAATTCTAGACACCATGTTAAGTACTAAACATATGAAGATAAAAGTGAAAATACCCACCGTACATTCTACATGGGTCAAATGAGTGAAAGAAAATGTTTTCTCATTCATTCATGATATTCAAGATACATGGAAGGTGGACAAAAGGTAGCCTGGGAAGGGAAGCCACAAGCAGCTGGAGAGATCAGGAAAGGCCTCCTGTGGAAGGAAGACTGGGCCAAGTACTAAATTCATTGAGAAAGGAGGAGTCAGTGGTGAATTTTGATAGAGTGAACCTTAAAGGATGAGAGGCTGCTGAGGGAGAAGGGCTTAAGGAAATCTGGAAGTGGCAGTGGGGTATGAGGGGCTCTCCTGTTTCCACTCTGGGACCTGTGAGGTTGGGATGAAGATATTTTGAGAAAAGATGCAAACCATGTCATCCAGAGCAAACCAGATCTCGGTGAGGGTCAGAAGATGGAAGCAGCATGAGAGGAAGAGGTCTAGAACAAAGGAGGGAAGTTTAATTCTAGTGTGAGTGTTCAAGAGGGCATGATGGAAGAAGCAGGCAGACCTGGAGTGGGACTTGGGTGGGCATGGTGGAAGTAGATGACAATGAGAGAGTGATTGAGAGGGACTGGGAAGAGGAATGCTCTCCAGCAGGCAGGGATTCAGTGTTGTTCCCCATTGAAAACATATATGGAATATATAAAGCAAAACAGATTCTTACATTGCCCATATCCAAAAATGTATGTCTAATTCTACAGCTTAAGACCATCACCTCTCTGGGGTGAATACCACATTTCATCCACTCTGGAACCACAGGTGGTCATTACATTGATAAGGGGATTGGGAAAGGAAGAGGGTTTGGAAGGTGGGAAATTAATCTTGGCAGACTGTGGTTGTTGTTCAGTTGTTTTAGTTGTATCTGACTTTTTGGGACCCCATGTGGGGTTTTCTTGTCCAAGGTACCAGAGAGGTTTGCCATGTCCTTCACCAGCTCATTTTACAGGTGAGGAAATTGAGGCAAACAGGGTTAAGTGACTTGCCCAGAGTCACACAGCTAGTACATGTCTGAGGTCAGATTTGAACTCAGGAAAATGGGTTTTCCTGACTTCAACCCCAGCATTTTATTCAGTGTGCCACCTAGCTACCCTTATAAGCTATAGATAATAGGAGCTTTTCTGATGAATGAAGGTCAGTAGAAGGTTCAAGGTTTTCGTGTGACCACATGGTCTCAGTGAGGCCTAACATTAATCATTCATAGAATTTAGGACGAGAAGGGTCACTGGAGATAATTTAGTCCAACTTCATTTGACATATGAGGGATTGGAGGCCCATAGAAATTAAATGACCTGTTCATGATCACTTGGCTAGTTATTCACAGCACTGGGACTAAACCCCAGGTAATCTGACTCTAAATCTATTGGGGGGGGGGCATTCCGTTATACAACTTCACAGAATCATTAGAACTTGAACCTCAGTAGCAGCATTGATTTCCTCAAGCTTTGGGTGTCACTGAGAATATTGACCATTGTCAAACTAACCAATCCTATAACACTGTTTTATCACCTCTTGTGTTTTTATAGAAGTAGTTAATGATATTAAGCAGGCTATTCCTGTATTAAAGAAGAGAGAATAAGAGAGTAAGAGAGACAGACAGACAGACAGACAGACAATAAAAGAGATGCAGAGAGAAAGAGCCAGAGAGAGAGAGCACAAGAGAGCACCGTTCCTGCCCCTCTACCATGGTGATAGGAAGGTAGTAAAATAAATGGAACAAATCTTTTTTGAAATGTGACTGACAGAAATGGTGACAAATATACCCAGTAAAGAAGAGAAACACTTGTCTCTGTAGAGTCTAACATCCACGCTGTATTTTTATTAGTTGTATTTTTTTTAAAGGATACATTAAGAACGAAAATAGAAGAGATCAAAGATGCCATTTACGTGACCATGGAAATCCTGTCCAACTGGGGAAATGAAGTCTGTGTGGGTCTGACAGAAGTTGAATTCTTTGACCTCAACAATGAAAAGGTGTTTGTGTCACCTCATGATGTGGATATCCGAAATACTGACAAGCCTGGGGACCTGAGCTGCCTCGTCAATAGAAATCTGGCTGTAAGTTCGTGCTTATTTTTTTCCTTTTATGCCCTTAATGTATTTGACACTTTTACTCAGAGGAGCTTAAAGTTAATGAGTTCTTAATTCTCCACAAAATTACTGTAGGAAAGGCAAAACATGACATCCACGCATATTCTCTCTCAAATGTTCCATGCTATAGATCCCTGATCCTTGTGATTATGGGTCATACTTATGGGCCCTTTCACTTTAGAGCTGTTGAGGACTTCTCATCTCAAAGAGTCAATGAAGCATAAGGACATACTTTAAAATTTTTTAATGTAACTTTTATTTTTTTTTCATTAACAAGCATTAGTTTTCTCTCAATCCCACTTCCCTCATTTAAAAAAAAAGAAAAAACCCACAAATATGGATATTAAAGCAGAACAGTTTCTTGAGTTGACCATGTCCAAAAATTTATGTCTAATTTTGCATCTTGAGTCCATCATCTCTCTTTCAGGAAGTGGATATCATGCTTCATTCTTGGTACTCTGGAACTGTGGTTGATCATTATATTGATCGGTGTTCTTAGTCTTAAAGTTGTCTTAGAGTGTTGATGTTATTATATAAATTGTTTTCCTGGTTCTGCTCACTTTAGCCTATGTCAATTCTATAAGTCTTCCCAGGTTTCTCTGAAACTCTTTTCTTGATTATTTGTTATAGCCTAATAATATCCCATTACATTCATATGCCATATATTATTTAGCTGTTCCTCAATTGATGGCTTAGCTTTCAATTCTTTGCCCAAAAGAGCTTCTCTAAATATTTTTTTGTAAAAATGGGTCCTTTTACTTTGAGGATGGGGTTTAAGCCTAGTGGTGTTATTTTAGTACCTTTTGGGCATGGTACCAAATTTCTTTCTAAAATGGCTGGACCAATTCACAACTCCACTACTGGAGCATTAATGCACTTGTTTTCCTGAA
The DNA here is from genome assembly GCA_011680675.1 of Gymnobelideus leadbeateri. Taxonomy (NCBI): domain Eukaryota; kingdom Metazoa; phylum Chordata; class Mammalia; order Diprotodontia; family Petauridae; genus Gymnobelideus; species Gymnobelideus leadbeateri. Next base: position 473,445 of record WOXC01003840.1, on the reverse strand, counting down.
GCCCCTTCAACATTTGTCAATTTTTCTTTTATGTTATATTTGCCAGTCTGATGAGGTTGCTTTCATTTGCATTCCTATTGTTATTAGTAATTTGTAGCATTTTTTTCCTTAAGGCTATTGATATCTTAGAGTTCTTTCACTGAAAAATGTTCAAATCCTTTGACTATTATTAATTGGGAATGCTTCATAGTGTTATAAATTTAAATAATTTCTTGATATGTCTTGGAAATGAGACCTGTATCACAGCAACTTCCTGAAAAGATATTTTCCCCCAGGTAATTGTTTCCCTTCTAATTTTAGTTGTGTTGATTTCCTTTATGCAAAAACTTTTTGAGTTTTATATAATTCACATTGTCCATATTACCTTTTATGAACCTCTGTATTTCTTGTATGGTCTTGAACTCTTCCTTTGTACATAGATCTAACAGGAAATTCCTTGCTCCTCCAATTTGTTCATGATGTAACCTTTTATATTGAAGCCTTTTTGCAGACCCTGTAGCTATGGAGCCCCAATCAACATTCTGGTAAAAAGTATCAAACTGCCAGCTCCTCATTTCTCAGCTCTTCCCCTTGTGCTCCCTATAGCCTCTCAGTCTTTGAGATCTTATGTGAGAGATTTAAAGTGTGAAGCTCTGGACAGCTGTTAATAGTCAAGATCAATTAATCAGTCAAAAAACACTTCCTAAACACCTACTATGTGTCTTCTTTGGGTTGAAGAGAATCAGGTGATGAAAAAAGTGAAGACACTCTACATCCCTCCCCCATATGTGTGTGATCTTGGTATATGGTGTAAGGTGCTAGTTTAAATCTAATTTCTGCCAAACTGTTTTCCACTTTTCCCGGTAGTTTTTATTGAATATTAAGTTTCTAATTAAGCAGTAGAGGTCTTTGAGTTTATCTAACAGAAACCTATTTTTTTCCCTGAGTTTTTGCCAAGTAGACCTACCATTTTATGGGACATGTCGTAAATATTTTCTTTTTCTTTTTTTTTTAAGGATTTTTTTGTCATATGTAGTTAAAGTTAGAATCACTGATTTATAATCCCCAAATAATGAGAGGTTATCTCTCCATCTGTAGACTCTAGCCATATGGACCATTCCAATTGGTTTTTCTGTTTTCTTCCTTGCTTCTGTAAAGTAGAGAATACAGAAATTGCTTTACTGTTTTTACTCAACCAACCCTCAGAAGCTGACATTTAGTATAGCAGTTTAATTGAATTGCTCCTCTTTAAAGTTTCCTAAAATAGCCAAATCATGTAAATAAAAGAAAAGTATTAGATAGAATCCAGCTGAAGTTCAGAAAGGTATTTATTCTCCATTATATGTGACATTTTTACCAACACTGTATTATACATGTTGGTGAAAGTGTCACATGTAATTAAGAAAAAATACACACACACACACACACACACACACACACACACATATGGGGGAGGGATGTAGAGTGTCTCCACTTTTTTCATCACCTGATTCTCTTCAACCCAAAGAAGACACATAGTAGGTGTTTAGTAAGTGTTTTTTGATTGATTAATTGATCTTGACTATTAACAGCTGTCCAGAGCTTCACACTTTCAATCTCTCACATAAGATCTCAAAGACTGAGAGGCTATAGGGAGCACAAGGGGAAGAGCTGAGAGATGAGGAGCTGGCAGTTTGATACTTTTTACCAGAATGTTGATTGGGGCTCCATAGCTACAGGGTCTGCAATTCACTCCTCACATCCCTGGGGAGATCATAGGCATCCCAATTTGAGAATCAATCAATAAGTATTTATTAATCTACTATAGATTCAATCCCATGTAAGGAGGACCATAAGAAGACATTTCTCCTGTCTTCTAGAAGTTGAGAGTCTACTTATGGTATTGAGAATCACACACATAATATGATAGCAGCTGACACACAGTAGTGTATAAGTGCTCAGTTGTTGGGAATAAGTAAATGTTGTTGGGGCCCAAAGGAGAGGGAGATCTTTGAGAACCAGGGTAGTTGCCTTGGGTCTCATAAAGGATGGATTTGAGCTGGACAGGATTTAGACAAGGAAAACAGACAAAAAGGCAGCATTGCAGGTGAAAAACACAGTGGGAACAAAGGCACAGATAGCCAGAAACATCCACAGGAGAAAATTGAGGCCCACCCAAAACAGAGAAGTGACTTACTCTGATTTATAAGTTATGACAGAGGTAGGTCACAAGCCAAGGCTTAGGATTCCTAGCCTAGAGAATATAGAAAATATTAGGACTAAAAAGAACCTTGGTACGTAGAATCACCCTAGATTGTAAAAACTAGAAAGGGACTTAGTTTAGCATATTGTTTTATAGAGCCACAAACTGAATCATAGCAAAATTAAATGACTCATCCAAGGTCACACAATTAGTGGCAGAGCTGTCACTCAAACTCAGGAATCTCCTGATTCCTAGTGCAGTGTTCTTCCTGTAGCACCATTTCTGGTAGAGACATGGAGTAGAGACAGGGCACAGGGGTCCTCAAAAGAGATGGGCAGAGGAATGGAGAGTTAGTGTAGCAGGAAATAAGAATGCCTTGAGAATTCTGAAGGGGATGAGTAATGTAATAAAAGTAGTTCTTAAGGAAAATTGGTGGTAGTTAGCAGGTGACAGGGGAGAAAAACAGGGAGCCCAGCAAGGAGGCAATTGCAATAATCCAGGCATGAGGCATGATCGCTTTGGGTGAATGTATTTTTTTGCTACAAGGAAGGTTCATCAATGTAGGGGTTTGGGGTTAGGAGACACGACTATGCTGTTTTTCTTTAAAGTTTTTTTATTCTTAAACTTTAAAAAAAAAAACAATCCAGATTATGAAGTAAAGAGGGCCTGGACCAGAGTGATGGCTGTGGGTATAAAGAAGTGTGGGAGGCATTTCGGAAAAAAAAAATAAAGGTCTTAGTGGCTGGTTAGATATGAGGAATATAGCAGACTAAATCAAAGATGACTCTTAAGTTATGACCTCTGCTCACTGGGAGAATGGTGGTACTAATGATAAAGACAGGAGAGTTTGAAGGAGTGTCAGAAGTGGGGCAAGGAAGCAGAACCAACAGAATGATCAGAGGATCATAGAGTCCAATCCCCTCATCATACAGATGAGGAAACTGAAGCTCAGAGAGGTTAAGTGAGTTACTCAGGGTCACATAGCTAGAGTGTTGGGAAAGGAATGCAGGGAAGCATTGTAGAGATGAAGCTGATACTCACCAGAGGGCTGTGCCTAAGGAATTACTAATGGTTCAGGCTCAGCTACAGAGGGGCACATATCCTCTCAAAGAATTACACTAGTGCTATGCCTCGTCTAATTTCCATGGTTAATGTCCTTTGATTTTTATCATTAAATTGGAAGCATGAACCATATTTGCAAATGTTGTCATATTGATTAGGGATGTCTAGCATTTCAGCTGAAATAGAATTCAAACTAGCCTCCAGAAATACTAGAAAAATGTTGTTCATCCAGAAAACCAACAGCACAGGTGTAGGACATAGAAGAAGAAGTATACACTAACCAGCTACAGCTAGTATATTAAGATGCCTTGACAAAGGCATTTTGATGCTGTGGTCTGCTTACTCTGCTTGGCACTTATCAGGCTGGTTTGGGCGTTTTCTGAACCTGGAAAGAATATGGAAAGGAACAATAGAACTGATTCAAAGAATGAAAAGGAGTGAGGAATTCGTAGACTGGGGCGGGGGGGGGGGGAGAGACAAAACATTTTGAACATTTTGGGAGGAAACAATAACAATCCTTAAGTATATCAAGAAATTATAAGAACACAAAAGCCACCTTTTCCCCCAGTAGGACAAAGGACAGAAAATGGCAGCCAAAAGCTTGTGGTTTAGCATAATCTGCAAAAGAGTGAGTTGACCTTAGTCCACTAGTGAAGAATGTGGAAGCAAACATTATCCCTGAAGTAAGTGCACATGTATTAGTAGAAAGAGCATTAGACCAGGAAGGACACTTGCATTCTTGTCCTGACTGCCATTTTATTGCTTTGAGCCTCAGTTTCCTTTTCTGTTCAACAAAGGAGTTAAGATTGGAACATCCTTATATTATTTTCTGTTCAGTGATTCTGAGTCCTTGGAAAATAAGTCAGATAATTATCCACCTCAGATAGCTTAATTAAGTATCCATCTGCCTAGAAGATGTGACCTTTTAAGTTACTGTCTAGCACCATGATTCTAATCTGTAAAACTATAACCTTTGCTTCTGTGAAACTTAGTTTGGCTCTCTGTCTTCCACACCATTGGTTCTAATAGCTTCAACATTTTGGAAACATGATACATAGATATAAGCATCACAAGGGTAATAAAAAGAGCCATTGGATTTGATGTGGACCAATTTCTTGATTATTATGCCTTTTCCTGTAGTTGCCTAAAGCTGTGAAACATTGCCATGTGACCACAGTAGGAATTTTGGCACCTTCTGTCTGAGATTTCTTTTAGCATTTCTGTTGTGACACAAGGCAGCTGTCCTCACCCTGGGTTCAGGGTCTAAATCTCTAAGTCCACACTGAGAGTAGACTAAATTCCACCCACTTTTTTGGCACCAAGTCTTCCTGTTAGCCAGTACCATCGGCTTCACACACTAACTTCACGGCCCCAAATTCCAGCCCTGGGCCTGGTCCATCAGAACATGCTGCCTTTTACAAATGTATTTGTAGCAACTGTCCCTGGGAGAGAAGTGTGGGTCAGAGAGAGAAGAGGTTCTAAATATTGAGTATTGAGGGGAGAGTAGAAGAGAGAGGCAGGCAAGGTAAAGATGCTTCAAGGGCAACTGGGCATTTGTCCAGTGTCCTGTGGTTTTTTTGCACTTTTATAAGAGGGAACTATCTCTGGAAATTGTATCTACTGGCATGGTATTATGGGAAATTTTCTGACCTGGTTTTTACAAATAGTTTGACTCCTAAACATCATGACTACCTAGTCTTTTATCTTTAAAAGACTGAATTTGTGGGAACTAAATATCAAAGGTCTTAATTGCTAATAAGGACCTCTGTTATACATAGATTAATATTCTTTGATGTTCTACATGATTGTTATTGCTAACTCTTCCTCATTCCTCTAGCAGACAGAAAGGAGAAGGAAGATCAATTGCAAGCAAGGCCTCACTTCAGGGTTGGGATTTATTTGATTTCTATTTGTCATGTAGCCATAAAGGCCCATTTCAGAATCAGAATTTTAGAACTAGGGATGAGCCACTGCCTCCATCACTCCCACCCCTCCACTGGATTTTTTAGTACCTTGTATACTCCATCCGAACTTCCCAGAATAGAAAAAGTTCATGTGTGGCTTATGGAACTTGCCCAAATTAGTCATAAGCCCTCAAAACTGTCTCTTCCTCTCTCTTGTAAAAACAATTTTCTCTCTCATCTGAAAGGCACCATTGTCACAAGTAAGAAACCATCTTTGTTCTCAGTGGCAGCTGGAGTCCCAGGCATCCAAATTCCTGGGGTCCTGAAGAGGTCCAGATGCTGCCATTCACCTCTTTCACAGGACTTGGGCAAGTACTGGGCCCATTTTCAATGACAAGGAAAGCCCAGTTGGGACATGCTGGAGTACAGGATGTTCCTCTTCCTAAATAAAACTGAAGTTCTCAAGGAGTCCAGTGCCAAGCACATAGTTGAACTGTGGACAAATAGGAATTGATGATGGTGATATTAATGATGATGATGAAAATAATCCTCTGAAGACTATAGGATGGAAACTTGAATGAAGTTATCAAATACTTGTTTGAGAAAAGTTTCCATATGTCTGTAATTTGCAGGGGCTTTTTCCTTCTCTGTCCCAAACAAATCCTATCAACACTATGAAATATTGCTGATGCAAATTTATTCAGAAGAACAACTTAGATTTGTCTGCAAGTGGTACATGGCATAGGAGACTAGTCAGGCTCATTGGGAGGTAAGACACTCTGCAGAGACCTATAAAAAAGAGAAATAAACCCCAAGGCACAATGCACTGGTCTCATCCCAAGAATGGGTTGAGCATGTCATTAAAAATTTTTTTTTTAATTTTATAAGGCTTTAAAAATAAAACCTTAAAAGTCTTCATATGTCCATTGAACAACAGCCTCTTTCTCATCCCCTCCCTCCCCCATTTTCCCTGGGCTGCACAAAGCTGATTAAGTTGATTAAAATAGACCAAATGGTGACCCAGCCTTCCCAATTCATTGTGGACAGCAAATCAGAGGGGAGTGAGCTGACTTCTGCCAGATACAAGGGTCAGGAGCCTGCAGCTGTATATAGAAGAAGTGGCATGGGAGCCGGCTTTCTATGATGGTTCATGCCCTCTGCTCTTTTTAATTTGATGAGGAATTAATCACAGATATTTACTTTGGGGAAAAGGGAAGATGTACTCATGGCTTTCTTTGCTCATTGCTTTTCAGAGTACTAAAGAGCTCTCTTTGTGGACCTGTCCTTTCTGCCCTCCAGTTCAGCTTTTCTTTATCATCCGCAATACTAGACAATCCTATGAATTTGGCATCTCCAAAATCAAGCTTTGGAATTACTGGACAACTTACAGTGTAAGTAATGACTCCGTTCCTTGCTGTGTACTCAGTTGATTAAAGTACCCAGTCACTCAGGGGTTGGCCCAGTTCTTGCCGCAGTTAAATAGATCTAGGAAAGCACCTCCTTATCTAACCTGACTGTTGTGGAAGAGAGGAGGCTATGTCAAGCAGATTGTGTGTTACCTTCATTCTTATGGCTGAGTATCCTCATATTCTGGAATTTGGTTTTACAGTTATTAGAACATCTTTTCCTGAGGCATGAAAAGAGTATTCAAGTGTTGTAATGAAGGGTCAAAATAAGATGCTACAAAGTGTGTGTTTTTATCTTAGCCCATGGTGAGAGTCCTGTTGCTAGGAAGAACATTTATACTAGAGTGTGATGGTTTCATTAGCTACTTCCTGATAAAACCAACTGCTTCACTGGTTCAGATTTTGTTCCTCAGACTTGGTCCACACTGGATACTGGCTGCAGAACACCACGAGTTACTGCACACAGATGTCTCGTCTCACCCCATTGATCTCGTCCATCAGCTATGGTGCTGCACCCATTCTGAAATGGGTGATGAAATGATATCATAGTTCACAGTAATGTGGCTTATTGTGGCCACAGTATTACATGCACTAGGTGAAAGAGGATTTTATGTACTAGATTACAGAAGAAGATTAGCTTCATTTTTTATGCCTGGTTCTCTTTTCTGTCCAGCCATGCCAGTGCAAAGAAAACATGTAACCTTGGATTGGAGAGGTGGTCTTAAAGTACAAGGTTCTGCACAGCAGCTTTGTGTCATTGCATGTATTTCCAGAGACATTTCCTGCAAAGATTAAACATTTGGGTAGTATTTTTAAAATACAAAACAGAATCTGGGGGATTTGAGCTCTTTGACAAGGGCTATTGCTTATGAAATAATAACCCATCTGTTTTCAGAATTTACTGGGGAAAGAAAAACACAAACAAATGTTACTAGAGGTTAATTTGGTTTGATATTTTCAGTATCAAGATATTATTGCCAATTTTTCAATAAAAGAAACAAGAGTTTATTGGAAATATAGCATTGTAGAGCATATGAATCTTGTTAATACAGTGTTTTATCCATTTAAAATACAGAGAAGAAAAATTAAATTTGGATAGCTGATTTAGCCTGCTTAGAAAGTGATAAAATCAGTAATGGAAAAAGTGAGAATCATTTCTTATTTTAAGATATGCTGCTTTTTTGAGCAGGCCTTGGTTTTTTACTTTGTAGCCTAGTATTTCTTCCCTAATTTATATTTTATCCAGTTCTCCTGACTAATGGGTATCTACTCAAAAGCCCATTTTCAGTTTGTGTTTTTTAAAGTACCTTGAAGACATGATCCTTTACTTATTGTGATAGAATGTGTTATGTGGATGGTATCGTATATGGAATGTACATGCTTTACTGGAAACCTGTTACGTTTCTCTAGTGTAGTGGTGAGGCCTTGTGCACATAGCTGTGAATCTAGGACAGCAGGGCATGTCTTATAAATGTGACATAACCATGAGAACCCCATAGCAACCCCATGAAGCACAGGGACATGACTGCTGGAGAATATTGTTGGCTCCTTGAGGACAGGCAATGTTTATATTGTGTCTTGTATTTCCAGTGTCTGGCACAGTGCCTAGAACATCTGGGTCCAAGTACATGTTATGTAGGGGGTATTCAGGGAGGATGAGCACCTCTGATTTGAGGGTTTGCCAAAGGTGGATACCTTTGGTGACCACCTGATTCACCCATCTCTCCCCCGTGGCTCCAAGGAGCTATAGTATGGGCAGTGTCCACACCTTGCTAAACTGTCTCAGCAGACAGGCTGAATGGAGGGGCCTCAAACTCATGGCGATTGGGGGGAAGGGTGTCTACCCCAAGCATGTGAAGACTTCCTCTGGTGAAATAGGGAGATAAGAAGAGTTTGTTCCAGTGGCCATGAAGGCTGCTGAAGCAGATGCTGTGGAACACTTAGAGCTTGGGGACACATAGAAGACACCAAAGTCAACCACTGCATCCTGCAGTCAGCCTGACTTTTGTCCTGCCGTTGGACTCTTCTCAGGAAAAGAGAGGCTGATGACTTTGTGCAGCTCTGCCTCCCTGAAATCCACTTCATGCACAAGTCAAGACATCACTTCTTTTTTTTTTTTTTTTTAAGCAATTGGGGTTAAGTAACTTGCTCAAGTAACTTACACGGCTAGTCATTATTTGTGTGTGGGTGCTCATTTTCTGAGGCCAGATTCAATCTCGGGTCATCCCAACTCCGAGGCCGGCGCTCTTATTCACTGCGCCACCTAGCCGCCCCAAGACATCACTTCTAATGTCATTGGCATTCTTTGCAAACAAAGAACAAAAACAATCCAATATCAACTGCTTCCTCACTGAAGCATGGCAGTGCTTTTACTCCTCCCTGATTCTATCTGTTCTCTTCAAGGGCTACTCCATATCTTCTCTTCTCTCATCAAGCCTCCTCCCAACACTCTCAGCTTAGGTCCTGACCTCATGCATTACTGAAAAAAAGCCCAAAGCTGCCCACTCTCTTCTCCCCTGTGCCCCACACATGGCAATCCCACCTCCTCGTTTCACATCCCCTTGACATCATCCCCACCACCTTCCCCACCCCCCACCCCACTCCCGGTCTCCTCCTAGATGATGATGATGCAGCTCTTCTCCCTAAGGCTAACTCCTCCACATGTACTCTTCTCCACATGATTGCCCCCATTATTACCTTCTCTCTCTCTCTCAGATTTTTAATCTCTCTATTTACAGATCCCTTCTCTGCTGCCTTCAAATGTACCCGAGTCTCCCCATCCTTAAACAGTCCTCATGAGATCCTATCGTCCCTGATAGCCGTCATCTTGTGTCTTCCTTTTCTCGGCCAAACTCTCCCCAAAAGCTGCTTGTTTATACCAGGCGCTTTTCTTCTTTTCTTCTCACTCTCTTCTGAAGCCTCTTCATTTGGCTTCTGACCTCCTCACTCAACTGGAATTACTCCCCCAGTTACTGATGATCTCTTAGTTGTGAAATCTAATCTCTTCTCAGTTCTCATCTTCCTTTATCTTTCTGCTACGACATTCACCCCACTCTGGGCTTTCATGACGCTGTCTCTCTCTCTCTCTCTCTCTCTCCCTCCCTCTCTCTCTCTCTCTCTCTCTCTCTCTCTCTCTCTCTCTCTCTCTCTCTCTCTGTCTCTATCTCTCTCTGTCCCACTATTTAATTTTGCTTTAGTCTCCCTTGTTGGATTATCATCCATGCCATGCCCACTACCTGTGGGTGTCCTTCTGCCCAGGCACCGTCTTAGGCTGTCTTTTCTCTCTAAATTCACTTAATGACCTCATCAGCTCCCAAGGGTACAATTATCTTCTCTATGCTGATTACTCTCAGATACATACATACATACATACATACATATATGTACATATATTTATGTATATATGTATATATACAGACAGAGAGAGAGAGAAAGTCCTAGTCTCTCTCTGGATTCACTACCTATTGGCGGTTTTGGACTAGATGACTCATAGGCACCTCAAACTCAAAATGTGTAAAACAGAACTTATTATTTACCTCCCACCCCAAATGCACTCCTCTCCTGAACTTCCCTACTACTGTCCAGTGTACCACTATTCTCTTGGTCACCCAGGTACATAACCTTGGGGTCATCCTCCCTCTATACTTTTACCTACATAGCCAGTCATCTAGAAAATCTTGTCACTTCTTTCTCCACATCATCTTTCACAAATGTTCCCTCCTCATCACTTATGCAGTTAACCCCCTAGTTCAGTTCACCTCTCTCCTAGACTACTGCAGGAATCTCCTAATTGGTTTCCCTAGTTTATATTTCCACTCTAACCCATCCTCCACATAGCTGCCAAAGTGATTTTCCTAAAGTGCAAGTGTGACCATGAAGCTCCCCTTCATGTGAACTCCAGTCTAGCAATCCCTGTGATCTGTAGGATAAAATATGGATTCCTCTATTTGGCATTTGACTGCCTCCTTAATCTCCAAGCCATCTACACATATAAGTGTCCACTGCCATGTAAGGATGACCATTTCTTTTTTTTTTATTTATTTTTGGAGGGGGAAAGCAGGACAATTGGGGTTAAATGACTTGCCCAAGTTCACATGGCTAGGGACTTGCCCAAGTTCACATGGCTAGTAAGTGTTAAGTGTCTGAGGCCAGATTTGAACTCAGATCCTCTTGACTCCAGGGCCAGTGCTGTATTCACTAGCCTTCCCATGGATGACCATTTCTTAGAGGGTTCTAAGTCAGTAGTAGTAAACTCCTTGAGAGTGGGATCATTTCATTTTTATCTTTCTATCCCTAATGCTTTGCACATAATAAATGCTTTTTTAAATAAAATGGAATGGAAGACATCCATCTTTAGATTATTTAGGTAAAACTTGAAGGCAGGGCCAGCTTCATGTAGTAAGGCATAAACACATGTGAACCCATAAGAAATTGGGTGCTGTAAACTATGTGAGCCCTATGTATCACTAAAACCCTCTGTGTTATCCTGCTGTTGAACCCTTCAGTAGACTGGCTCTCAATAGTTGTTCCTCAAACTTCTGTCCAATACGAGCACCAATTTAGGCTTCAGATCCATTCACTACTTCAGGTTTCCAGCCCCTTAGCTCATTATTCTGAATCCTGAGCAACAGATTCTGGCTCTTCACAGTGAATCCAGTGTTTCTGGCCCCTTTCCTGAACAGAAACCTTGCAGTCATTGTCTTTCTTTACTTCTTGGTCTGCAAGTCTTCAGCCTATGTTCCTGAAAGTCTCTCAACCACAGCCCACAGTAGGTCCTTTTAGGGGGGAAGGAGTGATATAGTTTTGTATCATATGCCATGTTTATTTCACTTGTTTTTATCAAGGTTCACCTTTAAGCTTAGATACCTCCTTGAGTTACAGATCTTATAACTTTGCTTGGAGCTTTGGGACAACGTCTGTGAAGGTGAGAATACTCTTAAGGGATGTGGTACTTGTCTTCAAACATTTGAAAGGCTGTCATATAGGAGAGAGTTTAGAGTTGTTCTGTTTGGCCTCAGAGGGTAAAGCTAGGAATACTCAGTGTAAGTAGCAAAGAAGAGATTATAGACTTGATGATAGGGAAGTCCTTTTAAAATTAGAGCTATTCCAGGAGGAAAGGGCTGTCCTGGAAGGTAGTTGGCTTCCCTTCACCAGACATCTTTAAACTAAGCCTTGATGATGTTGTAAAAAGGATTCTTCTTCATGTATGGATTGGTCTAACTATCCTCTGAGCTTCCTTCTGTTTTCACTTGGTGATCTCAGTGACTTCTGATTATCACCTCAATGTCAGTGATTCCCAGATCTACTTAGTCAGCCCTTACGTCAAGTCTTGTAACTCCTACTGCCTATTGGATATCTTAAACTGAGTAGCTTATGGCTACCTCATTATCTTTCCCCTCTAACCCTCTCCTTTTCCAAACTTCCCTGTTACTGTTGGGGACATCACCATCCTCCCAGTCACCCAAGCTCACAACCTCATTATTGTATCATCCTGGACTAGCTTCTCTCACCTCCTATTTCCTATCTCTTGCTAGTACATATTGATTTTACCCTATACAATTTTTTGCATACACCCTCTTATCTCCTCTGGCACTGCCATCACCCTGGGGCAGACTTTTATGCCAATGCTAGAGTATTTCAATAGCCTGCTGGTTGGTTTGCCAGCCACAGATCTCTCCCCACTCCAAGCTGTCATCCACTTAGCTGCTTAAGTGATCTTCCTAAAGGAAAGGTGTGACCATATCTCCCTTCCCTTTCTCCCACTCAGTAAACTCTAGCAGATTCCTATCATCTTCAGGATAAAATATAAAATCTTCTCTTTGTCTTTTAAAGTCCTTCCTAACCTGTTTCTCCACCTGTTTGCATTTTCTATTTGTAATTAGACTGTGATCTCCTTAAGAGCCAAGATTGGTTTTTTGCCTTTCTTTATCTCCAGCACTTCGAATAGGGCTTGGAACAGAGTAGGTGCTTAATAAATGTTTATTGACTGACTGGCTGGCATAAGACATGTATAATTAAGGTGCTAAAACACCATGTCCAAGTTGACCTTGAATGGTGTTGGAGGGGTCATATCCTTTTATTTAACTTCTCTGCAAATAATGATTTGAAATGATTCAACATATAGCTAGCTTCATTTCAGCTTCTCATTCAGTGTTTATTTCTTCTTTGATATCATTCTATTCCAGCTTTGCCAGATTTACTCCACTATTTTGGGGATATGTTGAGTGCTGCTGTGAGTTTTTTTAATCATCTTTTTGCAATCCACAAGTGGACCTTATATTTACACTTTTTGATTTGTCAATAATTGATTTTGTGATTTTTTTTTTTACTGGAAATCCTACAGCAAAAATTGGACTACTGGTGGGATTGTTAAGTCCTCCTTGACACAGGAGGATTTGATTCACATGAATAGTTTGTAGATTTTCAGGGGAGTCAGAGAATAGGTGCCTGAATTTTCATCATCACCTTTTTTTTTTTTTTTTTTTCAGAAACAGGACGGTTCTTTTCTTTTTTTTTTTTTTTTTGGAAGGGGGAAGCTAGGGCAATTGGGGTTAAGTGACTTTCCCAAGGTCACATGGCTAGTTTTTGTGTTAGGTATCTGAACTCAGGTTCTCCTGACTCCAGGGCCAGTGCTCTATTCACTGCGCCACCTAGCCATCCTTAGCAGGACAGTTCTTGACAGTTCCTTGGTAGCGTACAGAGACTTGGTAGCCTACAAAATGAATGTTGAATGACTTATTCAATACATTTCCATTTACCTTGAAATATTTAGAACAAATTCTTTCATTTCCTGGAGATTTTTTCTTTCCTTTATATTAATTTAGCTACCATCACTCCATCCTGTATAACATAGAGAATACATTCTCAGTTGATATTAGGAGTCTTGTGGATATAAGATAGAGAAAATTATTATAATTCAGTGATACCATTTGTTTTTTATATCTAAAGACTGGCCGTATTTGGCCAATTTTTTTTTTGACATAGCAGCTCATGAACACTAGTCTACCAAGGCATAACTAAATTGTAATCTTTATAAGTGAAAAGAAACTTGAGTATATTTATAGAGAGATGGAAAGTATCCAGTAAAGTAGAAGTGATTGGAGATGTATGAAAGAAAAGAAATAACTGGGTCAGCAATGACCTGGTGAAGGTGAGAAAGAATGAGATAGGTGAAGCCTTTAGCCTGAGTAAGGAGTAAATTTTACCTCTTTTTCTATGGCCAGTGCTAGGGAGAGTTGAAGAGTGGATACCAATGAAACCACAATTCCTTGAAGTATGAAGTTGCCCTCATTCATGGGCAGTGCTTACTATTTTCATCTTTTAGTGTGACTGGTCAGTTTGTACAACTTTAGTCCAAAATATGTTTCTTCCTTCTCAAACTTTATTTCTTTTCAGCTGATTTCAGCTCTGCTTCTCTTCAGTCTTTGAGATGATTCTTATACTCAGCTCCTTTCTAAAATCAAGTCTAAACTTTTTGGAGATGCTAAGAACTGGAAACAAAGTAGAAAGTCCATCATTTGAGAGGTGGCTAAACAAATCATGATACATGAAGATAATGGAACATTACTGTGCTATGGGAAACAGTGATTATGATGAATACAGAGAAGCATGGGAAGACTGATAGAAGTTGACATAAAGTAAAGTAAACAGAATGGGAAGGAGGGGAATGTGCGTGGTTGGAATGGACAATATGGCTGGAAAGGACAATAGCAAGAAACAAAACCAAATGCTCCGAAATTATAATGACCAAGCTTGCCCTCAGAGGACTTTTCTCTAATCTTTTTTTTTTTTAAAGCAATTGGGGTTAAGTAACTGGCTCAAGGTTACATGGCTAGTCATTATTTATGTGTGGGTGCTCATTTTCTGAGGCTGGATTCAATTCCAGGTCATCCCAACTCCGAGGCTGGTGCTCTTTACTCACTGCACCACCTAGCCGCCCTGCTTTTCTCTAATCTTTACAGAGGTAGGGGACAATGGATGTAAGACACTGCACATAATTTCAAACTTAATTGATGTGTTGGTTTTGTTGAACTTAAAAAAAAAACTATTTGCTAAAAGGGGTGGCTTTTAAGGTGTGGTATGAGAGAGGGAGATTGGGAAATGTAGGCGATGTAGAAGTAGAAGATGAATAAATTTGTTCAAAGTTAAACCAAGGGTGATATTATTGGTACATGTGAAGAATGAAGAGCTTCAGATCTCACGTCAGACAGAAAAACCAGTAATCACATTCTTTAAAGACCTACAAGAATCCCATCCTAAGGGTGTCATTGTTCACAAAAACATTGGGTGACACATTAAAAGTTATAAATCAGTCTGATCTCAAATTGTAGTGCTGTTGCTAAAACCAAAAGGGGTGCCAAAACCATAAGAGGTGGAAAGTCCCTATATACACCAAAATAGTTTAGCCTGTGCATTTTGCGATAGCAAAGAATTGGAAACAAAGTAGATGCCCATCAGTTGGCAAATGGCTAAATAAATTGTGGTAATAAATGTCCTGGAATATTACTACATTCTAAGGAATGATGTGTGTAATGAATTCATAGGGGCATAGAGACCTGTATGAACTGAAACACACCAAAGTAAGCAGAGCCAACAAAACCATACACGTAGTAACTACAACAGTGTGAAATGAAAAGAAAAGTGACATACGAAAAAAATCAAACGTGAACGTAACAAAGTGATAACGATCAAGCAGAACTCAGAGATGTGAGATGCCACCCCTTTGAGGACATCCACAGATGTTACACGTTGTATGCATTTTCATACTTTGTCAATATATCGATCAGTTGTGCTGATTTTTTTCTTCTTTCAAAAATGCTGTTTATTATAAGAAATGGCTCTGAGGGAGGAGGAGGAATATTTAGGATAATTATGATCGTGTGAAAACAAAAGATGTCAGTAAAAACGTATTTTTAAGAGAAAACTAACATTCCAGATGGAGTCATTTCCATTTCCTAAAGAAATTAACCACTTTCAAGATTTAAAAGTCAGCACATACAATGAGATTTCAGTGATGCTAATGGATGATGAACCAATGAACAAAAGGACAGAACACCGAACAAGATTGTTCATTCATAACACTTTTGCTACAGAGACTGCCTCTATGTCATAACCACCTATTTTCAGGAGTCAGGGAAACACTTGAGAACCTAAAAGCATCCCAGCAAGTTGGCCCTCAGTCTGATCTATTTCATCCTCAGCCACACTAGCCAATTCTTCTTAGAGAAAGAATCTGCAGTGGGTTGGAACACTGACTTCTCAGAGTGGCAGTTAGTCCCATGAAGGGACTACTTCGTGGGACTTCAAAAAACACACACACACACACACACACACACACACACACACACACACACACACACAACAAAACACCACCAAAGGTACCACTGAAAAAACTTGTACCCGGAGTCTAGGACACTAGAAGATCCTTGTTTCAAGAGAAGAATCAAGGAAGACTTAAGAACCACATCTACTACTCAGCATCTTTGTGGACATGGGCAATTCATTTAACCTCTCCAAGCTTCAGTTTCCTCATCTGTAAAAAATGTGACTAATAATATTGAGGAAAGCACTTAATAAGCCTTCAAGCATTTAATGAAATCAGAATTATTATTATTCATTCAGACACAAACTTTAGCAGATTGTAGGGCAAATGAAATGTTTGCCTCAAGCATTAGTGAGACCCCAAAGCAGAAGATGGTGAGATAAGCACAGAAGGAAAAAAAAGGAAAGATTAGAAGGGTAAAGTAGAGGAGGCCATGTTAAGAAATCAGCAAAGTCCTGTGTGGAGAACTTCAAAGAATTCATTTCCTGAAGCACATCAAAATAGTGAAACATTGTCCATCTATTTAGCTTTAAAGCTCTCATCATGGTACATCACAGCTTCTCATGACCCAACAGAAATACCGAAGGGCACTACCAGAAAATTAGGTCCTTGGGCAAAACTGAATACAGATGAGAAGTCTAGTTCTGCAAAGCACACCAAACAGCCCATCTTTACCAACAGAATCCACAGGAAAATTCTATCTAGGTTGTACCCCAAAGCAAATTCTGGTAAATATTCCTCTTACAGATGTGAATGCAGCTACAAATAGAGAAATATGATTTGGCAATAAACTTACTCTAAAAGGTTAAGTTTTCATCTTCTTTTAGGACAGCTTCACAATTTGCTATTGAATGAGTTGCAGCTATCATTTCTATGTACATGCCTCCTAGATTTTATCTTTAGCTTTGATCCTATTTTCCATTTAAGTCATATATCTCTACATATACATCTGTCTACTAGACTGGTCCCCTTGGAGGTTCTACTGTCACCTCAAACTCAGCATTTCTGAAACAGAGCTTATCTTCCTTCTTGACAACAATTCCCCTTCTTAACTTCCTTATTTCTTTAAATAGCCACGTAACACTAGTCTATCACCTTTGGAATCTTAAATCATCAGGCTGATCTTTCTCATTTTCCTCTCACTTCCAATCAGTTACTGTCCTGTTATTTATACCTTTGAAACATGTCCCCTTCCAAATCTGGCCCTTTGTTTCTGTTGCCACTGCCATTGCCTGTATTCAGTCCCTTATCGCCTCACTCCTAAATTACAATAGCATTCTTGTTGGCTTCCTTGTCTCCAGTGAGCTCTGATCAGTTCTATACACTGACACCAGGCTTATCTTCTTAAAACAGCAATATCACCACATCCTTCTTTGGCTTAGATATCTTTATTAGTTCTTCATTGCCTTCAGAACAAAGTCTAGGTTCTTTAAATGGTTCTCTGTGGATCTTTTAAGGGATCTTAACATGATTTTAACATATCACGGGAGGTAATTTGTTGGGAGAGAGATTTTAATGCTGCATTATGCAACAGACCCTGTCCTTGAGGACCTTATAACATAACAAGAAAACACTATATATGCAGATAGATATATACAGGTTAGATTAAAAAAAAAACCAACATGATTGAGGGGGGTCAGGAAAAGCTTCATATAGAAGGTGGCATTTAACGTGAGCCTTGAAGGAACCTAAGGATTGATTCTAAGTGGTAGAGTTGATGAGGGAATACATTCCAGGAATGGGTCTGTGGGGTGAATGAGAATGAAGATGTAAGACTGACCCTATGGTGGAAATCTGAGTGACTAAAAGGATGGTTATGCCTTCAACAGGAAGGAAGTTAGGTAGAGGAGTGGGTTCAGGGAGAAGGATAATAAATAAACTCTGTCTTAAACAGGTTGAATTTAGCTTTAGAGTTAGATGCCTAGATTCAAATCCTACCTCTAGTAGACACTGCCTATATGACCTTGGGCAAGCCACCTAACCTCTGTGAACCTCAGCTTCCCCATTGATAAAATGAAGTGACTGGACTAGACCTCTGAGAGTCCGTTCCAATTCTAAACCTATGATCCTAGGAACAGATGAGACAATCATTCAGATGCCTACAGGACATCCAGTTCAAAATGTGCAATAGGCATTTGGTGAAATAAGACAGGAACTCAGGAGAGATTCTAGGGTTGGATATATAGATCTGAGAGTAATCATCATAAAGATGATATTTAAGCCTATGGAAGCTAACAAGGTCCCCAAAACTCTGTCTATCTTTCTATTGAGAGAGAAGGTCCCAGAATAGAACTATGGAATATACCTAGAGTTGGAATGACGTGGACGATCATCAGCAAAGGAGACTGAGAAATGGGGGTCAAATGAAATAATGTATATAAAGTGCTTTGTGAACCTCAAAGCACTCTATAAAATGTGTGAATTATTGCTGTTCTCTATATTCTGTAGTCGCTTGTGTGATTGATTGGTATGGTCTGCTATAGAAAATCATGTGTAAAAGCCTGTTTTTCTCTACTGGTGTTTTCTTCAAGGATGCCCTTGCTGTGTATGTAAACCATTGTCATAAAGATTTTTTATGGATGAGTAATTAGGCATATTAGTTAGTAGTTGATGATGTTTTCTTGGGTAACTATTTTTACTAATAATGCTGTGATCTTATCAATTCTTTTGGAATCACTCTCTCAGATATTTTAAAAATCATTCCCTGAGCACTGTAAGATTATGTTTTATCCAGCTTGATTCCTTCTATACACATTTGGTCAAGTCTAGCTACTCTTCCCAATTTCGTCTTCTTAGGTTCCTTTTTCATCATTTTCCTTTTGTTCATAAAGTACATAAAGATGTTAGAGGCAAAGTGTAGAATTGTAGGAGATAAGGGTAGAAGTAGGGACTGGACCTATGATTTAGTTGGTATAAGGAACTTGACTCCCTCTCCCAATGTAGTTAAGAATCTTATAGACACCTTATGGTTTTAGAAAGTTGTCTAGAGCCCTCAGAGGTTAAATGACTTGCCCAGGGTCATGCAGCCAGTTAGGGCCCAGACTTGACTCCGTATCTCCCTTGCTTTGAGGTCAGCTTTCTAGCTAGTCCATCACTCTGTCTCTTCAGAGAGGTAGATGTGAAGATTAAATAATATCCTGTATATTATCTCTTCTCTCATGGAGCTTACAGTGTAGGAGAGTGTCATGCATATATAAATAATTGTGCTACAAAATAACACACAATTTGTACTTCTCCTTCCTTTATCAAGTGTTATTTGAGATCTAAAGGGGGACAAAGAAACATTACTGAACCAAGCAGGAAAGATTTCTTATAGAAATGTCATTTGAGCTAGGCAGAAAGTGGGCGTGGTGGGGCTTAGTATTTCACATGTATTAGATCATAGGATTAAGAGCCAAAAGAGACTTTGGGCTCTTCTAATCAATCCCCTTCATTTTATCAGTACTGGAATGATCAAGGGACTTAGCCAAGGTAACACAGCTATTAAGTAGCAGAATTGAGACCCAGATTGTTTGATGCCAGATGCAATGTTCTTTCCCCCATACTCCACTACCTTTCCATATGAGGATATAGGTGGAAATGTAAAATGAGAAAGTTTGTATGTGGTATATAGCCACATATAATTTCACAGATATATACTATGTCATAGAATGTGCCTCCTTGGTGTTTAAGTATCCAAAATGAGGAGAGTGAGTATCTCATCAAGTCAACAAGTATTTATTAAGTACCTACTGTGTTTGAGGCTCTGCTAAGTACTGGGGATACAAAGAAATGCAAAAGACAGTCTCTGCCCTCTAGCAGTCCACAGTCTAATGAGGGAGACAACGTGCAAATATCTATGTACAGGCAAGTTATGTACAGGATAAATTAAGGGTAATCAGCTGAAGGAAGGCTTTTCTCACCTATAATATAAAGAGTTCTGAACTAGGTGTCAGAAGACCTAGATTAGCTCCTGGTTCTGACACTTGCTCACTCTGATTCTGGGCAAGGCACTTTGCTTACTTGCTCACCTGTAAAATGGGAATAAGAACATTTATCCTACCTGTCACAGCATAATTATGAGCCAAGTGCTATGTAAATCTCAAAGAACTACAGAAATACAAATTACTCTAGTGCCAGGAACAAAGCAAGGACTTAACAAATATTTGTTGAAGTGAAAGAAAAATGGTCTGTTAAATTGAAACTCACTGTACTTTGACAATCTCTTAACCATCAAGGGTTTAACCTACGCATACACAAATGAATATATGACAACCAGCATTCCATATTGCCAGTTTGTTTCCTCATATAAGAAGATATATTATTCAGTTCCTAGGGCAGTAGTAAAAATTGCTGTCCTTTTGGCTTTCTAAATTATTTAGTATGGAATAACACTAATATTTTCACATTAATAATGTATTATAATAGTAACATATTTGTTTCTCATTAGTCAAAAAGAAGTAGAGCAAAATGAGCGTGTCATTTTGGAAATGCAAGCCCTATTAATCATGAGACAGCCATTATTTTGAAATGGGAGCATTTCCATTTTACCAAGTCTTTCTTTTGAAATGACTTTGTCTAAAAAGCACATAGAACTAGATATTGACATTTGTCCATATTATCATTATTGAATATCTATTTTCTGATTGATTCAGGGCACATATTTGTTCCCTGTCTCAGCTGAACAGAGAGAACATGTCCATAAAAACACTTCAAAGAGCACTTTGATCATTGACTTTTCTGACAAACTAATATTCATTCAAAAAAATAGCAGGCAACCATATAGCAGTCGGGTGATTGAAACTAGAGTAACACATGCTTGATAGCTCTCGCTCTAAATTGCTAAAGAAATCATAGTAACAATAGCAGACCAGAAATTTAGGATGGGTTCAGCAAATTGAATGTACAGCTGTGAGAAAGGTTCAAGATTAATCTAGCTATATTTTACTATCCAAAGACTATAGTAAAATTTTAGACCTGGGGGAGGAAGTACTAAAGGTCATCCAGTCCAGTCTCCTCATTTTACAGATGAGGAAACTGAGGCTAGAGAAGGTAAATGACTTACCTAAAGTCAATCCAACTATTGGCAAAACTGCAACTGGAATTCAGGTTTCCTGATTCCCAGTTCAGTGGCCTTTCCATCATATCACACTGCATTTTAAAAAATACAGTCCCAGATATTTTTGGTATTTTAATTCTTTGATTTACAAAGTAATTAGTTTACATAGAAATGAAATTTGTCAGTAATTAAATTTTTCCATTATATAATATCATAAAAACTATCATTTCTAATGATTCTCAGTTCTCAGTATCACCTCCTTTTCTAGAACTTTGTAATGCAGAAACTTGATACCACAAACCTTAATTTCTTTTTATATTTTCAGGATCTTGATATCGGTGCAAAAAAAGTGAAGCTTTATGTCGATGAAAATCTTGTATTTGATGGAGAGTTAGAAAAAGGCAGTGGAGAATTGGTTGCTAATTGTAGCACCATAGTTGACCTTAAAAATGACGGATGGGAGAACTCTGCTAATCCTAGTATGGAGGAAAGCAAAGACACATGCCGGACTGTTGGCACAGATGGTGACAAGGAATTTGGTTTTAATTATTCACAGCCAGATGGAACCTCATCACAAATCTTTGGTATAAAGATGAACTCTACTAATTGTACAAAGGACAATTTGTCTAAGTTAGAGAAGGACTTGAAAGTGTTATCTGCTCCTGTCTCTATGGTTGATGTACCAAGTGACCCTCCAGAATCCTCTCTCGTGAAATACCCTTCTGATGAAGAACTTACCATCACTGAGCAATTAGAAAAACTCACAGGCAGAAAAATCTCTCAGCCTCTTAGTAAAACCCCACCTTGGTTACAGTCTTTTTCCAAAATGAAAGATAAGAAGCCAGAAGGCAAGAAACAGAAACCTCCTTGGTTGAGTCCAGAGGAGCCCCTTCATTTGAAAGTCAAACTACAGTCAGATGGCATCACTAAAGAATTTCCTGAAGAAAACGAGGAAAATGACAAATGCCTACAATGGGAACAAGGACGAGCTGGTAGCCGTAATGCCATTGCAAGTGACAAGCCACAGGCAAGAGCTGAGAAAGGGGACGTTGATGACTTAGACATTTTTGACCTACTTTCTAATAAGGATCGCTGTGGCCCAGAGCGCACTATCAGTGGGAGGAGGAGTTCCAGAAAAGATGCTTTCAACAGTAATCATGGAGATGAAGGTCTGACCAATAAAGGTAAGAAAAAAAGAATCATTCTGGACTCAAGCACTATTAGCAAGCATACACGTTTACACACACACACACACACACACACACACACACACACACTTCAGATCTTTTGAGAGAAGAAAGGGTATTAAATCCAGTGAGAGCTGGCTTATGCCTATATCTGAGACATGTTCAGAGGTCCTGTCAGATCCTCATCTCCCCAAGAGCCAGGCAGTTATTAGCTTTCCTGGTAAACACAAACAAGAATTCCTTGGGATTTCCTTGGGGGGCTGCTATTATTCTGATCTGATGAGGTACAAGGTGCCTTGTCTCATTTTAATTTATGTTCAGTCATTTCTACTCAAAAGCTCAATGACATATTAAGAGCCTTTGGGATTTAGCACTTGTTAGAAGGGTCACAATAACAAAAGGGAAAGGTATTTAGAAATTATAAATTGCCCATTACACGTAAGCCATATCCTTTAATAATGCCACAGTACAGGGGCTAAATGCTGGTGGAAGGAATTTACTCTTTTTTTAGGATCACAGGGTCATAGCAAATGTTCAAAGACTTGTAGATCATTGTGTTATTGCACTAGAGCGGGAAGGGTATCCACGGGCCATCTAGTTGAACTCCCTCCTTTTATAGTGGAGAAATCTGAGACCTCGACACGTTTCCTGACCTGCCCAAAGGTGTGACAGCAGTAGGCTTCTTAGGTGGGATTTGAGCCCAGCTTCACTGACTCCTGAGCCAGTGATTGTTTCACTACCTCCTTAATTAGGTAGAATTATGTTGCTTTTAGACTGCTTTCTGCTGCAGCTTGGTCATCTTTTTGTTACACAGAGATTTTCTTTAAAATAGTTTCATTATAATAGAATTTAAATTCTTCAGTCATAGGGCCATAAAACTTGGTAACTAAAGGGCTCACTTTATAGATCAGTCATTTTGCAGATGATGGAAAGAGCACTGGATTTGGTCAAAAGACCTGGGATTGACTCCTGGCTTGGTACTTATTACCTGTGTGTCCTTGGGCAAGTTCCTGAAACAGTCCAGGCCAGGGCTGGGGAACCTGAATCCAAGCTTCCCTTAATAAAAGGATTTGTTCTATAAAACTTGGACTCAGTGAAAAGGCCGCCCCCAAGGACCTAGAAGGCCATGTATGGCCTCAAGACTGCAGGTTCCCCACCCCTAGTCCAGGCCTTAGTTTCTCTGAAAAATGAATGACCGCCCTGAGCATTATCACCTATGCCTTCGTTGTGCTTTCTTGGGACCTCTGCCTCGTAGAGCCCCTCTCTTCTCTCAAGACACAACTTAAGCTCCTATTTCTACATGAAGACTTTTTTGACCTGTGCTTCCCACCTCCCCTTCCCACCTGATAGGGCCTTCCCTCTCAAACTACCTTGTATTTAACTGCTTGATATTACTATTTAACTATTTGTTAGTGTAGTTAGGTGGTGTAGTTGATAGAGCACTAGACCTAGAGTCAGGGAGGCTCATCTTCCTGATTTAAAATCTGGCTTCTGACCCTTACTAGCTGTGTGACCCTGGGCAAGTCACTTAACCCTTTTTGCCTCAGTTTCCTCACCTCTAAAATGAACTGGAAAAGAAACTGGCAAACCACTCCAGTAAACTCCAACTGGGATCACAAAGAATTAGTTGGACATGACTGAATGACAACAAAAATCTATTTGTCTGTACATCTTTTTCTGTATTCTTTTTTTTTTTTTTTTTTGGAGGGAGAAGGTAGGGAAATTAGGGTTAAGTAACTTGCCCAAGGTCACATGGCTAGTTTTTTGTATTAAGTGCCTGAGGCCAATTTTGAACTCCGGTCCTCCTGACTCCAGGGCTAGTGCTGTATTCACTGTGCCACCTAGCTGCCCCTCTTATTCTTTATATACATACATGTATATGTATATATGTACTTGTTATCTTTCTCATTAGAATGAAACATCCTTTAAAGTAGGAATTCTTTCCCTCTTTGTATTTGGAACCCCTGAGCTTAGCATAATGCCTTGTATAGAAAATGCTTAATAAAAGCTTGTTGATTGCTTGCTTGAAACTGTTTAAAGTTGGGGCAGCTAGGTGGCACAGTGAGTAGAGTGCCAGCCCTGGAGTCAGAAGGACGTGAGTTCAGATCCAGCCTCAGACACTTAACACACACAAACAAAAAACCTAGCTGTGTGACCTTGGGCAAGTTACTTAACCCCAATAGCCCTCCAAAAAGCAAAAAAAAAAAAAAGTTTAAAGTTCTTTCTGGTTCATAGAGTTCACTGTTGATTCTTTTAGTGAGTCAGAAAGCTAACAGAAGGAACCTAAAGTTTCAAGCTCCCAAATACACAGGCCACCTGATTGATGCATAATAAATTCAGTATTGGATGTTCTTATCCTCTATGTGTGCCATTCATTTTAGCAAGTAGAAATCAAATTATAATAACTGAAAATAATGAATGTAAATCACAAAAAATCCATACAAGAAGTTGAACCTGCCAGATACAAAAATTTAAAGGCTCTTTCTCTGACAAAGACAAAAGATATCATGGTGCTTTCTGGTGTAAAAAACTAATGTTTGTTGACCATGTTTATTGACAAGCTCCTGTAATAACTACTGTGGGGGAATACAAAGATATAGAAGACTCAGACTTTGATTTCTAAGAGCCAGTGAGCTGTTGGGGGAGTTAGGACATGTTTGTAAAGAACTGCTGTACCAAATAATGTGGGTGAAGTGTACTTTGAGTGCCACGAGTGAAATAAAAGTTAAGAGAAAGAGAGATCACTTCAGGATTAGTTGTTTTAAAGAATAGGAGGCTTTGCCACATGGCAATGGGCATAATTTTAATGGATGGAAATAGAAAAGGAGAGCATTTTTAACAGAGGAAATAGTATAAGCAAAATTGCAGGAATAGGAAAGCATAAAACTTGTTTGGGGGATCACTGAGTAAACCAAATTGTTTAAATTGGAAGGTTTTGTTTGGGAGTAATATGAGCTATAAAGGTAGCCTCAAATGTCATGCTAAGGAATTTAGAGTTTTTTTCAATGGGAGTGGAAAGCATTATTTTAGCAAGGGAGTGATGTTATCAATGAAGGGTTTTCAAAACTATTAATCTGATGATATTGTATAGGATGGAGGCAAGGAAACCAGTTATGAATTTGTCACCATGGGACAAACTTGAAGTCATAAGGGCCTAAATTAAGTGGGTAGCTGGTTAATGGAAATGGAAAGATTGGAACAGGTGCAAGAGAGAAGAATCAGCAGCATGCATGAGGGTAGAGGAAAAGACAAAGAAGACACAGAATTATCATTAAAGATGATAATGAATTTTTTAGTCTTGGTGACTGGAATTCAACAAACAAATTAACATACATTCAATAAGTTACTATTCTAAGCAAAGCCCTGACGATACCAAGATAAAAATAAAATACACTTAACTTTTATAGAGATTACCATACAATAGCAGAAAGATATGTACAAAAAACCATAATGGTAGGGAAATGCAAAATAAGTGTGGAAGGGTAGAAGCAGTGTTACGAAAACATGAAGGAGGAAGATCGTGTTTACCTGGAGCAGTATGGAACAGAGGCTTCATGGAGGAAGTGACCCCTCAGTTGGACCTTAAAAGCAGCAGAGGACTTGAGTGGAGAAGGAAACCTATTCCAGGAGGATAATGGGAGAAAATGACATTGACAGGAGAAGAGAGGATAAGAACAGGATGGAGATGAATTCAATTTGGCTAGAATGTAGATTACATGAAAAAAAATTATTATAAGACTATATCAGTAGATTGGACTTAGATTGTACAGGTCCTTAAATGCAAAATCAAGGGATTGTACTCTTTCAGTATGCAGTCTTCAATGGAATGTCAATGCAGATTTTTGAGTAGAGATGTAACATTATCAGAATGGTGTATTAGGTAAATTATTAAGGCACCAGTGTGAAGAAAAGAATTAGAGACAGACCAGCATAGAGGCTATTATGATAATCTAGGCAAAAAGAAATGAGGACGTGAACTAGTATGGTTATAGTGGGAGTAAAAAGAAGCAAAAGATTTATTATAAAGATAAAATCAACAGGGCCTGTTGGCAATTGATTGGATGTGTCTGGTGAGGGAGAGAGAAGATTCAAAAGTAACTCCAAGGTTGTAAACTTCAGTATGAAGATGATGGCACCATCCACAAAAATAGAGAGATTATGGGGGAGGGGTAGTTTTTAGAACAGAGATGACTAGTGAAGTTTGTGATGGTGGTGGGAAGGACATCCAGGCAGGTACACCCATATCCAGTATGTTTCAGGGGGTTATAGTGAGGAGCTTGGGAGTAGAAATCAAGATTTGGGAGTTGTGTGTAAAGGACTGAAGCTATGGGAATGCATGAGATCATCAAAAAAGCATGAAGAGAAAAAGAAGGGCCAAGGATAAAACCTAGGAGAAGCACCTATACAGGAGGAAGGTAAGCAGCTATTAAAGAAGACAGAAAAGAAGCAGGGGGAGGCATGGCAGAACCATGAGATTACTACGCCATGGAAGCCAAGGGAAGAGAACATATCAAGAAAGGTGGCCCACAGAGTGGTTAAGGAAGGTGGTCTCTGGGGTCCCTTCTGGCTCTAGGTCTGTGATCCTATGACTCTAAGCTGACAATAGAAACAGGGTCATGGATTTGGTTATCAGAAGGTCTTTGGTGACTTGGGAGAGAGCTGTGTCACATAGAGTGGTATGGTCTGAATTCATATTGTGAAAGGTTGTGGTGAGTGAGTGGAAAGCAAATGAGCTTACGTTGTGTGGGAGGAAGAGTAAAGGTAACCTGAAGGGGTGGGAGGGCTGAGGGAAGGTTTTGTTTTGTTTTTTGAGAGATAAAAAAGGAATTTGTTATTATTAATTTTATTAATTAATTTAATATTAAAAACAATAGCTACAATTTATATCAATACAGCACTTAAAAGTTTTAAATATGTTATCTCACTTGATATTTGAAACAATTCTGTGAGATTAGTGCTGCTATTATTCCCATTTTAGGAATTTCAGGAAACTGAGCCTGAGAGAGATTAGGTGACTTGCCTAGGTTCACACAACTAGTAGGTATCTGAGGCAGGATTTGAAATAGAGTCTTCCTGACTCTTTAAGTGTTGCACTCTATACATTGCACCACATAAGTGCCTCTGTCTAGTTTAATAGACTAAGGAGAAGGAAACTGCCTATAAGGAAGGAGAGATTAAAGATTAGTGAGAGAGAAGGCATCATTGCTGAACAAGGTTACAGAGGAAGTGGGAGAGGTTGAGACTGAAAATATACAAGAAGAGGAGTTAGCTTTGGCAAGAAGGAAGGATTACTCCTTCTTTTGGGACTAGAATGAAGGAGGAGAAAATAGACAAGGACATTGAGAAGGGTAGAAGAATAGAATAGGGGAGCTGAAATGGCCATGATCTCAGTAGAATAGCAGGTGAAATCATCTGCTGAGAATAAAATAGGAGTAGAGTTAGGAATGAAGAAAGAAGATGAGATTTGAATAGTCTTTGTGGGGAATATGACAGTCAGGTAAACAGAAAGGTGTAATTGAGTTTAGGTAACATAAATTTGTAGTAGACCCAATCAGTGCAATTTCATGATTTCTTCCAACAGCATCTGGCAGATTGGGATTGGGAGCAGACAAGGTAAATGATAAGATTTACCAAAGAAAAAAACAGAAAATAGGAAAATGAAAAATTAACAGAGAAATAGGGTTTTCAGAGGGAAGTTCAGGTGTTTGATTTTAGACATGTTGAGTTTGAGGTGGTAATATGATATCTGTGTCAAAATGTTTAGCAGTTATAAAAGTTGTCTTGGCATTTGTATTGCCACAAGAGTTCAATGACTGGAAGAAAGAGTAAATCTGATAACTTTGTGCAACTCTGCCTCACTAAAATCCAATTCACTCACGTGTCAAGACATCACTCCATGATGTCATCGGTCCACTTAAAAAATGAAGGACAAACAACAACAGTAACAGCAGTCATATGGAAAAATGGAATTGGGGGAAAGAAGACTGGAGAGAGATTTAGGAGTCATTCATGTGGAGGTGAGCTTTTTAATTATGGGAGTGAATGAAAACAGAGAGAGAAAAGAAGAGATGGCCAAGGACATAGTCTCTGAGATCTTCCAAATTTAAGGGTTCGTAAGGGGAAAGATACATTTAAAAGAGACAAAAAGGGAACAGAATCATAAGAGTATGGTGTTAAGAAGGGATAGTTAACAGTGTCAGAAGTTTTGGACTCAGTTGAAAAAGGATGAGGACCAAGAAAAATTTATGTGCATTGCTTTTTAGCAAAGTACTTTTATTTTGTGTGTATGTATATGTATATATGCATGTGTGTATGTGTGTGCATGCACACACCCTATATATATATGTATACATATATGTGTGTGTGTGTGTGTTTTTGCAAAGTACTTTTAGCAAAGTGGTGGGGGTGAAAACCACAACACTATAGAGGGTTAAGAAAAGAGTGGATGATGAAGAATTAAAGGCAACAATTGTAAGTTATTGGTTAAAGAGGAATTCCATTGAGAAGGAAAAAGGAAGATAAAGCAGCTAAAGGGGGCCAGCCTGAGGATCAGATATGAAGATTTTTTTCAAGTAGGAAATGTGTACATGTGTAAAAACCTAGGGCAAGAAGATGATGGAAATTTTTTACTAATTTTGAACCTTGGAAGCTCCGTTGGATATTTTTGAATTTCCACCATCCAAATATCTGTTTGCTTCACTTCAGAATTGAAAGCCACCCCTTACTGAGATGGTGTGTACCAGATATACTGAGTTGAAGGTAGTTTATCCACAGCTCAAACTGGCATAATATCTGTAGCAAGCTTCTGGGACACAGATTTCTCAAGGGCTACCCGTGTTTTTTCTGTAATCTTGTTAATGGCTCACAGGTAACCCATTTGGTACCTAAGGCTCTCCATTCTGTTAATACATTTCCACATTTCACCAGAAATCTTAAACATCTTACTTTTTCTGTTTTCTAGAAGATTCCTTTCCTGTCATATCTACAAAGATGGCTCGATCCAGGTGGCACACTGAACATGAACATACTCTCCAGGAGTCCTGGAACTCCCTCACTGCCTTCAATCGTTCTCACCGGGGTCGCATATCCAATATGGAATTCCAGGGTGATATCTTTGATGAATTCTTGCAGCAGCAGAAGATTAGTAGACATGGGGAACAGCTATCAGTGACAAAGGAAGGAAAACTGGAATTATTAAAAGGGCAGGAAGATTATTCCATGGATACAGATGATGAGAATGATTTTAAAATTCCAGTGTTGCCTCATGGACAACACTTAGTTATTGACATTAAATCAACCTGGGGAGACAGACACTATGTTGGCCTTAATGGAATTGAAATTTTTAGCTCCAAAGGAGAGCCTGTACAAATTTCTAACATAAAAGCTGAACCCCCTGATATTAACATTTTACCAGTCTATGGCAAAGATCCTCGTGTAGTAACCAACCTAACTGATGGTGTGCATAGGACCCAAGACGATATGCATCTTTGGCTGGCCCCATTTACTCCTGGCAAATCTCACTTTATTTATATTGACTTTGTCCAGCCTTGCCAAGTTGCCATGATTAGAGTTTGGAATTATAATAAATCACGGATACATTCTTTTCGTGGCGTAAAAGACATCACTATGTTATTAGATGAACAGTACATATTTAAAGGAGAAATTGCCAAGGCTTCAGGAACACTAACCGGAGGTATAGTATATTCATGAGAATATTAAATGAAACTTATACCCTTCTCTTCCTGGGATTTTGGGCAAAAAAGGCATATGATATCATAGGAGAAAGTTGTCAGTCCCACTTTTGCAGGTCCATTAGTTACCAACTGTCCTATGTTAAAGCTAGCAGGCACCTTAGAATATAGAATATAGAGCATGAAATGTTGAAGCAAGGAGGAAACTTAACACAAAACATAGACCATTAAAGCCAAAAGAGACCCTAGGCATCATCATTTGTTTCAACCTCTCCATCTTACACATGATAAAACTGAGACTGAGAGGTTTTAATGACTGGCTCAATATTTTGAAATTAGTTCATGGCAGAGCTGTTATCCAGAACACCTAATCCTTTTCCATTCTCCTTGATGCCTATACAAATTAATAATTATTCTCCTATATTTTGAAAATAGTTAGGTACTATGAAACAATCTCATCCATTCAAACATATCATATGTACATCCATTCAGAGGTATCACATTATATTTAATGGCACATTCCAAAGAAGTGTGGTCCTTCCCCCTATTTTATTTGGTTTGTGCTGTTATTATCAGTTAGATTCTGTTTGCCCAAAGTATGAAGAATGATAGATCTTTCAAAAATTAAGAAAAACTATGTAATATCAGTAGTGCTTTTGATTTTTTTCCCAGTTTTATAGCCTTTTTAAAAAAAATATATAGAATTTGGGTAGTGGGTGGGTTGGCCTGTTGTTTTTAATTCTCTAAGTCCTTATTACTCTTTTAGCCCCAGAGCATTTTGGAGATACTATATTGTTCACAACTGATGATGACATTCTCGAAGCCATATTCTGTGCTGATGAGACCTTTGATGCTGATGTTGAAACCCTGTGCAATCTGAGATATGAGGAAGAATTCAAGAGACCACAGACAGCGGATGGGGAGGGGGATGAAAGGCCATTCACCCAAGCTGGTGTACATATAGATGATCAGGTAGGAGATGGTTAGTAGCAAACATCTAAAGGCATGATTTCTATGTGTTACTTACAGCAGAGGACTAATAGGTAAAGGTCAGGAGTCTATTAATCCTGAATTGCTCAGTATGGGTAATTAGGGAGATCATGAGCCCCACCTGCCACTGCCACTATCTTGTAGTGAGCCTTTCCTGCTTCATCAGGTCATACTTTCAGGCAGCAGACACAGAGTCTTACATCAGGATTGTGCCTGAAGTCTTTCCAGCTTGGTAGGAATTGCTTTGTGCTTACAGAACTGCTACCATCGTCACCATCATCGCACACACTTATATCAAACTCTAGCATTTGCAGAGCACTTTACGTACATCATCTCATTTGAGCCTTACAGAAACCTTGTCATGTAGATGCTGTAGGCATTATTATCTTCATTTTACAGATAAGGAAACCGAGGTGCATAGAGGTGTAGCTCCAATGCAATATCCAGTGGTCACTATGAATGTACCTCCATAGTGCTCAATCGCAAAATATTTTTAATTAATTAAATTATATAAAATTATATATACATATATAATTATAAATTATATAAAATAAAATTAAAATACTTTCCATATATAAGACAGAAGCAAAACATTTATTCAGACATCAGAAAGCCAAATCCCAAAACCAGGAAGCCAATGCCATTATAGTAGCAAAGAAGTTAATAAGCCGTTAACAACACAGAGAGCCACAGCATCCTTTAACCTTCCCACAAACCAACATTTACTCCCAAGCCTGTCTCCCTCCAGTGTGTCCTTTCCTCCCTCAAGTCTAGCTGCTCTGATTCCCAGCTTCCTGTGGACTCTGCCGCACCCTTCAGGAAATTCCTCCCACCATAGGCTCCATGTGATTATATTCAGCCTATTAGGGGGCAGTGAAGATCTGCAAATTCCTTTAGGCTTATTAAGGGTCAGGGAAGAGCTTCAAATTCCCATTACCATTACAAGAGGGTAAGTGACTTGCCCATGGTACCAGAGCTGTTGAAAGGCAGAATGTGAACATGGGCCTTTTGAACTCTAAGCACAGTACTGAAAAGCCTAGAGTTGACCTACCTACCAAATTAAAAGCATCAAAGGAATTTAATGGATATCCCCAAAATAAGATTTCACAGAATTACTGAAACTCAGTATTAGAATGAATCTCAGAAGCCATTTAATCCAACCTATACTTGCAGAAGAATTCTCTTTACAGTGTAAATGGTGATAAACCTTGGCATAAATACCAGCAGTAAGGGAGAACCTGCTATGTCTCAAGTCTGCCCATTACACTTTTGGATAATGCTAATTGTTTGGAACCTTTCTTTTATATCAAGCCTCTGTCTGCCTCTTTGTACTTTCCATCTGTTGCTCCTTGTTCTTCCATCTAGGGCTAAGCAAATCTCTTTTCTACATGATGGCCCTTCAGATTTTAGAAGATTACTGTCATATCCCTCCACTCTCCAAACCCATCCCAAGTATTCATTTTCCAAGACGAACATTTCCACTTCCTTCTACTTATCCTCCCGCAGCCTAATTGCAATGCCCCTCACCATTGCTATTGTCATCCTGGATACTCTCCGTATTGTCATTATCTATAAAATGTGCCAGTAATATGTATATACAGGGCAGAGTGTAGCAGCATGTGTGAACTTCCTTGTGCGGACCTCAGTGCCTCTATTAATGCAGTCTACTACTTCATTAGTTGCTTTAGCCACTAACACAGCCCTTGGCAGCTGGTGCATATTAAGCTTATGATCTTCTAAACCCTCCAGTCTGCTGCCTAGCCATGCCTGCCCCATTTTGTACTTGTGAATTAGATTTTTTGAACCTTACATTTTTCTCCATTATATTTTACTTACTAGATTCAGTCCAATGTTTTAGCCTGCCATGATCTTTGTGTATCCTGATAGTTGTGTCCAGCATTCCTAAATATCCCTCCTAGCTGTAGGTCATCTGCCTATTTGATAAATATGCCTTCTGTGCTTTTATCCAAGTTATCCAGAATAGAATAGGGCCAAGCATGGGTCCCTGGGGGGCCTCCACAGGAGACCATCCCCAGTTGACACTGAGTCACTAAAACTACATAAGGACGGGAAAGGACCCCTAGAGGCAGGAAGTGGGAATAGTTGGGTGCCCTGGCAAGTACCATCTCTGAGCGTAGTCTCCCCTTTCACCTTTACCCTCACCCTTAACACTGCCTGAGCAGCAAGACAAAAAAAAAAGCCTTATTAACAAAATCTTTAATATAAATGAAGAGACATTGTACTGTAGGGCAGGGAACCCAACAGTAGACTAGAAAATAGCACTTGGGCCATGCTAGACTAGAGGTAACGTGGCATAGTAGAAAGAATCTTCATTGGAAATTCTACTTATTGTTGTATCTTGAGCAACTCATTTTACCTCTCTGTGCCTCAGTTCCCTCATTTGTAAGATCAAGGGAGTGGACAAGATGACCTATAAGGGCCTTTCTCACTTTAAATCTTAGGATCCTAACAATTAGTAGCATAGATACACTAATCACTCTTTAACATACTTGGACACCGTGACAAATTATTTAATTCCTTGGACTCTTGTATTTTCCGACTGCAAAATGGTAAAGTAGTATTACCTGCCTTGTACGATTTCCCTACATGCATTGCAGAAAAATTGTGAAAAGAAGACTGTAATACTCATGGATAATTTAAACTTCTTAGAGGAAAGATTCAGTTGCCACTTTCAGTTATTTCAGAGCAGCACAGATCACTGAAATCCACTGCTGATCCAAAAACCAATTTATAGCCATTAGTTTCAACCTCTTCCATTATAAAAAAGTAGCTGCTAAGCATGATTATATATATATCTGTATATTTGTGTATACATTTGTGTATATGTCTAAACATACACATATACACATGGGTTTGGGTTTTCCTTGACTGGTGGTATTAACTCACAGCCAGGGAATGGTGATGATAGTGGTGGTCATGGTGGTGGTGGAGGAGGTTTAGATTATGCTTTACCATTAACAAAATCTTGAGAGGTGCAGATAGGGCAAGTATTATCTCAGTTTTATAGATGAGGAAACTGAGTCTCAGAGAGGTTAAGTAATTTACTTGATTTTTACATGGGTTGGAATGAGGACTTGAACCCCCAAGACTTCTATCAGCCCAATGGTCTTACCATTCATTATACTGTACTGGCCAATACAGATGATTTAAAAAGAAAATCATTAGAGTCCCTGTCATTCACCAAGTATTTACTTAGCGTTCACTCTGTCTTGAGCATTATAGTAAGCAAAGTTGTGCAAGATATAGTTCCTGTCGTCGAGGAGCTTACAGTCTGGTAGAGGAGATAAGAATTAGGGGCAAAGATAAGCAAAAGAGAGGATAACATACATATTGGGTGATTATGGTATAAGTCATTGAGAATTGATGTTTTGCTGCTTTTTTTCCTGTATTTATTAGGCTCAAGAGCAAGAGTTGGCCTCCAGCCCTCCTCTGCTTGAGTTGACAACCCCTGAGCCAGGAGTTTACAGTGGAATGTGTGAGTATTCATTTTCTCAGTGGTGAAAAATATAATTTCTTCTTGCATTTCGAACAATACTTGGTTAATGAAGAGGGGCTGACTTAGCACCAGTCCACCAAGGAATAGAAAAGTGAAATTATTTCAGTCATCTGGATTTGTAATTTCAACAGTCCTAGGTACAAAATATATATTTGGTCAGAATTTATTAACTGGTGACTGAATACACTTTTTAAAGTTCTGTCTCAATTATGGAGGAAGGCTCATACGTGGCAAGGGATTTCAACTGTTGTTCCTAGACCTGAATCCCTGGCCCTGGAAATCCTCATGTCCTTTACCGGTCTGTCTACTGGGCAGTTAGTCTCCTTGCTTCCCTTAGTTACAGTTGGGATTGTTCTGCTATTTTATCTGGTTTATGGGCATTTTCCTAAAGAATTAAGAGTAGATATAATTGTGATTTTTTGAAATATGTGTAAAATTGTCACTTTAAAAAGGCATTTCCTGTTATAATTCTGTATGGGTATTCTCATCTGGGATTTAGCCCAAAAGATAGCAAGGAGGCAGATAATCAGTTTTTCAAAATCATTTAGTGGGTCTCTAATAGATTATAGTTTTCCAAATTCTCATTCAAAGCCCTCTACAATATGGTTCCAACCTTTCTTTTCCATCTCATCACTCACTATTGCTCACCCTCCATTTCAGCCAAACTGAGTGGCTCACTGATCACCAAAAACTGTTTATTTTCAACGCACGTTCTCTACTGTTGTCATCTCCTTTCCTTAGGAAGTTTCATATCATATAACTCAAGACCCAACTCAAATGTCAAATCCTCAATGCTTCCCCGAGCCCTTCAGCCAAAAGTGGTCACATTCTTCTCTGTAGTCCTTTGTTTTTCATTTTTTATTATGAACTTAATTATCAATAAACAAATATTCCAATATAGAAAGAAGGGGGGAAGATGATTGGAAGATTATATATGAAATCATGAACTTCTAGTACATATCATTTGTTTTTTAAGAGTGTATTGTAAATTTAACAAGGTAGCCACAGAATTGCCATTTCTATTCCTTTCTGAACTTTGTATGTGTGTGTCTTTTTGTTTTATTGATCATCTTTTCTTTTATTTCATCTCTGTACCTTCCTATTACCTTACCTAACCTTACCCCAACCCCATCCCAATAGAAGCCTTCCCTTATAATAAATACATACAGTGCCACAAAACAAATCAGCACATTAACTGTGTCTTCTTTACACTTCTCTACATTACACTTCTCTTCTAAGAAACAGAACCTTGCCTGCTTTATCATCAGTCTTCTGGTCACCATATGGGTCAGAATTCTGAAACCTTTCCAAAAGCCTTGACATCTTTGTGGTCATCTTGCAAATTGTTCCAGTCCTGCTTATTTCACTCTGCATTAGTTCATCCATATCTTCTGAAGTTTCTCTAAATTAGTCATTTCATTTTTTTTTAAAAGCAGTTGGGATGGGGGCAGCTAGGTGGCGCAGTGAGTAGAGTGCCGGCCCTGGAGTCAGAAGGACCTGAGTTCGGATCCGGCCTCAGACGTTTAACACACACACAAACAAAAACTTAGCCGTGTGACCTTGGGCAAGTTACTTAACCCCAATCACCTCCAAAAAAAAAAAAAAAGCAACTGGGGTTAAGTAACTTGCTCAAGATTACATGGCCAGTCATTATTTGTGTGTGGGTGCTCATTTTGTGAGGCCAAATTCATTCTTGGGTCATCCCAACTCCGAGGCCAGTGCTCTTACTCACTGCGCCACCTAGCCGCCCCTAAATTAGTCATTTCTTGTGATATAATAATAGTCCACTACATTCATATACAACAGTATTTTTAGCCATTCCCAAATTGATAAGCACCCACTTTGTTTTTAGATCCTTCCTGTCCTGAAAGTGCTGCTATAAATATTGTTGTAGGTATAGATTCTTTCTCTAAGTCTTTGATCTCTTTGGGTAATATGCCTAATAGTGATATTACTGGGTTAAAAAGTATGTCAAGTTTAGTGACTTGGAGGTTATAGTTTCAAATTGTTTTTCCAAAATGGTTGGTCCAGTTCACAGCTACAGCTATGTGTACCTATTTTCTTCCTGTCCCTCAAGTATTTGCTATTTTCATCTTTTGTCAGTTTGCCAGACATATGGATATGTGTTGAAATCTCAGAGTTGTTTTTCATTTACATTTTTCCTTTTATTAATAATATGAAGCTTTCTAGTTGCTGATGAAACATTTTTGCTCTTAATAGATTCTTGTTTGTATTTTCTGACCCCTTATCTACTGAGGAACAGCTGCCATTTATTATATATATTTATTATAAATTCATAATTATTTGGAGATCAAACCTGTATCAGAGATATTACAACGATTTTTCTCCCAGTTAACTTCTCTTATAACTCAAGTTGATTTTGTTTGTGCAAAAATGTTTCAATTTTATTTAATTGAAATTGCCAGTTTTGTTCTTTATGATCACCTCTATCCCTTTTTTATTTAAGTTTAGAATTCTTCCTCTAGCTATATTTGGAAAAGATACCCCCATCTGTTCTAAAAATTTTAAAATAATGTGGCCTCTTATACTTAGGTCATGTGTGTATTTGGGTCTACAAGTCAATCAATCAAAAATTATTTATTAAGCACCTAGTACTGTGCCAGACACTAGAAATACAAATAAAATTAATGAAATAATCTCTACTCAAATAGCTTCTATTCTAACAGGAGAGATGTCAAAGACTGTGTTTTATATATGCTTTACTTAAGTATATAAAGCATAAATATGAAGAGAAGAAATGTAAAGTAGTTAAGCAGAGGATATCCCCAAAGTCTTAATTCAATTTTTAGCTTTAATTGCTTAAAATTGTACTAGGTCTTTCTAATCACTTTGTAGAAGTGCTATCCATTGAGAGGATTAAGAAAGGTTTCATGTAGAAGATGGTGCTGGGGCCGGGAGTAGAAACAGCACGACCACCCCGCTCCAGCCCACACCACTTCAAAATCACGTAAAAGGGGACTCTGGAGCTCCAGAACTCAGAACGACACAGAGAAGCTGACCTCCTGCTGAAGACAGCCCGGCAGCCCAGCAGGGAGCGACCAGTGCAGCGCTCTGGTAGCCGAGCCCAGGAGCCCAGGACTACATGAGTTGGAGGTTTTAGCCCCACAGCAGCCAGACCAGCAGTCAGCTGGAGGGATCCTAGAACACCAGCTGCTGTGGCTTTTCCAGAATTACCAACACATAGATGCCTAGGACAAAGTGAGAGGTTAGTGCCCTATGGACTTTGGGACCAGTATTTGGGAGCGTGTCAGCTTCTTCCCCTGGGGGCTAGAAGCCTCTGAGGAGCTGCAGCACAGCCGCCATTTTGTAGCTTCAGTTGCAGCTTCAGCCCCTGGCCTGCTAACTGTAGGGGGAATCTGGTGATCAGTCTGGGGGGTAATCACTCTTGATTTAACCTTCTTGGATCTGGATTGTGGTCTGGGGTGGAGGTCTTGGGGTGTGTGACCAGCTTGCCAGAGCATGTGGGGGCTTCAGAGAGGGCACCCAACTAATACCTCCGGAAGTTGAGAAGACCCCAACATTTGGAATGGAAGCTCCCCTGTCTGGTGGCAGAGTTCTACTGTGGCAACAAGCCCAAAAGTCAAGTAATTAAGTGGCAACATGCCTAGGCAAAGGAAACAAAATAAACAGAAAAATTCAACATTAGACTCCTATTTGGGGGGCAAAGAAGATCAAAGCATGGAACAGGAGGAGGACTGGGAGGTCAGAACTCCTGCACCAAAAGCCCCAAATGAAAATACAAGCTGGTTACAGGCCATAGAGGACCTTAAGAAGGGTTTTTAAAACCAAATAAGAGAAGTAGAGGAAAAATTAGGAAGAGAAATGAGAAGGATACAGGAAAAGTTTGAAATGAGAGTCAACAGCCTGACTGAGGAAAATAACACCTTAAAAAAATAGACTAACTCAAAAAGGCAATAAGGAGAAGAATGCCTTAAAAAGTCGAATTTGCCAGATGGAAAAAGAATCTCAAAAGTTCACTGAGGAGATTCATTCCTTCAAAATCAGACTGGAGCAAATGGAAGCTAGTGACTTTATGAGAAATCAAGATGCTATTAAACAGATCCAAGCAATTGAAAGAATAGAAGGCAGTGTGAAATATCTCATGGGAAAAACCACTGACCTGGAGAATAGATCCAGGAGAGATAATTTAAAAATTATACCTGAAAGCCATGATCAAAGAAAGAACCTAGAAATCATCCTTCAAGAAATTCTCAAGGAAAATTGCCCTGATGTTTTAGACCCAGAGGGCGAAATAGAGGTTGAAAGAATCCACCGATCACCTCCTGAAAAAGATCCCAAAAAGAAAACTCCTAGGAATATTATAGCCAGGTTCCAGAATTTCCAGATCAAGGAGAAAATACTACAAGGAGCCATGATGAAACAATTTCAATATTGTGGAAACACAATCAGAATAGCGCAAGATCTGGCAGCTTCTACACTGAGGGATCAAAGGGCATGGAGTATGATATTCCATAGGGCAAAGGAGCTGGTATTAAAACCAAGAATCACCTACCCAGAAAAACTGAGTATCTTGTATCAGGGGAAAATATGGTCATTCAGTGGAATAGAGGACTTTCAAGCATTCTTGAGGAAAAAACCAGAGTTGAATAGAAAATTTGACATTCAGACACAAGAAGCAAGAGATGCTTGAGAAGGTAAACAGGGAAAAGAAATCAAAAGGAACTTATCAAAGTTGAACTATTTACATTCCTACATGGAAAAACAATAACTGTAACTGATGAAACCTTTCTTAGTATGAAAATAGTTGAAGAAGGGTGGGCATATGAATACATATGTGAATGTGTGTATATATGTTTACAGGTATACATGTAGAGAGGGCACAGGTTGAATTTGGTGGGAAGGGATGATACTTAAGGGGTGAAGTTAAGAGGTGAGAGAGGAATGTGGCAAGTAGATGGGGAGAGACAGGGTGGGGTAAACTATCTCATATAGAAGAGGCAAGGGGAAGTGGTTGCAGGGGAGGAGAAGAACAGGAAGGGAAAAAGGAAAAACCATATTCTCATTGAATTTGGCTCAGGGAGAGAATGACATACATACTAAATGGGATATCTCACCCTGCAGGAGAGTAGGGGGTAGGGAGATGAGAGAGGGGATGATGGAGAGGAGGTCATGCTGGAGGGAGGGGAGGTTGGAGGCACCCATTTTTGAAGAGAGACAGGATCAAAGTAGGGAATGGACCAGGTCAGGGGTGGGATGGGTGGGAGGGAAATATAGCCAGTCTTCTACAATATATCTACTATGGTAATGTTTTGCATAGCAATACATGTACAACATATACTGAATTGCTTATCTTCCCAGGGGGAGTGGGTGACAAGGGACGAAGGGAATGGATCTGGAATTCGAAGTTTTGAAATTAAATCTTTCAAATATATTTTTAAAAAAAAACCACAATGCTTTCTATATAATTGTCCCTAAAGAAAACATTTGTCAATTTATTTTGCTGGGGGTAAAAAAAATTCAATTCAATAAACATTTATTAACACCAAAAAAAAAAAAAAAAGATGGTGCTGGAGTTGTGTCTTTAAGGAAAAGAGGTAACATATTTGGTAAAAATGAGGGGCAGGCAGGTAGTGTCTTCATGGGACAACCAGGTCTTACTGAAGTCAGGAGATTCTAATGGGGCAATAGCAAGCACATATATGAATATATCTAGCACAAATATTAAATGAATATAAATATAAACAGCATGACTTTCTCAGGGTAGTTTGGGAGGAAGAGCAATAGCAGTTGGAGAAGGATCAGAAAAGACTGTGTCGAATGTAGTGTTTGAGCTGCAAAAGGAAGAGAAAAGACTCTTTGGGGCAAAAGGGTGGAGAGAGTAGGCTGCAGACAACATCCAATGACAAGGCACAGGGATGAGGAGGAACAGGGAGTAGGCCAGTTGCCTGGATCCAAGAATGTGTGAATTAGAATAATATGCATTGAGACTGCAAAGATGGATTGGGGCTAGTTGTGAAAGGCTTTAAAAACTAACCTGAGGAATTCACATGTGGTATAGAGCCAGTAGAGAGTCACTGCAATTGATTGAGTGGGGGCTCCAATCATTAGATCTGTATTTAAAGAAAATCACTTTGGCATCAGTGTGCAGGATGGAAGGAGGTGAGAAATTTGAGACAGGAAGACCAATAAGGAGGATGCTATGAATCCAGACAAGAGGTGATGAGGACCTGAACTAAAAGGATGGATTTGGATGTGAGAGAAATAGCAAGATTTCCAGCTGACTAGGAGTTTGAAGTTAGAAGTCAAAGATAATTCTGAAGTTATAAACCCGGGAGACCAGAAGGAAGGTGAAAATAGGAGAGTTGAGAAGAAGAGAGTGCTTAGGGAGAAAATAATGAATTATTTTAAATAAGTTGATTTTAAGATATTTCCAAGACATCCAGTCCAATAGGCAATTTTTGATGTGGCAATGAATCTCAGCAGAGAGACTAGGGTTGAATGTAATTATTACAACAATATCATAATAGCATGGTGCTATTATAAAATTACATATATTTATATATGTATGTATAACTAAGAGTCATCAGCATAGAGATGATGGCTAAACCCAGAGGAGCAAATGAGTTTACTAAGACAATGGAGCAGAAAAAGAAGAGTGCCTGGGACAGAGCCTTTGGGAACATCCTCAAGGGGCATGGTCTGGATGATGAGACAGCAGTTGAGATTGAGAAATGGTCAGTCAGATGGAAGAATCAGGTGTGTCATGTAAACCTAGAGAGAAGAGAATATCCTGGGCCAGGGTGTAGTTAGGGGGGCCAAATGCAGAAGATGGATCAGAAAGGAAGTGGACGAAAAAATGATCATCAGGTTTGGTAATTAAGGGATCACTGGTCACTTTGGACAAAGCAACTTCAGTCAAGTGATGAAGCCAGATCACAAAGATTGAGAAGTGAAAGAGAGGAGAGGAAGCAGAGACAACGAGTATAGAAAATGTCTAGGCCTGATTGTTGTCAGAGGCTTTGTTTTCCCAGAAGTTTTTGTTGAATAGGGAATCTATAGCCCAGCAGTTGCTGTCCTCAACTTCACTGAATACTGTACTACTGTGTTCACTTGTGTAGCAGCAAGCACCCCAATATCCCCAGGGTGACTGCCAATATAGGTTCTTAGATCTGCTTTTCAAAAGGAAAGCAACTCAAAAAGGGTTAACAAGCTTACTTTAATCAAACAAACACACATTACCTAGTTCAGGGGAAAAAGGTCAGCACCCCAAACTTCAGAGTTACAGAACTTACAGATCAAACAGACAGGCTTCCAAACTGTCCAACCATTATATCAATACCAAATCACAGTTACCAGAGAGGGAAGCATCAACATCTGGGTTTTCAAAGCCGGGGGGCTCTCAACAACGACTTCCCAGAGTCTCATCTGGTCAAATCACACAACACTTCTCAAAGTGAGCCCCAAAGCAAAGCCTCTCCTCAGGGTTTTATATAGCCTTCTCCTGGCTCAGAGAATGTAACAACCTTCTGGACCCACTGCCCAATCACAAAGTA
This sequence comes from Gymnobelideus leadbeateri, assembly GCA_011680675.1. Taxonomy (NCBI): domain Eukaryota; kingdom Metazoa; phylum Chordata; class Mammalia; order Diprotodontia; family Petauridae; genus Gymnobelideus; species Gymnobelideus leadbeateri. Next base: position 431,632 of record WOXC01003840.1, on the reverse strand, counting down.
TCAAGGTGTGGGCTTCCCTGAAAAACAAGCCTCCCACCACAGGCTCCAGGTGCACTTAAGCTAGGGGCAGGGAAGATCTTTAAATTTGCATTTCCATTACAACTTGTTTCTGTCTTATTTCCCTAATCTGTTCAGTTTACCAGCTTTTCTATTTTTTTGACCAAGTCCAAATTGTTTTTATGATTATTGCTTTATAATATGGTTTCAGATCTGCTTGGGTTTGCACACCACCTCCCACCCTCATGCCCCACCCCCTTTATTTCTCATTTTCTTGTTATTTCCCTTGAAATGTTTTACCTTTTGTTCCTCTGGCTGAATTTTGTTGTTATTTTGTCTAATTCTTTAAAGTATGCTACTTCCTCTTGTAGATCCTTCCCTGTGTATTTTGTCTCTCCTACTGGATTGTAAACTCCTTGAGGAGAGGGACTATATCTAACATAATCGTCTTCACACTTAACACATTGTTTTATACAGAGTGGACAATAAGTGAATATTTGTTGAATGAGAGCAACTTTAAAGATTTCATTTTTTAATGATCTGTATTTATTGCTTTAGGCTTTGTTTATAGTGTGAAAATACCTGCTGGATAATAGAACCATTTGGAGAAAGGAGCAGTGGAGGGCTGTAAAGGAGCAGTCATGCTCTATAGCAACATAGTGTTTTGCCAAAATTACAAAATAATGGGAAAAAGAAGTGAAGGAGTTGGCTATATATGTGATCTTTAGTGGAGTTTGATTCTGTGATTTGATACAGTAAAGTGAAGTTTCACTTCAAAAATTAATTCATCTTGGCAAGCATATGATGCTATCACATGGGTTAGAAATTGACTTGAAGAGTATTCCAGATAGTTTTCTACTGTATTCTTTTTTTCCCAAATGCTTTATTAAATTGTGGTTTACATCATTCATTTCTGCCAGATTTTGAGTTACAACTTTTTTTCCCTCATTTTTCCCTACCTCCCACCCCAGAATAGCAGTCCTACAGGATATCCCCTCATCCAATCTGTTCTCTCCCATATCTTCTCCCATACTCCCCTCGACACTCCCAGTAGGGCAAGGTGAATCTCCATGCCCCAATGCCTGTACATCTTATTTCCCAATTATATGCAAAATAGTATTAATAATAGTATTTATACATTTTTACACATTTGATTTTAAAACTTTGAATCCCAGATTCATTCCCTTCCTTCCTTGTCACCCACTCTTGCTGGGAAGATAAGCAATTCAGTATATGTTGTAGATATATAGCTATGTAAAACATTACTATGGTAGATATATTGTAAAAGACTGACTATATTTCCCTCCCTCCTATCCCACCTCCCACTTGTTCTATTCCCTACTTTGATCCTGTCCTTTTTCAAAAGTGGGTGCTTCCAACTTCCCTCTCCCCTAGCCTGCCCTCCCTTCCATCATCCCCTCTCTCATCCCCTTCCCTTCTACTCTCCTGTAGGGTGAGATATCCTATTTCGTATGTTTGTCATTCTCTCCCTGAGCCATATTCAATGAGAATAAGGTTTTGCCTTTTTGCCTTCCTGTTCTTCCCCTCCCTTGTAACCATTTTCCCTTGCCTCTTCTATATGAGAGAGTTTACCCCATTCTGTCTCTTCCCATCTTCTCTCATTATATTCCTCTCTCACCTCTTAATTTCACCTTTTAAGTATCATCCCTTCCTATTAAATTTGACCTGTGCTCTCTATCCATGTATACCTTAAAACATATATACACACATTCACATATGTATTCATATGCCCATATACCCTTCTTCAACTATTTTCATACTGAGAAAGGTTTCATCAGTCACAGTTATTGTTTTTCCATGTAGGAATGTAAATAGTTCAACTTTGATAAGTTCCTTTTGATTTCTTTTCCCTGTTTACCTTCTCAAGCATCTCTTGCTTCTTGTGTCTGAATGTCAAATTTTTATTCAACTCTGGTTTATTCCTCAAGAATGCTTGAAAGTTCTCTATTCCACTGAATGACCATATTTTCCCCTGAAACAAGATACTCAGTTTTTCTGGGTAGGTGATTCTTGCTGTTTCTACTCCTCCATCTTGACTCCGCCCTTAAAGATTCCTTGGATAGGCAATTCCGTGGATTTTTTCAAATGAATTTTGCTAAACTATAGCCACATAGAACATATAATTTTATTTTATAATAATAAACACATTTCAATGCTAATATTTTATTATAATTATAGTTATATATTATACATGTTTGCAATTTGTCTACTTCCTACCCACCCCTGATCTCCAACTGTTGAAATCTGACACATCCTTCAAGGTTCCACTAAATTTTACCTTATTCTTTTTTTTTTTAAACAAATGCTTTATTAACTTCTGTTTTACATCATTCATTTCCGCCAGATTTTGAGTAACAATCATTTTCCCCCCATTATTCCCCTACCCAACCTCCCTGAATAGCAGTCCCACAAGATATCGATTCCTCCAATCTGCTCTCTCCCATACCTTCTCCCATACCCCCATCGACTTTTCCATTAGAGGAAGGTGAATCTTTGTATCCCAATGCCTGCACATCTTATCTCCCTATTACAAGCAAAAGAGTATTAATAATAGTATTTATATATATTTGAAACATTTAATGTTACGACCTCAAATTTCAGATCCATTTCCTTCCTCCCTTGTCACCCATTCCCTCTTGGGAGATAAGTAATTCAGTATATGTTGTACATGTCTAGCTATGCAAAACATTATCATAGTAGATATATTGTACAAGGCTGCTTATAATTCCCTCCCACTCATCCCACCCCCCACCTGGTCCATTCCCTACATGATCCTGTCCCTCTTCTATAGTGGGTACTTCCAACCTTCCCTCACCCCAAGGATGCCCTCCCTTCCATCATCCCTCCTCTCATCCCCCTTCCCCCTATCCTGCTGCAGGTTGAGATATCCCATTTAGTATGTATGTCATTTTCTCCCTGAACCAAATTCAATGTGAATGTGGTTTTGCCTTTTTAGCCTTCCTTATTCTCCCCCTCCTCTGCAACCACTTCCCCTACATGAGATAGTTTACCCTACCATGTCTCTCCCCATCTCCTCTTGCCACTTTCCTCTCTCACCTCATAATTTCATCCCTTGAGTATCCTCCCTTCCCAACAAATTCAACCTATGCCCTCTGTCCATATAAAACTGTAACCATATACACACACATTCACATATGTATTCATATGACCACACCCCCTTCTTCCATTATTTTCATAGTGAGAAAGATATCATCAGTCACAGATACTGCTTTTCCATATAGGAATGTAAATAGTTCAACTTTGATAAGTTCCTTTTGATTTCTTTTCCCTGATTACCTTCTCAGGCATCTCTTACTTCTTGTGTCTGGATGTCAAATTTTCTATTCAACTCTTGTTTTTTCCTCAAGAATGCTTGAAAGTCCTCTATTCCACTGAATGACCCTATTTTCCCCTGAAACAAAATACTCAGTTTTGCTGGGTAGGTGACCCTTGGGTTCATTCCCAGTTCTTTTGCCCTCTGGAATATCATATTCCATGCCCTTCGATCCCTCAGTGTAGAAGCTGCCAGGTCCTGGGCTATTCTGATTGTGTTTCCACAATATTGAAATTGTTTCTTCCTGGCTGCTTGTAGTATTTTCTCCTTGATCTGGGGATTCTGGAACCTGGCTATAATATTCCTGGGAGTTTTCTTTTTGGGATCTTTTTCAGGAGGTGATCTGTGGATTCTTTCAACCTCTATTTTGCCCTCTGGATCTAAAACATCAGGGCAGTTTTCCTTGAGAATTTCTTGAAGGGTGATTTCTAGGTTCTTTCTTTGATCATGGCTTTCAGGTAGTCCAATAATTTTTAAATTGTCTCTCCTGGATCTATTTTCCAGGTCAGTGGTTTTTCCCATGAGATATTTCACATTGCCTTCTAATCTTTCATTTGTTTGGATCTGCTTAACAGCATCTTGATTTCTCATAAAGTCACTAGCTTCCATTTGCTCCAGTCTAACTCTGAAGGAATGAATCTCCTCAGTGAACTTTTGAGATTCTTTTTCCATCTGGCAAATTCGACTTTTTAAGGCATTCTTCTCCTCATTGCCCTTTTGGGCCTCCTTTGCCATTTGAGTTAGTCTATTTTTTAAGGTGTTGTTTTCCTCAGTCAGGCTGTTGACCCTCATTTCATACTTTTCCTGCATCCTTCTCATTTCTCTTTCTAATTTTTCCTCCACTTCTCTTATTTGATTTCCAAAGTCCTTCTTAAGGTCCTCTATGGCCTGCAACCCGCTCATGTTTTCCCCTGGGGCTTTTGGAGCAGGACTTCTGACCTCACAGTCCTTTTCCCGCTCTATGCCCCCAAAATAGGAGTCTAGGGTTGCATTTTTCTGTTTCCTTTGCCTTGGCATGTTGCCACTTAATTGCTTGACTGTTGGGCTTGTTGCCACACTATGGCTTTAAGGCCAGCTAGAGGAATTTTCGTCCCGAATGTGTGGGGGGCAACTTCCGTTTCTGGTAAGCCGTAAACCCACCCACAACTTCCACCCTAGATCACAATCCAGATCCAGGGAGGTTAAAGCAAGAGCGATTACCCCCCAAGACTGATCGCTGGATCTCCCCACAATTTGTAGGCTGGGAGCCAGAAATGCCTATGAAAACTCCAAAATGGCGTGTCTCCTCAGCGGCTTCTAGCTCCCAGGGGAGGGAGCTGACGCATTCCCCAAATACAGGTCCCAAAGTCCATAGGACACTAACCTCTTACTTTGTCCTAGGCATGTCTATGTTGATAATTCTGGAGTTGACACAGCTCCTGGTGTTCTGGGGTTCCTCCAGCGGGCTGCTGGCCCTGCCGCCCTGGGGCTAAAACCTCGGCTCACGGGGACCTGGGCTCGGCTCAGCTGGGCTCCTGCGCTCTGCGCGTTGCTGGCTCCCAGACCGCTGCGCTGGACCTTCCTGCAGGGCTGCTGGGCTGTCCTCAGCGGGAGGTTAGCTTCTCTGTGTCGTTCTGTGGGTGCTGGGGCTCCAGAAGTTGTTCAGAGTCCCTTTTTACATAGTTTGTGGGGAATCTGGGGGCAGAGAGGCTTGGACGAGCTGTTTCTACTCCGCCATCTTGGCTCCGCCCCCCAATTTTACCTTATTCTTAAAGCCAACTGTCTACCCCAAGCTAAAAACGATCTTTCCTTTTGACTCCAACACTAATCCCCATATTTATTCAGAAATCGTCTCTCTGTATTTCCTCAGATTCCTCTTTTTGATATTTCCTTTACATTTCCCCATTTTTCTTACTTGTTTTATAGTTACACATCTTATCCCTCTCCCTGCAGAGGACAGGGGCTTGTTTTTCCATCGTGGTATCTCTAGTACCTGGTATGATGGTATAGTGTCCCATGTATAGTATTTAGTCACTAAATAGTTGTTGACTGAAATGAATTAATTTGTTCATTCACCAAAGAGATAAGGAGCACCTCCTGCATGCCAGGCTCAGTGCAGGATGAGGCTCTCAGGAAAGGCTAAGATGCCTTAAGACACAGCTCTTGCTTTCTGGCATTTGCCCAACAAACATTGAAGTGTCACTTGATAATTTCCTATAAACACACTTTGCATTTTCCCTTCTCTTGTTTCCTCTTTTCCATGGTATGGTTTACTCTTCTGGCCAAGTATTTTCCTCTTAGGTACAGGCCTCAACATTTCTGCAGCGTTTTGTCCAAGATCATAAATCGCCATCCTTTCTGCTTTTGATTTCTTTTGAACAAAACCCTATAAAACCGATTCTGCCCCCCATCTCTTGTCCATTCTCTTTGCTGTAAGCCTTGCCAATTGGCTTACAATCTCTCTCAGTTATTTTCACTTCAGTGGGTCAAAGCCCTTACATTTTGGAACCTTAACCCTGGTCTCTAACTTAAATCTTGTTCCCTCCCTCTTTCTTCCCATCTCTAACCTAAGCCCAATATCTCTGATACTTTTCTCAGTAGAAATGGAAAACAGATTGTGATATTTTCTGTACCATACCCCTCCCATGAGTCATGAAAATGGTTCCTTCTAACTTTATCTTCTTCAGGTCAATTTCAGGCTTTGGACTTTCCTCACTTATTCTGCTTTCTAAGGCTTGACTCATCTTTCTTGTCCTGCTCCACTGGAGAGAGTAGTTCAATAAGGTGACGTGGGGGTTGGTTTTAGGGACTTTAGAAATGATCTGACCTATTAATATTTTGAAAGAGGACACCCAAGACATGCTAAAATGCAGATGATGCTAATTTTGAAAGTTTTGCAAATACCAATGATGATGAAGCATAGAAAAGGACCTATGAGATTTGAAATAAGGACAAGAAATAATAAAATGAATCTCAGTTCAAATAAATACTAATTGATACACTATGGTAAAATCAATATGGGACTTAGATATTAAAGGAAAAGGAAAGTAATAACGTTCAATAGCATGACACAAAATTTGATGTGAAACGAAGGAGCATTTTGCCAGTGGGGGGAAAATGATTATGATTATGAGCATGGGCAGGTCAGAAATTCCTATCATGTGACCTCCTTATCTATACAGTGGCCAGGGAGATTGAACTAGCTAAGAGCTCTGAGTGAGGTGTGAAGCCTTCCCAGACCTGTGTCCTATGCCATTGTTAGTGCTCTCCTGCCTCAAATATTCCTCAAGGACTTTAACTAAGTTCTCCTTTTTCCTACCTTATATTACTCCCTGCCTTGTAGTTATTTGTGTGCATATTACAATTGCATGCTAGAATATAAATTCCTTGAGGTCAAGGACTCTTTTGTTTTTGTCTTTGTATCCCCAACATATAGCACAGTGCCTAACATAGTAAGCATTTAATAGATAGTTTTAATTGAATATTCATCTCTAGAATTCCATAAATCTCTGAAAAACGATTCTCATCATTTTATATTGATGTTAATAATTTTACAAATGTGCAGTCTACTTGAGTATGCTATACTCAAATATATATACTACGGTTTATAATTACAACACACTTCATGTCCATTTTCTTATATGGCCCTCACAACTGCCCTGTGGGTAGGTAGGACAGCTTTATTATCCTCATTTTACAGGTAAGGAAATAATATATATCCTAGAGGTGGGAAAAGTTATGTAACCATCAGTCTTAAAGGGGAGTCAGATGAAGCCCAGATATCAGGGAAAGTGTCTTGGTTTGAAATGTATTCAACTAGATCATGGTGGGCAAGTTAATGACTCTCCTCAGTACCAGGGAAGTAATGTTCTAAATGGCATCAAGGGGGCCTCAGAGAAGAAAAGCTGGGTCTCTCCTTGCTTACTGACTCTGAGTGAATTAGTGTCTATGCTATCATAGCTCAGATGCTAAACTTCCTGAAGGTGGACATGTTGATTTAGCTATATATATATATCATCTATTGTAGTGCTCTAGCTAGTCAGGTGTTTAATAAGCATTCACTTGATTTTGTGTCCAGAAATCAGTAGGATATAGAGTTTGCAAATCATTAATCTGCCCATTTTCATTTTAAGGACATTTCTATCAGTGCCTCAGGTTACTAACTGGCCGTTTTTATTTGTGTTTAAGGCCTTCAACTTAATTTCACAGCCTCTTGGGGAGACATGCATTACCTAGGGCTGACAGGACTTGAAGTGGTAGGAAAAGATGGTCAGTCTTTGCCAATTACATTGGATAAGATGTCTGCCTCACCCAGTGATTTAAATGACCTTCCTGAATACACTGATGATTCCAGGACCTTAGATAAGTAAGTATCTCATAGATGCAATTTCTGACTTAGCAATGTTTGTTGTACATATAATGAGTGGTGGATCTGAATTCAGAACTAACTCCCCCTTTCAGGCAATGAAGGCTTTGCCTCTTTCTTGAGTTTTGTCTTAACCACCATGGAGTCCAGTAGTGGCATAATTTCCATTGTTAAATAGTAACATTTCCTAAACTAAGTAAGTATATTGATGCTTTCCAAGAAAAAATTAGAGCCTAAAAGAGGTAATATTGATCTAGGAAGACATATTTTATCCTCCAAGCCAAAGTCACCCTAGGGCCCAAAATGGCAGCAAAAGGGAATGTGATACTGGAAGCCTTTCTTTAAGATGTCCTAACTCTTGTCCTGACTATTTGTTGTCATTGTGCCAGGAATCTAACATCAGTTCAACCTTGTGTCTTAAATTTTAACTAGGCAAATTATTTGCTGCATATTTATAAGTTCCATTTCAGCTACCAGTGAGTATGAGGTTTCCATGTATCCCTAAGTGGATAGGACTTTTAAAATGCCCATGACAAGGAGACTGTCCTTGTGTCCAAATAAATTCATTTCTAAAGAAACAGAAGAGTAACTACAGATGTACATTCTTTTGAATGAGCAGAATCTGATATAGTGGGAAGAGTACTAGATTTAGAGTCAGAAAGCCTGGGTTTGAATCCTGATTTTGCTACTTATTAGCTGTGTGTACTTAGGCAATTATTTCCCCTCTCTGGGCCTCAGGTGACTCATCTACCAAATGATGACCTCTAGGGTACCTTCTAGCCCTAGATCCTATGACTTCTATAAAATTATGATAGTGGTACTTGATACTATTCAATCAGGGACTTTTTTGCCTAGGTTTTTTTTTTTTCTTGATTTACCTTACCTGGAGTCACCACCAGGAGTCTTGATAATGGCTTAAAAATGGCAGTGAATGTCAAGGTGGCCATGCAGAGCCATTACCACATTGTACTTATCATTAAGCCAAAAAGTTGCCATTATCTAAATTGCTTCTTTAAGACTTTCCAGATGAAGCATGATCCTTTTCCCCCTTCCATGCCCCTTGTGCTATAGGAAAGAGATTTATGTCACTTGTACCTTCCTAATGATCCCAGATTCAAAGCATCAGTTGACTTATGTCACATGGTTAGGGGATGAGTTACTTTGGTGATGTATTTCTCTTATTTCTCTCCCATGGAATGCCTTTGATCCTGGGGCACCTCCCTTTCTTTCCCTTTGCAGAATAATACACAACACAACACAACACAACACAACACAACACAACACACACACACACACACCTGTCAGGGAGTAGCTGATGGAATTGTTTTTATGTATTTGCAGGCTAATAGATGGGACCAACATCACAGTGGAAGATGAGCACATGTGGCTGATCCCCTTCTCTCCTGGGGAGGATCACCTGATCACAATCCATTTTGATGAAGCTGAAACCATTGTAGGGCTGCGCTTTTGGAACTATAATAAATCTCCCGAGGACACCTATCGAGGGGTAAGCCAAAGAAAAGCGGTCTAGCCAGCAGAAATGTTCAGCCGTCTGTCGTGGAAATAGCGCTTTGATAAATGACCAGAGCAGCTTTGGAAGAGTAGCATAAATCGTCCAGAACTTCCACATGCCTAATTTCATGGCAGGGAGAATAACTTGCTGGTTTTTTTTCTTTGCAAGCAGCAAAAATGGTTTAAAGAGCTCCCTCCACATAGATCCAGAGAATCTTAGTAGCTCATTTCCCTCAGGACTCACAACACAACTTAGTTACCTCTGTTTGATAGTATTGTGATTCTCCTAATCTCTTGTTGACTCTTTTGCCTTCTGCCTTCTGCCTTCTGATACAGGAAAATGTAATGCAAGAGAGAGTATTCTGATCTGTTAGAGCAGGTTCACATACAGGCAACGATATTGGAAGTTCAGTTTCCCAGGTACCTTTTGACCTAATGTGTTGGTGCTAAAAGCTATTTTAGGAAGAACTTCAGAAGTTACAGGACTTCCCCTCACACCCCACCCCTCCCCTTAAAGACAAGCATTCTCACTATTCAAACTTGCTGTAAGGAGTAAAAGAACTCTGAATAGGAACCTGTGTAAAGACTGTTACAGATCTTAGACACACTGTGTCTCTATATGTTCTAAGGTTCAGTGTTTCTTTCAAGTAAAATGTGGTCATAAAGAATTCTGCATTGGTATTCTAAATTCCCGTAAGCCATTCCTTGGTTTTCTAGTAGAATCTCTGAGAAAAAAAAAAAAGAAGGGTCCAGGAGTGATTGACCAGAATATAAACACTGCTAGCCCCTGCTATATAACTCACACAATTTTTTCAATGAATTGGATCAGGTAGGGAGTGAAGGGAGCAGGAAGAGGGCACATATTGCTCACTGATGGAAACTGCCCACATACAGCCATTTTTCTGCCACTCTGAATGCTAATCCCATAACCACCTTGCAAATATTTGTCAGCATATTTTTGTTCACTCCACTTTTTCCCTCTGTGTTTCAAGAGAACTCTAACTCCTACTCCAGGGAGAGTCACCCAAGCCACAGACAGTAGGCCAATATATAGTGATACAATTCTTAGAAACAGAATCTCTGTGTTGGAAAGCAGTTCAGAAGCCATCTAGCCCAACCTGACCCTGACCAAGAATTTACTGTACACCATCACTGACAAATAATCGTAAAATCTTTGATTGAAACCATTTAGTGAGAAAGAATTCAGAACATCCTACTTCACTTTTAGATAATTCTAATTGGGAAGCCTTCTTTATACCAAATCTAATTTGCCTATGTGTAACTGAAAACTGTTGATATATGTCCATAAGTTTTCTCTTCTTTAGGCCAAACATCCCAACTCTTTCAATTGACTATCATGTGTCGAGATCTCAAGGTCCTTCACTATCCTGATCATTCTTCTTTACATACCCTTTAGTTATTCATATCTTCTTAGAGTGTGGGGCTCAGAATCTAATACAGAAGTCTAGATGTGGTCCGTGGCATTATCACCTACATAGTCTTGGACACTATGCTCTTCAGAATGAAGCCAATATCTTACTGACTTTTTGGCTATATATTACTCAATATATAGGCAGCATATCAGCTGTATATGATTCAAATTGAGCTTGTAGTCCACCAAAAACTGTAAACCTTTGTCAGACAAAATGCTGCCAAGCAATGCATCCTTCATCTTGTACTTGTAAAGTTGATTTTTTTTTTCTACTTAGGTATAAGACTGAACCTGTTATAACCCTGTTAAATATCACCTTACTGGATTTTTCATAGTATTGTAGAATACATATTCCTTTGTAACCTTATGCATTTTATTATATGCATTTTAAGAAGGGGATCCTTCTTTTGAGCTTATTTTGAGAATGGGATCTGTAGGCTTTACCAGATTGCTAAGGTGGCCACAACACACACACACACACACACACACACAGAAGAACCTCTCTTCTAAAGTGTCAGGGTATTTTTAGATCCTGATTCTTTTATTTTAGGCTTAACTATCCCTGCCAACTTTCTATCATTGGCAAATAAGGCACACCATCTATGTCTTTTTCCAAATCGTTCATAAAAATGGTAAATAGCATAAGGCCAAGCAATGATCCTTGAGGCATTCCAGAGACCTCCTTCCAAAGTGACATTGAACCATTATTGACTACTCTTTGAATCTAGCCAATGAACCTATTTTGAATCTGCTTTGCTTTATGATTTTCTAATCCAGAGGGAGCAAACATGCAGTCTGGCCACTTTGTAACCCATAATACTCCCAAATGTGAGTATAGCCAGAACTAGATTAAAATGTAATTGGAAAATATTTCAAAATAAATAAAAATACAATAAAATATAGACAACATTACATTTTAAAACTAAGTCAATATGTGGCCCACAGGGATCCTCATGTATGCCTTAGTGGCCCCATTTTTATTTGAGTTTAACATCACTGGCTTAGCCCACATATCTCCATCATTTCTCCAAGAACAGCATGAATGACTTTGAAAGTGCTTTGCTAAAATCTAAGTAAACTGTATTCATAGCATTACCCTGATATACTCGTCTAGTAACCCTTGTCAGAAAGGAAATAAAGTTAGTCTGGCATGACCTTTCTTGATGTGTTCACTGATTCCCTTTTCTCAATTTTTTCAGGAATCAAAATTAAGTTCACTGGCAAAGTTTGCAAATTCTATCCTCTTTCCTTTTGGGAGAAAATTAGTACATTTGCCTTTCTCCAGTTTTGTAGTACTTCTTTCATTTTCCATGATCTTTCAGAATTCAGTGACAGTAGCTCTTCAATTACATCTCCCATTTCTTTTAGTACCCTGAAATGTAGTTTATAAAAGCCTAATGACTAAACTAATCAAGAGAAGCTAGGTTTTCTCTTACTATCCCGTCTGATTTGGAGCATCTATTCCCTTTTAGCCATTTTTCTTCTAAATTTTCAGTCCAAAGCATATCATCTTTGGCTAAGAAAATAAGAAACATCATAATAATTTAGCAGATATGCAGGTTCCCCATCATCCATTATCATTGTCCCATTAACCTCAAAAAGTAGTCCTATTCTTTCTTTCATCCTCTTTTTCCCTAGCTTTTAAAAATATTTTATTTTCCTTAGCTTTCCTTGCCACTATTGGCTTGTTGAGAACTTTAGCACTCCTGACACTGTGCTTCTGGGACCATGCCATGCTTTTGTTTTCATGCTCTGTGACCAGCCCATGCTTCCATTTTTGGCAAATGGTTTTTAAAAAATTTAAATTGGCTGATGAGTTTCCCATGCATCCACATCATTCTCTTTAGACAGCTTACCCTATTTTCATAGGTTCTGTTTTCTCTTTGTAGCTTCAGAATTTCATTCTCAAGAATTTCTCACCTTTCTTGGATTGACTTTCTCTATAGAGTTTTAATGTATGGGATTCCACCTGTCCTTTTTTTGAACCCTTTCAAACCTGCTGTCCTGAAGTCTGTATTGTGTGCCGGGCTATGCCTAATTTCCCTCACCTTCTGTATCACAAAGTCCAAGATGAAATAGTCATTTTCCTGAAAGCTTCACATCATTTCTGCCCAGCAATCAGTTCCCCCTTGCTGAGAATCAGATCCTTAGTATAAACTCCCTTCATTGGTTCCCTCACCTTTTAAAAGCTGAAAGTATCATTGAGGCAAGTCAGGCAGTTTTGCTGTTGACAGAAATAGAGCTCCAGCAGATATCCAGATAAGAGTAGTACCCTACTGGTGCTATAACATGCCCCTGTTCCAGGCTTAAGGTCTGTTTCCCAACACATTGTCTGATATGTAGATATCTATATATCTGTATAGATAGATATGTATCTGTACCTATGTAGATGTAGATACAGATATATACATAGATTTATGGATATAGCTATCTATATAGAGAGATACCCGTATATATGCATATGTGTGTATATATATATATACGTAAATAGTGCATATATATACACATATAGTGTGTGTATATAAATGCATATATGTATATGTGTGTGTGTATATATATATACACACATATATATATACACATACACACACACACACACACACACACACACACACACACACACACATATATATATACATTCAGTTTTCTCCCTTCTCCCTTTCAGCTTAAAGCTTTGAAAAGGTTTTAGGAGGTCCTCTGTACTTGAATTTTTATGGGGGAAGTGTCCTATGGAGTAGTTGGGAAGGGCTTCATGGAAGAAATAACTTTAGGTGGGTCTAAAGGGTGGTTACAGTGAGAGTACAATGTGAGAAAGGGTAAGGAGTCAAAGAAAAGCATTCTACATGTAAAGGAGACTCCTGATGAAGCAAAGGGCTTTCTCAGAGTACTGAGAAGTATGGTTGAACATATATTGCATCCAAGTACAGAAGAGGGTCTCATAAGCAAGGTTTATACCTGATGCCATAAGCAGCTGGGTACTATGCATGGGGATGTGTCACAAAACAGGTGCAGCAAGATTCTTTAACAGGAACTCCTTGACTCCTTGAACATAATAGCCTCCATAACTAGGTCCACAGAACAGAGACAGCCAGACCTTAGGTGGGCTACCTGGTGCCAAAATCCTAACCATATTTTTATTTTCTTTTTTTGGATAGGTGACATAACCTCTTCTAGCTTTAGAAGGAAAAAGAACTAAAGAACAAGAAGGAATTGTGGGGAAGGATATTTAGAGGGCTTTAGAATTGTGAAAAAGTCAAAAATTGAGTTTGGGGAAGGGAAATTCAGGGGGGCGCTGCAAGAGAAGTTACAGAAGGATAGAAGCTAACAGAGGAGGAGGAGGATTTGGATAAAAAGGATGAAGGAACAGGGCTTAAGGAAGAAAAAGGAGAATTGAGAAAGAGGGAGGCTTAGGGAAGAGAAGGAAGTGCATAAAACAAGGAAAAGGAAATGGGATGGGACGTAAAGGTGCTATCAAGTTGAGAAGGTGCTCCTAGGTGCGAAGACTTCTCAGAGGTGGCCGGTCACAAGAGCTACTAGTAAGAACAAAGAAGGACTAAAGTTCTTATTTCTAGAAAATTTGATGAACAAAGAGAATTTTGTGGTGGCCTGTAGAAATTGTGTTGTGATTATCTTTCTGCCACAGCCAAGTGATTTCTGCATGTTTAGGCTTGTTTCCCTTTTAGAAGAGAAAGACTCCAAGAATACCTTTCTACTCTCCAGGCTATCAGATCCAACCAGGGTTGAATAGCAAAGGGAGGAACTATATAGCACGATAGAAAGAGTTGGATTTGGTGTCAGAAGACCTGGATTAATACCCCACTTCTATTTACTCCTTGTGTGACCTTGGGCACATCAGTTAAGTTCTCTGAACCCCCTTTTCCTCAGCTAGAAAATGAGGAGGTGTATGTATGTATGTATGTGTATATCATATATACATATGTGTATGTCTGTACACATGCACATGTACATGCACATACACATATACATATACATATACAGACACACACACACACACACATATATAATGTAGCCTCTGGGTTCCTAAGTCTCTAAGGCTTATGATCCTATGAAAGGTCAAAAGGAGAATATTTCTTTAACATTGTATAGTTTTCTACTTCCAGGACAAAAGAAAAGATTGCTACCTAGATTAAATTACAGTATCAAAACTTGCTCCTGTTCCTTTTAGACTAGGGTTTCTTTACCTTTTTGTGTCATGGTCTTCTCTGGCAGTGGAGCTTGTGGAAACCCTTCCCAGAAAAATAATTGAAGGAAATGCTAAATTTCAGAAGTTAATGAAAATAAAGATGAATTTTTTTCCATACATGTTCCAAGACCCCCTAAAATCTATTCAAGGATCTTAGGGATCCATAGACTTTATATTAAGAATCCATGCTTTCCACTGCTAATGTTTTATTATAATTTTTTTTTAAATGAAAGAAAGAAATTATCAATGTATCACAGTTTATTTGTTTTGTTGTTGTTGTTTGGCCTGTGATTTCATTGCTAGACATAGGTCCCCAGTTAAGATGTGCCCTCTACTAGTGTACATTGGAAATTGTTCTATGACTTAGATGGAATAAACATTTATTAAGCACCTACTACATGCCAGGTACTGTGCTAAAGCACTTTACACTGTCTCATTTGATCCTCACAGGAACCCTGTGCAGTAGGTGCTATTATTATCTCCATTTTAGACTGAGGAAACTGAGACAGGCAGAAGTTAAGTGACTTGCCCAGAGTCACACAACTGGTAAATATTTAAGTCTTAGATAATTGCCTAGAAGTGAATTGACTTGTCTAGGTAGAACAAATTGGCTTGCACACTGGCACGGACACTTTAGAGACTTGGCTTCTTGTCTCAGTTGTGCCTTTGTTTGTAGACAAGCTCTGTTATCTTGCTGCCCTTGTTAAATACTGTAGGCCTAATGACACTTGTTCTCAGCTTGCCTCATGGTAGTATTGTGATAATTAACTAGGCTATTCTGGGAGACACCTGTATATTTGTTATACTTAACTATTTCAAAAGGCATGTTATTTCATCAGTGAAGGTGCTCCAATAGGTAACTGAAGTACAATATAGAAAAATCCAAGAATTTGGAGTCAAACGTTCATATTCCAGCTCCATTACTCACTGGGACTTTGGACAAGTCGCCTAACCCTTCTCAACCTTAGTTTCCTCTTATATAAAATGAGGGAGGGAAGCTAAGATGAACTTGAAGCTTGCTTCCAGCTCTGAATTTCAGATCCAGAGATCTCAACAGGCTAGATCACTGAGCCACATAGTAAGGTAAAATGTGATAGAGATAAATGTAAAGTCTCACGCTTGTGTACAAAAAATCAACTTCACAGGTGCAAAAGGGGGAGGAATGGATAAATAGAAATTTGTCTGGAATTGTTTTTGTAGATTGTAAGCTCAATAGGCATCAACCATATAGTATGGCAGCTAAAAAAAAAAAGACCTAATGATGTCTCAGGCTGCATTGAGGCATAGTGATAGTCCCATTCTACAGTGCCCTGATCAAGCCATTTGTGTAGCAAAGTGATCCATTCTGGGTGTCACATTTTAGAAAGGTCATTGATAATCTAGAGAACGTCCAGGGGAGGAGGACTATGATAGTGAAGAGGAACTGAAGGTGTTTGGCCTAAGGAAGAAAAGACCATAAAACAACATGATAGCTGACTTCAAGTATTTGAACAGGTGTCACATCAAAGAGGGAGAGAGCAGATTAGTTCTGCTCAAAAGAGAGAACCAAGAACAATGTATAGACATTGCAAAAAGGGTTATTTTGGACTTGGAGGCAGGGGAAGTGTCTATTAGTAAAAGCTTCCTAACAGAGCTGTCAAAAAATAAAATGGGCTGCCTTGGGAGATAATGGTTTCCCTCCTTTTCTAAGTCTTCAACAAAGGCTGGAAAGCCATTTGTCAACTATATATATATTCTCAAGAATATTCCTGTTCAGGTACAGGTTGAACTAGACCATTTCTCAGATTCCTTCCAACTCTCAGATACTGTGATTCTGTGGGATTTTTCTTGTATATGTCTAAGTTCCTAAACACAACTATGTATTTGAAATATGTTAGGGAAGGAGATATCATTTCCCTTATATATACTGTTTTATGGGACATTCTCCGTATGTGCAATAACCAGACTTCTAGGAGTTATCTATTAAGACAACTTGATCATTTAGTGAGAAACAGTTCAAAGAGTGCTGGACTGGAGAAGAACTGGATTTGAGTCCTGGCTCTGCCCATTTTAAGCTTTGAGATTGTGAGTGTGCCTAAGTTTTCCTTGGTTGTAAAATAGAGATCTTAATACTTGTGCTACCTTCTGCATGCATCTGTTTGTGAATAAAATGCTTGGTACACTGAGGTGGGAAATATGAACTGCAGTGGTTATTGGAGAATAGTACTGTTTAGAAGGTAGCTGTAACACCAAAGGTGCTTTTGGGCAGTTGTAGGAGAAAGGAGGTAGAATTATTACAGTAGGACACACTAAGCTGCCACTGTCATCTTCCCTTCTAGTCCCTGTTTCATCCAAGTTTCCTATGACACTTGCATTTCAGAAACACATGGGAAGTGACACAAAGGAGGCTGGATAAATATAGCATGGATGGAAAGTGGCATATGACCTCAAAGAATTGGAAACAAGGCTAATGAAATGGCTTTGCTCTACAAAGACCACAGACCCAAGTGTTTCTAGAGGTGGCATGCACATTCCTTCTGGAGCATGGCCTAAGAGTTGGAATTCCTGTCATTTGGGAGGAGGGTCTGCTTTTCATTTTGCCAAAATTTTGAGATCCCAGAGCAAGGAGGATGGGTTTGTGGGGAAGGTGAGGAGGGGAAGTCCCTGAAAAAGGTAAAGGT
The DNA here is from genome assembly GCA_011680675.1 of Gymnobelideus leadbeateri. NCBI lineage: Eukaryota > Metazoa > Chordata > Mammalia > Diprotodontia > Petauridae > Gymnobelideus > Gymnobelideus leadbeateri. Next base: position 414,127 of record WOXC01003840.1, on the reverse strand, counting down.
GAAGAGGACTGGGAGGACACTGAGGACAGTTGCCATTGTGGGAGATGACAAGCATTTTGGCAATCTTCCACTTTGAGTTTAATGATCTACCAATATACCTTGATCTACAGATGTGGTACTCCATTATTTAGAGCACTTACTTTGTGCATGCTGCAGGGAAAGATTGCCTGAGGTCTGACTAGCAAATCACTTACCTTGAACTATGGGTTTTGTTTTTTGTGTTTTATTTGCTTAGGATATCACTTTGGATGACCTCCTAGAAGGAGGCCAGTAAGCTTCTCAAAGGGCTAGAGATCATTCAGGGCATCAGCTATGAACAGAGCTGTGGAAAGAGCACTGAAGGGGTAATCAGATCTGGACCCGATCCTAGCTCTGCCAGTTTCTGGCTATGTGACTTTGGATAAATCACTAACCTCTCTAAGCTTTTCTTCTCATTTGTCAGGGATAATAATGCCTACCCTCTCTCCTGTACAAGGTTGTTTTGAAGGTGAAATGAGGTGGTCTGTACAAAAAAAAAAAACATTTTAAACTGAAAGGAAGGGCATGGGGACTGGTCCTATGATCTCAGTGATAGAGGGAACTCCTAAATAAGGAAACCCCCTCTGCCAATGTAAGTCAGCACCATCTTGCAACTTAAGAGTGTTAGAATATTGCTTAGAGTGCTGGAATGGTAAGTGCCTTAATGGCTGGGAGTTGCCAGAGGAACAGCATAGCTCAAACCCAGGTGTCCCTGACTCTAGAACTAGCCTTGGATCTCCCAGGCCATGCTGCTTCTTTGTAAATGCCAGCTATTACATACTGCGCTACTGGGCCATGAGGATGACCATAATGGGACAATTTAGATGTAAAGTTCAGTCTCTGCAGAATGAGAAAAACAGGAATAAGCCAAGTAAGATGAAGGACTTTGTGGGAAGTATTCTGCATATGGGCACCTTTCTGTGAACAGTGGTGTGAATGTGGCCATAGCACGAATTTTCTGAAACAATGGATTGTCTCACTAGGCCAAAGTAGTACACGTGTTCCTGGATGGCCAGCGTGTCTCCCCGCCATCAGGCTTCCTCGTCCGCAAAGGACCCGGCCACTGTCACTTTGATTTTGCTCAAGAAATTCTCTTCGTTGACTATTTACAACCCCAGACAGCAACGAGACCATCACAGAGGTAAACAAGGAGAGATTAACATTTTCACTGCTTCTTATGTATCTCAATGGGAGATTGGGAACCATATTTCTTTATATGTTGCTTTGTGGTCAATAACTATAGGGTTTTACAAACATCTTACCTTTGAACCTTGCTGTTTCCTAAAACTTAGCTAGGCCTTTATCTTTCCTAGAAACCCTGGGATAGATACTCCACTGTACTATTTTGAGAAGGCTTTGGTTTTTCTCTGTCTCCCTTCCTGGTGGAGAGATAATCTAGAAGATTGACTAGATTTCCATAGCAGACACCAGAAGAGTACACCTTCTCATATATTTGTTGTTTAGCACTCAGAGTCAAACACTTGAGAACATTTGGCAAATCAATGTTCTACTGAGAAGAGAGATCCTCTGAAGTGTTTTTGGTCCTTGTTCTTTAGCACATTAAATTCAGCCCATTTTGTTGATGGCACACTCACTCATTATTTAACAAATATAGAGTAATGCCTGCTACATATAAGACCCTGTACCAGAATAATACAGGGGTATAAAGACCTGTAAAATAGAGGGGGTTGGGCTGGGTGATCACTTTTCAGCTTTAAATCCTATCTCTGTTCCTTTAAGTACTATGGAAGTTGAGATGTTTGACATTATCAAGGAAAATTTCTTAAAGGGTGGAGATGGAGGAAATACATTCTAGACAGAAGGAAGAGCATGAACAGAGGCCTGGAGGTGGGAAATTCTGGGATGCCTTTGGTGAATGAGCAGCTTAGTTTGGCTGGAAGGTATGGTTTCTTTTAAGGAAAAACTGGGAAGTAAGACTAGAAAGGTCATAGAAAGTCTTAAGAGATTAGACTTAGGGGCAACTAGGTGACACAGTGAATAGAACACCAGCCCTGGAGTCAGAAGGACCTGAGTTCAAATGTAGACTTAGACACTTAACACTTACTAGCCGTGTGACCTTGGGCAAGTCATTTAACCCCAATTGCCCTGCCTTTCCCCCTCCAAAAAGAAAAAAAAAGGAGTTTAGACTTTATCCTACAGACAGTGAGGAGCAGAGAAATAACAGTTTGCTTATTTAAACATCTGCTGGTGGGGTACTCATAATAAAATCAGCCTAAATGGAATTGTGTTCTCTTTCTTTATTGGATTATTGATGGGTAAAACTCACATACCCAAAACACAGCACATAAGTCAGTAACTGACCTGGAATAGGACTGAAGGTTTCTCCATATTAAGGTAAGGACCATGTGTGGGACAGTTAACTGATGAGTTCATGGAAATAGAATTATAAAATAATGATAGAGGTGACTGTAGGCAGCTTCAACTTTGACCTGATGCTGATTAATCTAACAGACTATGATAATAGTTCTTATCTCGATGTTTTCTATTTTAGCAGGACTAGTTTAAAGAATACAGAACAAGCTAGCATGGACTATGAGGCCCCATTGATGCCATGTGGCTGTATCCTTCTCTACTAAACTTTCACATCAAGGGAAGTCGAGTCAAATTGTGATAATCATTGTCTCCTTATAGGGTTTCAGAACTTTGTTATGTATCAGTAACTCTTCCTGTGCCCTATCACAAGTCCCAATTCAGAGAGAGAGAAGAGAAAGTTTTATAAATATATTGTACTTGTACTTCATGTGCCTATATATGCATATTCTTTAGATATGATTCAGGACATTACAGTTTGTACCAGAAGCTCTCAAGTTTGCAAGCAGTTTCCCTACTTCACTAAAATGAAATACGACTTTCACTTTTTGCAGTGGAAAGAGCCCTGACCTTGGAAGAACAGACTGAATTAAAAGTGAAGCTCTTCTACTTACTAGCTGTGCAACCATAGGGATGGAACTTAACATTTCTGTGCCTTACTTTTCTCATTTGCCAAATGGGGAAAATAATAGCTGTTGCCACCACCATCAGAGGGCTATTATAAGGAAAACACTTTATAAAGTTTAAAATTCTTACTATTATTATCCTAATTTCTCCAGTGAAATCTTCCCCTGATGCCTCAGTATGTTATGGAGTTCATCTGGGTTCTTGAAAGCCGTGCCACTAGAGTGCAAGCTCTGACAGACCCACCCAGCTAGAAGTCTTTCAGATAGAGTATGTCTTACTTGAGAACCAGTCTAGCCAGGTTCAGAGATGTACATTACCAGGATAATGGCTTAATGAATATTTTAGGCCACAGTAGTTCATAAAAACTGTTAAGGTATAGAGGGGTTACAGGCTGCTGCATCTATACTAGTTCCTTGAGGTATTAAAGAATTATTACCCAGCATAATTCTGCATTTATTAAGTACCTACTATGTGCAAGCACTGTACTAAACATTGGGGGTACAGAGCTAAAACCAGACAGTTCCTGACTTCAGGGAACTTTCATTTTACCAGGAAGAATTATTAACCTTCTATTCATTAAAAAAAATTACAGCTTATAATTCATCTGATTACACAGTCTTCATGTGGAGTGGACATCATAATGCCTTAATTTTCATCTCTGACAGTGACTTCAGAAGAGAGACTGTAAAGGACAATATTGGGGTTGGTCAGGAGGGCCCACTGAAGCAGGGAAGGGTGGGATTATTGAAGGGGTCATCTCTAAGAGCTTCTTCACCACTGGAGGATAGTATTCTGTTAAGGGATCTATCCCCATCTCTATCCCCACTCTATATCCATCTTCTGCACTAAGTGAGGAGTAGATGGGAAGTGGCAGTAAATAAAGTCCCTCCTGCCAGAAGTTACTGCACTTATTTGACCTGCCACCTTCTTTAAAAAAAATTACTCAACCTCCCCTCCCCCACCAAAATCTACTTTCTTTAACCCTGTAAGGTTTTTTTTGGCCTCATTTCATAAAAAAGTGTATCCTTTTAAAATGACATATCTTAAATTTAATAATTTATTATGGATTTGTGGGGTTTCTCCTACATTGAAATTTTGTTGACACAATATTGTGTCCTGTAACCATATAGTATCATATTGTAAGTAAGTCATTACACACACATTACTCCTGCCAATGTATGCTGGACTTTCTGACCATGCACAACACCTTCCAACACTTGCTTGTTAAGACCTGTCAGTGGACTCGGCCACTTTTATAACTTGCATTTTGTGTGTTTTTTTGGAAAGTAATGTAATCTCGACAACTTTAACTCTTACACAATGGAGGAAATGTACAAACAGTTTTTTCAATTTTTTTCTCTTTTTCCCTTATGCTTCCGTTGCCCCTTATTTTTATTTAACACTCCCCAATTGCACCCAAGGCTACTGCAGCCTCCCCATTGTTCCAGTGCCCCCCCAGGGGTTGGCTAAGCCCACTTTGGGAGCCTATGATCTGTGCTTCACAATCCTTAGTTATATGGAAGGATTAACCCTGACAGTGATTGTGCTAATAGCATTTTGTCCAGTATTTATAGTGGGTTGCTTCTGAAAAAGTCAAAATGGAATCCATTTAATCTCATTTGATACCTGACAGGAAAGGCAGATTTGTTCTCCCCATCTTACAGATAAGGAAACTGAAGCCACGAGGTCACACAGTGGATCAGTTACCAAACCAGAATGGGTGCTTCTGTCCACAGACATATATTTGTCCTGCCTTGTTTATCATGTCTCCAGCACCTGGCAGAGTGCCTGGCGCATAGTAGGTGCTTAATAAGTGCTTGGTTGTTGAGTAATTGAGGTAACATGGTACAGTTATCACTGTCTCCATTTTTCAAATGAAGAAATTAACGCAGCTGGTAAGTGGCAAATTAAAAATGAATAGTGCCCAGAGAGCACTAGAGAAGCATATGGCAGGGTTGAGTGGGCTGCAGTGCATTAGGAACACAAATTCTAAAGGATGTTCAGAGTAAAAACTATAATCAGAGAAATGTATGTGATAGAAAAGGAAGACAGACTGGTTCTTCAGCAAGAGTAAGGGAAAGACAAACCCAGTGTGGTCTACTGACATCTTTAAGCAGTCAGAAGAGTCTAGGAAGGTCCCCAGCATGGCAGATGCAGTGCCACTCCCCACTCCCCCCACCAAATCCTGGGGGACTTCTTGTGGGACCCGGACGAGTCACCTAGGGTGAGTAGAAATGGACAAGTGGCAATGGAAAGGGAATGGCCACATCAGTTGGATCACAGACCCATTCAAATATCAGTGTCTGGGTGTGTTAGACCCCCAGTCTTCAGATTGAAGATCGAGTGTTCTTTCCACAGTGTCTCACTGCCTCTCTTTAACACCCACAGCTCTGAAATATTTGAAAGGCCTCAGCCCTAGAGGAGAAGAAAATTCCTTTTTTCTTACCAATCTAGTTTTAAATGAACGATGAAACTCATCTATCCCTTACTGTTTTTACTTTATTCTCCAAAAAAATTAAGTTGATAGTCCTTAATAGCCCATTGCAGTCATCTTCCAGTTTCAACTGATCACCAGCTGGGGAGATCCATATTACATCGGCCTGAATGGACTGGAGCTATATAATGAACATGGAGAAAGAATTCCTTTGACTGAAAACAGTATCCTTTATTGTACAGAATGACCCATCCTCCCACATTGAAGGGGGTGTAGGGGCTTGGGAGGGAACAAGTCAGTTACATTGCATGTCAATGTCAAGTTTTATTTAAAAAACTGACACCTTGTTAAATACGCTTCTGAGACAGGAGACTTGATCCTGTCTCTAGTTCTTGAAAATCCCAATGAACTTTTGGGTTGGAGTCACCCCCTACCACCTGCTTCAGAGCTGCTAAGAGTCAAACAGGATTGGCTAGAACTTCATGTCCAAATGTGGGACCACCATAAATTACCCAATTCCTAGCCTCTATCTGGCCACCTCCACCCCCCAAACTGTGATGCTCTTGCTGGAGAGAGGCCCATTAGAGCCTGAGGCATTCCTCCCACCATGCTCCTGCTGTGACTAGGGAAGCGGTTTCAGGTTATCAGAACTGTCAGTCCACTTTTCTGCCTAGGTGATTACTGTCAGTTACCACCCTTCCTCCTTCTCCAGATTCCTCTCACAACTCTCCCCATCCCCCATGCAACCTCCCCCCCCCCCAAAAAAAAATCCCACACTTCTAAATTTCCCTTTCTCATTTAACAGTCTTTATCCCCCCTCTTCTTCAACAGTTCTGGGAAGCTCAGATTTATCAGTCAACCTTTTGGCCAATCTCCTCTACTTTATTCTTTTTAAGACTGGCCTGGCCCACCCCCTGTGTTCCTCTTCCTTTCTGCCTTCATGCACTCTCATTTTCTCTTGAACATCCCTAATTTGGCTGTCACTTCAGCAGCTACCAGGACTAGCTCGCAGCAGCTCCTGCCTGCCTGGTACTTTGGCCCCACACTCCCCTGAGTTCTCCCGTCATCTTGATGTAGGTTGGCAGATATAGATTGGAAAATGGTGTGCTGAGTACTTCGTTTGGGTTATTACAGCTTAAAGGTTCACTTCAGACATTGCCGCTTTCCCAGACAGTGTGAATACCCTAGAGGGGGTATGTGGAGATATCCGAACTCCAGACAAGCTCATTGACCAAGTGAATGACACCAGTGATGGCAGACACATGTGGCTGGCCCCAATTCTCCCTGGCTTGGTAGGGTTAACCAATACTGCATGCTGTGTAGTGTAGCATTCTGCTGTTTGGTAGAAAATGTGTTTTTTTTTATTTTAATTTAGTATATGTCAGAGATAATGGAAAGAACCTTAGATCTGGAAGTAAGAAAAATGGGGTTTTAATTCTCCCTCTGTCACTAAATAGCTCTATGACCTTGGGCAAGTCATTTTATCTCTGTGAGCCTCAGTTTCTCTATTGATAAAGGGAAGACATTGTTATCAAGTCTGCCTCACAGGGACATTGTGAGGATCATATGATATATTGTGTGTAAAAAGTCCTTTGTGAACTGAGAAACACTAAAGAAATGTGAGGGACTCTGAAATCCTTGTTGCCATTACTGACAGCTGAGGTCTCAGGTTCAACTCTTGTGTCCCTCACCTATCCTTAAGTTTGCTGTGTGTAGCCCTTGCCATCCAAAGAATGAGTCTCATAGCCATCACAGTGTCTGGAGGAGAAGGAATCCAGGGTTCTGATGTTTTCCATACCAGCAGGCCAGACCTCCTGAGGGTCTGCATGATGGGGACCAAATGGCAGAGATTCTGTGGTCTTGCTGTGGTTGTCCAAAGGGGTTAGAGGAGGGAGCAGAACTGGCCATGCCATGGCCACTCTTTCCAGATAGCCCTAAAACAGGAGTTGTTGTGTGTACTCCACACCCTCCCTGATGTTTAAAATCTGAGAGTGCAAAGCTGCCTTTGACTTTTATTTTTCCAAATTGGAACAGAAGCATGAGATTGTTATCAGATTGTAGGATTTATAGCTGGAAGAGACCTCAAAGGGCATCTAGCCCAGGCCCCTGAGGCCCAGAGGGATGTGGTCTGCCCAGCTATATATCTCCTACATGGCACAGCCAGGATTTGAATTTGTCTTATATGACTACAGATGAGGAGATCTTTCCCCTGCCCTAGGATACCCTGACTAATGCTAGGATCTGAAAAGAAAGCACTGCCTGAGTACTAGAGGAGACCAAGGGCTGGCCCCTAGGATGGGAGGTGGGAAACCCAGCTTCTCCTCTCCGATCTCTTCTTCCCCTCTTTGGGGCTCAGTTTACTACTATCATGAGAGGGGACCAGGTGATCTACATGTTAAGTCTTTTGGTCCTTGTGATCCCAAAGCAGGGATGGGACTTTAAAATTGATTGCCATCATCCATCCCTGAAAATTTACCATCTCCCCCCACAATTATGGAGCTCTGCTTTTTGAGACACATTCTCCTGTCTGTGTTTAATTTATGGTCCACGGGTAAAGGGAAGGAAAGCTAAATAGAAGCCTTTTAGTCAGGAATATTCTGCTTTTCTGTGCTGGGATATTCACTCAGGCCACTGGGCTGGGGGAAGCCAGGATGGAAAAGCCTCCCCAGTAAGGAGGGAGAGATGAGCACTGGAGAAAACAGCTCCTCAGAGAACCCTGTTAGCATTCTGTGTTTGCTAAGGCTATTGTTACAAAACTCAAGGCTGACTATCAACTGTCAGGATACTGAAGGCCCAGGGTAAACAGGCTGCATGGTATCTTGGTGGGCCCCCAGAGAACAGTGGGACTCACTCTCCTTGGGATTCATCAAGGAGCATTGGCTTTGGAGTCTGAGAATTGTGATCTCAATTCTGACCTGCAGGACCTCATCAAGTCCTTCAAGGCTTCACTCAGCTGCCCCCTCTTATGGGAATCCTTTTCCAAACCCCAGTGGTTGTAGGCAACCTCTCTGGGCCTCAGTTTACTCCTCCAAAACAAAGAGTGTTAGACTGTGATCCCCCAAGTCCCTTCCAGCATTAAGTCCTATAAGAAGCTTCTTTGCCTACAGAAGTCTAATCTCGACTTTAGCATTACTTCCCCCTTTCTCAGCAGTCTTTCTCCATCTCCAGCCCACCCTTGGCCTTCCTGACTCTATTAGTTCCTTTCTGTTGCCAGACATGTCTGCTTGAATCAAGTCTTTCCTCTGACAGGTGAATCGGGTTTATGTGATCTTTGATCTGCCCACCACTGTGTCCATGATCAAATTGTGGAATTATGCAAAAACTCCCCATCGAGGAGTAAAGGAATTCGGAGTAAGTGCTTATTATGCTGGCTGCTAATTGCCCTTTGGCAGGTATATGATTTTTTTCACTTAGTTGCAACTTTGAAAACAAATGTCTGGTCTCCCAGGATATGAATACTGTGAATTTAAGACGTAACAAGGAGAGCAAGTTTCCTCTTGGGATGCAGGTCCCTGGTGTCAAGTCCTTCTGAGTACGCCCAGCTGTCGTGCTGCCCCTTGATTCCAGACTTGGAATCATGGCCTAGGTTCAAGTGCCAATACTGTTAACTCTGAAGCCTCTTTCCCTGCCCTTGAATTCTGTGCTCTGCTCCTTTGAAGCCCTGCTATCTCTTGGGAGGTGCTCTTTATTCAGAGTCTGTAGAGACTTTTCACTTTTAAGGGTTGCATTCTTTAAACACCATCTCACTCAAATAGCTGTGTCTTTATCTTTGTGATTGGAGATTTAAAAGGTGTCTCTAGGGGGTGAGGGAGGGTGCCCCCCACCTCTTTTCCTCCATGTCCCAGGGCACTGCCCTGCTTGAGAACCTTCAGTGTTTTCCTGGTGCCTCTAGAAGAAAGGACAAATTCTTCCATTAGGCATTTCCGGACCTTCATAGTCTGGATCTAGCCCATCTTTCAAGATTTTCATGTTGTTCCCCTTCACACACTCTACATCCTAGCCAAATTGGCTTATTTTTCTATTCACCATACACAGCATGGCATCTCCTGTCTCTGTGACTTTGTATAAGCTGTCCCGCCCAAAACGCCTAGATCCATGCCCCTTCCTACTTCTGCCTTTCTGAATCTCTACCTCCCTTAAGGTCTACATCAAATGCCTCCTCTTACTTTCCAACCCCCCCCGCCCCAGTTATTATATACTTACTAATTATATATTTTACATTGACTTAACTCTCCATGTTGTTCCCCCACACCCCACAGGCCAGGGACTGAATCCTTTGTATCCCTCTTGTCCAGGGGTAGGGAACCTGTGGCCTCAAGGCCACATGTGACCCTCTAGGTACTCAAGTGAGGCCCTTTGACTGAATCCAAATCCCTGGGGGATTTATTCTGTGAAGTTTAGATTCAAAGGGCCATAGGTTTCCCACCACTGCCCTCAGAGGAGTGGGGCATTTTGCCCAGGCTTAGCTATGTATTTCCAACTAGAATGGTGTCCTTGGGAAAGATTAATGCCACCCAGCTACCCTAGCCAAGTGGGATACATTCCCTGCCATAACAACCTACCCCTGGTCACCACCCAGAGGCTACCAATTCAGAACAGTCTAAAGGAGTCCCTCTGTAACAACTTTGCCAAAAAACTTATAGTTGGAAGTACTAACCTTCCATTCAGTGTTATTCTCCAGAATCTCTACAGATGGTGATTACTATTTCCTAAGGCAACCTGTTATATTGTTGGACAGCACCTCCATAATTTTATTGAGCCAAAATTGATTTCCCTATAACAGTTCCTTATTGGTTTTACCCTCTGGAGCAAGTTAAAACAAATCTCTTCTTCTTTCTCCACTCGGTAAGACTTTCTGATGGCCTTTTATGACAGTTCTCTTAGTCATTCCTCTTAAGCCACAGTTTCCAGACTCAATTCAAGCGATAGTTTTGGGTGAGGTAGGAGCTGCCCAGGGAGGGGGATGAGGAATTTTTCTGGGCGCATCACTGATGGCCCCATGTGAGGAGGCATCATTGGGGTAAACCAAAGGTCTTTATTGTCCCCTCCTTTTATCATCGTTTACCATTATCACTGTCCTTTTGTCTCCTCTTTCTCTAGCTTCTTGTTGATGACTTGTTAGTATACAATGGAATCCTGGACATGGTCAGCCATGTGGTACATGGCATCCTGCCTACCTGTGATCCGACAGTCCCGTACCACACCATTGTCTTTACGGAGGATGAGGAGATCTGCAATCGAGAGAAGCACACCATTATCAGGTTTGTGAGCAAGACCTAATGGGAAAGAGCAGTCTCGTTTGTCGGCAGTCCTTTCTGGGGCGGGCTTCAGTAAGCCTGGTGATTCTCAGAGAGGATTGATGATGGCCATGCCTTAGCCCAGAAGATTGATTGAATCTCCCCCATTTTCTTACTTCTGCAGTAATCATGTTGAGGATCAGGATGTCCAGATGATGAATGAAAATCAAATTGTTACCAACTCCAAAAAGAAACAGACGGCTGCTGACCCAGGTCAGTTTCATTTCTCTCACAAAGAGCCTTCTATCTCTTATTTAGTGTTCGCCAAAATTGAGACTGACTCTGAGCTCATCACGTAAAGCCTCTGTTCCCCAAGTTTCTTGTCCCCTTCTCAATCCAAAGTCAGTGTGTTTCTGACACTGGCCAGCCTTAGACTGTGGGGGTGATTAGCTGGTGTTGGCAGGTGCTTTGGAAAGGGACCTTTCTATCATGTCTTAACACTAAATCATGACAAAGCCCAGCATATTTAAGGAATGGGATGTCCTGGTTAATGACGTTTTTTAAGATAACTCGGGCTTAACCAGAAAACCCTTTGGTGTCATGAAGAATCTTTCTAAAATTTATACTTCCCAGTCTTTGTGAAGGCCAAATGGTAGATACAATTAAATCCTTATTCTAATGGCTCTTTGTCTTAAATTGGCGATGTGGCTTAGTGAATAAGGTGCTGAACTAGGAGTCAAGAGGATGTGTGTTCAAATCCTACGAGCTCTGTGATGCTGGGTACCTCACTTAATGTCCCTGTACCTCAGTTTCCTCATCTGTGAAACTAGAGGGTTAGGCTCAGTGTCTTCAAAGATCCCTTCTAGCTTTGCTGTGACAGCAAGAATAATAGATGTGACTGATGACCTTCAGGGTGAAGCTGAGTGGTCCCCTACATGGGAGGTTGTGGCAATGATGCTCATTTAGGTGAAGGTTCAGCTAAACAGCCCTTTGCAGTCCCTCACAACTCTGAGGTTCTGTAATGAGAACTAACACTTATTTAGCCTCAGAGACCTTAAGAACCAGAAGGAACTTTAAGTGGCATTGAGGGCAGACCTGGCATTTTACAAACTTCTCTATCTTGGTTGCTTTCCAATTTACCATTATAGCGCTTCCCAATTTAAAAAGAACTCACCTGCATTTTAAAAATCTGACCCTCACAAAACTCAGTGGTGGCAGGGAAGGGAGCTTAGGCATGGTGAAGGAAGCAAAGGGCTGAGAGTTAAGTGGCTTGGACTCTGGTCCCAGCTCCAGCATATATGCAGAGTGACTTTGGGCCAGTCACCCTACCTCAGTGGTCGTGAATCTTTCCATCTGTACAATGGAGGACTTGATTGGATTAGAATGACTTTTAAGGTCTCTTCCAGCTCCAGAAATCTGTGGTTTTAGTTTCCATTTTCCATAGCAAAACAATGACCTTACCAGTAATGACATTCCATCGGCTCCTTCCTGTCTTGGTAGATGGTATGTGGCTGGGTCCTTCTCACACTAGGACCTAGGTTCAGTGATGTTACCCCTTCACTAAATTATCCTTTCCTCATACATGTCTATTTGGGGAATCTTCATGAAATCTTAGGACTGGGGCCATTTCAACATTGAGGAGTTAGGAACCTGTCAGCATGGATTCAGATCAGAACTAACCACCTGTTAAGTGGCTCTCCCATAACCAGGCTACAGCAGTGGTTGTGCTAATCATAGACTTGCTTTTCCAGGTCTCTGTCCACTTCTCTTTCATTCCCTTTCCATAAGTGTCCTATTTGTTTCAATAACATTCTCTGATGGTTTGCTTTATGAATTGACCTTGTACCCCTCTGCCATTTGTGTAAAATAACTCAGCTGGAAATTCTCTGCACAAGGCCATTTCCTAAATTTTGGACAGTAACCTAGTTGCATGAGACCTTCACCCAAGGGAACAATCAGCCTGCCTTAAGTGGAAGCAAGTCCCTGAACACTGGCCACAATTGTAAGGCTGATATTTTTATTCACATCTCTTTGCCAGAGCAATAAAAGTCTCCTTGATTTTATTTGACTTCCCTAACTGGTCCCTGACACCAGTGCCCCCTGTCCTCCAGGTCCCTGTGCTTGTCTTTCTGATGCCACCTTTGGAATCACTCATCTTTATTCTCCTTAACTGTTACCTCTCAGCTGGGATTGGAATAGAGAAAATAATTTTCGGGGACTGAAGACCCTAGCTCTCCAGGTTGTATGCTGACAAAGGATGATGATGGTGAGGGACACTGATCACAGAGAACAGAATAATCTACCTGAGAGAGAAGGTTCTCTATGTCACCCACAGAATCATAGAATTTTAAATTTGGAAGGAACCTCAGTGTTCATCTAAGCCCAAGCCATGTCCCAAAAGGATTCCCCAAACGATCATCCAACCTCTGCTTAAAGATCTCCAGTGAGAAGGAAGGTGCTATTACTGGAGGCAGCCCATTCCATTTTAGGGCAGCTCTAATTGAATTTGTCTCTTCACAATTTCTACCCATTGTTCTTGGCTTTGCTATCTGGGGCCAAATAGAACAAGTCTATTCATTCTTCTGTGTGACAACCATTCAGATATTTGAAGACAGTTATCAAGTGTCCCCTGAATTTTCTGTAGTTTCTTTAACTGATCCTGGTTGGCCACCTCTGAGCACTCTTAACTTATCGATGTCCCTCTTGAACTGTGGTACCCAGAACCGAACACAGTCCTCCAGATATAGGCTGGCCAGAGCAAAGTGCAACCAGACTATCTCACCTTTATTCCTGAAAGCTCTCTGTGTTCTGTCTAATAAAAACCAAGATTACATCAGCTTTTTTGGCTGCCATACTTGGTCATTCATTAAAAACCCCCACATCTTTTTAGGCAGTGTGCCATACCTAATCATACTTGGCCAGTCTTGTACCTTTGAAGTTGATTTTTTGAACCCAAGTGTAAGACTTTAAACTTAACCGTAATGAATTCCATTTTATTAGGTTCAGCCCAAACTTCTATAGAGCCCTCTCAGACAATTTTGAATCGTGACTTTGTCATTCAGCACATTAGCCATCCCTCCTGGCTTTTTGTCATCTAAAAAATTGAGGAGTGTGCCAGCTATACCTTTATCCAAGTCTCTGACAAAAATCTTAAATAGCAGCAGAGTACAGAGATCCCTGAGGAACTCTACTGGTGAGATCTCCTGCCAAGATGACATTAACCATTAATGATGGACTCTTTGAGTCCAGCCATTCAACTAGTTCTAAGTCCATCCAACTACAGCATCTAACTCACATCTTTCAGTTCTTTCCCCAAAAATACTATGAAGCACTTCACCAAATGCTTTATTAAAATATAGGTAAATTATATTTACAAAATATCCCTGATCTACCAGTTTAATCACCCCATCCAAAATTTAAAAAAAGGAAATAAGGTGATTCTGATGCAAGGCATCCTTGAAGCCATGCTACTTTTTGTAACTTCTTTTTTATGTTTATTTATTTTTAGTTTTTAACATTCACTTTCATAAGTTTTAAATTTTCTCCCCTTCCCCCCTCCCCAAGACGACAAGCAATCTAATATAGGCTCTACACATACATTCAAAAATTAGAATGAATGGGAGGAACTATGAGAAAGAAAAAAACAAAACAAAAAAAAAAAAGAAAATGGTCTGCTTCGCTCTGCATTCAGACTCCATCATTCTTTCTCTGGAGGTGGATGGCATTTTCCATCATGAGTCCTTTGGAATTGTTTTAGGTCCTTGAATTGCTGAGAGGGGCTAAGTCTATCAAAGTCAGTCATCTTACACTGTGGCTGTTACTGTGTACAGTGTTCTCCTGGTTCTGCTCATGTCACTCAGCATCAGTTCATATAAGCCCAAGATTTTCTAAAGTTTGCCTGTTCATCATTTCTTATAGCACAATAGTATTCCTACATTCATATACCACAATTTGTTCAGCCATTCACCAATTGATGGGCATCCCCTCAATTTCCAGGTCTTGGCCACCACATAAAGAGCTGCTATAAATATTTTTGTACATGTGGGTTCTTTTCCCATTTTTATGATATCTTTGGGATACAGACCTTGAAGTGGTATTGCTGGGTCAAAGGGTATGCATTTTTTATAGCCCGACTTTTTGTAATCTCTTATGGCCATCTCTAGATTTTTTTTTCAGATTCTCTTTAAAAGTCTAATCTAAAAGATTTCTAGAAATTGAAGTCAATTTCATTGGCCTGTAGTTTGCAGACTCTATTCTCTTTCCATTTTTGAAAGTCAGGACACATTTGCCTTTCTCCACTTTCTCCTGTGACCTTTCTCCCATTTTCCATGATCTTTCAGGTATCACTGACTGTCTCAGCAGTCTGGCATTCTTTCAGTACCTGATGGTATACTTCATATGAACAAGGTGATGCAAATTCACCAAGAGCGGCTTAGGTGCCATCTTACCATCTCCTTACGAACTCATTTTAAGTTTCAACACCATCTTTGTTCTTCCATTTGTAGTTCAAAGGTCGCTTTCCTTGGCAGAGAAAAAAAAAACAGACGAAAGAAGCATTTAACAGCTGTACTCTCCCTTTGTTGGATGTTATCATCACTTTGTCCCCCTCTAACAGTGGTCCTACCCATTCTTTGATTCTCTTCTTTCTCCCAATGTAGCTTGAAATACACACACACACACACACACACACACACACACACACACAAACACACACCCCAATATCTATTTTTATTGTCTTTAGCTTTCCTTACACTTTTGGCATTGATTTTTATAGACCTGTGCCACATGCTTCTAGTAATTCTTTACTTCTGTCTTCTGTTAGGTGAGTTCCTTTTGCATCTGTATTACTCTTATCATATAACATTCCTTTTTCTTCCCTCTCTAGAATGGTTTACTGTCATTCTTTAGAGTTTCGCTACTGTCCTGGGAATTCTTATAGAACGTTAGACCTTGGGATCCTACCCATCTTTCTTCTGATGCCTTTGAAACCAACCTTCCCCAAATCCAAGGTCTATCAGACAAAATTTCTACCCACCCTCAGCAACCAGCTTCTCTGTGTTAGTGAAAATCAGATCCAGAAAAAAAATGTTTCATTTTGGTTCCACCCCTTCTTGAATGATGAAGTTATCATTAAAACAAATCTAGTTGTTAGTTACTCGGGTTTTGACAGAGAGGGAACCTCCAAGAGATTATTAAAGGCCCTCATGTCATGCTGCAATCCCACACTCAAAATCTGTTTCCTGAACTCCTCAGACTTCCTCTTCTTCCCAGGTGGGTGCTTGTATACCCCCTCCTGATGACCAGACTGCTTCTGTTTTACCAAAATGCTTTGGACATTCAAGAGGCCAGATTCATCTCCCTGAATTAGCACCTTTCATACCTCTGGCTTGTTTCTATATGTGGGACATTTTCACGTTAGTGTTTGAGGCCACAAGTTATACTATTCTCTCCTTTCTTTGATTTTGTCCCTTTTGACCTTCAGGTTATCTGAGATGTGATTCTCATTTCATTATTGCTCTCCTTAGAGGCTCCACCGTTCTTTTTATCTTAAAGTCCTTTGGATTAGATTTGCAAGACACCAGGCTAAGACATTCTTCCTAGCCTTTGTTAGATATCCTCCATTTTTGTCCAGAAGTCTGTCGTTACTGTCTGTCTAGCCAAATCCCATTCTTATAAATCCTCTTCTTAGCCAGTTACTCTTCTGAATCCTTTGCTTTCAGTAGGAAGGTGTCCTTTTGTTCCTCTGGTCTTCAGTTTATCATCTATATGTTTTCCAAATTCCTACTGACAACATACTTTGTTCCCATGGGAATCACAATAAATGGGTAGTAGTAATTTATTTTAATAGATCTTACTTTCTATATATATAAATATTTACATGTATATCTATATATATATAAATATGCACATATACATATACATTTCTTAATATAGACCTGAAAAATACAACCAAGTTCTCTGTGGTTGTCAGGTCAACAAAAATTTGCCTCAGTACCCCTGAGCAGGAAGTCATTCCCTACTACTAACCTCCTCTTCTTCCTCTGACCTTTATCAACTAATCACTGTCACCCAATAGCTTCTGTAGGTCCTTTTTACTATTCCTTTCATATCAACAAAACCAGCTCTGTCATCCTCAGAAGGGCTTCATATTGTGTGGGTTTTTTTTTCAGTTTTGTTCATTTCTCTCCCACCCACCCCCTTCTTGAAATTCTGTTGTTGTTTTGTTTTTGTCTTGCTTTAGGGATACTTCCTTGCCCCTGATAACCTGGAATGTGAGGAGGCATTCATCTTTTTACCACCTGACAGCCACATATGACTTCCTTTCCTTTCTCTAAACAACTGTATATTTTATAGGGAACTGAACCAAATTTATAAATGTAAGAGCCATCTCCAATTGATAAATAGTCAAAAGATATCAACAGGCACTTTTCAGAAGAAGAAATCAAAGCCATCTGTAGTCATATGAAAAAAAAATGTTCTGAATCACTATTAATTAGAGACAACTCTTAGGTACCACCTCTCCCCTTTCAGATTGAGTAACATGGCAGAAAAGAAAAATGACAAATGTTGGAGGGCATGTGGAAAAATTGGGACATTAATGCTCTGTTGGTAGAGTTGTGAACTGGTCCATCCATTCTGGAGAATGCTTTGGAACTATGCCTAAAGGGTTATAAAACTGTATATACCCTTTGATCCAGTAATCTCACTACTAGACCTGTATCCCAAAGAGATCAAACAAAAAGGAAAAGGACACATGTACAAAAATATTTATAGTAGCACTTTTTATGGTGGCAAAGAATTGGACATTGAGGGGATACCCATTAATTGGGGAGTGGCTGAACAAGTTGTGGCATATAATTGTGGTGCGATACTATTGTGCTATAAGAAATGATGAGCAGGATGGCTTCAGAAAAACCTGGGAAGATTTATATAAACTGATATACAGTGAAGTGAGCAGAACCAGGAGAACACTGTACACAGTAACAGCAACATTGTATTGATGACCAACTGTAAAAAACTTAACTACACTGATCGATATAATGATCCAAGACAATTCTGAAGGACTTCATACTCATGAACTCTGAGTAAATAAAGAACTATATATTTATACCCTACATTCTTTCTCTTCTCTCACTAACCTCTTATTTGTTTCTCCAAACTACTTTACTTTCTCATTTATTTTGCTAAATTGTTATACTAAACTTTTTTTTTCCTTGCCTAGCCAACTTCCTTCTCCTTTAGTTCTTTGCAAATCTTTATACTTCCATCCTGCTTTTTGTCTCTTCAAATTCAGTCCTCTGTCATATTGAGTCCTTCTGCCCCTTCAGCTTATCCTTAGGTTTTTCCCAATTTCTCTTCTGAACTCTTTTCGACCTTCTTTGGAAGTATAGACCTGCAGGACACCTTCACAGTCCTCTTCCTCCTTATTCAGCTCTTCTTCTTTTCCCATAAAACCAGAAATAAGAAAGTCAACGACCTCAACAAGTTAGCCAGCCTTCCTTTGAAGAGCTCCAGTACATAGAAATTCATCACCTCCTAAGGCATCTCGTGCTACCTTTGGACAGTTCTGATCAATACAAAGTTTTTCTTTATATCAAGCCAAAGTCCATCTCCCTGTACTATTTACCCATTGTTCCCAATTTTTACCCAATGAGGCCAAGCAACACAATACTAATCTTTCTCCAATAAAACAACTCTGCAGACATTTGAAGAGCTGCCATGCCTTTCCCAAGTCTTCTCTTTTCTAGTCCACACATCCCCAGTTCCTTCAACTGATCCTCCTCTTATAACATGGTCTCCTGCCCACTCATCCTAGAGTATTTTCCAATGTACACTTCCTACCTTGTTACTCACCCTCTCCAAATATGGCACCCAGAACTCACAGAAACATTCTGAGATCAGCTCTGACCTGGGTAGAAAGCAGGCACAATCTGACTTCCCTTACTTGAGGCACTGTGCTCCCATTGATTCAACCACATGAGAGCCATTGTGGTATGGTGGGTAGAGCTGACCTTGAGGTCAAGAAGACAAGGATTCGAGTCCTGCTTCTGACGCATGTTATGTGACCCTGGGCAAATCAGTTAATCTCTTAGCCATCCAGGTAACTCTTTAAGACCTGGAGTTGCAGAACAGATGCCCATCTAGACTGGTAGGGAGGGTTTCCTCATAGATCATTTCCATATTAGTGAAATCACAGGCGTGCTCAAAAAACACACCTTTATACATATTAGCCTTCATGGCTGCCCCATCACAACCTCCTGCTATTGAGTTTGCTGTCTTCTAAAACCCCTGGACTTTCTCCCAAGAAGTGTTACCTAGGCCCAACTGCCCCAGCACGTAGGTGACCCCAGGAGCTAGGGGGACTGGCTTGAAGGGTCCTAGGGATGGAGGATGGAGGACAAGGGGCTAGAAGGAAGGGCATCAGAATTCTAGATCTGAGGCAGATGGCCCAGCAGCAGCTGCCTTCACCTTCTGGTTACTTCAGCAATGGGCCCTGGAGAGTCTGCCAGATTTAACCCTTTAATCCCAGTCTGATCCTGGATTATAGAGTTCTCAGACCAAGTTCTTTTCCTCTTCACCTTTGCCCTGTTACCTGATTTCACCCAGCCATAGTTCTTAACCTCTTTTATGAGACTGCAACCTTCAGCTAGCCTGGGAACAGCATTCATAGTATCTAAGGCACTTCTGTAACACAGTATCAACCAGTGTTCTCTCCGCATGTATTGCTGTCTCTTTCTCAGTCTCTCCCTTTCCTCTCTCCCTCATATCTCTGTCTTTTCCCCTCTCTTTGTCTTTAGTTTTTCTCTGTCTCTCTCTTTCCCTTCCCTCCTCCCCCATCTTTATCTCTCACACATAACACACACAACTTCTGGAAGCATTCTTTTTCTGGAACCCAGTTCATTAGAATTTAGAATTTTATATATATATATATATATATATATATATATATATATTTTAAATAGAGCTAGAAAAGATCATAAATACAACCTAATCTTACTGCCTGAATTATGGGTTAGGAAACTGAGGCCCAGAGAGGGGAAATGATTTCCCAAAGTCACAGAGCTGAGAATTGAACCATTGTTTCTTGATTCCCTAATACCCTTTCCATGTCTACTTTCCCTTTCTCACCATGCCTTGTCCCCTTTTCTTATAACAAATGGGGGTGTGGGGGGTTCAGAGAACACATGGGTTCTGGGACTTCCCACATTCCCACTCATTAATAAAAGACATAATTGTGAACCAGTCAGGCTTCCTTCAGTCCTTTCTCACCTTTCCCATTGCTGACTGGAAAACTGAGGCCCACTCAGCTCAGTCTGTTGGTGTTAATGGGCTTCTCCATCATAATGAATTGTAATGCCATGTCTTGTGGTCTCTCAACAGCTTTACGCCCCAAGACCTGCATAAGTGAGAAAGAAACAGTGAGGAGGAGAAGGTACTGACAGATTGAGGAGTGAAAACAGTGTGGTCTAGCCAACTCTGTGCTTTGACACCCCAGGACTCCCCCCAGCAGAGATCCTTCCACTCACAGGCCAGGGGAAGGTTTATTGATGGATGTTACATTCAGGGCAAGGGATGCCCTTTGCATTTGGGTCTGGTACTTTGCCAACTGGAAATCCAGGAGAGATGTGAACTGAGTTCCAGTTAACACCACCAATCAAGAGGGGCTGGGCTAACAGCGTGGATTGGAGTCTGTTTGGGGATGGGGGAAGAAGAGATTCAGAGGTTAAATTGCTTGGAAAAAAAATACAGGAATTGCTGTATATAAACCTGAAGGACAAAGGGCCATCTGAACTGTATTTTCTCATGGATTTTGAGGTTTTTTTGTTTTGTTTCACTTACCATTCTACTTAGTTCCTCTTCTGCTCTGAGTCCTCTCCTGGGTACCTTGTCAGGCTCAGGCAGCTGCAGGAAAAGCCAGGTGTAGAGGAGGAAGAACCAATATGAACAAGAAAGCATCTTCCCCCAGCATGTGGGCCAGCCCTCAGAGTGTGAGCTCAGTAGTTACAGGAAAGAGGCTGGGGCCGCAGCCAAGGGCCAGCTTACTGCTTCTGGACATGCTCCCAGCTGCTCATTCTTTGGGTGGGGAAGCACTTGGGGATTTCTGAGGGAAGCTGTCCTTCCCTACTCTTCCTTCGAGGACCAGTGTGGGGGACATATTATGTAATCAGGTAGATGACGTGGCCATTATTGGTAAACTTAACTTACTCTTTCGTTATTTGATGGAACAGTTTTGGGGCAGAGAATGGAACATCTCATGCTCATACCCATGGAAATTTTTACATAGACCACCTAGTTCATGCAGACTCTTGTTCTTGCACCATTCCTCCCAAATTCTTGGTGGAGGGGTATCCCTGGGAGAGCTGCTAAAAATGAGAAGCATCTCCATACTTTCTGTGCATACACATGTGTGTGCATGTTTGTGCACATTCACACACACATATATACAGTTCTTGGGTCTTAACTCTCTCTTAACTCTCCAGGTCAGGCTGAAACCCAAAGAAGGAAAGTATATAATGTTAGGTGTCATATAGAAAGGGAAATTCCATCCCTTTCTTTAAAGCAGTACAAAGAGACTAACAGAAGAGAGCCTAGAGGCCTCCTGGGTCCCCATATCTCCCTGAACTTTGATCCAGGGAATACAGACCAGCCATTACCTGAAATGAGGAGAAGACTGGAGGCCACATTTGCCTCCCAGAGCCCAGTCCAGCTCCCTGCTTGGTGTATGTCCAGAAAGAGGATGCCACCTTGGCCCATCACTGCAGGAGCTCCCCCTGACACAGAAGGGCAGCAGATTGAATCAAAAGCAAAAATTTCCTCACTTCAAAGAGGCAGCCCAAGGTTAGTGACATTATATCCCTGGAGAGGTGGGCTGAGATCTGGGGAATCTGCAGATCAGCCAGTGATGTTTCCCTTGGGGTAGGATAGAGCACCTTGAAGTCAGATTCCTGGTGCATGAAGGGCAAATGTTTGCTTTCCAGCACTTCCCTCAAAGAATGGGATGTTGCCATCTCATTTACTGTTTCCTTGGGCCCCTGCACTTTGACCTGCAAAGGGCTCGTCCCCTATGTTATTTCCCTGCAAGCTCCCTGAAGGATAAGACCACAGGACTCTTTAACACTTTGGAAACCTTTAGAGTTGGAGTATCTGGTCCTTCCAATATAATGGTCCCAGCTGCTGTTTTCACCACCCCCAAGTTACCAGCACATTCAGTACTAACCCTCCTCCTTGATCCCCCCACAGTGGGAAACAAGTGAGCCTCAACCCCTGTGCCATGAGCAGCTCAAAATACATCTACTTCCATCTATATACCAAGTTCTTATCAGGGAACTAATTGGTTTCCCAGTGGTGGGTAATTTCTTGTTCCAAATATTAATCTGTTGTTTTTCTGGCGCCCAGCCCGGAGACAGCCCATGTACTGTAAGTATGTTACTATGCAACAGAAAACCTGAACAAATATTTTACAAGATTTGCAGATTAAACGTAAGCAGCTATGCAAATGTGCTTTCCATTTGTAACTTGTGGATGATATTAAGATCAGGATTTGCACCTCCTAACTAAAATTTATCATTTACTCAGCTTTTCAAAAGCCCAGCTTCTCTGCTCTTGGTGAATGCTCCCACTGTGTAGGATAGTATATGAACTGTCCTCCATGACCAAGCTCTTTACAAGAGGGAAAAATAGAAAGAAGGGCAGATTTTTAGCTTTTAGGCAGTAGCTTTTAGGTTAGCAATCCAAATCCCTGTTGTGAATTTACAGGCATCTGACAAAACTACCAAAAAAACAAACCCCAGACCACTCCATGGCCATTTGTATGAGTCAGAATTGTCTGTATAAGTACACAGAGACACACACACACACACACACACACACACACACACAGTCTCTGCTGATATTTCTATAACTGCATGGACCATACAAAGCTAGAAAAGGATTGTACAGACATTCAACTTCAAAGAGATTTATATTATTTTTCTCCAAAAGTCAATAAAATATGTTCTAAAAATGTTGTCTTATTTGGGAGGAGAGGGTGGTGGTCAAGGATTCAACTAAAGATATTTCCCAATTAAAATGCATTCTTCTCTTAGCTAACAGGGAAGGAGGGAGGAAAGGAGAGTCGGAGAAGGAGAGAACAAGGGAGAGAGGGAAAAAAAGAAGGAATAAATAAAGTAATCCACTGAGGTTTCTCAATAGCCCCAGAGTCTAGTCCCCTTCTTATTTCTGGATTTCATCCACAAGACACCCCTCAAAGGGAGGACCAGAGGCTGACCTGTGGCAGCTACCTGACTGAACTCAGCATTCTGACAGTCAGGAAAGGGAGCAGCTGCAGCTCAGGACCCACCTGTCTGACTTCCTCCAGGGCTGCCTCCTCCTGCATTCTAGAAACATGGCCCTTCCATCACTTTCAGCTTCAGCTTGTCACCAAAGATGAGGCCTGAGCTAAGACGAATTTTTAAAGAGCCCACAAGACTACTTATTACCACATCACCTCATTAATACATCCCTGGAGGGTGGGCCCCACCAACGCCTGACCAGCCCACAGAGTGGATGCTCGAGTACATGGAGGAGGCTGCTGCATACTGTCAGTCACCCACTGAGCCTGACAAACAAACATTTGACCTTGGTCTTGGCTCAGGGTTTCCAATGAGGCGTTCATTTCCCTCCGCATCTTACTTCCAACTCTGGCCTGTTTTTTCCCCTGATCTCCCCACCGTGACGAGTGAGAATAAATCACGTTCAAGGCTGCTGTCAGAGGGGCTGCTCAGGGACTTGTTTATTTTGTGTGCACAGATTAGACAAGAAATTTAAAAATTAAGTGGAGTGACTGCCAGAGAGAGAGAGAGCACTAAGAAAGGACCAGGAGCTAAGGAGCAGTTCCAGGTTTTTAGAGAAAGGCAGCTGTCTTGGTGTAATTAACAGGAAACAATCTAGCCTTCGGTTTTAAAGAAATCACAGCTTTGATGGTAACCAGCAACAGTATATGCAACAAAGCCCAGGAAGATCAAATGATTGGGATTTCTCAACTGGAGACATTTCCAACTATGCAGTAAACCTGCCTCACCAAGAAAGAAATGAGCCTCCCCCTCTCCCCCAGTGCTTTCCAAGGCAAATTACCCAGCTCATCAAGCAGTGGTGAACCAGATTGTGCTAGGAGAATCTGTTAGACCTCTTTGGGCACATTCTGAGGTCTGACATTTCCCAACCAGAAAACACATATGGAGAACAGCAGCCTCCCTCTGTTTGCCTGATCACTCAGCAAGCTCAAGACTGTCATGAGAAACAGGAGAGAAATACTGCTGCAATCCTGAACCCTGGGGCTCTGATGCTCCAAGGCCACCATTCCTGGAGAGTTTCAGAGGGCATCACCCCATGACAACCCACACTTCCCCCACCGCTGGTACCACTCCTCTCTGGGCTTTCTGGGGTGGAAGTACCAAGCATGTAGCCAACAGGAAAACTTGTGGAAGGGCATAAAAAGCCAGCTCTACCTGAAACAAAGCCAAGTGACTTCCAAAAATGGGAGGTATACTGGACAGCACCAGGGAAGAGATGGCAGTTGCCTGGCAGTGCATTTTCCACTCAGTGGATTTTCCACGTCAACCAATCATGGAGAATGAGTGTGTGTGTGTGTGTGTGTGTGTGTGACCACATGCTTTGATTATTTTTGAATTATTCATTGTTTTGTATTCTCCCCTCCTTCCATTTACCTAGAAGAGTTGAAATGCTTCCTATGGCAACTGGAAGAATGGAAACTTTTTTTTTTTTAAGAATGAGAAGGCACCATAGAGATCAAGTCTGACCTTTAATTCAACAAGCATTTATTAAATGTGCAAAGCCTGGTGCTGAAAACCTGCGTTTAAATCCTGGCTCTACCATGTACTCCCAGTGCAACTCTGGGAAAATTCAACCTTTCTGGGCTAAAATGTCTTCGTCTATGAAATGAAGGAGTTGGCCTGGATAACCTTTAAGGTTCTCACCTACTCCAAGCCTGTGGTCACGTGAAGCAGCCTCAGCAAGACCCGAGAAAAGTACCCAGTATATACTCAAGCATAGCTTCATTTCACAGATAAGGAAGCTGAGATTGAAAGAGGGGGACTTACCCAGCAAGTTAGCTGCAAAGTAGAAGCCAGAAGCTAGGTGGCCTAACTCCTGATCCAGGGTTTTACTGCACCATGATGGCTAGTTTCTTTCTAGATCCCAACCTGATGAAGACATAGATACATTAGAATATCAAATAACATTGAAAAATAGAGCTGGGAGATCTTAGCCTGAAACACTTAATTAGCTGTGTGATCCTGAACAATTCATTTAACCCCTGCCTTCCTCAGTTTCCTCATATATAAAATGGAATCATAATGGTATCTCCCCCAGGGTTGTTGTGATGATCAGATGAGATAATTTTGTAAAGACTTTGCAGACCTCTAAGTGCTATATAAATGCTAGCTGTTATCTTAGAAATTGGCTGGTCTAACCCATTTTCCAGAACAGATTATTTTGCAGTCTCTTTCCACCCCTCCTGACCTTCCCCTGCCCCCTCCCCTTTAGGAAGTGTAAACTTCCTAAGCATAAGGGCTGGTGTTTGTTTTTGGTCTTATTTTTTTAAATCTGTGTCCACACAGTTAGCAGATATTTAATAATTGTTACAAAACCCTCCTAGGATGGAAAGTTTAGCTGCAGAGTTGAAAGAGTAGCTTGGAGCTTCAGTTCTAGGCCAGAGAACAGGACTGAAAAACTGAGAGAAGAACTTGGGTTGCCCTGAGCTATTTATTCCAATCCAATTTGATTCTACAGCTGCCGAAACCTTTATGGAAGCTTCAGCACCTGGGCTTACACCTACAGCTTTTGTCAGGCCATGGAAAAGAATTTTACTACCTTGGACAGCGATCTGAGTGGGCAGCTCCTAAGGCAGTCCAGTTTGGAATTTTTCTAGTTGGGTCTTGTCAATACTGACACCGGAAGGTTTAGCAGGGAAAGGAATGGGCACTGAAGACTTTCCAGAAGAAGGAATGGAAACTTGGAGGTTATTTGGAGTGTGTCTGGATGACATGCAAATCCTATGCAAATGATGTCCAATTATGTTTGGCTTCCCACTGCTTTTCATGAGTCCGGTGACCTCTGCCTCCCTACACACAGGGAAGGACCAGCAGTGCTTGCCGATCATCATTATAGAGTCCAGTGAGTTTACTCTTGACCTGAAGTAAGGCTGCTGCTCGCCAGCCATTTCTAGGAACTGAAGCATCTCCTCAGCAGCTTCCAGGGGTCTACAGCTGCAAGGGGCTGATAACAGCCTGAATTTTCCCCTGGGAAGGCACATAACCCTTTTGTAATTAATTCTGCCAAGCTAGTCAGTGCCACTTAGTGTGGGCAATGCCCACCACAGGCTTGAGTGTGCCAACCTTGCACAGGGGGTGGGGGAAGGAAATGAGCCTGTCTCACACAAGGCAATGTCTCACCAATTCCTCAGACTGTGTGATAAGAAACTGAGACTCAAAGAGGGTAAGGACTCACATATGTAGCATGTTACATATCCCATATTTGAGTCTGTCTCTCCAACTCCAAGTATAGTGCTATTTCCACTATACCACACTTCGATCTGGAAAGATAGGAGGGTTGAAAAGCTAGATGCTCTCAGTCATCTGCTCCAAACTTCGTTTTACAGATGAGGAACCTAAGACCTAGGGAGTTTAAATGCCCCAGTTCATAGCTATTAAGCAGCTGAGTCAGTATTTGAACTCAGGACCTTGTGCCACCTCCTCTATGTGGAATAAAGCAAAGGTCCTAGAAGTGGTGGATGGTAGCAAGTTCACTGGACTTGGCATCAAGACACTTGAGTTTAAATCCTAGTTCAGGCACTAGCTGTGAAGCCTTGGGTCAGTCATTCAATCTCTCTGTGCCTCAGATGCATAATCTGTAAAATAAAAGGTTGCACTCTGATTGCAAAGGATCCCCTCCAGTTCTGATGATCTATGATTTTCGTTAGCTTCCAACCAGCTTAAGAAGATGCCACAAAGTCCAGGCACTTTACTTATAAGGTAAAGTCTTCTTGGACCCTTAATGCATATCAATTTTTACTCTGCACATAATTTTTTTACTTTATTTTATAACATTTCCAGGATGATATCAGATAACACTGGGGAAAGGAGTCATCCTTGCTTAATTTTATATTTACTGAGAAAGTTTTTGGTTTTTACAGAACTCAAAGAGGCTTGCTTCAGTATGGCTAGTGGAAAGCTCACTAGATCCTGAGGCCAGAAGAGCAAGGGTTCACATCTCAGCCCTGTCACTTGTTAACTATGTGCCTATGGGTCAGTCATTTTGATTTCTCAGCCTGGGGATAGCAATTTCAGAAGGTGGTTTTACAAGGTAGTTGTGAGGAAAAGCTTTGTAAATTGCCGTACACGTGTGAGCTAATTTCATTATCTGCTTTCCTAGTCCATAACAGATTGAAAGCAGGAATTAGAGGAGGTGGGGGGGGAGAGGGGGGGGTGAAGCAGGGAGGAGAGAGGAGAGGAAAGGGGAAGGGAAACTACTGGGAGGATGAGATGAAAAAAGGATAGCCAACAGCTCAAACAGGGAAAGGAGAGACAAAGAAGGTTGAAAAAGCAGATGCAAGAAATCTAAAAGCCTAGTGCCAAGTGTAGATGCCAACAGTCCTAAAGACACCTCAGTCATGCCCCAAGGCACCACAATATTAATTAAAATGAACACATTAGAAAAATCATGTGTAACACTTAGAATTATATTTGTGGGAAGGATTTTCTTTTTCTCTTACTGCCCTGACTAACACGACAATGAGTAATATTCATAATAATGACCCAGAATCATCAAAAAATGTCCCAGCTGTGTTCATTATGCCCTATTGGAAAAGGAAGAGAAGTCTCCTGCACATTTTGGTAATATTTCCATCAAAGTTGGAGCAAAAGAATAAACTTCAATTGCCTGGAAACTTCGCTTACTTGGAAATGCCAAATAAATGAGGTGACTGTATTCCATAGACTCTGGTGCTACAAGGCTTAGGAAAACGTACAGTCAAAGAACCTGGGTTCAAGGCTTGGCTTTGCCAATGGCTGGCCCTGTAGACCTAAGGCAAGTCACTTAATCTGTCTTTGAGCTTCTATTCCTTCATTTGGCAAGTCGGAATAATATCATTTTAACTATTTACTCATAGGGCAGAAGTGAGAATCAAATGAGATTCATATGTAAAGTACTCTAAAATGTAAATTGTCAATATTAATTATAACTAATCATAATAATATCAAATTTAATGGGAATTCTATAACAATATTAATTATAATTAATAGTTATAACTAATGTTTTATTATATTAAGTACAATATATTCTGATATAATATATGTGATGTATTATTCTTAATTATAATTAATATTAATTATAGCTATTAATTATAATTGTATTATGGAATACAAATACTATATTATAATTGTATAATATAATATAACATAATCACTTATAATTAATATCTAAAATTAGTAATATTAATTATAATTAAGAATAATAAAGCAGTAAGTGTCCAGTTATCTAGGGAGTAGCAAAGAAAAAGGACAGAACACTGTAACAGCAAGCACCCTAGCATACCCAGGATAGTTGCTAGCACAGGTTCTTTGATCTGTTTTTTTTTTTCTAAAGGAAAGCAATTCAAAAAGGGTTGACAATCTTAGTTTAATCACTTACCTAGTTCAGGGAGGTCAGCATCCTGAACTTCAGAAAATACAAACAGAAATTCCAAACAGACAAAAAATACAGAAAGAGAAAATAACACAATTCAATAGAAAGGGCTTCTAGCTGTCTGACCACTACATGCATACTTAGTTAGTTACCAGAGAGAGAAGCAGCAACATCTGGGTTTTGAAAGCCAGGGGGCTCAACAGCTACCCAGAATCTCATCTGGCCAAATCATGCAATTCTTCCCATAAGTGAACCCCAAAGCAAAACCTCACCTCAGAGTATATATAGCCTTCTCCAGGGTCAGAGGTCATCACAACCTTTGTGAGCCACTGCCTAATTACAAAGTAACAAAAGGTGTGGGCCTTCCTGAAAAACAAGCCTCCCCTAAGCAAAATTCTCCTGTTCGGCTTCAAGTGAGGGCAACAGGGAAGGGACAGGGAAGCTCTTTGAATTCCCTAGGACTATTAAGGGACAGGAAAGATCTTCAAATTTCCTTACCATTACAAGCACTAAACTTTGGAGTAGGAAGGGTTGGGTTCCAGTCCTGCTTCTAATGCTAACCGGTGTGACCTTGGACAAATAATTTGACTTCTCTGGGAGTCATCTGTAAAAATAAGTAGGCTGGACTATATGACTTCAGAGGTTCTTTCCAGCTCTTTATCTATGACCCTATGAACTATGATCTATGAAGTAGAAAACTTGGCAATCCAAAATAGATTCTTCCCTCAGAATTTTGGGCAATGGAGATTTCATTGTAAAACTCACATTCCTATAATAACTTTTAAATTTCCCTAAAGTGCTGTCACACTCACCATCTGATTCCATCCTTATAGTAGCCCTATGAGGGAGCACAGTAGGATTAACAGCCCCTTTTGGCAGAAGAGGAAACCAAAGCACAGAATACAGAAGCTGCTTGCTTAAGGATGCAAAGCAAGTCAGTGACAGGGCCTAGGCCCTAAGTAATAGTATTCTACAGCACACTGTTCCTGCATCTGGTGACCTCCCACCATCCCCATCAGTTAGCCTTCATTTGACAGATTTGTTAGCAATTTGGTTCCTGTATCCTTGTCCCCTACCCCTCTGCACAGAACTAATCTCAAGGGATCCTTCATCTCTCCACAGCACCTGGACTATAGTCCCCCAGCAAATGCTTCAGAGTGACCCTGCCTTCCTTCTAGAATTCACGTGGGAAAATGTCTACCAGTCAGTCAACAAACACCTATTCTGTGCCCTAAAGCATGAAAAACTACTGTGTGAATGACTATACACTGTATAGAGATTGTTCTTATTATTTGGGATCCCAAGGAGCAAAGGAAGAAAAGAAATTAGAGGAGTCAACGAGGGTGCACTGAGGGGCCAGAACTGAATGTTAGAGGAGAAAGGGACCTTGACACTTGGAGCATAGCATGTAGAAGTTCAGAACTGGTAGGAACCAGAACATAGAAGGTTGGAGCTGGGCTAACCAAATTCAGCCTAATTTTACAGAGATAACTTTGGCCCAGCAGGAAGGAAGGGAACAAGCCTTTGTTAAGTGTCTACTCTGTATAGCACACTATGCCAAACACTTGACAATATCTCATTTTATCCTCACCACTCTTAAGAAGTAGGTGCCATTTTATCTCCATTTTACAGCTGAGAAACTGAGGCAATCAGAGGTTAAGTGTCTGAAGCAGTATTTGAATTCATGTCTTCCATACTCCAGATTCACTGCTCTATTCATTACAACACCAGCTGCTCCAGACAGGACAGATTTGCAAGTTTCAGGAGCCGAACAAGAAACCATAGACTCCTCCAAGGAACCTACATCATCCTCAAGAAGGACGTGCAGTATATAGGAGAGAGTGTTGCATTGGAAAGCAGCTGTCCTGTAATGTGGTCCCTGCTCTGTCCCCAGTGTGTTCCATTCTTGCCAGCATGTCAGGCCCTAAGAGCTTTCTGTCCCTTTGGGAGCCTCAGACAGCTTTGAGCGGCTCTTAGGCTGTAGCCTGTGGCTTGCAGCCAGCCCCATGGGGTGAAATTCCAGCTCTAATATTCCTCTGATCACTGCCTAGCTTCCTCTAATTGGCCTCCAACAGGTCTAATTCTCTGATCCCCTGAGGAGCAGGGGCACTGAATTGGTGTCCCCTCCAAGTCTACTTAGCTGGTCAAAAGCTAGATGGGAGAAAGAAGCTCTTTAGCCCAAAATATGCCAGATGGCCATATCTGGGGTAAGATCCCCTCACTCAATAATTCTGGGTTGTGGTTTTCACATATGGATCCCCTAAATAGACTACCTCATATTCAAGGGTAGGCCTGCATCCACTCAGAACTTTATTATGAGCCTCCACCGGTGCATGTACTCTTTCAATTTTTACTTTTTTTCAATGAACTATTATCCCCACCCCAAAGTGCATTTGTATGAAACTCTCTCCTTATTGGTGGAGATCAGTGTCTCACTTTTTCCTATAGCACAAAAATCTATTTTTTCTCCTTCCAATATCTCATCACATTGGAAAAAAAAAACAAAACCCTGTAACAAATGTGCCCAACCAAGGGTGGCTAGGTGGTGCATATCCGGCCTCAGACACTTAACACACACACAAACAAAAAACTAGCCGTGTGACCTTGGGCAAGTTACTTAACCCCAATTGCCCTCCAAAAGACAAAAAAAAAAATGTGCCCAACCAACCAAAACCAATTCCTGAACTGAGCATGTGCAAAAAAATATGCCTCAATATGGGATATCAACCTGAAGAGGAGGGTAGCATGCTTCATCATGTGTCCTCTGGAATCCTGGGTGCTCAGAGTTCTTAAGACTTTCAAAATGATTTATATACCCAATGTTGTCATTATTGTATAAACCATTCTCTTGGTTCTGTTCACCTCACTCTTATTTATTCTTGCAGATCTTCCTAAGCTTCTTTGAAAACATCCCTTCCATAATTTCTTATTGCACAATAGCATTCTATTAAATCCATATACCATAATTTGTTCAGCCATTCTTTAATTAATGCATATCTCTTTAGTGTCCAGTGCTTTGCTACTACAAAAAAGTTTCTATAAATATTTTTATGCATATGGGTCCTGTTCCTCTTTCTTTGATCTCTTTGCAGCCATTTGTGTTTACTCCTACTAGTCAGCTGAATGTCACAATTAGTTTAAAGCAAAGACATTTAAAGAAATAGCATAATAAGAAAAGTAACAATAGAATATTTCATCCTTAAATCATGAGACATGTTCTCTCATGACTGCACACACTATGAATGGGAGGATGGCTCCACCTAGGAGCACATATGGATGTACACATAAGACCATATGTTGCCAGAGCACATCTATAGAAGGGCACATACTTTTGGCCAGGGCATGTGCACCCACCGGTGGAGGCATGGATTTTTGATGCTGCTGGATCATTGATGTTTCCTGGTGATTTCACTGCACTACTTCTGCTGGTCTGATATGGTGGGCAAGCTCTGTCAGGCATGCAATTTTGGCCTGGTGTATGGCTTAGCATGTAGTCTGCTGGGCACTGCTGCCTGCTGGTCTCACATGGCTGCTGCTAAACAGTGTTTCAATTATCCCATGGTTGGTTCTAGATGTGACATCATTAGGTATGATGTTATATAGAGAATTTATCTATGCTTATAGTTTCTGGCTCCTGGCCTTAGCTAGGATGCTACCTTTTCCTCCTCTGAGGAAGTGTAGAGGATTCTGCCATCTCTTTTAGCATAGCTTTCAGAAAAACAGAGCCCTCACATACTCTCTCTATCAGATTAGGGAAAAGTCTGAGTTGCTACTTCCTACAGAAGAACTTGTCAGTTCTCAGAACCTAAGCTATGGTAGGCTTTTCCTCTCCAAAAGGAGAGTCTTGTCTCCAGGGTCCAAGGTTTTTGAATAGAGTAGCAAGTCAGCTAATCCACTGTGTATTTTTTAATATCCTATGCACCAAAGGCAGGGCCTCTGCCCCAAGCCTCTTGCTGACTTAGAGCTAGAAAGACCTTATAACTCCCACTCATTTTCTGATTGTCTTTCTGTACAGAATCATTTTATTTTATTTTTTTAAGCAATTGGGGTTAAGTAACTTGCTCAAGGTTACACGGCCAGTCATTATTTATGTGTGGGTGCTCATTTTCTGAGGCCAGGACCCATCCCAGGTCATCCCGACTCCGGGGCTGGCGCTCTTACTCACTGTGCCACCTAGCCGCCCCGACAGAATCATTTTAAATGTTTCACTTTCAACAAATCTCCAAGGGCTGTCTTTCTGTCTGGATGTGCTGCCCTGACTCCCTCCAACCAGTTTTCTCAATTCTAATATCCTCTGTATGGTCCCACGGAAATGAATGGGAGGTAGGAACCCTTCAGGAGCTGCTTCAGCAAGTGTCCTCTACCTCACTCACCTTAATCCTTTGTTCCAAATTTCCACTTTTATTGTATACATAATAAACCTTTCCTATGTTCAATCAGTATATAGCTAAC
This sequence comes from Gymnobelideus leadbeateri, assembly GCA_011680675.1. Lineage (NCBI taxonomy): Eukaryota > Metazoa > Chordata > Mammalia > Diprotodontia > Petauridae > Gymnobelideus > Gymnobelideus leadbeateri. The sequence goes on along the minus strand of WOXC01003840.1, from coordinate 381,346 downwards.
TAAGTGCACGTAGTAATGTACCATGCCCTGTGCTAAGTGCTGGGGATACAAAGGAATAAAAAGAAAGCACCTGCTTTCAAGGAATTGAGAATCCAATGGGCAAGACAACAAACAGACAGATATGTACAAACAAGCTACCGGATAAATGGGGAATCGTTAAAAGGGAAAAGGCATCAGAATTAAGAGGAGTTGGGAAAGCCTTTCTGTAGAAGATGGTGTTTTAGTTGGGACTTGAGGGAAGCCAAGAGAACCAGTAGAGATGAGAATGGAGAGCATTCCAGAAATGGAGGAACGTTAGAGAAAAGGCCTCAAGCTGAGAGATGGAGTATCTTTTTGTGGAGCAGCCAGGAGGCCAGTGTCACTATATCAAAGATAAAGGGAGGGGTGAAGATATTAGAAGATTAGAAAAGGGGAAGCTGGAGAAGGTCTGAGTTATAGAAAGCTTTGATTGAACAGAGAATTTTGTATTTGATTCTGGAGGTGATAGGGAACCACTGGAATTTGTTGAGTAGCTATGTGACATGGTCAGACCTATGCTTTAAGAAAAGCACTTTGAATAGAGGATAGATTGGAGTGGGAAGAAAACTAAGCAAGCAGACCCACCAGCCATTGTAATAGTCCTAGGGTGAGGTGATGAGGGCCTGCACCAGAGTGGTGGCAGTGTCAGAGGAGAGAAGGGGGTGTATTGGAGGGATGTGCAAAGATGAGATTGACAGGCCTTGGCAACAGGTTGGATAGTGAGGAGGCAAGGATCACATCCAGGTTTCGAGCCTTGGGGGGACTGATGGTGTTGCTCTCAATAGTTGGGGGGAGGATTTAAGAGGAAAAGATAATGGGTTCAGTTTTGGACATGATGAGTTTGAGATGTCTACTGGACATCCAGTTTGGGATGTCGGAGAAGCGTTGGAGGTCAGCAGAGAGGTTAGGACAGGACAGGTAGATTTGAGAATCATCAGTATAGAGGTGTTTAAATCCATTGGAGCTGATGAGATCACCAAGAAAAGTAGTGTAGAGGGAGAAGAGAAAAGGGTCTTTCCCTAGTCACTAGTAAAGTAACTCCATCCACTAGTGTTCCTGGGGCAAAATAGGGGCTGCAAGGTCAATTACTAGGCCCTGGGGTCATCAATAGAAAGAAGGGACAGCCTCCTTTCTCCTTCCTTGCCCCCCACATGGCTTTAAACAACTAAAGTCAAGTAAATCATGGAGGAGGGAATGGTCCTAGGGAGGGAGGACACCGGGTCTCCCCTGCACTTATGAGAGTTGGTTCCTTTGCTGTTTGGGATCCTTCATCAAAAGTTACTGGGGCCGAGGTGGCTAGGTGGTGCAGTGAATAGAGCACCAGCCCTGGAGTCAGGCAGACCTGAATTCAAATCTGACCGCAAACACTTAACACTAGCCATGTGACCTTGAGCAAGTCACTTAGCCCCAATTGCCCTGCTTTCCCTCCTCCAAAAAGCAAAAAAAAAAAAAAAAAAGTTACTGGAGTATTCTACTGGGTTATTGGAGCTGTTTCCAGAGATCAAATTCCTGAAACCCCTGAGAAGGCCTTGGCATAGTAGAAAGGGCACTGTACTTGGACTCAGGAGATTTGGGTTCCAATTCTGGCTACTCAACTTACCAGCAATATGAGCATGTGCAAGTCACCTGAACTCACAGGGTCTCAGTTTCCTTACATATAAAATGGGCATAAGAATCCTTGTATGATTTAATTCACATGGTTTAGTTTGAAGAAAGCACTTAATATATCTTAAAGCTGATAAAAGTATGAGCTGTTGTGATTGCCTTGGTTTTTTAATCCCCTCATTCCTGATTTGGGTGTCACAACCTACCCAGGAGGAAGATGTGACCAGGCTCTTCAGGAATACCTAGAATGATTTCCAGTCCCAGAGAGAAACACCTATCCCTTCATCACATAACCCATGTTGCCCTTAATGCAATCATGTCAGCGGAGGATGAAATGTGAAGTAGAAAAGCAATTACCAAGTCAATCCCATGGCTGATGGGGAAGTGTTAAAGGATAGGGTCAGAGTGCCTGGCTAGAGTGATTTCCTGTCTGTCTGGCTAGTAAATCTTGGTGGGAAGGGATCAATTCTTCTCCCTAACTAACCGTCTTTCTTCTCCAGGCTCATTTCCTCTCCATCACTTTGGTTGTCAAATGATTTCATTGCTCACCAGGGTTGGGGGGCTCCTGGGAGAGGAACCTGGCCAATGGCGAAATTTGCAGCATTATCTTTTAGTGGCCTCTTCCAGGACCAAGGATGCCCCTCACTTGGGCCTTTGTCTCCCATTTTCCCCAACAAAACTCCCTACACTTTGTTCAGTCTTTTCAAGGGGCTTACTCTATTAAAGTCAACCTGATAAATTCATCTGTAAATAAAACAATATCAACTTAAATACTATTGCTAACTAATAATAACTGACATTTACATGTTTCTTTAAGGTTTTAAAGTGGTGTCATCCTTGTGACCATCCTTTAAGTTAGGTATTGAAGTATTATTTAGGGCAGCTAGGTGGTCCAGTGGATTGCTGGGCCTGAAGTCAAGGTGACTCATCTCCCTGAGTTCAAATCTGGCCTCAGACTCTTACCAGCTGTGTGACCCTGGGCAAGTCATATAACCCTGTTTGCCTGGAGCTGGAGAAGGAAATGACAAACCACCCCAGTATCTTTGCCAAGAAAACTCCAAATGGGGTCACAAAGAGTCAAGCATGACTGAAAACAACTGAACAACAAGTAGCATTTTATTATATTGCCCCATTTTATAGATGAAAAAGCTGGAGCTTGAAGAGACGATCTACCCATTATCATACAACTATTAAATGTCAGGAGTGGGATCTGAACCCAAGGCTTCTTAACTCCAAATCCAACACTTTATATGTTCTACTTTGCCTATGTGGGATTGTGTGATAATGGGTGACAATGGATTAGTATCTGCCTCTAACTGTGAATGTTAGAGCTGGATAGAATCTTTAAAACAAAGGGTCCTAAGAGGCAGACCTAGTAGGAACTTTAGAGACAGTGGTGATGATGGTGATGGTGATGGTGATGATGGTGATGATGATAAATAGCAGTATTTATAATATCCCTTCAAGGTTTGCAAAACACAGCAACCCCATGGGTAGCTGATATTATCATCCCCATTTTATAGATAAGGAAACTGAGGCTGACAAAAATCAAGTAGTTTGCCCAGGGGTCACCCAGCTGGTGAGTCTCAAAGGCAGAATTTGAACTCGGAGCTCCCTGACTCTGAGTACAGTACTATATCCACCATGTCACCTAGTCTAAGCTAACCTAATTTTGCAGAGGAAGAAAGTGAGATCCAGAATTAAGTGACTTACCCAAGGTCATACAACTAGGCAGTAGCAAAGCTAGAATTTGAACCAGTGAATGACTTCAAAGCTAGTGTTCTTATACTATGGGAGAGGGGAGGGAATAAACATTTCTATAACACCTAACATATGCCAGGCACTGTTGTGCTAAGTACTTTTACAAATGTTCAATTCAGTTCTCACAACCCTGCAAGGTAGGTGTTATTATTATCCCCATCTTACAGTTGAGGAAACAGAGGCAGACAGGTTAAGTGACCTGCCCAGGATCACATAGCTAATAAATGTCTGAGGCTGGATTTGAACTTAAGTCTTTCTAACTCCGTGACCAGAGTTCTATCTACTACAACACCATGCGTCAATGCTGGAAATGATACTGAAATTGGACCATAGAATGTTAGAACAGGAGGGGACCTTAAGGACCATCTGTTATGACTTTATTTTGCAGAAATGGAAACTAAGGCTGAGTGTCTTGCAGAAGACCCCACAGCTAGTAAGATATTTGCATTTTAATATGTAAAAAAGACTGGAACTCTAAGCATCAGCATAAGAACAGGGGAAGTTACTTTAGGGGTAGGAGAGTCCTCAAATCAAAGCATGTTTTTGACCTAACTCTACTTAAGATGAGGAAGAGAACTATATAGACCAAGGAGCAAAAAGGAAACACTGTGGCAGAAAGTCCCAGGCTCTTGGAAGGTTTTTTGGAGGGGGTTGAGGGGGGAAGTGGAGAGGGAGGGATATCATCAATGTCAATAAATCAGTAGGAAATTTATTATCTCCCTGAATAGAGCATGGGTCTGGAGTCAGGAAGTCCTGAGTTCAAATTCTGTTTCTAATGCATACTTGTGGCAAATCACTTAATTTGGCAACCTTGGTTTCCTCATCTGTAAATTGGGGATAATTAAGCACATCTGCCTGACAGGTTGCTGTGAGGATCAAATGGGATAATATATATAAAGAAAGTGCTTTGAAAACCTTAAAGAGCTATAGAAATACTAGTTGTTATTTTAAAAATTCAAGTGGGGGCGGCTAGGTGGCGCAGTGAGTAAGAGCGCTGGCCTCGGAGTTGGGATGACCCGAGATCGGATCCGGCCTCAGAAAATGAGCACCCACACATAAATAATGACTGGCCGTGTAACCTTGAGCAAGTTACTTAACCCCAATTGCTTAAAAAAAAAATTCAAGTGAATGGGGTCTAAGAGGTGATAGGAGTTCTAGGTCTGGAGCTTGGGAGAGAAGTCAGGGCTAGAGAGAGAAGTTTGGGAGTTGTCCCCAAAGAAGTGATCACTGAAGCTGTGGAAATTGATGAGACAAAGCATCAATCAATCAATAGACATTTTTAAGCACTTGCTATATGCCAGGCACTGTGCTAAATCCTGAGAACACAAAGAGGCAGAAGACAGTCCCTGTTCCCAAGGAGCTAAACTCTAATGGGAGAAACAAAGTGCAAGCAAGTACATACAAAGCAACCAATATACACTATAAATAGAAATAATTAACAGACAGAAGGCACTGAGGTTAACAGGGATTAGGGAAGCCTTGTAGAAGATGGGATTTTAGTTTAGATTTAAAGGAAGTTAGGGAAGTCAGTAGTCAGAGTGGAAAAGGGAGAACATTCCAGGCATGGGGGGAGGGGACAGAGAAAATGCCCCAAGTGGAGATCTGGAAAGTCCTCTTTCTGGAGCAGCCAGGAGGCCAGTGTCACTGAATCAAAGGGAAACAGAAAAAAGTTGAAGGCAGAACCTGAAAAAAGCACCACAAGTAAAGAGGTGGGGAGAAGAGGGAGACAGGAAAATGGCTGGAGAATTAGGAGAGAAATAGAAAGCATGCTTATCCAATTTGCTGATGTCACCAGTCTGGGAAGAGAGCTAGAAGACTGGGCAGCAGAATTAGAATTTGGGGAAAGATTGCCAAATTGGAGTATATCTATAGGAGGGATAGTGAAGGCATTAGAAACCTTCTGGGCCAGGTTCACTTGAAGGGACTAAGAATGGTTAACATAGAGAAGAAAACCTGTGGGGGCACAAAAACTGCTTTTAAGTCTTTGTGTTACATGGCTCCAGAGAGGAACAGGAAGGGATAGGAATAAGAGCATGCGCAGAGAGGCTGACATTGGTAGGAAGGGTCATCTTTTTCTCAGAAACTGGAGCAAAGAAAGAGAAAATGGCAGGTGACAGAGCTAGGTCTTGAATTATTAAGAGAGAGCTCCATTGTCTTAGTAAAGTAGGAGTAGAAGTCCTTTGCCAAGAGGAATGTAGAAGGTATTATTGGAGACTCAAAGAGAGAAAGAATCTGGAATATCTGATCTTAAGGCAAAGACAGAGACAAACAGAGAGAAGAGGTGGAAACTGAGAGACAGAGACAGACTGTCAGAGAAAATTAAAAGGATTGCTGTGTAACAGTGAGGGCCCACTTAAAATTAGATAAATATAGCAGATCCAACCAAAATGATTGCATGGCTTTCTCTAGAAGTATTCAGGAGCACCCAAGTAAGCTATGGGGTAGCTTATGTTTGGGATTGGCAAAACTTTACTGGCAAAATGAAGCAGGGGCATGGGTAAATGACTGTATAGTGAAACTGATTAACCATGGGATCAAGACTGTGAAATAAGGAAAGTGAAACCAGAATATCACTGATGGACTGGAAAAGTAGAGAGAGGTGGAGAGACTCTAGATCATAGTGAGAATGAAGATAGGTTTAGGGAAGGGGTGAAGCAAGGGAAGAGATGGAAAGATAAGATATTATGATCATCAAGAGAAACTTCTGAGTGCTAGATCATGGAGGTAGCAGAGTTATAAGTTATGGTAAGATACAGCCATAGAGCCATACAGCCATAGAGATACATCTCTATGGATGGCTGAGGTAGAATGAAAGTACAGGCTATGGGAGTTGAGGAAGTTGATGAACTGGGAAATTATGATGTTTCAGAGGACATTAATGTCTCCTGTATTGGGGGCTGGAGTTAGTGCAGAGAAAGACTTCAAGTCAGAACTGGACTCTTTAAGAAAAGAGAATGACCAATAGATATTTGCAACAAAGTTCTGGACTGGGTGGTATAGATGGATGGTAGGGCCTCAGAGGAAGACAGATAGCTGAACAATGGCAGCAGAAAATGATAGGGAAGAGCAAGGATTACATCCCTTCTTGTTCCTGGCTCATTTGGTTCAGAGACATAAGAGAAAGATTATGTGGTACTGGAAAGTATGGTCAGGGATGTAGTAGCTTTGGGAGACAGTCACATTTCCAATAACACAAAAGGATGGTAGGTTGGAAACTGAAGAGACCCGGGATGAAGGGGAGGAATTTGTCACCAGTGATAGAGGATGACAATGAAAATGGAGAATATAAAAAACGAGGGGGTGAGTGAACAGTGTCAAATCCTGCAGAGGGCTCAAGGAGGTTGGGGACTAAGAAAAGGCCATTCAACTCAGAAGTCAGATCACAGGGGGTGGAAGATTGAGTGGATGCTGAGGAAATATACATATCAAGTTTAGGCAGTATTGGCAGTGGAAGGAAGAAGAGAAATGTATTTGAGAAATGTAAGGGAAAGGGAAAGGTTTTGTTTTTTGTTTTTTAAGAGAGGGAAGATCTGAGTATATTTGTAAATGGGAGAAGGAAGGTGGAGAGAGAGAGAGAGAGAGAGAGAGAGAGAGAGAGAGAGAGAGAGAGAGAGAGAAACACTGCATCTGGATTTCAGCAAGCCATCTGACAATATCTCACAATATCCTTGTGGACAAGATGACTAACTCAGAACCAACCCAAATACAAACATGGAGCTTACTGGATAGATGTCAATTGGTCATAGGTAGATTGTCTGTAGGGAAGTGCCACAGGGCTCTGTGGTATTTTTATTAAAGTCTTGGATGTAGATATAGATGACATGATTACCAATTTTGTTGATAACATGAAATATATGGGGATGGATAACAATATGATCAAATTAGGAATCCAAAAGATCTCCACAGACTGGAGCAATGGGCCAAATCTAACAAGGAAATTTATATAGATAAGAGTACAATCTCTCATTTGGGTTTGGATAATTGACCATACAAGCATAGGAAAGAATATATATAGTTAGGTTGGAGTTCATGTAACAAAGACTTGAGGGATTTTGAGAGGCAGTGTTTTATGATAGAAAGTATGCTTGATTTGCAGTCTGAGACCCAAAGTTAAAACCCTAGCTGTGTGATTTTGAGCAAATCACTTCTCTGGGTCTCAATTTCCTCATCTGTAAAATGGGAGGGGGAGATTTGAAATTGGATGCCTTCCAAGGTCTCTTCCATTTCTAGAGACAACACCATGCTCAGCAGCTAATAGAGCTAACGTGACTTTAAGCTGGGGTAACGGGGGCTCCTTCCCCTTGGAGGCCCTCTGGAAGTGACTGAGGGTGCATCTGTCAGGGATGGTAAAAGATTAGTGCTTCAGGTATTGGCCTAGGTGACTTCTGAGGTCCCACCCAATTCTGACATTCTATGAGAGCGGGAGCAAAAGGAACAAGGTCCTAGAGAACACAGGAAAGTTTGTAATGGAGGGCACATGCATGGGTAAGGAGGAAAGACATCTAGTCTCTCACCTGATCCCCATTGTCTCTCATCAGTGGAGTGTGGATACTCTTACAAAATGGTCTGACCTAGACTAATCGGGGGCAGGGGAGAAGAGCAATTCCTAGCTTCTTCCCTCTTTTTATGAAGCCTCTACCTTTCCTAGACCTGAAAACTCAGAACCAGTTGGGGATGCAGACCTGGAGAGCAGTGATGGAGGATTGGGGGTCCAGTTTAAGCAGGGGTCAGAGACTGGGGAACAGGAACAGAATATCAATGAATATGGATTTCCTGTGCTCACTTCACATTTATACATATATTTTGATATATGGTATACAAATCTTCAGGCTTACGTGTCTGGTTTCCCTGGTGGACCAAGAGTTTCCTGAGGTCAGGGAACATTGTCGCTTTCTTCTCTGGTCCCCTCACCACCATTCTCAGTGTGCCAAAGATAGTTTCCTATGTATAAAAGGTGCTAGATCACTCTTGCTGATCTCAGAGGTAATGGAGTCCTCAGCAGGTGCTCCTCCTGCGGGGGAAGACCCCACAGATCCATCCCAGAATTCCCAAGGTGATCAATTCATATGAAACTCTGCTTCTAGTCCATACCCATCTCCCACCTTCCAGAAGCTTTAAGCATAGCAATGAAATGATTAGGGATGTGTTAGCTATGTGACAGCAAATAAGTTATCAGCCTCTCTGGACCTCCATTTTCTCACTTGTGAAATAGAAGAGGCAGTATTATAGTGAGGAAAGTGCCAGGCAGGACCTGAGTTCAAATTCTGACTTTACCTCTTCCTGGTCTTGTGACCATGAGCAAGTCACCCATCCTCTCTGGGTCTAGACCCTTCATCCAAGAAAAGGGGAAGAATGACATTTTCCATGCCTACCTCATAGAATGATATTTTCCATGCCTACCTCCTGTGGGGAAAGTGCTTTGTAAACCTTAAAGTGCTATAGCAATGTGATTTAGAGTGGTATCAATGAGAAGATTGAACTAGGTGGCCTCAAAGGATCTTGTAAACTAAAATTCTGTGATTTTATGTTGTAGGGTATATAGGGGAGGTCAGAAGTGGAAGAGATTAGAGACACAGAGACTAGTTAAAAGGCTACTGAAATCATCCAGGCATGGGGCAATGAGAGCCTAGACCAGGCTGATGGCAGCAGGAACAAAAAGAAGGGGATAGATGTAATCATAACTCACATTTATATAGCACTTTGAGGTTTATGAAGAGACATTGAAAAGGGGGGAAAAGATATTTTGAAAGAAGAAACTTAGTTTCCTTTTTTTTTTGACAGAGTGACTAGACTTGGAGACTAGGAGAATGCTGTAGACAGAATGTATCTTGATCTTAGCAAAACATTTGACAAAGTCTTTGATGTTATCATTGAGGGTAAGATAGAGAAATACAGCTAGGAGGATTCCACACTGGGTGAAGAAGTAGACTTCCAAGAATGCCAGTGATTAATGCGTCACTGTCAGCCTAGAGGGAGATCTCCAATGGCATACTGAAGATGTCCAAGGCCTGACTGTCAAATTTGGGGATGACGAAGCTGGGAAGGCTAGCCAAGACAGAATCAAGAGGATTAGAGTTGAATTTCCAAAAGATCTTGACAGGCTGGAAGGCTGGTCTGAAACCCACAGAATGAAATTTACATTTCTATATAAAGTTCTGCTTGTGCTGTATGTAGATGGGGTGGGAGGGAGAACCAGTTGTAAGTAAAAGATAGGGAGAGACAGCAGCTCCTCTGAAGATGACCCAGGATTTTTTTGTTGTTTTTGGACCACCAGCTTAAGTTGAAATGTCAATGTCAGATGAGGAAATAGTAGTATCTGCCCTGCTCTGGAGCTACCCTCTAATTCACATTTGTGGGTTGTTCTCCCAGGAGTGAGAGGCACCTCCAGGTTCAAGGTATTCTGTGGGTCTACACAGATGAGGCGTTTATGAGCCCCAATCAATGTTTTTGCTTTTACAAATCAGCTAGTAGAGAGAGTAGCTCAAAGCAAAGGCATGGTAGGTACAATAGCTATAAAAACTTTCTTACCTCTCCACAAAAGTGAAACACACTTTTCTACAACTACTACCACATCAGTGCGGAGAGTGGACACATCTTTGATGTATACCAAACAGAAAGTCATATATGTCAAATGAAAAAAAGCTTGTCAAATGAAAAAAAAACCATTAAATATAGGAAAACAAAATAAAACAGGTAGTTAAATTCAAAGTTCATTTTCAACACTCACAAAAAGTTGTAAAAATAAACCTAATGTGATATCCACCCAAAGAAATAATTTTTCAGGGGTGTGGGAGTTGATAGTCCCATAAGAAGAAGCATGGTGTGGCAAAAAAAAAGTGGTGCTGAAAAGTTTGGAGTCAGAGTAATTGAGCTGAAATCCTGCTTCTCCTCTTTGTTAGCTGTGTGACCTTGGAAATGTCACTTAAGCTTTGTGAATATCAGTTTTCTCATCTGCAAAAGAAAGGAGTAGATTAGACTAAATGATTACTAAAGTTTCTTCCAGCTCAAAGTATCACAGCAATGTTAGCTCTGAGAGCAGAAGTGGGACCAATGGGTGAAGGGATTCCAGCTCAAGGTCAGGAAGGACTTCCTAGCAATTAGAGCTGTTAAACAATGGGATGAGTTGTCTTACTGGTAATGAGCTCTCTCATCACTGGGAGTATTCAAGCAGAGGACAGATGGAAGGATGACTATTTGTCAGGGAGGTAGAGGATTTTCTGTATTGAAGGAAGTGTTGGATTAAATGACAGTTGAGGTTCCTTCTAATTCTGTCATTCTAGGGTGTGACAGATTAGGTTTAGGATTAAAGGAGAGACAGAACAGTGAAGTGGAAAGCACACTTAACTGGGAGGAAAGAGATCTAGATCCAAGCCACAGTTTAACTGCTAATTCACTGGGTGATCTTGGGTGAGTCAAGTCCCCTCTGTGGGCCTCAGTTCCCTCTTTTGTTCAATGAAAGTGTCTGACTAGATAATATATTAAATCCCTTTCAATCATAAAATAACTAAGGTGAGTTAAAGATGATTACCAGGATATCAGATTTGGTAATGAGGAAGTTACTGGTGTCTTTCAAAAGAGCATTATGCTAGAGGAAACTAGAGTGGGCTCAAATCAAAAGTAAAGGTGAAGGAGGTGTTAGCCTTGACAAGGAGAAGGGCTCACATCGCCCTCTTAAATAGAAGTAGGGAAAAGAATGATGGATGCAGAGACAGGGAAGTTATCGCCAAGATCATGCTTACATCTCCATGGTAGTTTTTTTATGTAGTACCTCCCATATGGAGAGATCAGTTGCCTGTGAAGTGTTATTTGGGGAGGTTCCACAAAAGCCTAACATACCCCTGTAACCTTGAGCAAGTTACTTAAACCCAATTGCTTAAAAAAAAAGCCTAACATGCTTGGAAACTTCTCCTCCAGTCAAACACCCCAAATGGTACCATGAGTCAGTCAGTCCTTTGGATTAAACAGTGCTTTCTTTCTGCCTTCCTCTGCCTAGTAAAAGGAAATACTTTAAATACTTAACATAGTATACTTCACTCATAGTAGATAATTAATAAATATTTGTTGAATGATAGTAACAATGTTTATAACACATTTCCATTATTTTTCACAAAGTACTTTTCTCACTTCAACCCAGTGAAATAGTATGATAGGAAAGAAAATGGATCCATGGAAAAAATGCTGGATCTGGATTTAGAAGACTTGGGTCTTCTATCAGTTCTTCCACTTACTACCTAAATCACCAGGGAGATTGCTTTACCTCTTCAGGCCTCAGTTTCTTTCATCTGCAAAATAAAGATGTTGAACTGGGTGACTTCTAAGGTCCATTCCAGTGCCAACTCTCTGACCACCATTTTAGAGGAGAAGGAGCTGAATAGGTGATTTGTCCAAACATCACATAGTTAGGAAACATGGAAGTCAAGGTTCAAATTCAAGTCTTTTGATTTTCAGGCATTCTCTAATTCTATTATAGTTGGATAAATTAATTTATCAGATCAGCAAGTGGTGTAGAAGGGATGTTAGCAGCTCTCCACTAAATGTGTGACCTTGAGCAAGGTCCTTCCCCTCTCTAGGTGAGATTCTATTTATAAAATGAGGGGTGTTGGATTTGACTTCGAGTTCTAACATCTTGTGATTTAATCAAAAGAAAGATCCCTCTTCTTGACCAGAGGGGACTTTTTCTAGGTAGACAAAGAGTGCTCAAATAAGGAAGTCCCTAACACATAAAGTTATAGAATTGACAAATGTTAAGTGTGGAAGAGATCTTGGAGAGTTAGTCCCAACCCTTTCATTTTAAAGACCCAGAAAAGGTAAGTGACTAACTGCCACAAAATTATAAAGCCAGGATTTGAACTCAGGGCTTGTGCTTCCTCTCTTCCTCATGGCAGAACCCAGAAGGGAAAAACATGTAGGAGTTTGGTGGCTGTGGTAAGAATAATTTCAGCTGGAAACTGAGGGCTTGTCATCTGTCATCATGGCCCTGACCTGGGGCACTCTGAGAAAGAATCCTTCATTGAAAAAGAGGATGGGGAGTGGAGTCAAGGTGGTGGAGTAGAAATGGGACTTCCACACGGCTCCAGCTTCCACCTTCCCCAATTCATGTAAAAGGTGACTCTGAACAAACTTTGGAGCTACAGAACCCACAAAATGACACAGAGATGCTAACCTCCCACTGAGGACAGCCTGGCAGGCCGGCAGCAAGTGGCCAGCACAGCACTCTGGGAGCCAACCCCAGCCCTGCATGAGCCTAAGGTTTTATCCCCAGGGCAGCCTGACTAGCCACTGGCTGGAGGGACTTCAGAACACCAGCAACTGTGATGGTTTCCAGAATTATCAATCCATAGATGCTAAGGACAAAGAGAGAGGTCAGTACAGTGTGGACTTTGGGATCCAGTAGTTTGGGAGTGCAGTCAGCCTTTATCCCCTGGGGGGAGAAGTGACTGAGGCACAGCAAAGTGCAGCCACAGCCATGTAGCAGCTTCAGCTCCTGGCCTGAAGATTGTAGGGGTACCAAGAGACCAGTCTGAGGGGTAATTGCTCTTGCTTTAACCTGCTTGGATCTAGATTGTGGTCTAGGGTGGAGGTCCTGGGGTGTGTGACCAGCTTGCCAGAGTGTGTGGAGGCTTCAGAGAGGGCACCCAACTAATACCTTCGGCAGCTGAGAAAACCCCAGGGATTGGGACAAAGCTCCCCTGTCTGGTAGCAGAGTCCTACTGTGGCAAAAAGCCCAAAAGCCAAGTAATTGAGTGGCAAAATGAGCATGCAAAGGAAGCAAACCAAGAAGAACAATCCAATTTTACACTCCTATTTTGGGGACAAAAAAGATCAAAGCATGGAACAGGAGGAACACAATGAAGTCAGAACTCCTGCACCAAAAGCTTCCAAGAAAAATATGAGCTTGTTACAGGCCATAGAGGACCTTAAGGATTTTGAAAACCAAATAAGAGAAGTGGAGGGAAAATTGGGAAGAGAAATGAGAAAGATGAAAAAAAATTATGAAATTAGAGTCCACAACCTGACTGAAAAAAATAACACTTTAAAAATAGACTAACTCAAATAGCAAAAGAGGCTCAAAAAGACAATGAGGAGAAGAATGCCTTAAAAAGCCAAATTTGCCAGATAGAAAAAGAATCTCAAAAACTCACTGAGGAGAATCATTCCTTCAGAATTAGACTGGAGCAAATGGAAGCTAATGACTTTATGAGAAATCAAGATACTATTAAACAGGGTCGGCTAGGTGGCACAGTGAGTAGAGCACCGGCCCTAGAGTCAGAAGGACCTGAGTTTGGATCCAGCCTCAGACACTTAACACACACAAACAAAAACCTAGCTGTGTGACCTTGGGCAAGTTATTTAACCCCAATTGCCCTCCAAAAAGCAAAAAAAAAAAAAAAAGATACTATTAAACAGATCTAAACAAATGAAAAAATAAAAGGCAATGTGAAATATCTCATTGGGAAAACCACTGACCTGGAAAATAGATCCAGGAGAGATAACTTAAAAATTATTGAACTACTTGAAAGCCATGATCAAAAAAAGAACCTAGAAATCATCCTTTAAGAAATTCTCAAGGAAAATTGCCCTGATGTTTTAGAACCAGAGGGCAAAATATAAATCGAAAGAATCCACAGATCACCTCCTGAAAAAGATCCTAAAAAGAAAACTCCTAGGAATATTATAGCCAGGTTCCAGAATCCCCAGATCAAGGAGAAAATATTACAAGCAGCCAGGAAGAAACAATTTCAATATTGTGGAAACACAATCAGGATAACAGAGGATCTGGCAGCTTCTACACTGAGGGATCAAAGGGCCTGGAATATGATATTCCAGAGATCAAAGGAGCTGGGATTAAAACCAAGAATCACCTACCCAGGAAAACTGAGTATCATGTTTCAGGGGAAAATATAGTCATTCAGTGGAATAGAAGACTTTCAAGCATTCTTGATGAAAAAACCAGAGTTAAATAGAAAATTTGACATTTAGATACAATAAACAAGAAAAACATGATAAGGTAAAAAGGGAAAAGAAATCATAAGGAGTGTATCAAAGTTGAACTATTTACATTCCTACATTGAAAAATGATAATTGTAACTTATGAAGCTTTTCTCAGTATGAGAATTATTGAAGAGAATAGAAATGTATGTATACACACACACACACATAGATATGTATGTCTATATAGGAGGGTATATGGGCATATGAATACATATATGAGTGTGTGTATATGTGTACATGTATACATAGATAGAGGGCACACCACCAATTTAATGTGAAGGGATGATACTTAAAAGGTGAAATTAAGAGGTGAGAGAGGAATATAATAAGAAGAGATGGGGAGAGACAGAATGGGATAAACTATCACATATAGAAGAGGCAAGGGAAAATGGTTAAAATGGAGGGGAAGAACAGGAAGGCAAAAGGGTCAACCTTATTCCCATTGAATTTGGCTTAGGGAAGGAATGACATACACACTAAATACAGGAGAGTAGGGGGGAAGGGGATGAGAGGGAGGATGATGGAAGGGAGGGCAGGCTGGGGGGAGGGAAGTTGGAAGCATCCACTTTTGAAAAGGGACAGGATCAAAGTAGAAAATAGAACAAGTGGGAGGTGAGATAGGAGGGAGGGAAATATAGTCAGTCTTTTACAATATATCCACTATGGAAATGTTTTGCATACTATACATGTACAATCTATATTGAATTGCTTATCTTCCCAGTAAGGGTGGGTGACAAGGGAGGAAGGGAATGAATCTGGAATTCAAAGTTTTAAAATCAAATGTTTATAATATATATATATATACATACATATACATATATATTTATATGTATGTATATATATGTATATACATATACTATTATCAATATTATTTTACATGTAACTGGGAAATAAGATATACAGGCACTGGGGCATAGAGATCCAACGTGACCTACTAGAAAGTTGGATGGGGTATGGGAGAAGATATGGGAGATAGAAGATTGGAGGAGGCGATATCCAGTTATTTTGGGGTAGTGGGTAGGGGAAAAACAGGGAGAAAATTTATAACTCAAAATCTTGCAGAAATGAATGATATAAACTAGAAGTTAATAAAGCATTTGATTAAAAAAAAAAAGAGGATGACTTCCATCTCCCCAGGCAACCTACTGAAATTTCTGAGCATCAGAACATCTCTCAGGCCAAGAGGTGTGAACTCAAGAGGGGCAGAAGGGAGTCTAGGGCTCCCTGAAGCTGGCTTGTGTGAAGTCAGTGAGTTATTTGATAAAGGCAGAGATGAAAAGTCACAGATCATAGATTGCTCTCCAGTGGCCTCATCATCCAATTCTGCCTCTAACTGTGCTGCCCCGATTTATTCCAAAGAGATTGTTTCTCCTCCTCTAAGCCTCTAGGGGAAGATGGATTAGAACCAACCTCTCTCTCTCTGTTGACTGCTTCAGGGCCTCCCATTCATACATGTCTCCCTCATTTCCATAAGGAGCCAGATGGGACCTTCAAGATTGTCTACCCTGACCTATATCCAAATGGGAATCCCTTCAATGATATCTTTGGCAAGTATTCCATCCATTCCATACTTGAAAACCTGCAATAACAAAGTACTCAGTATCTTCTTAGGTACCCTGTCTGTTTTTAGACAGTTCTCAATGTCACAAAATTATTTTTCCAACCCATCAGAAACTTCTACCTAATTGTTCCTAGTTACACCCTCTGGGATGAAGCCAAAGCTGTTTAATCCCTCTTCCCAAACATGACAGCCCTTCAAATATTTCAAGGCAACTATCATGCCTTTCTTGCTTCCTCTCTCCAGCCCACCCCCACCTTTTATAATCCCCCAGTTCTTTTCTGTCCCTGCTTTTCTGGTAAGAGGAACAAAATTAAATGAATCTGTCCTTTCTTCCCTCCATGTCCCTGCAAACTCCCCTTGGTGTGATAATTAATGTCACCAGGGGGCTTGGCATCCCTGATTACGTCAGTCCTCTCCAAAGTAGGGGAGAGAGGAAAAACCGTCACCAGCACCCCTATCTCTTTAGAGACAGTTTGGTAAAAAGTAGGAGGTGAATGAATCAATCTGACATTTCCATTACCAACCAGAGATCAGTGTGTGGTCAAAATGCAGGGGAATGATGCTGGCCGCTGCTGGGGCTATTTATTATGTTTAACACTGTCAGAGAAATGAAATAACTTCTATTATTCATCTTCCCAAGACAGCAAGTGATCTGGGAACATTAGCCCAGTGCAGAATCTTATCAGAGCCCTCTGGCCTCCCTCAGTCCTTCTATAAGATACAGACCCTTGCTGGGAAAAGAGAGACTTCCTGCTTCTCCTTTTTTTTTTTTTTTTGGAAAGCCTTCCTAATCCCTCCACTTAAGAAGACTGCAGATTGTAGAACTGGAGGGGACATTAGAGTTTATCACATTCAAGCCCTCGTTTTTACAGATGAGGAAACTGAGGTGACAATATTTGCCCAAGACAGTGAGTAGCAGAGCTAGGATTCCAACCAAGTTTCTCCAATGGTAGCACTTTGGTCAGTGCTGGAGCTATGTCAAAGGGAGACTGAGGTCTCTCACTGTTTCCTTCAGGGAATGCACTTATGAAATAGGGATGGTGGATCAGGGGATTTGGAGCTGGCAAGGAGCTTAAAGACCACTTAAGCAAGCCCCCTCTTTTATAGATGAAAAACTGTGTGGTTATAAGGCGAGTATCGATCAGAAATTGTCATTAAAAAATGGCCGTTGCTCTGATTGAAAACACTGACTCAAGTCCAGGTTCTCTGGTACTGTCCCCAAGGGAGGAGGGATGGCAGCAGGAAGGGACTATAGAAGGGTGTATGTCGAGGAGCTCCCTCAGCCCTCTTCCCTCGTTGTTTGGAGAATGTTTGGGGAATGAACACCCAGGTTCCCTGGGCAGGGGCTGGCATATGAAGACTGAGTTGAGGGACTATAATAGGAGATAGGGAAGGAGGGAGAGACAGGGGAAGGAAGGAAAGAAGGAAAGAAGGAAGGAAGGAAGGAAGGAAGGAAGGAAGGAAGGAAGGAAGGAAGGAAGGAAGGAAGGAAGGAAGGAAAGGAGGGAGGGAAAAAGGAAGGAAGGGAGAGAAAGAGGGAGGAAGGAATAGAGGGAGGGAAGAAGGAAGGAAGGAAGGAAGGAAGGAAGGAAGGAAGGAAGGAAGGAAGGAAGGAAGGAAAAAAAGAAGAAAGGAAGGAAAGAAAGAGACATTAAGCAAAGATCCCAAGGCTCAGATCAAAACACTCTATGTTGGGATAGACAGGAGATAGTCCCAGATTCTCTGGCCATTTGGGGGTGAGTGTGGGGGTGGAGCATGTAGATTCAAGCATTGGACCCAAGGTCCAGAGTGAGTCTGGGAGGCTGTCACCAAGTGATTTCAGGGATTGTGCAGCATTGTGTGGACTCCACTCTTGTCATGGAGAAGGACAGCTCTAGTCAGGGGACCTGGGAGTTGACTGGAGGCTGGGGCTGACCCAGTGTGGCTGGACATGCACCTTCAGCCAAATAGATTTCATTAAATAAAGCACACTCTGTCTAGTCTGAAACAGCTGGATCGTGGCTGTTAGCTCATGAGCATTCACAGATCATTTAATCTAACCTTCTTTTACTAGGCTAAGGATGCATGGAATGATGGAAAAATCACTGGCCCTGGAATTAGGGGAAGTGAGTTCAAATCCTGCCTTTGTCTCTTACTATCTGTGTGACCTTGAGCAAGTGGTTTCACCTTCCTGTGCCTCAGTTTCCTCATCGGTCCACTGAGGGGACTGGACTAGATGGCCCAGGTCCCTTCTTGCCCTAATCTATGATCTTTTGAGCCAGGAAAAGAGAAAACCTTGACCTAAGGTCACTTAGGCAGAGAGGAATAGGGTTAGCACTGGTTTGACTTTGACTCCAGCTCTGACTCCAAATCTGTGCCCTTTTGCATCATTTGGCCCTGTCTATCATCACCCCACACCCGCCACTGGGAGCCCAGCCTTTGCCTCTTGTGGCTCCTTCTTTACTCTGTGCCAGACTCCCATCTCCAGCTCTCAGGCCAATATAACTCATGTCTGCCCAGCTCTGGATCCTAAACACTGCCTGGGCAAAAATTTATTGGCTGCCCTGTCCCCTAACCCCATCTCCAAAAAGGTTTAATCAGCACTATGAGGTTCCCTCTGCCGCATCCCAGACCCCTCAGGCCTGGAACCCAGCAGGGGTGGGGGGAGGGGGGAGCACCCCACAGGCTGCAAGATCTCTTGGTAATATCTACATTGGGGGGAGAGGAACAGAGAGACAGAGACAGAGAGACAGAGACAGAACCAGAGGCAGAAAGACTCAGAAAGAGACAGAGACCAAAATAGAGAGCCAGACAGAAAGACAGACACAGAGACAGAGAGAGAGACAGAGAGACAGAGACAGAGAGAGAGAGAGAGAGAGAGAGAGAGAGAGAGAGAGAGAGAGAGAGCGAGCGAGCGAGAGCGAGAGCGAGAGCACCTCTAGGTCTGAACAATATAGTACAGAAAATGGGTCAAGAATCAAGAGACTAGAGGACCATATAACTTCCTTGGATAGGTCATTTCAACCTTAGTTTCTTCCTCTGCAAAATGGGAACAGAGAGGCCTGAGCTGTCTCCCTTGAAAACAAGAGCTGGCATTTATATACCATTTTAAGGATTGCAAAGTGTTTCCCATGCATTATTCCATTTGAGCCTCTCAAACAACCCTGGGAGGTGGGCACGGGTATGATCCCCATTTTACAGAAGAGACAAGTGAGACTAAAAGAATGCAGCTAGTGTCTAAGGAAGGCCTTGAACTCAGGATTCTTCCTGACTCTAGGTCCAGTGCTCTATCTACTATACCACCCAGCTGCCTCAGGATTGTTATGAGAATCCAATCAGATAATTGATCTAAAAGGGCTTTGGAAACAGTGAAATTCTTTTTTTTTTTTTGCTTTTTGTAGGGGTGAGGGCAGGGCAATTGGGGTTAAGTGACTTGCCCAAGGTCACATGGCTAATAAGTGTCATATTTGAACTCAGATCTTCTTGACTCCAGGACCGGTGCTCTCTTCACTTTGCCACCTAGCCACCCCAAAACTGTGAAATATTATATAAATGTCAAATTGTTATTACCCTCTGGGCCACCCATTGCATTGTGAGATAGTAGCCATTCTCCAAGGGCTTTTTCAAACACAAGGAGTCTGAGCTTAGGTAGAGACATATGTGCATGGATTGGGATGGAGGATGTAGGAAAAAATGGAGAGGAGAAGTAGTTAATTTCAAGGGTCGTACCCTGATAGAGTGATTCTAGGATAAGGGAAATCTGGGCCTGTAGGTGGTCCAGTGGCTAGAGGCCTGGGCTTGCAGTTAGGAAGACCTCATTCATTCATTCAATAAACATTTATTAAGCCCTTATTATGTGCTAAGCACTGTGCTAAGTACTAGGGTTACCAATATGATGAAAGACAAACTCTGTCCTCGAAGCATGGTTCAAAACTGGAGTTCAAATCCGGCCTCAGACACTTACTAGCTGTGTGATGAGGGGCAAGTCATTTAAATTTATCTCACTCTCGATTTCCTAATCTGTAACATGGGGATAGTAATAGTAGCACCCCTCTCCCAGGGTTGCTAAGAGGATCAAATGAGGTAATATTTGTAAAGGTCTCTGCAAATATTAAAACATTATACAAATATTATTATCCCATAATGGGGCTCATGATGTTATCAACTGGGATAATAATTCAGGAAGGTAACAGGTGGGGAGAAGGAAGCTTCAGTTCTAAAAGAGACTTAGAGCTCCTGTAACTACCCCCAGTGTACCACCCCCAGCATCAAGACTCCTCTTGATCCCACCTCCCCCATCAAACTGCCCATCTGTGACTTCTTCTTTCCCTTAAGTTTACCCTGGACATTCACTAAAATCTAATTTCACTGTTAGAAAAATATTGAGGAGAGGAAATAAAGAACAGAGTTTCCCTCAAGCCCATTTAATGTTTAAGAAGGGCTTTGGGCCCTGTGCTTCCCACGCATGGATCTCAAGATAGTTCAGTAGAATGGGCATTGGGAAGATGGCGGCCAGTGTGGTGTAAAGGAGAGGGCACTGGCCTCAGACTCAAAAGATCTGAATTCTAGTCCCAGATCTTCTAAATGTACAAGCTTCAAAAATCCTTTTTTTCATCTTTGGATCTCATTCTCATCATCTGTAAAATGAGAAATTTGGATTGGATCTCCGGTAAGGTCCTTTATAGTTCAAACCATTTCATGTTCTAAGGTTCAAAGACCAAAAATTCCTTGCAGCTCTTATGTTCTAAGGTTCCTCTCAGTTCTAATATTCTATATTTACAGTGTGGGTCTTCCTCTGCTAATCGGGTTGAACTCGGACAAAGATATGGGTGGATCAAAAAGAAAAAAAAATTGAGTCATCCCATCATCCCTTTCCAGACTTCATACCCTGTCTTCCCAGGAGGAGGACAGGTCAGAGAATCCATAGTAATTAAGCCATGTTCCACCCACATGGCTAATCTCTCTCTCACCCATCTTATTTTCTCCAGCTTTGAGTCTTTTCTGATTTTGCTCCCTGGAGTCCTTGTTGTGGTTTGTTTCAAAAAAGGCTTTGGAAATTTTTGAATAATGAGCCCGAAAGATGACCTCCTTCTCCAGGGCCAAATAAAACTGCCTGGAAAAATTCAATCAGGGCAGGCAGCAATGGAGTGCTTTGTCTAGTGACTACAATTCATCTGGCTAGCAAGTGAAGAAGGTATTGTTGTTGAATGAGAAGCCAGAATCAGATGCCTTGAAGGACTGGCCACCTCTGCAGAAAAGTCATCTGACCTAGCAAAAGTGCACTTTGTTCTCCTCCTGCTGAGAGCACAGAACCCCAGTAGAATCAGGGGTTCTTAGAGTGTGAGGCTGGCAACTCATTATGGCAAAATGCCCATCTGTATGCAGCTGCCTTTCTCCATAACACATCTCTTATCCTACCCTTTCTCTCCACTCTCATGGCCACCCCCCTCACCCCATTCCTTCTCACCTTGACTCCTATAATAGCTCCCCGACCAATTTAACCCCCTGTTTTCGGTTTCTTTCCTCTTTAATCCATATTTCATACAATTGCCAAAGCAGTCTCCCCCAAATCCAAATCTGACCATCCCTCACCTCTCCTGAAGGTCCTTCGGCAGCACCCTAGTGACTTACAAATAAAACAGAAAATCCTCAGCCTGGCATTCAAGACAGTTGGTTGAAGGAGCCGGAGATATTTAGCCTGGGTAAATAAAGACCTGCAGGGGAGGGGTGGGACATGATACTTTCTTCACATATTTGAATAACTGTCACATGGAAGAGGGATTTGATTTGTTCTGTTTGACCCCTGAAAGAAGAACTAATAGGAAAGAGTGGAGATTGCCAAGGGGACATATTTATAGATTTGCTGTAAGGGATAGCTTTCTGACAATTAGAGCTATACAAAACTGGAATTGTCTGCCTTGTCACCCTCAAGCAAAGTCTGGGTGACCACTTGTCAGGTGTGTTGTAGAGGGGATTTCCCCACCCCCACCTTGGAATGGCTTGTATTGGATGGTCTTTGGATTCCCTTGGAGCTCTGAGATTCTGGGACTGTGGGAAGCTCAGTAGAGGGTGAACTAGACGCCATCTGGAATTGCTGATCCCTTCCTGCCTGGGGTTTTCCCTTCTATTTCTTCATCATTGTGAAAATTTCTTATTTTCCTGTCCTGAGTTTGTGAGGAGGCTTTTCCTTGCACTGAGCTGAAATATCTCTCCTCAGAACATCTATATATGGATGGCAGTGGGACATCACCTTTCCTTGGAAGATCTTTAGATATTTGAAGAAGGAGATCATGCCCCCCTAAAGTTCTCATAAAACTGTTGACTCTCAGAGTTGAAGGGGATCCCAGAGACCATCTCCAGGGGAGGGAAAACTGTGGCCTCGAGGACCTAGAGGGCTACATGTGGCCTCAAGGCCACAGGTTCCCCACCCCTGAACCCATGTCAACACTAATTCCTTCTATAACATCCCTAATGAATGCCCATCTAACTTTCACTCAAAGACCTCCAGTGATGTTTCACCCAGAGGGAGTAGCAGTGAAAAGAAATCCCATCCCTCTTTCCCAAGATAACTGTTCCAATACCTGAAGAAAACTATTCTATCCACTATAAGTCTTCTCTTCTCCAGGTGAAGAATCTGCAGATCCTTTGAAAGAACTTCTACAGTGTGGTTCTCCTCCAGTTCCCTCGACATCTTGGTTGCCTCTCTCTGGATGGATACACTACTGTTTGTCAGCATCTTTCATAAAAGGGGATCCCCATAGTTGAATGTGATACCCTAGATGCAGTCTGAGCAAAGCAGAAGAAACAGCAATACTATCACCTCTTTGGTTCTGGCCCCTCTGTTTCTGATAATCTGACCGATGAACTTGTTAGCTTTTTTTGGCTGCTATACTATGCTGTTGATATTTTGAGTTTGTATCCATCTAGACCCTGAGAATTTTTTTTATACAAACAGCTGTTTAACCAAAACTCCCCAATCCTATACTTGTCCATTTTATTCTTTGAACCCAAACATAGGTTGGCAAAATACTTTCCTCATAACAACCCTGTGAGACAGGTAGTACAAATACTAATGTTCCCATTTTACAGAAGAGGAAACTGAGACTTGGAAAAGTTGCTATTCAATAATACCTAAGTTAATAATACCTAAGTGCAAATCCAGATTCAGACACTTACTGACTTGCAACTTTGGTCAAGTCACTTAATCTTTGTCTCAGTTTCCTCAATAGTAAATGGAAATAATAACAGCTGCCACCTCAAGAGTTATTGGGAGGGTCAAATAATATTTGTGAAGTTTTTAGCATAGTTCCTGTTATGAAATAGGTCCTTAATAAGTGCTTATTTTAACTGCATACCCTTTGATCTAGTAATACCACTGCTATTTCTGTATCCCAAAGACATTTCTTTTGAAAAAAAAAGGGGAAAGTATCTGTTTGTACAAATAGATTCTCTTTTCGTGGTGGTTAAGAATTGGAAATTAAGGTGTGGCTAGGTGGCACAGTGAGTAGAGTGTCGGCCCTGGAGTCAGAACGACCTGAGTTCGGATCCGACCTCAGACACTTAACGCACACACAAACAAAAACCTAGCTGTGTGACCTTGGGCAAGTTACTTAACCCCAATTGCCCTCCAAAAAGCAAAAAAAAAAAAAAAAGAATTGGAAATTAAGAGGATGCCCACCAATTGAGGAATGGCTGAATAAGCCATGGTATATGATTGTGATGGAATATTTTAGTATGAAATGATAAGCAGAACTATTTCAGAAAAACCTGGAAAGACTTACATGAACTGATGCAAAGTGAAGCAAGTAAATCTAGGAGAACATTGGACATAGTGACAGCAATATTGTACACTGAAGAACTGTGAATGTCTTAACTTTTCTCAGCAACACAATGATCCAAGACAATCCTAAAGGACTAATGATGAAGCATACACCTCCAGAGAAAGAACTGATATTTTCTGAATATAGAATGAAGTATACTATATTTCTCTTCCTTCCTTCCTTCCTTAATTCCTTCCTTCCTTCTTTCTTTTTTCTTCCTTCCTTCCTTTCTCTTTTTTCTGCTTTCTTTTTTTAAGTCTTCTTGTACAAAATAATTAACATGGGAATGTTTTATATGATTGCACATGTATAACCTATATCAGATTGCTTGCTGTCTTGGGGCAGGGAAGGGAGGGAGGAATAAGAATTTGGAACTCAAAAAAGTATAAAAATCATTTTAACATGTAGTTGGGGGAAAATAAATTTTTTTAGCTTTTTTTTTTTTTTTGGAGGGCCACTGGGGTTAAATAACTTGCCCAAGGTCACATGGCTAGGTTTTTGTTTGTGTGTGTTAAGTGTCTGAGGCTGGATCCGAACTCAGGTCCTTCTGACTCCAGGGCCAGTGTTCTACTCACTGAGCCACCTAGCCGCCCCAATAAAATATTTTTTTAAAAATTCTTATTTCCTTTCTCTCTTCCTTCTTTCCTTCCTTTCAGGTCACACTGTGTCAGAGCTGAAACTCCAGCTTGTCTCCTGACTGCCGATCTAAAGTTCTTTGTGCTATATAGCATGACCTCTATTTTTCCATCAGAAGACAAGTCTGGAAAGTTATGTTGGCACCTGACTGCCATGTTTTGGTGTTTCATTTTATTAGCAAGGAAAAACCACTGAAGATGTTTGGGGAAAGTGACTCCATCAAAACTAGGCATCATAAGGTTAACTTGGCAGTGTGTGTTGGACTTGTAAGAGTGATTTGAAGGAAGAGGCCCTTGTGCTGGTACAAACTTCCAGGGGACATTGCTAAGGCCCAGGCCAGCTCTCCCAGTCCCCTCACTGTCCTCGCCAGAAGGCACCAGAGCTCAAGCTTCCTGCTTTGCTTCTACCCTCTCTTCTATCTAGGGACTTCTTTTTACAGGTTGGGAGAAGGGAGTGGAGGGAAGATACAGGTTCCTAATTATCCTTATTTTTATATTTGAAACAATAATTCCTACCTTTAAGTTTGCTAAGGGTTTTCACTGCTAGTGATTACAGGGAGCCAAATAGGGGCTGAAAATAACAAACCAAATGGGAAAGTTATACCTTTTCTATAGTAATAGATATATTTCTGAGCTTCATCCAAAAGTAATTGGGGCAAACCCTAAAAGTCCTTGCATGGCTTTACGTGATGGAAAATCTTCGTACCATACCAACCTCTATCACTAATGACCTATACAACCTTGGGCTTAAGGTACTTAACCTTAGTTTACTTTTTTATAAAATGGGTAAATTAATACTTGCCCTGCCTTCATCATGGGGGTATGGGTGGATTATGAGCAAAGTACTTTGAAAGCCATATAACAGACTCTGTAAATGTGTGTTGAAAGAACTGGGATTGTTTAGCCTGAAGAGAAGTAGATGTAGGGGAAAGGGGGAGAGGGAGGAAAATTGCTGTCTTCAAGTATTTGAAGAACCAGCATATAAAAGGATTATTCTTACTCTATTTGATCCTGGAGAGCAAATTGAAGTTATAGGGAAGTGGGTTTTGCTCAATAACAAGAAAAAGAATTTAAGGTCTTCACTTAATGGAACTGGATGCCCTAGGAATTAGTGAGTTCGTCATTATTAAGAGTTCTCCAAGTAGAAGACTGGATGGCCACAAATGAATTACAGTAGATTGTGTTCATGATTCAAAGTTGAGTTGGGTTAGATGACCTCTTAAGTGGTTTCCAAGTAACATTCAAAGTACCTGGATCTCCCCCTCCCTTTAATAAGAGACCGGTAGGAAGTCTCCTCTTCAGTGTGCTCCACTCCCACTTCTCTATGTGACTCCTAAGGGAGAGGAATGATAGTTGTTAAATGGTAACCCATCAGGTCCTCAGGGTTCAAGTGGAATTCACCCCCAGCTCAGGACATCCCAGATTCTAGTCTAAATTCCAGTATTCTCTTCTTTTGATAAGAAACGTTGGAGGTTGATTTCTTACAAGACAGAGGCAGGAATTCTAGTAGTAAGAATCACAGAAATGATAACTTCTGAGATCAGTGAGTTAAATTTGACCAAAAAATAAAAGAAAATTGAGGTCCAGAGGGAACAAGTGGCTTTTCAAGGCCACACTAGTTAGTAGAGCTTGTACTAGAGTCCAGGCACCCTGACTCAGTGTCCCACTCTTGCCTTACATCCCACTGTCTAGGATTCTGAGAGGCAGCTCAGGAGCATGGAAAACCTCATTGATTTATGCCCCACCATACATCTGGCTCTGTTTAATGTCTCCTTTAGTGGCTCACTGTGATGTAGAAATGATCCTGGATTCCCAAAGACTATGACGGCGAGCATGAGAGCTTGGGGAGGCTGCAAGTACATGCCAGTGGCAGGCCACACGTCCACCACTAGCTCAGAAGTTCGATTAGTGGGGCATCCTTTGACCCACAGAAACTCCTGAAGACTGCTTCTGATTGTCAGGAGCAGAGCCTTTGTGAACGAACCCCTGTGGCTGTGCCAATAATGCAGGAACATTTTTAGGTTATTCCTATGAGTCTTTTCACCAGAACCAGTGTTGCAAAGGTAGCGACTTGACTAATTATATGTTAAGGAACAGGAGTTGCAGAAGTATTAAGGAAAGTAGCAGGGAGAGAGGGACAGAGACACACACAGAGAGACAGAGACAGACAGACAGAGACAGAGAGAGACAGAGACAGAGACAGACAAACAGGCAGACAGACAGATTCATGCCTGGGGTACATGGGAAGAGGGAGGCTTGAAATGCTTTGAGTTATGAGAAAGAGGCACAGCAATGGCTGACAATTGCCAATCAATATGGGTCCATCATAACACTTTGGAGGGCCCATTTTGGCATTTTAAGTGATGGTTTTTGACATTCCTCTACGTGAATGCCTTCTGAGACCATAGGCACTTCCCAGCTATGAGCTGCCGTGTAAAGGGGTCTGTTATACTCCTAGGAAAACTCCTAAGAGCGCTTGTGGTTGGCTATTCCACCGTGGAAACCTCAGGGAGAACAGTAGACTTATTCAAAGTTTCGTTGGGTTTATAACCTAGATACAAATGCCTTAGAGGTCATTATGTCCTACTCTTTCATCTTTCAAAGAGGAACCTGAGGCTCCAAAAGGTGATATGACTTTCCAGAGTCACCCCAATTATATTCCTCCTCTTCCTCAGAATTCTAAACCAGGTGTCCTGAATCCAAATTCCATGTTTTTGGTTTCTTTTTTTTTCTTTATCAGCTTTTCTTCTTATGGAAAAGGAGCAGAGATAGTCTTCAAACATAAGTAAAAGAGGCTTTCCTCCTTGGGTTTATGTAAACTTCATTTCAGACTCACAGGTTGAATAATTGGGCTTATTAAGAGCCCACAATTTTTATTTTATTTTATAAATTTTATATTTATTTTGTAAAGAATTTTTACTAACATAGATTTCTATAAACGTTGAAATGGAAAGGAAACCCATTTTGCAAAAGTTACGTACTTGTAGAGCTTAAATATAGTCAATATTCAAACCCTCTGGCAACATAAATTTGTAACTATTTATCTGTAGTATTCTGAAACTTCACAAGATCTTTATGAACAGGAAATAACAGTTTGGGGGCAGGAAATGTGGGTTCTAGTTTAAATTCTATCACTGGGCCCTAGGTAAGTGACTTCCCCTCTCTAGGTCTTAGTTTCCTCCTCTATAAAATGAATGTTGGATTTAATTATCTCTAAGGTTCCTTCAAGTTCAGACATTCCATGTCTTAGGGTGCCTCTTTGATTTGAAGGTCTATGACCAGAAGGGTAAAGGATGGATGTGAGTGATGTTGGAAGGAAAAATCAAAGGTTGATTGGCTGTAAAAGAGGGTGAAGAAAGTGTCAATGACTAACTATCCTTAGAACCTTGGCATTAGGGAGATGGTGGCCTAGCAGACAACAAGGAATTTGAGAGAAGGGATGATGTCTAGTGTTGTGGGGACTTG
Organism: Gymnobelideus leadbeateri; assembly: GCA_011680675.1. Lineage (NCBI taxonomy): Eukaryota > Metazoa > Chordata > Mammalia > Diprotodontia > Petauridae > Gymnobelideus > Gymnobelideus leadbeateri. Next base: position 353,510 of record WOXC01003840.1, on the reverse strand, counting down.
GAACTGGGTGATGGGGTCCTAAGCACAGTGCTACCTTCCTCTGGCTCTAGGAATCTAGTCTTCTTCTTCACATATCCTCTAACCTAGTTCTAACTGGAATAACTTTTCCAAGAGAGTCCCTTTGGGTAATTCAATCCTCGAGGGTCTGTGATCTCATCATTGTGGATACTCCCTCCACTCACACAGATCTTGACCTTTCTCTAACTTCACAGAGGGTCTTTCAGGGTTGTTGCAGAAAAAAAAATGATTACCCTGAGATCAAAACAGTAATAAGCCTTCCTGACTTTAGCTAGGCTAATACTCAGATGACAGGCATGTGACAGTGGGAGTGTGGGGACATAGTGCCATAGGGATAGTGGAAAGAATGCTGGATATGGAATCAGAAGACCTAGTCTCAACTCCTAATTCTGCTACTTCCCACGTATGTGACCTTGGTCAAGTCATCTGACTTCTACGGGTTTTCGTATCTGTAAAATGGGGATAACGATGTTTAACACTCTCTGTGTGGTAATGAAGAAAGCTTTTTGAAGCACTACGGAAATAGGCACTATTATTTGTATTAATTGTAAAATAAAGGGCTTGGATTGTGTTCTGGTACTGACATTTTGATGACAAAGAGTTACTGATCAGGGCAGGTAATCAATGAAAGAGAGGTCTAAGCTGAGTGAGGGCTGGTGGAGGAGCCCATGTGATGAAGGAATGTGACTAGAAAGACAAAAGGCATCAATGTATTTTTTTCAAGGAGTATGAATACTGTCGGGTCCCTAATGGACCCCAGGCTTCTAGCTTCATGTGAAGACAACAGGAAGGAAGAGACATGTCAGACTGGTCAAGGAGGACAGTGATCTTCAGCCTCCTGGGGCCATTGCTGACCTTCATGGGGGGATAGCAGCAGAGGTCAGCTTTCCATGTTTGTTTTCTCTAGGATTCCAAGGCAGCCCCAACCCAACCATGGAAGACTGTGGCCTTAAAGCAGTAACCAGGACTACTGGGAATTTTTCTTGATGATTTCTTTGAGTATTCTCTGCCACTCTCCCCATGAGAACTGAGGACATCCCAAACCGGGAACCCCTGGGAAGAAAGATGGCTGGAGGGAAGGAAAAGGAAGGGATGGGCGGAAAGAAGAATGTAAGAGGACCTGTAGCCTGGAGAGAAGGAAATCAGCAGTGACTCCTTGTCTGAGCAGATTAGAGTTCCAACAGTCTAGTTTGCTTCTGCTTTTTCATCAATGGCCTTTGGAGGAGAAAGGCAGGCCCCTCAAGGGAACATGCTCATAATATAGCTTCATTAACTTTCTGATTAGTTCTGGGATTGGCTTGGAGCCCCCTGGGGACTCCCAAGACCATCAGGGGCCTTCCCGAGTCCCAGAAGATTCCTTAGGCTTGTCACTGAGATTCCCTAGCCCCCTGCTTAGAGATCATCCCCATAATGATGTAAATAGATGCCCACCTACTTCTATCCCACTAAAATAGAACCAAGAGGGTTCAGGTGGTTATTTATTTTAATCCTTTAAAGTCATTCAATCAATGAACTTGCCATGCTTCATGTTGGGGTGGAGGCAGCTCTGGGTTCCCATAGGCAGTGCCAGCCAAGCATGGTCTTGGGCTGGCAAAGTTCTGAGTAGCAGCCAGGGGATGGATTCAGCTAGGAGCTAGTCTGAGGACATGCCTGACTGAATTCAAGGATGCTCATCACCCGCTTGGCCTGAGGGTGATGAATTTTTCAACCCCAATAACTCCTAAAGTTCATCTACTGAAGCACAGAGGAGTTTCAATCTGCATCAGTCGAGGGAGGAACCCACAATGACAAAATCTCAGGTCCTAAATGAGAACAATATAATCTAAGTAGAAAACCATAATAATAAAAATAATAAAAAAATTGTTAGAGTAGGTAAGAGGCCAGATTTGTAATTATTTGTCTGTGGTATTCTGAAACTTCACAAAATCTTTATGAACAGGAAATAACAGTTTGGGGTGGGAAATGTGGGTTCTAGTTTAGATTCTATCACTGGGCCCTGGATAAGTGACTATGTCTATAATATAATAAAATATAGGAGAGGGACTAGACCTGGGATTTCATCAATGTAGGAATTTCCCAGATGAGAAAACACTCTGCTGACAAAAGTTGGTAGCTTCTCTGCAACTTTCGGTCCTAGAGAGTTGCCCAGAGCACTAAGGGTTAAGTGACCTGTCCAGGGTCACTACAGTGTATGTCAGAACCTGGTCTTGAGCCCAGCTCTTCCTGGATCCTAGGCAGGCTCTCTAACCACTACACCACACAGCCTAATAGAATATAATGTCTAATATAAATTGTAGGGAACTTCAGAGGGTATCCAACCCTCCCATTTTACAGATGAGAAAACTGAAGTCCAGCAAAGTTACCCAATGTCACACAGGTAGCAAATATCAGAAGGAGGGTCTGAGCCCAGGTCCTTTGACATCTTTCATTGCACCAATAGAACATAACAGAACAATAATACCACAGATTACTGACGTACCATATTATATACAATATATTATACTATACCATATTATGCTTATATAATACAATGCAATTGAAATTGAAGTGAATAATGATATTTTATTGTTGTTTTTGATATTTTATTGCTATTATTTACTTCAACTTCAAATCTCTGGGACTCGATTGATGTGGGTACTCTCTCCACAGGGGCAGATTGCAACCTCCAGGTCCAACCTGGCTCTTCTACAGATTAGCTGTGTGACTATGGGCAAGTCACCTTTCTTTCCTGGACCTTAGTTTCTTCATTTGTAAAATGGGGGCTCAAGGTCACAGAGAAGGAGGATAACAGAGTTAGGGGTCTGCCTTAGGTCCCCAGACTCTAAATTTGATACTAGGCTTTCCAATGTAGTCCTCACTGTGCTCTGCCTTTTAAAACTGTTTTGGGTCGAGGAAGGGTGAGAAGTAACAAGCCATTTGCTTGTGAGGTTTTGGTTTCCTGGGGTAGGGATGGCCCGGGTCCTCAGGGGGTCTCTGAAGATTAGGTGAACAGTGTTTGGTGGTCTTGGAGACAGAGGGAGGCTGGCCAGAGATGTTCCCTACTGACTGACTGAAAGAACTACTTATTTTTTTCTGATAATGCTTACCCAGGAATAAAATCCCCACTTAGAAGGATCATTCCCTAGGAATAAAATACCCAGAAAGGGATGAGAGCTGGCGCCTACAAAACCAGTATCAAACATATACAAATGAAATGACTCTGATAAAGAACTCTCTATTTTTAGAAAAGAAAAAAAATGACAATTGGGTCCCATGGTCCACAGGAAGAGCAGATGATTGGGATCCCTCTAGGGTCATTTCCAGGTGCAGGAGTATCTCTTTCCTCAGAGCCAGGCCCCAAGGCCAGAGAGGAGTTTCTTAGGCTGTCACAGTCCTTGGCTTACAGCTGGCAGTCCCTTCGGTGCTTGCTAGGAGCTGGTGTGGCAGGCTGGCTGCCCCAGATGGAGCTGCAGGAGGGAGGGATTCCCCAAAGAGCTAGGGCAAGGACTATGGGTGCTTCCTGGCTGGAGGGGTCCTCATTGCCTGGAGTTCTGCTCAGGATATAGCACTTCTGATGGCAACAGGCAGAGGCTCAGGGTCTCCCCTGGTGCAATACTGCTTCTCAAAGACTCTGCTTCTTCTTGGATATCCTCCTTCCCTTCCTGGTCCAAGGCTTGGCATTGATCCAAAGGGACCAGCATCCTACATTGAAAAACACCATGGTCAGTGTACCCTGTTCAGTACTCAATTTTTCTACACTCCAGATCCACAACTGTGTCTTGTTATGCTCCTCTCATCCTCACTAATGGGAATAGGGAACAGAGATGGGCAGATATTGAAAGAGGAATACTTTATTTCAAGAGACCTTAAAGGGAGCTTTTAGAATGAACAATCAGACTTGCCCAGGGCATTTCTCAGGCCCATCAACATTGGGGTGGTCTCTGTGCTCAGGGATCAGGGTGGTAGATCCTGGACTAACACTCTTGCTAGAGCACAAAGGGGTGAGACATGCAGCCCACAATACTACCAAGGATAACCCAAATCAGATTAAAGTGTAATTGGGAAATATTTAACAAAATAAATAAAAATACAATAAACAGATACCATTGCATATTAAAACTAACTTGATATATGGCCTGCAGGGATCTTTACGTATGGTTTAGTGGCCCCTATTTCTATATGAGTTTGACTCCACTGCTGTAGCCCATCCTGGGAATTCTGGCCATTGGATGTACTGGGAAGACCAGTGTCGAGTTTGGGGTGTGGCAGGGGGGACACAGGGTTCCAGATAAGGTAGGACTGGGGACAAAGGATCTCAATATGTAGACCATTAGCAAAAAGGCAGTTGGGGCTTATGTCAAAATTCCCAGCACTCCCTTCAATCCATCCAGTCATCCATGCTTTTCTGTATGCCTGCTATGTGCCTAGCTATGCCTAGATTGTGTGTGTGTGTGTGTGTGTGTGCGTGTGTGTGTGTAGGGGGATCAAAGGATCACTCAGTAATTCCTATGGTACAGTGAGAAGATTATTATTTCTATTTGTTGACCCGTGTATCTGCCCCAGAGGGTGTTTGACAGAACACAGGCTAAGTTCTATGTCATTCTTTGTACCACTTGGCATGATTCCTTAGCAATGCCCTCTTTCTAGGACCTGCCTGACTCCCTACCCCTGCATCAGTAGAGCTGGGTGGGTCCTTGTACTGCCCCCATACTCTAGACAATTTCCACTTTTATCCCCCTCAGATCTTCCTCAGGCCTCTATTGGGGGAGCTCCTCTACTCAATCTATTCAGGCTGGTTTCCTCTTTCTTTCTCTCCCACATCCCACCTTCACTCATACTGTGCTTCTCATGTCCTCTGTAGGTCTCAGTTTCCTTACCTGTAAAGTGAAGAGTATTGAATAGACGGTTTCTAAAGTCTCTTCCAGCTCTAGATCCTAGGAGACAGCTGGGTTGTATAATGGTTAGAGCACTGTCCTTGGAGTCAGTAAGACCTGAAGTTGTGTGACCCTGGGCAAGTCACTTATCCTCTTAGCCTCAGTTTCCTCAACTATAAAATGGTGATTGTAAAATATGTTGTTGTGAGGCTCAAGTGAGATGTTTGTGATGCACTTTGTCAGCCTTAAAGTGCTATCTATATAAATGCTAGCTAGTCTATCTCACAGTCACCTGACCTTCAAGACCTCCCTCCTCCACTCTACCTCCTCAGGTCCACACTCACGGCTTCCTAATAACTCCCATGCCTCCAAATCACCTACTGCCTTCCATTATTCTCTGGCCTATTTAAGCTATCTTTGTCTCCCCATCTGGAATGTCAGAACTTCTGGGGCAGAGACATTGTGTCTAGTTTAATTTTGTCCTTTCTAATCTTTGTTTAAGGCAGGCCCTAACACGGTACTAGGCACACAGATTGTGCTCAACAGAGATTTTTGTTGGCTGATGGAATAAGAGTCAGGTCTTAGTGTTGTTTTCAGCTGCAAAAAGTTTCTTACTCTATAACCATGGAATCCTAGAGGTGGAAAGGACCTTAGAAATAATTGAGTTTTTTTTCCTTCCTTCCTTCCCTCTCTCCCTTCTTTCTTCTCTCCCTCCCTCTTCCTTCCTTTCTCTAATTGTCTCCCATACAATTCAGGAGTGCCTGTTACAGCAGCTCTGACAAGTGGTCAGTCATCCATCCTCTGTTAGATCCTTCTAATGATAAAGAGCTTGGTGGCAAGAACACTGAATTCAGAGTCAGTCTAATCCTAGTTCCACTCTTTATCACCTGTATAACTTTAGGCCGTTCTTTTCTCTACACCTGTTTCTCTATCTGAAAAAGGAGTTAGACTAGCTTAGCTCTAAGGTATCTTTCAGTTCTAAAACTGTGCAAAGAGCCAGCATACTGGAGAGCTCTTGTATTTCAGAAACTCCTTCCTTTTGAACTAAAATTTACCCCCTCATAACTTCCACTCTGGCTTCTAGTTGTGCCTGAGAGAATGTAGTCAGTCAATAAATATTTATTAAGTACCATGCACTGGATACAAAAAGAGGCAAAAGACAGTTCCTGCCCTCAAGGAGCTTGCCAGCTAATGGGGGAAGCAAGCAAACAAATATGTACAAACAGGCTATGGACAGGGTCAATAGGAAATAACTGAAAGAGGGAAGACAATAGAATTAAGAGGACTTGGGAAGTGGTTCCCATAGAAGATGATGTTTTAGTTGGAACTTAAAGCAAATCAGGGAAGCAAGAAGGCAGAGATGAGGAGGGAAGTGTATTCTAGGCCTCGTGGACAGTCAGGACAAATGCCCACATTGCCCCATCCACCGGAAGCCTTTGAGTGGAGGTAAGATGACCACTCATTAGGGACATGTCAGAGGGATTCCTGTCCAGCTATGGGCTGGCCTTTGAGATTCTGTGATTCTATGACTAGGTGCTAGTAAAGTTACTAACAATAAGAATTTAAAGCCTTGCTCATTTCCAGTCTGTTCGCCGCTCCCTGACCCATCTTCCTCCCCTGACCTGCACTGCCTGAAGTCTGGATAAGTTATCAGTGAGGAAAAGGCTTTAGTAATTCCATATGGGCTCACATACAAGGCCCATCTCTCTTTGAGAACTTGGATTAAGTTCTTTAGTAATTACTGTTGGAGGGGGCTGAAACATTCCACAGAGGCTCCCTCTGGGGAGATGAATGGTGTCCTGTGATGGGAGCCAGGGTGTGATCATTTCCCATCAATGATGGCATAAATCAGGTTAGGGCTTTCTGTTTCCCACTTACCTCTTGCACCCAGCAGCCTCTTCCCTGCCTCCTCGGTGTCTGCACCAGCCAGCTCTGCTTCAGAAGGGACTCTCGTGGCCCACCAGGAATGGTCCCTGGAGGGGTTTGTCTCTTCAGGCCTTGTGCTTTTGCTCCATGAAATCACCCAGGCATTGGGGTGTGGCTCTGATGGAGAAAAGGCTCATTGGCTTTAGAACTGGAAGGGACCTTAGAGACACCTAATCTAAACCCCCCATTTACAGATGAGGATACCGAGGGTGACCTGCCCAAAGTTACACAGGTAGTAAGTAGCAGAACTGGTATTTGGTCCCATGCATTCGGACTCCATGTTCAGCTGTCTTTCTGTTACCCTGTGCTGAGTGATGGTCTCAGGGGCTGAGCTCCATCTTGAGAAAACTGAGCTGGAGGCCGGCTCATGGATCCAAATGATTCTTGGGGTCACAAAATCTAATGTTTCCCCGCACTTCAGTCTGAGCTGGGCTAGTTTGTTTCCCCACTGCACTGCCGGACTTCAGAAAAAAAAATAATAAAAGCCTGGGATTGGCCACTCTGTGTCCAAGGCAGGACCTCTGGTTGGTTAGGCTGGTTGCCAGGTAAGGCCTTGGGTTGTCTGGGCTGGAACCTAGGCTCATCCTGTGATGGGTTGGACTGGGCACAAGTTAAAAACTCAAGGAGATGGTACTGGATACTCCATGGAATCCTGGATGGGCTGGGCTTGGAGTGGACAGATGCTGCTGGGACTGGGTTTCTGCCATTGTGCAGTGCAGGGTGGGAGGACAAAGGGGAAGATCTCACAATACAGAAGTCTTCTAATGACACTTAGCTCTGCTGTGCGGAGCTCTTTTAGCTGGGTCCTGAAGGGATGGTGTATGGGGGGCTCTGTCTGATGGAAGAGACTGGGATGGTTGCTAGGGCCATGGAGCCAAATTTCTTGGAGATTCTGTGTCATTTAGAGGTGGGTGTTCTGCAGTCCTAGGAAAGACAGAAGCAAATATAATTAGCTCTTGATTTCCCATCTCCTAGAGGGGAGTTCAATATGCATGACCATAATATGATAGCAACAAGAATAGTAATAATATACATTTGAATTATATTTTATTGTCCACAATGTACTTTCTTATCCACTAATAGCTTTTGATAGTTCCCCAAGCCCCCATCCCGAAACATAGACCTTATGAGGAACGCAAGGCAAGGATTATTAGCCCCATTCTACATATGAGGAAACTGAGACACAGGGAGGTAAAGTGACTTGTTACTTAGTAAGACCTGCAAGACTCTAGCTCCAGAACTCAATCATCCTTTCTTCCCTTGAATCCTATAGCACTGACTATCTGGAATAATCAAGATCAGGATAGTTCCTATTCTTCCAGCACTTGAACTTTGCAAAATGCTTTCCTCACAATAACTCTATGAGTTAGGAAGGGAAAATATTATTATGCCCATTTTATAGATGAGAAAACTTATCAGAGAAACAAAGGGGCATAGGTACTTATCTGGTATCTAGCATACAAATGCTTATGTTATTTATATGTTTATGTCCTTGTGTCCTCTGATGTCCCATCATGGGTAGTATAGAGGTGATCCTGGGTCCTTAAAAGCTATACCAGTGCTATGTGAATTTTGGCAGTTGTCCTCAAGCTGGAAAGCTTTCAAGAGTGGACTGAACAACTAAACTATGTCTACTGTTTGAGGAGGCAGTCTAGGTCCTAGAGGAGAGGCCCATCATCACCAGAGAACTGGCTACTGGATGGTAAATTTTTTGATCCACTCATGAAGATTAGTCTCTTAATATGTGTATGTGTATGTGGGGGGGGGTGGGCAGGGTTTTCTCTGAACCACACCAGTGAAAGGAACATTCATACCAAGAAAATCACAGCACCTGGAGGACTAAAGAAGTAGGATTGTGGCTCCTGACCCCTTCTAGGTTTTAAGCCCCTTAAGGGGGATGGGGAAGACAGTAAGCATTTATATAGTGACTACATTGTGGCAGGTGCTGCACTAAGCATTATATAGGTATGATCTCAATGAATCCTTGAAAGCAGGAGCCCTCCCTGGGCACTTCTCTTGATCTCTACTGCCTAGAACAGGGTCCTAAATATAGAAGGTGATCAATACAGGTTGATTGAGTATGATGGCAGGGAGCTGAGGCATACATGGGTGAAACAATTAGGCAGCCTACCGACCTGTGTCAAGTTGTGTAACCTTGACATATATTGAGTACAGATCTGAATGGTGAGAGGCCATATTCACTCACTCATTCATTCAAATGTTTGGGAAGCATTGTTTGCTCAACACTGTATTAGATGTTAGCGGGACACAGAGTTTTAGATAAGGCAGTCCTTATCCTCAAGAAATTTATAGTCTGATTGTGGAATAAGAAAATGTAAACACATAACTAAAATCCAGAATCATATGCAGTGAATATATTAGAAAGTTGCCGGTAAAGTGCTATGTGATATCCTGGAAGGTGGTTTATAATCAATGGGATGATGGGAATGGAGGAAAATTTTAAAAGCTTCACAGAGGATGTGGAATTGCTAAGACCTTGAAAGACATCATGAATTTTAGCATCCTTATTTATAAAATCAGAATGATTCTGATTGAGTAGAGAGGTTGGCAAGAATGACTACTGGAAAAGAACTTTAAAAGTGAAAGTGCTGAACAAAGGCCAAGAAGAACCAGTATCAGTTAACTAGGCAGCACCTAATTCTAAGTGGCGCACATAGTAGGTGTGCAATTGACCGTCACTAGATAACCCACAATGCTCAGTGGCAAGATAGCATTTAGATTTATCTGCAAGTTTTCCTCCAAAGAAGCCCAAGTGTAGACTCACTTGTAGACATTTGACTCTGTGGGGCCAATCCTCATTCTACCTCTGCACCCCTGGGGAGCTGACAACAGCCTCAGGGTTTTAAAGGGAATAGAGAGTGTGGATCTGCTTTAAAGGGGGATGTGGAAACATAGAGTGAATATGTGCAAAGGAAGAATTCCAGAAGGTTGGGGACACGGAAACCCCTTTAGACAGTGCTTTGGAGGATTCTTTGTTCAGTTATATTCCACTATTAGCTATAATTGTATTTGGGCAGCTAGGTGACACAGTGGATAGAGTGCTGGGTAGGAATCAGGAAGAGTCAGCTTCTTGAGTTCAAAACTGGCCTCACATACTAACTGTATGACCCTGGGCAAGTCACTTAACCCTGTTTTGCCTCAGTTTCCTCATCTATAAAATGATCTGGAGGAGGAATGGCAAACCATTGCAGTATCTTTTCCAAGAAAACACCAAATGGGGTCATGAAGAGTCGGACACAACTGAAACAACAACTCACCAAAATAATTATGCAGCCCTCATTCATATTATTTAAGTGTGTGTGTGTGTGTGTGTGTGTGTGACAGTAACCTGAGGTTATTGAAAATTATAGTGATAATTCATATTTCAACAACATTTTTGAAGTTTACAAAGTGCCTTCCTTACAATAGCCCTAGGCTGGTAGAAAATGGAGGCATTATCAGTCGATTTTTACAGAAGAGGACACTGGATTTCAGAAAGGTGAAGCAGCTAGCCTATAAGTCCTGCAGCTAACAAAGTATCAGAACCAACTCAATGGTGAATAATAACCTAGGGAGTCTTCAAGCACTTCTAAGGCCTTTCCACTTCTGACATTCTATTTCCTAAAGTCTATTCTAACTCAAACATCCTATGTTCTAAGATTTCTATTAGAATTCCTGCTCTAAGGCCCCTTCCAGGTCTTGGATTCTGTGAGCCTATAGAGAAGCAAAAAAGAAACACTTTTCCCAGAAGAGATAGCAATGTAATAACCATAGCCCCAAACAAATTGTATTGAAAACTCCAATGACTTATTCAGACCTTGGCCAGGGAAGTGATGCCCAGGGCCAGGCACAATGGAGCCCGAGATATACTCTTGTGGCTTTGCCCTCTAACCAGAGCTCTTTGGTTGTTAAAAAGAAGCCCCATCCAATTATCTCAGAATTAGATTCGCAGATTATAGACTGTTACCTCTCATTTTATAGATGAGACTAAAGCTCAGGAAATCAAAGATTTCCTACTCTGAATTCAATGCTCTTTCTACCTACCCTACACCATTCATTCCTATGTCCTGAAAAAGTTATCATTAACTTCTATCCCCACCTGCTCCCCCAAGGTTTTGTGGTACCTCATTAATGCCACTACCTAAATTACCACCTCTCTTCAGACCTAGATGTAGACCACTCAGGAAGCCTGCCTGCACCCATGAGCTCCAGGAACAGCAAGCAGCACTGCCCAGACCATTGACCATCCTTGCAGCCTGACCCCCACAGCCATGGTCCGATGGAGGCAATCCTTGTGAAGAAAACCTGCTTCAGCAGGGGCCTCAGCTTCTGAAGACCCAGAAAAAGAAAATTCTTGGTGGCAAAAGCCTTGACACTACCAAATGGCTCAAGATCAGAAAGAGGTTTTGTCAGGGGAAATATAAATAAGGAAGAGGCATTATCATTTCACTTGCCACTATACCCTAAGGACCACTGGCCTTTCCACATGGTTTGCAGTTGAGACTTCCCTTATGTGTTGCCTCTACCATTAGAATGTGGGCACTTAAGGAATACTTGCTCCTTCATCCCTTCTTTTCCTTTCTTCTGTCTTGAGTCTGAATTGGGGCTTCATATATCCAGGGGATTTGAAAGGCTGGTTAGGCAAGATCTAATCTTCTTTTTCTTTATCAGCCAGTTTGGTTTCCAGATATGCTATATGTCCCTCTATCCCTAAAATTTCCATATTTCTAGCACTTATGATCAGGCTGAGTTCACTTATCCTGCTGTACTGTCAACTGCTATTAATCCAAGGTATTACAGACTTACTTCTAGCAGAAATATAAAAGAGAGTGAAACAAATACACCTAACATGAACCTGAGATATTGTCTTAATTCAACTGTGCTGTCCCTCTGTGAAGGGTGAAGCTACCTATCCTTCAAGATAGTTATCTACATCTGATGCAGAAATACAGTCTGTTTCCATTTAATAAAGTAGACAACTTCAGCTACAATATATTGAATTTGATTTTGATCTAATAAAAACAGCAAGCTGGTCGGACCCCTTGGAAAAGCCTTGGTTGAAATCTCCCAAGCTATTTTCAGGGGAGAAGAAACAGAGAGTAGTCTGCAGCTGGGTCCAAGGAGCCTTGCTCATAAATGATGAACTGACATCCTCTCACTTAGGTTCACCCTGTTGCACCTGGAAAAATCAAAGTCTCCTCTCCAGCATTTAACTTGACAGCTGCAATCATTTCCAAATTCTAGTTGCAGCTGAAAACAAAACCCAGCTACCAGGACTGCTTGTCATGCCTGCTCTGGCATTTTCTAGAACAGAAGTAAAATGTAACCAATTTGCATGTTACTTGGTAGTATATTAAAAGCCTCAGTTGAGAAAGGATAGTATATTCCACATGGACTGCTGGGAAAAATGGAAAGCAGTCTGTAAGAAAATAGGTTGAGACTAGCATTTCACACCACGAATAACATCAAACAGATGTTCTCAAACAGATACCTGACAAATGTAAAAGGTCATGTCATTTTTTTTTAAATGCAGAAGGAAGGAGATATATTTCATCACAATTAGTGGAAGAATTTTAACCAAGTATGGATTTGAAGACATCATAAAAAGATAAAATGGGTAATTTCAACTACACAAAATTAAAATGTTTTTGTATGAACAAAATCAATGTAACTAGAATAAAAAGGAAAATTATCACTAGTAAAAAATCTTTACATTAATTATCTCAGAGAAAAGCCTGATATTTAAGACATATAGGAATTCAATCAATAGCCAATCAATGTGTACTAGGCACTATACTAGTTGCTGGAGATAAAAATACAAAAATTAAATAGTCCCTGACCTCAAGGAACTTATAGTCTATGAAGGAAACAGTTATATGAATAAGTGTACACAAAATATAGGTCTATTTAATTCCAATGGACTTGTGATGGGAAATGCTGACCACATCCAGGGAAAGAACTATGGAGTCTGAATGCAGATTGAAGCATACTATTATCCCCCCTTTTTTTTCTTTCTCATGGTTTTCCCCTTTTGTTCTAAGTCTTCTTTCACAACATGACGAGTGTGGAAATATGTTTAACATGATTGTACATGTATAACCTATATGAGATTGCTTGCTGTCTTGAAGAGGGGGGAGAGAGAAAAATTTGTTTGTCAAAAATCTTACAAAGATAAATGTTGAAAACTATCTTTACATGTAATTGGGAAAAATACTGTTAAGTAAAAATATATATGTCTATATATAGTAAGTCCTATTTCACACATGAGTCTGAGAATTCCATGGGAAATCCACTTTGAAATGTTCATAAGCAGTTGGAGACATATAACTTAGAACTCAGGAGAGATACTAGGGTGGGTCCATCTCTCTCTCTCTCTCTCTCTCTCTCTCTCTCTCTCTACATATACACATACACACATATATACACATATATGTATGTATATATACATGGGTGTAAATATACATATATATATTTGGGAGTCATCTACATAGATATTATAATTAAACCCAAGGGAACTGATAAAATCATTAAATGAGAGAGTGTAGTGGAACAGAAGAGAACCCAGGACAGAGGGTGTGATATGGATGATGAACCAACAAAACATCTGAGAAAGAGAAATCAGAAAGGAAAAAGAGTCAATCAACCAACAAGGACTTATTTAAGTGACTTTTTAAGTCACTTAAAGTGACTTAAATGACTTTTAATGTCATTTAAAATGACTTTTAAGTCATTTAAGTGACACTTTAAGTGACAAATACCAAAAAATGAAACAACTCCTACTCTCAAGTATTTTATATTCAAAATGTAAGACAACAAACACATAAGCACACACGTACATATGAATATACCCTTGGGTTCCAATATCTATCTATCTATCTACATATATATGTGTATTATATATGATATGCACATACACAAATGTAATACACAGACATATATAATATATTATACACACATATACACATATATGTATATAGACAATTCTCCTTTATATAAGCAGGCCATTTGTCAGACCTATATGTAAACTGATAATGCAAATTTGCCCACAGAAGGAAGGAAGGAATGCAGGGAGGGGGTCTCATGTCAGTGGAGGTGGGGGCAGCACATGGTTCAAGGACATTTGGGTGATGGGATAGAAAAGTGAGAGGGGGAGGAAGAACACTGGGGGGAGGAACCACTGGGGAGTGGTCTGGCTAGAACTGAGAGGAAGATTAGGGGTGTGTGTGTGTGTGTGTGTGTGTGTGTGTGTGTGTGTGTGTGTAAGGGACAAATGTGGGGGCTGGACACAGGAGAGGATGGATGATACTTGGGGGCCAGGGACAGGAGTGGTACCCTGACAGAAGACAGACATGCAAGGGTGAACACAAGGGCAGGTGTGCAGAACAGGGCACAGGTCTCCTCTCTCAGGAGTCTCAAGCCAAGCTCCCAAACCAGCAGCAGCCACGGTCTGGTTCTTTTGCTTTCATTTAGAGTGTTTTTAAAAAAGTTTTTTGGGTTTGTTTTTTTTTTTTGGCTGGGAGGGTAAGGGTGGAAAGCTGCCCGGCTGAGGGGCAGGAGCAGAGACAGGGAGCTTGGTACTGTACAGTAAAGTTAATATAGGTGTGCTTTCGGAATACTGATTTCTTTCCATAAAGTTGAGTTTGCATAATGCAAATTCACATAAAGCAGGAACTGTCTATATCTATGAATATACGTATATATGTATACATATATATATATAAATTACGGCACTGTATTATATTTATTATATATATATATATATATATATATATATATATATATATCCAGAGTACACGCGCACGCGCACACACACATGCATTTAAATGTTTGTGTGTGTATTTCCCCCCCTTTCATCTCTGCCAAAGTAGGCTTAGTGACATCTCAGCCGAGAAGTTGGGTTAGCAGGTAGTTAATTCCATCCATGGGGGAGTATAGCCCTTGGCCTGACTCATTAGCCATTCATTAACTAAACCACTGAGCTATCCTCAGGTTAGCTATTGTTCCACACAGTTGGACTCAGCTCCCTGTTTTATTTACTGGGACTTGTTCTGAAACATTCATTGCACAGCTTGGGGGTGGGGGTGGGGAGCATTTTTGCTGCAACTGTGCAATGATAGAGCTTTGCTGCAGCTAATCAGTTGGGGTACACCTAGAGAGCTGTAAAAAGACCTGGGAAGGGACTCTCTAGGCTAGAGGAGCTGGAAGGGCCATCTGAGATCATTTAGTCCAGCCTGTATTTGAGCAGGAGTCCTCTACAGCACTGCTTACAGGTGGCCATCTGACCTCCACTTGAATACCTCTAGTGATGGAGAGATCCCTACCTCACAAGGCAGCCCAGTTCACTGTAGGACAATTCCAATAACTGTTAACAAGTTTTTCTTTACATTGAATCCAAACCTGCCTTTCTTCACCCATTCCCCAATACTCCTATGCCTACCCTCTGGGATAAGGAAGAACATGTCTAGTCTTTCTTCCATATCCCTAGTGTTCATATCCCCTCTCAGCCTTCTCTTTTTTCAGGATAAACTGTCTCAGTTCTTTGATTGATCTTCATTTGATTTTGTTTCCAATCCTCTCACCACCCCCAATCATCCTCCTTTGAACATGCTTCAACTCCTCAATATTCTTCTTTTTCGGGGAGGGAGGTCAGGGTGAGGAGGCAATTGGAGTTGAGTTACCCAGGGTCATACAGCTAGTAAATGCCTGAGGCCAGATTTGAACTTGGGTTCTCCTGACTCCAGACTTTTCACTTTACCACCAAGTTGCCCCCCTCAATAGACTTCTTAAATGTGGCCAGCAGAACTAAACAAAATACTACAGATGGTGTCTGACCAGAGTGGAGTACAGTGGGACCAGGCACCCATGGAACACTGTCAACCCACACATACATTCTAGAGGCAAGATCACTTACGATTTGGGTATCGGCTGTGGTGGCAATCCAGTCGGAAATCTTCATCCTCAGTCCCATCCCCCTTCTCATTCCTGAAAAAAAATGTACATGGTGTGAATGGATGAGCTTTTCTAGTTGTCACTTAGACATGGGCCATGCCACAAACTGGCCCTAAGATACCCCTTCAGCTTTATTACATGTCAAAATTCTTTCTCATAGGATTGTAGCTCTAGAGCTGTATGGAACCTCAGGGACTATCTACGAGTCCTCAGAGAACCCTTGTTTAATCTGCAAAGTGAAGATAATGCTTGTACTACTTACTACCTCAAAGGATTGTGTGCAAAGTGCTTGGCGAAGATGGGTATACACATAATATACATGTATACTATACACATGCATACATATATTACACATATAGACAGCTCGGTGGCTCAGGGATAGAGTGCTGGGTCTAGAGCCAGACAGATCAGAGTTCAAATCTGACATCAGACATTTACTGGCTGTGTGATGCTGGGCAAGTCACTTAACCTCTCTTTGGCTTAATTCACTGGAGAAGTAAATGGCAAACCACTCCAGTATCTTTACCAAGAAAACTCCATGGACAATTATTGACAGCTCTTGGTCCATGCAATCATGAAGAGTTAGACATCACCAAAAGACTGAACAACAAAATCACACACACATGTGTATACATACATAAGTCTGTATATATAAATTACATTTGTGCATATGAATAAGTTCTTATTCACTTAGTGGCTCTCTCCCCACCCATGAAGGCTGATAGCAACTATGTCTCCTGAGCAGTCCAGTGCCACACACACTCTCCTGAAAATATGTAACATAATCATTTGTTTCTGGTTTCCCATTGGAGTTGCCCTGGGCCATGTTCATTCTCTGTTCTCTTAAACCTTTGCAATCATCCTATCTGTAGCAATTGATGGACTTGAGCTGGGTACTGAATTTAGTTCAGAAGAAGACAGGCAGAAGAGTATTCTGGGAGTGAGGTTATTGGCAAAAAAACAAAGGCCAAGCTGGAACATAAAAAGAAGGAAGAGGAAAAGGAGGAAGAAAAGGAGAAGTTGTATGTTGGAAGAGTGTGGAGTTAGGGCTTATGGTTCCCAACTATCCCTTCCTGGGTGTGTGCAGTGAGGGTAGAGATTCCCCAGGGGAACCCTCTCTGCCACTGCCACCAGACTAAATGGCCCAGCGCTTATAGCTGGGTTTGGAGAACAGTAGGAAAAGAACTACAAAGGAGGGGGTTGGGTTAGACATTCCTCTGGCGTTCCTTCAACTTCTAAATCTATGCTCCTGTGATCACTTTTACATGCCATCATTTGCCAAGTCTTCTTTCTTCCTTCTTCATAAAAATCCCTCTTCTTGCCACTACTTTAGTCCAGGCCTTCATCAGCTCTCATTTGAACTTTATTTTTTTTAAAACAAAAATCTATAATTGGTCTCGCTGCTTCCTATCTTTCCTCATCTTCAATACATCTTCCACATAGCTGCCAAAATAATGGTCCTAAAGTACAGATCTGACCATGTCCCTCCTCTGCTCAAAGATCTCCACTGTCTCCCTTTTGCACATCCTAAACTGCACATTCCTCCTTTGTTGTTATTGTTCTGGTTCAGTCATGTTCTACTCTTCACCATCTGATTTGGGGTTTTCTTGGCAGATACTGGAGTGGTTTGCCATTTCCTTCTCCAACTCATTTTACAGATGAGGAAACTGAGGTAAACAGGTTTAAGTGACTTACCCAGAGACACACAGCTAGTTTCTGAAGCCAGATTTGAATTCAAGAAGATGAGTCTTCTTGACTCCAAGTCCAGCCTTCTATCCATTGTACCACCTAGCTGCTCCACCTGTACAATTTGGCCTACCTTTCCTCCCAGTTCTAAATTTATGATATTATGATACTTATTTCACACTGTTCCCTTTTCTGCATTCCACATTCCTGCCAAAATGGCTTACTTGCTATTGCCCACACATGATAACTGACATCTCTTTGCACAGGACATGCTCATCCCTGTAAGGCTCTGCCTCCTCACCTGTGCCCTTAGAATCCCTAGTCCCCTTCAGAGCTCAGCCTAAATGCCCTGTCCTACATGAAGCCCTTTTAAATTCATCCCTCTACTCTAAGTTGTTGAATGGTCCTTCCTTTGAAATCACTTGATACTTAGCTTTGTATATATTTTGTATTTATTTATCTGTGATTATATTGTTTCTCCCCAGACTGATATACACCCCTTGAGGGCAGACGCTTCATTTTTGTCTTTGTATTCCCTAAGGGGCACTAATTAAGCACTTGTTGAACTGAACGTGAAATAGGGATGTTGATTGCTTTTTTGTTTCCTCTTAGAGAAAAGAGTTAATATTTCTGCTAAGCTTACTACTCTTCTCTTAAGCCTTCACCATCATGATGGCTGTACACGGTGTAGGTAACATATGCATATATATAACATTTACATAACTTTTCTGGCTATACCTTTGGCCTCTAATCAGCTAGTGTTTATGAGTTTCTGCTTAATCTTTTGTTCTCCTCAGACCACATCTA
This sequence comes from Gymnobelideus leadbeateri, assembly GCA_011680675.1. NCBI lineage: Eukaryota > Metazoa > Chordata > Mammalia > Diprotodontia > Petauridae > Gymnobelideus > Gymnobelideus leadbeateri. Next base: position 335,271 of record WOXC01003840.1, on the reverse strand, counting down.
GGCACCACATTTTAGGAAGGATAGTTGTTCATGCGTAGGAGGATAAAAAGTTTGGGGAAAAGATTCAAAACCATATTGTATAAGGATTGGTTGAAGGAAGTGGTATAGGTTTGACCTTGAGAATAAGCCAAGATAGTTTTTGGTGGTGATAGGGTCCCCATGACCCAAATTTACTAAGTAAAGCAGATACAATCACACACTAATTCTAGAAATATTTACTGAGTCACAAGATAACATTTTGCTGGTAGATTTTTGTGTAAAGTACAAAGCATGATAAACACAATGTCTACCTTCAAGGAGCTTACCATGGAGGGCATGGCATAGAAGAAAGGACATGGACAGAGGCTAGCTCTGGTTCCCCCACGGACTGTGTGTGTAACCCTGAATGAGTCACTTACCTTTTTTTGGATTTAAATTCCACTCCCATTCCATTCATAGGAGAGGTTTGAACTCCTAAGATATGTAAGGTCTCTTCCCTCCCTGGCACTCTATATGCCATCACATGTGTACATAAAAGGCAAATAACTACATGAATTAAACTAATCATATAAGATATGTCACATGACAGTTATTATTATAAGATCCCAAAGAAGGACTAGACTTGATACAAGAGGGAAGAATAAAGAGATAGAGATGGAAATTGCAAAGAGACAAATTTAGGCTTACTATGAGGAAAAACTTGCTAATAATTAGTTATTCAAAAGCAGAATAGGCTGCCTCATGAAGAAGCCTTTTCTTCACTCAAATGGTGGGGGGAATGTCTTCAAACTAAGGGTAGATGAGCCCTTATTGGTGAAGGGGGTGTGTTAGAGAGAGAGAATTCTTGTTCCAATATGGGTTGGGTCAGATGGTCAGCTGAGGTCCTTCCCAAATCTCCAATTCTATGATTTTATGAGTGATACAGATAATTAGTGTTGAAGGAATTCACAGGAGGAAATTATTTCACTGGTCTGATGGGACCAGGGAAGATTTTGCGGAAGAGTGAATAGAATTTAGCTAGGTTGGAGAGTCTTCTAGGAGTAAGAAATAGTGTAGGTAAAGACACAATGGGACCATATGAAGGGATTTGAGTAGAGCAGCCTGTCTCAAGCAGAATGGAATAGTAGGAGAAAAGGTAGGTTGGAGTCAAATCATGAAGAGCTTTGAATGCCATGCTGAGGAGTTTGAATTTTTTCCTATAGCCAAGGAGGAATCATTAAAAAAAATTTTCAAAGAGAGGAATAGCAAGATGCAAGTGCTGTTCTAGAAAGACTGATATGGCATTTTGTAAAGGGTGGATTGGAGAGGAAGAGACCAGTTGTATCACTGGTCTAAGCAAGGGTGATTAGTAGGGGAAAGATGTGAAGACTCTTGGGAAGAAAGGCATGACAGGACTTGGTGACTGATAAGATGTCAGGAGCAAGGGGGAGGGCTTTCAAGGGTTTCAACTCTGGATGAGTGGATGGGAGACTGTTCAAATCACTGACGCAAATGGGGATGTCTGAGCAAGGAGCTGTTTGGCAGCAGAATGAATTCAGTTTTAGATAAGGCCGAGTTTGAGGTGGATGACAGCGGTAGAAATGGCCAGCTGGCAGACATGGTCCAATTTAATTCCTTTGGGAGGGAGCTGACATTTCTACTCTATTTGGCCTAGAAATGTTTGTTGTTTTTCTTTTTTTCATTCTATTTGTGAATCAGTGTAGTGGGTCACTAGCTGCGTGACCCAATGGCTCTCAGTTTCTACACCTGTAAAATAAGGACATTTGCAGTTATCTTCTAGGGCTGTTTTTTTGTTTTCTTTTGTTGTGTTTTGTTTTGTTGGCGTGTGTGAGGAAAGTGCTTTGTAAACTCTGAAGTACCATAGAAAGGAGTTTTTCACACTGAGTCAGAGAGAATCAAGAGTTGCACTTCTAAGAGCAGAGATTTCAAGCCAGAAGGGATTGAGTCTAAACTCCTCATTTTAGAGATGTGAAAACAGGACCAGAGAGGATGAGTATCCAAACTCACATGATTAATAAATGGTAGAGCCATCAAGATCACTTAAACAAAGGCAAGGTGAAATAGGTTTCTATCTCCGAGAATTAATAGCATTTAAAGAGGGAGGTAACATAACTCCAGTGAGAGGAACACTGGAACTAGAGTTAAGGAAATTTGGTTTCTGATCCTGACTATTGCTAAGTACTTCTATGGCCTTGAGCAAATAGGTTCTAAAATCTGGGCCTTAGTTTCCTCATCTGTAAAGTGAGATAATTTGACTTGATCTCTCAGGGTCCCTTCTAGCTCCAAATTCCAATGATCTTAACAAGGTAAGGGACAATAGTTGCTATTTCTATTGTTCTGGGGTCAGGAAAAACATTGGATCATCACTGGTAATTTTGAATTCTTTAGATGCATTGTAATTCCCCTATTCCAGGCCAAAACTCTATAAACACTACTGGCTCCCACAACCTCAGAAAGCAATAATGAAACTGGAGAAGGTTTCGGAGAAGGGCCAATGAAATGACAATTGGTATGAAGGAGTGACCATATAGGCACATATGGAAAAAACGAATATTTTTCAGTCTGGAAAGACAAAGATTTACAAGCATCACTTATCACATATATGCCCCTCCTGTCCCTATTGCTCTACCTGCACAAAGTAACTTATCTGGCCAAAGTTCATTCTTCTGACAGGATCATAATATCCAAGAATTTAGAGCTACAAGGGGCCTCAGATACCATCTAGTTTAACTTAGTTTTAAAGACAGAGGTCAAGTGACTTGCCCAAGGTCATGTAGCTAGTAAGTAAAAGACCCAGATTCATAGGCAATAAAGATGAATAATTATTAAATACCTACTAAAGATGAATAATGCAGGTCCTTACCTGACATTAGAAGCCTGGCAGGCAAGATGGTTAGGTAGCTAAGTACCCACTTTCAACAGTCACAATAAACTCTGTCTCTTTTGTCCTGAACCAGATTTTAACTGCTGAAATCCCCAGAAGGGTTATCGTTCTGAGATGAACATTGGGAGGTTCTTGTGGTATTTAGAAATTAAAACTTTGATAGGAAGAAGGGCTTTGATGAAGCTTTAAGTAACTCAACAGTGCAGAACAGTTATAGCCAGCAGCAGAGAAAGGCAGATGATTTACTCATTCATGGCCTGGGGCTTATGATGTCAATACTCACTATGTGGGGGGGCATCGTCATGAACAATTGATGTTAAGAACAGATTCTGGTTCTGTCAAATTCCACTGAATTTTTTTTGGGAGGGGGTGCAGGCAAGTCACTCCAAGTATGGTCCCTCTCTCTTATCACTTCCTACCCTGGGCACTAAGAAGTATAATATAATCACAGTATATTAGAGCTCAAAGGGACTTTAGAGGTCATTTAGCTCAATCCTTTCATTTCACAAATGAGGAAACTGAGGACTGGAGACTTGCCCAAGGTTGCACAATTCATTCATAGTCCAGGATTTAATATGTGATCCTCAGTGGCACTGGAAATGCTTCTGATCCTGGTGATCTTTCTCTCTGCCCCTTATTTTTGTTTTCACTGACCTCCTTTTTTTCTGAATAGCAAGAAAATACAGTGAAATAACAAGGATTTCCATTTATTTGGTGTTTTTCAAGCAGCCCCATCCCCCCACATAAACTCATGGGTAAATATAGATAAGGCTGAGAGAAGGGTTTACCTGCCCATGGAATCCTCTTCTCTGCTATTAGTTACACTGTAGAAGCTATAGGGAGAATTCAGGCTGAGATAATGGGGCCTATTTATCATCTGGACATGAGAAGTTGGAAAATATTGATTCCAATATATTTACAATAGCTACATGTGTCTGCTTCCACCTGGGGTGAGGGTAGAGGTGTGGGTGATGACCATGCTTTTGTAAAGACGATTTTTTTGTCATTCTAGGGTAGAAGAATAAGGCCTGATAATAGACAAGTATATTGTACAATAGGAAATGAAGTCAAAATTTAAAGACCAGCTTTGAAACAGGGTGGAGATGATATCTGTTTAGTTCAGAGATTATATAGGAGAGAGAATATTAGTTCTCATCCTATATTAGAATTTGAAGGAACCTTAGAACACTGAACATAGAACGTCAGAGTTGACAGGCATCTTAAAGCTTAAAACACAAGAAGTTATAACAAAGAAAGATGGTGGCAGGGCTGGTTTGGAATCAAGATCCCCCCCTTTCCATTACATAGTGTTCAGTTCTTGTTTTCAGGTACTGCCAAGAACCTCTCGATTTTCCAGGGAGGCAGCTGTGTACTCTGCCCTTTGGGGGTGGAAAGGAGAAACAGGAAGAGCTCTGCCAGCTTCCTTAACCAAATTTAAGTCCCTCTCTCTAATCCATGAGCAAGGTTGGAGCAGAAAAATGAACAGAGAATGTGGTCAGTTTGTCCAAGGCAAGGATTTTCATAGATGATGCTAGGGTTGAAAAACTATAGCCTGTTTCTTTGTGGAATAATGATGGCCATCTCATGACCAGCTGCAAAGTTAACTTTCCTCCTTCCTGTTTGGAGCCATTCTGTTAATATGCACAATAAGTCCTCTAGCATTTCTTTGTATGTAAGAAATACCGATATAAAACAATATATATATATATATATATATATATATATATATATATATATATATATATATATATATATATATATATATATTGAGATCCTTCTTATTCTCCTGAATTAGGAAGACCTAGACATGAACCCAATCTTAAGCTGTACGTAAATCATACCTATGGAGTGGGGTGGGGTTTAATGAGCCAAAGAATGTGAGCAAAGGGAGTCAAGTCCCATTCTAATTAAAGGGGAGCCTGGTCCAGACCTTGTAAATGGGTCCAGAGTTAAGATAGACTCCTTAGTGGAGAAAGGAGTAGGCATAGTGCCCCAGTCCCCTGGGTCCAGCAGCTGGTGCTTTATGTTATTATGGGAAGATATTCAGGACCCCTTTGGCAGCTGGATGAATGAAGCAATGCTGGTTGGCAGAAAAACTATGGAAGAGCATCTGGGGCTAAGGCTGATGCATGTGGCGAGCTGGCCCCAGAAGCTGTAGAAGTGTGTTTTTTTTAGTTTGGTTTTGAATGGAAAGAAGCAGTTGCAAATGTCACTATGTGACAATTTCCTCTGATTTGAACTGTAATTACACACAGGAAACATTCTATGCTTTTATGGAGCAGGCTTTTAAAAATGGTTATGAGAGGAATTACCTACAATCTAAACAAACACCTTGAAGGGTCAGCTAATAGCATGTAATGGGGAACTGGACGATGAGGGCCCAGTTCTAGGAGTACAGACAATGGGCTTTACCTGCTGCTGATCCAGGGGGCTTGGTGAGTACACGGGGATCCTGAGGCTATTACTTGTCTGCCTGCTGCACCTCGAAGAAAAGTTTTTTAATTGGCTGCTGGGCTGAAAGTGAATGTGCATATAAAAGATACAAACCCGTCAAAATGAGCTCTCTCTTCCCCGCAGGTGAATGAAGTAAGAGCCATAAGCCTTTGGATGTGGAGTTGGTTGCAACAGAGGTCTGCTTTCTAAGATGTAACCCTTCATGCATGATGTTCCCATTCCTCTGCCTCTTTGTATTGGTTCTTCCTGGACTTAAGTGAAAGCATGTAGGTGATGGGATGGAATAGGTTCTAACTTTGTAAGATGTGAAAAGACTGGAAGACCCACTGAAGGTCCAATAACTAGAATTCATACCAGAGTGTGACAGCAGTCTCTTCCAGGGAGTCAGGATTGCCTTGAGGAGTAGTGAATCAAGGCAGCAGAGCCATGGCCTTCAAACGAGGGAGTGATTCCATCTCTGGGCTGCGCTTTACAGAGAACTGAACTTGGTGGGTGAATGTTTGTGGCCACAGTCTTAAATTTGAGGTCACTCTCCTAGATACCAAGCTAGTAGAGGGGTGAATGTGCCCTTGGTTCTGGGATAAGTGTTTATATTTCTGTTCTTGGTATAACCCTTTATAAAAGTCAATGATGTCAATTGGCTGTCTGAGACATTGAGGAGATATTGATGACTTAAATGAGATTGAAGTGCTAATCATTGGTGATAATATTAGAGGGGATCTGTCAGGATGGGTGCTCAAGAAAGCAGAGAGCTTTAGAATAACACCATTGAACCTCATGGGTAGTCCTAGAACCCTTGAGAGGGAGTGCAACCAAATAAGCTTTGAGAACTTGACCTGCTAGTGTAGGGGGAGGCGGGGAGGGAGGTTGAGAGACTAAGTCCAGAATGTCTCTAAAAATAATTGAGAAATGCTTTCAGGTGGATGAAAGACAAATTGCCCAAGTACAAGTCAATCTGCTACTTCTGTGTCTCAGTTTCCTCCTCTATAAGAGGGAAAGTGGATAAACTAGATGAGTCTTTCTCATGTAGCTATGGAATTCCATATTCTATAGTCTTTTCCAGTTCTGACATTCTAGATTCTATGTTCTTAGTTCCCTTCCAGTTCTAGCATTCAAAATTTTATGACCTAAAGTCCTTTCTGCCTCTGACATTCTATGTTCTGAACACTTTCCTAGCCCTAACGTGCTATGTTTGAAGATCTCTCCTAGCTCTGACATTCCTTGTTCTATGTTCCCTGGTCCCTTCCAACTCCAACAACTCTATGATACTTAATTCCATGTCTTAATCTATGAAATTAACCAATAAACTGATTAACAAGCTCTTATCAAGTGCCTACTATGATGCCAGGCCCTGTGCTAAACTCTGGGGATGCAAATATAAAGAATGAAATCATTCTTGTTATCTTTAGCTCAAGGATTCTTACACATTTTCAGTGTAGTTGCAAGCTAAGAAATGGGAGTCCCCATTTGGGAAACATCCCTTATCCCACTTCCTACACTACACCCAAACATGTGGCTGTATATATCAGGAGCTCATAACAACAGCAAGGGCCAACTAGTTTTACAATTCATGAATGGAATTGGGAAATATGACATGTAGAAAATGAAAGAATTGTTTGCTAACACTGTAGCCAAATTGATTCTCTATTAGATGATTAAGCACTTCTGCCAATACAAGAAAATTTTCAGAATTGAGGGTATAGGCTATTCAAAGGTACAGGTTAGTCAAAGCCAAGACTCTAGGTCAAATTCTAAAACTGACAAGAGCATTAAAAAAAAAAAGCAAAAGTCTAAACAGAAGTCCTAGAATAGTTAAATGTTACCAAAAAGAATTTGGAATCTTGCTCTTTTCTTAATTGGGTAAATCTTACAAATAGCCCAGGGAAAAGGGAGAAGCCAATTCCAGGAACTCAGTAGTGATAGCTGGGTCCATTTGCATTTGAATTCAAGAATGCCCTTCCCTCCTCCCTCTCCCAAACAGCACCCAGAGAAGTAAATATCCACTAGAAATGCAAAGAGAAGGAAAATGGGAAAATGGAAACTCTTTAAAAACCCTGCAGGAAAGGACAGTGACTCATCCATATAATCTTGATAAGTTTCAGGAACAATGTTGAGGAAGGAGACCTCTGTGGTTAGCTTCCATCACCTAAAAGATAAAAGATGATGGCTTTCTAAGAAAATGGATTGCAATTAAGGAGTAGAGGGCTCTAATCCCCACAGGACATTCAGATAGACCTGACTGAAGATAGTGCTGTTCTGCAGTAGAAGGCTCCCTTGAATTCCCAGGACATCCAGTGTTTCTTGGGGTATTATCAGGTACTATCAACATTCCAATCCATGGCTCTTCAGACTCCAAAACTCTTGTCATCTTTGATTCCTCCCTTGTCTTCCACTGTCCATATCCAAACAATTGCCAACTCCTGCCAGTCCTGTTACCACAATATCTCTAGCATCTGTATCCTTCTCTCTCCTTCCATTGCCAGCCATCTTGGTTTCTTTGCCAACAGTCTTTCTTCTCTCCAATCCATTTGCTTGAATAATCCTCCTAATGCATAGATCTGCCCCTGTCACTCTATTCAAAATCCTTTGATGGCTACCTACATTTTGCATGGTAAAATACAACATGCTTTTTCAGTTAACTGGAGTGATCAGAAGAATAGAAATATGGAAGGTGGGAGGAGGAACAAGTTTACCAGAGAAGACAAATTCTATTTTTGACATGCTGAGTTCTGAGGATCCTAGATTTATTTCATACTATTCTCCTTCACATTTTATGTTCTTGCCAAACTGGAATACTCAGTGATTCTTGATTATGTCCCTCTCTGACCTGCGTCTGCATTCCTGATCCCTCTTGACTGAAATGTACTCCTTGCATATCTCAGCTGGCTGAAGTCCTTCAAGGTCCAGATGAGCTACTACCTCCCCGACAAAGTTCTCCTTGCTCCATATTCTGACCTTCATCAAAGTGGTCCTTTTTCTCCTCAAATTTCCAGAAAATAGTTTGTCTGGATCCCTCTTTATCTTGGCCACACTCTATTTTGCAAGTTACTTACTTGTCCACATGTAATATCACATTAGCCTAGGCTTTTTGAGGGTAAGTGCTGAGTTGTTGTATATTTTTGCACCCCCGGCACCTAACACCACGCCTTGTTCCAATACACCCAAGACAATACATCAAGGACTGCTGTAGGAACCCCATCCCTGTGTCAGAATGAAACTTTCTTCTTCACCATGGAGGTCTATACTTATAGGTCTATGGAGCAGCAATGTCCTAACTAGATAAGAACCTGACTCGAGTAAATGAGACTATCTTGAAGAGGGAGCTTCCAGCTAAGGCTATACTATTTGCTATGTCCAAATAACATAAGCAAACCTTACTACCATCTAAGCCCTTTCAATTGTCATGACTGAGACTGTTCCTCTACAAGTTAGCCATATTCACAAACTCTATTGGCAACATTCTCCCCTGTGCTGAATGATATATCCTGAGCAGATTTTACCAAGTGTATCCTCAGAGCACAAAGAGAGAAGCCCCACAATTGTCTCTGGTTTTCTAGTCTCTTAATGTAACCTAAGGATTTTTTTTAACTCTTCTATCTCCTTCATTCTTCTTGGCCAATTGGTTACCAAGTCCTATCAATTTCCCTTCATTGTATCTCTCACATCTTTCCTGTGCTTTCTATTCCCATGATCACTACTCTAGCATGGTCCCAGATTACTGCCCATTTGGCCTATTGCAACAGACTTCCAATTAGTCTTCCAATATTCATTTCTTATCTCCTTCAAATCATGCTTCACAATGTTGCCAGGCTAATTTTTCATATCATATCACTCTTGGCTCAAAATCTTCAATTCAAGAAACACATTAAGCACACATGATGTACTATCTTGTACAAAATACTGGGAATAGAAAGATTAAAAATAAAACAGACTTTGGCCTCAAAAAAAAAAAAACAACACCAAAAAACAAAACCCAACTTCCATTCCACTGGGAGCATACCACACACAAGTAAATAAAGAGGGAATGAATATAAAATGCAAAAGTAAATAAGTAAATACAAAGATAATCTGAGGACAAAGGGAAGGGGGAGGGAGAGAGGCAGGGAGAGACAGACAGAGATAGAAAGACCTAACAACTGGGGAAATCAGGAAAGTCTTTATAGAGGGCAGGGCAAGCTGAGCAGAACCCTGAAAGAAATTAAGGATTTAAAAAAAAGATCAGCAAAGAAATTGATTAAGGTAATTAATAGCTTGAGAAAGGTAGCAGGATATAAAATAAATTCACCAAATTACTAACATTTGTATATAGCAATAGCAAAATATAAGAGGGAAATAATAAAAAGCATAATTCCATTCCAAATAAATATAGAATGCGTAGCATATTTAGGAGTCTATCTACCCATTCAGTAGGTATGCTCAAGACATATCCACTTACAAAATTTTTATTAAATCCACTTACAAAATACTTTTTAAAAACAGAAATAAAGCAGTTCAGTAAAATAAACCAATATATCAAATGTGTCTAATCATATATGTTATATGATAGGTCATCACCAGCATGTAATGAAGCATCATAGGAAGAAGAGTATCAATAAAACATTTCCCCATAGAAAAAAAATAAAGGATTATAAGAGGTGGAGGTGAGAATAGAGTGTACACACACACATACCCCTACACACATACATATATATATACACATGTATATGTATGTTTGTGTGGGCATATATGTGTGTGAGCATATGTGTGTATGTATATATGAATATATGTGTGTTTAAGTTTTAGCGGCAACATGGAACCATTGAAGCTTTTTGAGATGGGAATGACTCAGATCTGCAACTAAAGAAGATTATTTTGATATTTGTTTGAAGAATGGATTGGCGTGGCAAGAGATTAGAAGTAGGAAGGCCGGGGGTGGCTAGGAGGAACAGTGAATAGAGCACCAGCACTGGAATCAGGAGGACCTAAGTTCAAATCTGGCCTCAGACACCGTGTGACCTTGGGCAAGTCACTTAAGCCCAATTGCCTTCTAAAAAGAAAAAGAAAAAAAAAAGAATTACTTTCTGGGGCGGCTAGGTGGTGCAGTGTGTAGAGGCGCTGGCCCTGGAGTCAGAAGGACCTGAGTTCAGATCCGGCCTCAGACCTCATTAATCCCAGTTTTGGATTGGAGTTATTTTATGTGAGCAACAAGATGGAGGACTAAACATTTTCTTAGATACAAATGACATCTCAAACCTCTCCCAAACAGAAATGATATGCCATGGTCTAAGACACCCCAAATCTGAAAAAAGGGTTAAAGGATCCATGAACTGATGCTCATTGACCCTGAGTTCATTTAGTACCCATCCCCTAGCTCCCATGCAATTGGAATGGAGACTGCAGTAGCGGACACAACACAGGCTTACAACAGATTCCACCACCATACTCTGTTTCCCCCTCTGTTTTGCCAGTGCTATGGAGACCCCAGCTACAAACTACAGAAATATGCTTGGGCTCTTTGTGAGCAAAAAACTTTATAGTTGCCACAAACCTGTAGCATTAGCACTACAAAGATCTGAAATGCCAGTGCAGGATCAAAGAACTAAGGAACAGAGGGAGTGAGACAGGACACCAGGACAAGACACTGTGTGTAGAGGGTGAGGGCAGGGGGTGCTGTGTAGCACTCCACTAAGCCTGAGGGAAAGAATACAGTATCCAGATGGGTACAGTTCTGATACCCTCCCCTTAAAGGTTACTTGTGTCAGAGACTTAGGCTAGTAAACTGTGCCTTGCACAGTGTGGGAGGAGGCTTTGAGATTCAGTACCCAAGAAAACCATAATCAGAGGAGAGAGAGTCAGAAAGTGAGTGATAAGGAAGATAAATGAGGGGCAGGGGACATGCTGAAATTACTCAAGATTTTAGGAAGAAGAAAACTCCCTTGAAGGTAAGTAGATAAATCAATAAGAAAAACATTAACAATAGAAGGAAATATGGCCTCCAGATCTAGTAAATGAATTCAGTCATCTATGAATAAATACTGCAAAACAAATGAAAATTATCCAACACTCGGGACAAAGGACCTTATGAAATTTGAAGAGAGCATGGAACCACAATACTCTGTTCCCCGAGTGGCTCAAATGAGAATTATGAGAGCACAATTTATGACCTGCAGAGCAAAAATACTGGGCAAAATAAAATAACTGGAATATCCAATGGCAAGCCTCACCAAAGAAACAAGGGAGAACAATAGATTGGGAATGCAAATGCATAGAAGTGAGGGACAATCTGGAACAATAGATTGGAAGTGCAAATACATAGGAGTGAAGGACAATCTGGAAAAAGAGAAGCAAAAAAACAAGAATATTAAAAGAAAATATGCTCAATTATACAAGCAAAACATAGTATGTTTTAACATGCATAGAGACAACCTAAGGATCATAGTTCTCCCAGAAGAACACAATAGGACAGAAAAGCTAACACTATAATGAAGGAAATAATAGAAGACAACTCCCCAGAATTTCTGACTATAGAAAAATGGAATATCAGTTGAAAGAATTCATAGAGGGGTGGCTAGGTGATGCAGTGAATAGAGTAGAAGCCCTGGAGTCAGGAGGACCTGAGTTCAAATATACCTTCAGACACTTAACACTTACTAGCTATGTGACCTTGGGCAAGTCACTTAACCCCAATTTCCCTGCCCTTCCAGCTCCAAAAAGCTAAAAAAAAAAAAAAATTCACAGATCACTTCCAGGAGAAAAGACAAACAAACAGAAAACAAGGCGACAAACTCCTAGACACACAGTGGTTAAATTTAACAATTCAATTCAGAAACAACAAGCAGGAGAAAGACCTTCAAATACAAAAGAAATTTGAATAATGCAAGACTATTCTGTACCCACTAGAAAAATTAGGAGGGAATAGAATAATGCATTCTAAAGTGCAATGGAGCTCAAGATGCCATCCAGAGAGACCTATCCTACAAATCTGAGCTTAATCATACATTAACAAAGATAGACGTTCAATACTAAAGGGGTGTTTGAAACTTTTTTTTAGAAAGAAGACCAGAATTGAAAAGATTATATGCTTTTTAAACCTCTCAAAAAATAGAAATGCAGGAGGAGTAAATAAAAGCAGCAGCCAAGGACAGAAACAGCACAAGAGTGAGAGCAGAGACACCAGTAAGAGACTGTCTCCTAAGGAGTGAAAGTGGAAATCTAATAGAGATAACTGTGAAGTGAGAGATAGAGGGCATCAAGGACAGAGCCTGGTGACACCATGACCACAGGTGAATTGATGTTTTTTATGGGACTACATTACAATATGGGAGAATTTATGAAAAGGGAGAGGATAGAGAGGAGTATGTGATATACTGGGGTCAAATCAAGGGCTAGGAATGAGGGAAAGGAGACCTCTATGGACTCAGAAAGAAAAGCACATATAGGGGAATAGGTAAAGTGGGAAGGGAAGATTAAGGGGGAGGAAAGGAAAGAAGCCTTACTTTGGTGGTGGGAGGGGATTCCGCTGATGAAGGCTCCTATGAGCGAAGAGATAGTCTGTGAAAGGAGATGAGGACCTTGTATTGGGTTTGGTCCAAGGGATTTGGTGCTTGAAAGGTCTACTCATTCTTCATTAGTAAAGGGGAAGTTCAAACTCCTAGGGGTAACTGGCATCTGGGGGAATGGATAGCATGGACTAAGGGAGGAGATTTTGAGGCAAATTTGGAAAAAGGTAATCAGAGAGAGGGTATAAATCAGTGGTGGCCTGCATCATCAGGGACCTGGTAGAGCGTGACTGATGCCTACCATAGAACAATGTCCTCTCTGATACCTGCAATAATTGACTTTTTTTAAAATTGAGGCACAATGGAAAAGGGGAGTCCACAGGGCAAACTCTACAAAGTGGTTAGAGAAATGCCTAGAGAGGGTAGCCTAGAATGGATACCATGGAAGCCTTGATTACATGAAAAGAGAGGGATCAGATAATTAAAGGAATTATGAATTAGATAATGAGGATCTATAGTAGACACAAAAAAAGGATGCAAAATGGAGTAAGAGAAATCCATCTTGCAAAGGGGCAAATATTAAATGTTAAAAGAATCTAATTAACAGGACTAATTGAAAGGCAGGAGAGGAAGGGGGAACCTACTTGACTAACAGAGAGGGAAAAAAAGAGGAGGGAGAAGAATTATTTAACCAAATAAAAGTAGGAGAGAAAAAGGAATCAGCAAAATTCTTTAGGGAAAGAGGTTACAAATGAGAGGAAAGGATCAGGGGAGAGGGGATGAGAACCAATGGGGATAAGGCCAACTTACAGAAAAATGAAAGTAACTGAAGGAACATATGTTTATAGCAGAAGAGGGGGAAAATCATAAACGGACTGACTCTTCAACCCCCCCTATTAAGAGTCCCTAGCTTCCTCAGGAGTACTGCTCAGGTGACCCCCTCCTACATAAGGCAAGTTGTTAGCCTCTCGCTCACAATTACTTTGCTTTATTTTGTCTATAGAATCTCAGATTTTGAGCAGAGTTGGAAGGGCTCTCAGCAAGTATGTGTGTAGGCAGCTGGGAAGCATCCAGTAGATAGAGACTGAAGATTAGAGACAGAGAAAATAAGAGACCAGGTTTCTCAAGGGTATGGAAGGACTTGAGATCAAAGGTACAAGTGGAAGAGTTGGCCTTGGCAAGGAGATTTGTCAGATTCTAGAGCAGAGGGAGAGAAAATGGAGGATGATGTGGAGGGGTTTTGAGATGTGGGGTAGTGATGAGAAGGGTGTTTGTGCAAGATGGCATCAACAGCCTTGGGAAAGTAGGATCCTCAGTAAAGTAGCAAGGTCCTCTACTGGGAAGGATGGGTGATCTATTCAAATCTACTGCAACTGAATAAAGTTAAAACTCTTTCCTGGCATTCAAAGCCTTCCATTAATTAGCACCATTTTACCTGTCCAGATTTATTTTGTACTCCCTCCTCCCCAGCATTGACCTCATATGTCATGGCTTCTCCTCCAACCCTAGGACATTGTTTTGTACTTTTCTTGGTACACTTAAACGGTATCAGATACTATAGGTACATGTGTCTATGTCATATCTCCCTACTAACCGTTAAGATTCATGACAACAGGAGACACCTCTTGGCTAAATTGTATTTTTCCTAATATACTTAAGATAGAATTATATACAATAGTCCCTTAACAGACATCTATTGAATTGAATATTTGCCTTTGGGTGGTGGAAAGGAAACTGGATTTGGAATCAGAAGACCCAGGGACAAGTTCTGGCTCTACTATTTGTTGGCTATATGATGTTGGTTAAGTCATAGAACCTTTCTGGGACTCAGGCTCCTCTTCTATAAAACTGGAGTAGGGGTGTTGGACAACATGGTTCTTTGCTAATCTAAATTCAGTGATTCCATGAAAGTCACAGAACTGTAGACTTTCAGTATGGAAGTGACCTCAAGGGTCATTGAGTCTATCTTATACCTAAATAGGAATTACTTCTATGATGACCACCAAAAGCGATCAGCCTTTTCTCACTATTTCTTGTTGTTCAGTCATTTTTCAGTCCTGGCTGACTCTTTGTGGTTCAATTTGCAATTTTCTTGGCAAAGATACTGAAGTGGTTTACTGTTTCCTTCTCTAGCTCATTTTACAGATGAACAAACAGGGTTAAATGACTTGCCCAGGGTCATACAGTAAGAGTCTGAGGCTGGATTTGAATTCAGGTCTTCCTGACTCCAGGTCTGTTGCTCTATCTACTTAGCCACCCTTCCCACTATTTAGAATTTTTTCCTCCTTTCTTCTTTTAGAAAAGGCTTTAGGTGGTCAGAAAAGGAAAATGAAGCATATTGGGGCCAATGACCAGCCTTGACTAGAGGAAGGTTCTTGCCTTCCTACCTGACTTGATTCCTTTCCTCCCTGCCCCAACTGTCTCCCTTTGGGATACCTGGAAGGCAATACTTTCCTCCAACTCTAAAACACTCCTAGGCATTTACATTCAAATTCTCTCTATAGCTCATTTCTTCCTGGCTTAGCTCATCATTTGCTCATCTCCAGAAATAAAGATAAAAATAACTAGGCTGTTCCATTCCATATTCTTCCATACAATAAGTTAGGTATATGTGGGGTGGTGGGGGAAGTGTTACTTATAGACCTATTGCTCCTGTTTTCCTAGGATTTCAGTTCGTAACTTAATATGGTACAGAGGTTATTTTTAACCCCCGGCATCTAAGCCTGGTGTTTTCTTAAATGCAAAAGAACAAGGAAAAAAAAATCTGCTTAATAACATTTACATGTAAATGACTTATCTAGTCACTGCACCGCCACTATCATTCCATGGAGGGAAAGAAGTATTGCTTCAGGAGTTTATACTAATATGATTTTGTTTCTACAGAGCACTGCCATGGCAACCTGGGGCTTCTCAGCACCTCAGCCCTGCCCCCTCCTCTCCCCCTTCCCCTTTCCCCCGTAGAGAGCCGAATTGAGAAGAGTGCTATGATGGTTCAACGTTGCTCCCTCTATTCCAAGACAAATGTAAATGCCTTGGGAACTGTCTATTTTATATTAGGGGATCATGGAATTTTAGTGCTGGAAAGGGCTTAAGAGATTGCCTGATTCAACCCCCTCATTTACTTGAAAGGAAAGTAAGGCCCAGAAGCATATGCCTTGCAAGCAAAGCCAGTAGCAGGGCCAGAATTCAGTCAGGTCTTCTGACTCCAGGTCTGCCCTAAAACTTTTGGGACATCCTGCAAATACTGTATACAGCCTTTTCCTTTTCTTGAATATAGCACAGTTCACATCTTAATCACTCTTCAAGGACTTGTTCTACCTTGTCAGGAAGCTTCTCCAGATCATTCTAGCCCACGGTAATCACTCTCTTTGCTTACTCACATGATTATCTGTATCATTTAATCTAATTTATTTATATATACTTTTATATTTTTATAAGTGATTTTTATATAACATTTAGTATATATAATTAATTTATATATAAATTTTCTGTTCTTTCAAGTTATCCAGGCCAAGTGATTTAATTTCTCAATCAATAGGCATTTAACTCAATGCTCTAGGCAACTCTCTAAGACTCTAAATCTTAAATAGATCCTAAGTCTGAAGCTTTGCAGGGTAGAGAGTGCTGGGCCTGGAGTCAGGAAGACAAGTTCATACACAGCCTCAGACACTTTCCTAGATATGTGTGAACCTGAACAAGTCACTTAACCTCCATCTGCCACAGTTTCCTCTGCCATAAAATGGAGATAATAGCACCTACTTCTCAGGGCTATTGGAAGGATCAAATTGGATAATATTTGCAAAGTCTTAGCACAATATCTGGCACATAGTAGGTATTTAATAAATGCTTCTTCCCTTCCTTTCCTGTGAGAGTTTCCTAATCTAGGAATTTCTTATGCCAAGGAATTGCTGGTCTAGTCCCAGTCCTTATCCTTTTCCATGTATATTGAAAGGCAGCATGACCCATTGGGAGAAATACTAGACTTGGTTCTAGTCCCAGCTTTACCAATAGCTCTCTGTGTGGACTTGGTTGGGCAAGTTGTTTCACCTCTCTCTGGGCACCCCTCTCTGGTTTCTGTAAAATTGGGATGTTGGCTTAATTGATCTCCGAGAGCCCCTCCAGATCTAAGTCTACATCTAATCTTGTTTTGTTCCTAGCTATGCAGAGAGCATGGCAGACCCAGCCCACACTCCACATGTACCTATGGTTTCACTAACAAGATATTAGCTGCCTCAAGCAGAGTGCTGAAAAATAACAACAAACACAGCTGGTCATCTTGTCCACTGGTATCAAACTCAGAAAGAGATGGGCCCACTAAAGGGTACATGAGGATCACTGCAGGCTGCATATTATCTTAGAAAACCACACATTAACATTCTGTGTTCTACTATATTTTTGTTTATTGTATTGTTTCCCAATTGCATTTTAATCTGGTTTGCAGTCTTCGGGAGGGCAGGTGTGACATCTCTGATTTGTCTAACCCCTCACTTTATAGATGAGGGCACCAAGGCCCGAAGAGGAATGGTGACTTGCTCAGGGACACACTGCTAATAAGAAGCTGGCATGAAACTCAGCTCTTTTGATGCCAAAGTCACCACACAGCAGATGGAGCCTGACCTAGGTATCTTTCGCCCTCTTTATGTTGTCCAGCACAGAGTTAATCTAGTAGTAGGTGACCTTGACATCCACGATGGACAAAATTCTTTTTTAAAATGTTCCGACAATACCTGATACTTATTGTTTTTATATCACCTTCATTTCCAAATATACTCCTCTCCACTATCCAATGAACAACAATAAAAAAGCAGAGGGAAAAAAAAGCAGAACTAAAGACAGAACGTACAATGTTCTATACCCAAAGTCATCTACCTCTGCCAAGAATGGAGGCTGGTTCATTTTCTTCTCTCTCTTTTCCAGGGTCACTCTTGGTCATTATAATTATACAACATTCAGTTTGGGTTTTGTGTTATTTTTTCTTACAAATGCTCTGTTTCACATTCAAAGTCCTTCATAACCCAGTCCCCTCCTGTCTATCCAGTCTTCTCATGCCTTACTCTCCGATAGGAAGTCTTTAATCCTGGGACAGTGCTCTCTTGGCTTTTCCACAAACAAGACATTCCATCGATCCACTCTGGTCATTCTCTTTGGCACTCTCCTTCCTTTGCTCCAACTACTGACCTCCCTGGTTTCCTTCAAGTCCTAATTAAAATCCTACCTTCTTCCCTAACTTCTCTTAATTCCAGTGCCTCCTCTCTGTTAATTATTTCCTACTTACCCTATATACTGTGTGTATATGTAATGTAATATATATATATATATATATATATATATATATGCTGTATTTAGCATGCATTTGTTGGCATGCTGTCTCCCCCATTAGATTGTAAGCTCCTTGAGGTCAGGGACTGTCTTTTGCATCTTTTCTTAATTCTAGTGCTTAGCAAAATGTTTGGCACATAGCAGGTGCCTAGTAAATGTTTATTAATTGATTGATTGTTGAAAAATTCTGCAAAAAAGATATCTTGAGCACACTAAGAAGGAGAAATGATGCTCACTGTGAGCCACCATGTATTCCTCAAGAAACAAGTCATGCCAGACTAAGAACACTTCCTTTTTTGGCAGGGACTTGAAGGGGGTGGACTAGGGAAATGCTATTGATATGGTGTACCTACATTTCAGCAAAGCACTTGACAAAGTCTTTTATTCTCTCCTTGGAGGTATGATGGAGAATTGTAAGACGAATGATAAAGTTTGGCAGATTTGGAATTGGTAGAGTGATTAAACCCAAACAGTAGCAAGGGATCACTAGACTGTCTCATAGCTCTGTCCTTAGCACAATTTTTGCTTAACATCTTTATCAGTGACTTAGATGAATGCACAGATATGACGTTTATTCAGATTGCAGATGATACTTATGTAAATGGGATATCTAATGTGCTAGAGAACAAAAATCAAGATAAAGTGACTGACACATGAGAACAATTGACCAAGCTAATAAGATGAATTAAATAGGAATAAATGTGAAGTCCTGCACATGGATTTTAAAAAAATCTACTGTGTAAGTATAGGATGAAGAACATGTAGCCTATAATTCGTCTTCTGGGCCTCAGTTTCCTAAGGTGGGCAACCAGTAAGGTAGGGGACTTTGAAACCATATATATGAGAATGAGGTCAAGGAATTGGGTTGATTAATCTGGAGAAGTGAGGCGTTAAGGGAGACATGATTGATGTATTCAAATATTTTAAGGATTTGGATATGGATAAAGGATAATTGTTTTGCTTGGTCCCAGAGACCATAATTACAACCAATGGATGAAAGTTATAGGGAAGTCAATTATATCTTAATAATTTAAAAAATTCCTAACAATTAACTGTCTAAAAGGGAAATTTTGTTATCTTGAAAGGTAGTGAGTTTTCCATCACTGGAGGTCTTCAAACAGAGGCTGATTTGCTATTTGGGGGTGGATAATGTAGTTTTGATTTTTGTAGGGTTTGAACTGAAACATCCTCCAAAGTTTCTTTCAAGTTTATGTTTCTGTGAATGACAGGAAGAAAAGGTATACTCAAAAATAATAATTTTAAAAATGTTTAGGGAATGGAGTAGAAGAACCTCATTATAGTGTTGGTGGCAGGGGCCAAGGTATTAATTATTTACCGTATTGTAATAAGTTAGCCTCTCTGCACCTCACTTTGTACCCAGATGGGGTATATGATTTTATGTAACTGATTCCCTGGAATTTTATAGTTTCAACCTCTTCCCTCTATAAGAACTGCTAACAGTAAGAACATTGACTAATTTGATATTTATCACTGCTCTCTTCCTTAATTCCCTTCTACTATCCCCAACAATCAAGACACTAGTGAACAGTGGCAAAGGACAAGAGAGTGAAGAAGCAAGGCTCCTGGATACACTCGTGCTTCAGAATAATCAACAGTGAACTGTAACTTTATGGTAGTCTATACTTGAATGGATTTTTAAAAGTGAATTGAAGGGTGTCATATAAAGGATAGTGAGTAAGATGGGTTTGAGGACAGAACTGAAGATGAGTTTAGTTGCAACTAAAGAATTTCACTTAAACAAGCACTGAAAAACATCAAGTCCTACAATGTTAGACCTAAGAGGGGTCTTAGAGGCAATTTTGTTCCTCTGATTTTATATTGGAAGAAAATGAGACCCAGAGAGATCCAATGCCACATAGTAAATTACTGGCAGAATCAGAACTAGCATCTAGGTCTCCTGTTCTAGTCCATTGCTATTTCTATGGTTACAGAATCTTAAAGCTGGCAAGGACTTAAGAAGACATTTAATCCCTCATATCTGAATAAGAAGCCTTTCTATGGTAAATTTCAGAATCTTAGCATTAGAAGGGCCCTTTAAGGCTCTCTATTCTAACTCAAGCCTGAACAACATGTCCTCAACAAGTGTTAATCCAGGCTCAGGATGAAGAATTCTTCCCTTACACTCCCCTTCCCAGTGAAACGTAATCTACTGTAACCTTCCAAAGCAATCCATTCCACTTTGGGCCAGTTTTCATTACTGGGTAGTTTTTCCTTACACAAAGCCTGCATTTGCCTCTCTTCAATTTCATCTACTGCTCTTAGTTCTGTGTTCTGCAACCAGGCAGAATGAGTCGAATCCCTCCACTACATTTCAAATACTTGAAGGCAGTTATCATGTCATTCCTTCCAAACCTCCCCTCCCCTCCCCCCAAGCCCAAGACTTTTACTCCCCAGTTTAAGTATCCCCCAGGTACACTTAAAATTCACATTTCATAGTCTATAGACTCTTCATTAGTCTGGTTACCTTCTTCTGGCTGAACTTCAGCTTGTCAATGTCTTTCCTAAATATTATTTCTGTAATGGGACACAATATTCCAGAAGAGGTGTGACCAGATGAGATGATTAAATCCTGTGTTCTGGGGACTATATAGCTATTAATATTTTTATTTTTTAAAATTATTATTTTTGAGTATACCTTTTCTTCCTGTCATTCATAGAAACATAAACTTGAAAGAAACTTTGGAGGATGTTTCAGTTCAAACCCTACAAAAATCAAAACTACATTATCCACCCCAAAAAAGCAAATCAGCCTCTGTTTGAAGACCTCCAGTGATGGAAAACTCACTACCTTTCAAGATAACAAAATTTCCCTTTTAGACAGTTAATTGTTAGGAATTGTTAATTTGTTAATTGTTGACTTGACTTCTATTATTTTCTCATTTACTTTGAGCTTTCCTTGCCTCTTTACCTTTTTTCTCTTTCCTTCCCATTTTAAAATTTGTTCTTCTTGGCAGAGAAAAGAAGAAAAATAAAGAATCAAGTAGTTCTTCCTTCTCTTCATTGATTTTATCATCTCCTCATCCCCACTAAGTAGTGATCTCATCCTTTCTTGGTCTTCCTTTTGTCCCCAATAAAAAAGTATTTATTTATGTCCCTAGCACTGATTCCTAGCTATAGTTTATTTTGCTACTAGTACTATTTTTATATGGCTGGATTACATTTTTATTGATGTTATCTCTAATTGCTTTAATCTTTCATTTAAAAAAATTGATTTGAAGAGAGCTACCTATGTATCCACAATAGTATTTTTAGGTGGTTCCTCATTTTCTTCCTTATAAGAATCATTTGTTTTCTGAAGACACAACTCAGTCTCCTCCATCATTATTATTTTGAAAAATTCAAGAAAAAAATTGTAGATTTAGACAGGTAGGTCAGTTCATAAACTCCAAACCATGGCTTTAATCTTTCTTTTTCTAAGAGTTTCTGTTATATCTTCTAGCTGGCTGATATTTAGGAGCTAATTCCATGTTTCTGTGATTATCCATTTATTCCACATGTTGCTTCCATTTATCCTGCCAGCTTTCTACTCCTGATACAATTTTGTACTTTCAATATTTTTAAAAATTCAATTTTATTTTACTTCCAAGTCCAATTGATCTCCCTCCACTTTTGAGAAGGTGAGAAAAACAAAGCCTATCACAATTATGTAGAGACATGCAAAACAAATTCCTGTGTTAGTCATGTCCAAAAAAGAAAATAAATGAAATTTTAAAAAAAGAGAAAAGGGGAATAAAAAAGAATGTTAGCTGTTCCATTTGAAGCAACGGGTGACAAAAAGCCAGATTGCCTCTTTGACCTATGGAACTGGCTTCATGAACCTAAAACAAAAGCATAGTGAAATACTAGACTACATGACCAAAGGAAACTGTGGCGTTTCCTACTTCTGAGACTGTTGAGAAAAGGCAAATTATTTCACAGACATTTTTAGTACAAGTGTTCCACAGAACAAGGAACCGATTAGATGAGTTCTCAAGGGAACTTTCAAACTCTGTGATTCTAAAATCCTGCTCTGAGGTAAGTGCTTCAAGCTTCAACATTCTCTATGGCTGAACTTCTCACAGATGCCTTCATTCCTTCCATTCTTACCCTCAGCTACCTCTCATCTCACTTTTAGACAGGAGTAGGAAATTGTCCTTTGGAAGGACTGGAGAAGGTCCAGACCTGGCTCACCTTAAGACATTGGTCCAACTGTAGCTCCCATTTAAATTTCCTCCGAGCAGCAATAGCATATCACTGCTGGAGGAAATATCTGAGAAATAAAACATTATAATCTTATGTATTCACAATAAAATTTGAGCTACATGCAGATTTATGTAAATTCAAAGGTCGCAGACTTTTAGGACCATAGAAACCCAGAGTCACAAGGAGCTAAAAGAATGAATTAATATTAGTTTAGACTCAAAGAACATTTGAGCTGAAAGGAATCTCAGGATTAATCTAGTGCAACCTGCTCATTTTACAGTTGAGAAAGTTACAGCCCAGGGGGAAATGCCTAGCAAAGAGGCAAGGTGAGATGCCTTAAAACCATTATGCTTGAGGAATGGCTAAAAGAAGTAGGAAGACTTAGCCGGGAGAAAACTTAGGATTCAAAATGGTCTATTTATTCAGCCATGTGAAGAGCTGTCATCTAGAGGAGATTAGATTGATTCTACCTGACCCCAGAGGACAGATCTAGGAGGGGAAGGTGTACAAGAAATATTTCAGCTCAATATGTCTAACTTTCTAACAGTTAGGGTTGTCCAACAATGGGATAGATTGTGTCAAGGGATATTGGCTTCTCCATAGATGCAGATATTCAGGCAGAGGTGGGATAATCTCTTGTCAGGAATACTGTATAAGGGATTGCTGCACTTAGTAAGAGTAAGATTTTGTGAATCTTCAGGTCACTTGCAACTTGAAGAGTCTATGACATCAAGTATACTCCTTCCTGAAGACCCAATCATCCATACTCTTTATATAATGCCTTAAGGTTTACAAAGCACTTTATAAATATGATGTCATTTGATCAGTATTATCTCCGTTTTGCAGATGACAAAACTGAGGCAAACTGGTTAAATGATTTGCCCAAGGACACACGACTAGTAAGTGTCTATATGGTTAGATTTGAACTCAGTCTTCTTGACTTCAGTTTGTTTTTTTCTGTTTTGCTTGGCTAGTTTTTTTGTGTTAAGCATCTGAGAGGCCAGATTTGAATTCAGGTCCTCCTAACTCCAGGGCCACTGCTCTATTCACTGTGACACCTAGCCACCCCTCTTCCTGACTTTAGGTCCATAGCTCTGTGCCTGGCCTCTGTTTTTTTTTTTTTTACTGATATATTCTGTTTTAACACAAGAAAAACCTTCCCAAATGCCAAAACAATGCTCCCCTCCCACTAAGAACATTCCTCCAAAACCATCTAATGGAGAGATTGCAACCAACACTTTTCCTCAATTGGTAACAAATAGGAAGTGTGTTCTCTCTTAAATAATTTGGTATTAGCATTGTTCATTGTCCCTCACCTGTGTTATGCTGTCTCTGTTGTTATGTGTATGTATATGTGTGTATACACACATATGTGTATATATATGCATACACACATACATATATGTATACATTTTTATAGAGATATGTATAAGACATATGTAAAATTTATACAGAAATATGTGCATATTTCTACATATATATTTCTTTTGACTCTGAATTCATTAGTTTGCATCACATTGTGTTAAGTTTCCCAACTTTCTCTGAATTCATTATATATGTTGCTCATTATATTGCAATATTCTATTACTTTCATATATCACAATTTCTTCAACCATTAAGCAATATTTGGGCATATATAGATCTTTTCTTGCAGTCATTAATTTCCTTGGGGTATAAAGCAGGTAGTAAAAACTCTGGATCAAAGGTTATAAATAATTTAGTAACTTTCCTTGAATAACTGCAAATTATTTTCCAGAATGGTTGGACCAATTCACAGCTCCACCCGCAGTGAATTAACATGCTTTTTTCCCATGGCTACTCCAACATTGAATTTTTCCATCTTTCCCCATCTCTGCCAATTTAATGCATGCCAAGTTATACCTCTGAATTGCTTTTATTTGCATTTATCTGATAATGAGTGATTTGAAGCTATTTTTCAGATAGTTGTTGATAGTTCTTTTGAAAGGAATTTGTTCATATCCTTTGATCAGCTGTCTATTGGAAAATGGCTCTTAGTCTAACAGACTTATGTCACTTCCCTTTAAATTTTAGACACATTTTTTTAAAATAATTTTTTTCAGTCAATAAAAATCTGCCTTCTCTCCCTCCCACCTCCTCCCACCTCCAACTAAGAAAGGAAGAAAAACAAAACTCCTGTTCCAAAGATGTAAGCAAAACAAATTACTGCATTGGCCAAGTCCAAAAAAAGAAGAGACATATTTTTTGTCAGAGATGTTTAATACAAATATTTTCCAATATGTTCATTTCTTCCAATTCTAGTTGCACCGATTGTGCAAAAGTTTTATTTTGTGTAATTGAAATTGTCTACTTTTGTCTTTTGTAATCTCCTCATGGTGTGATGGATAGACCACTGGCCTAAGGTAGGAAGATCTGCGTTCAAAGCCTACTGATGGTGCATGCCGGCTGTGTTACTTCCACCCTGGGCAAGTGACTTCCTTTTCTCAGTACTAAAGGCAACTCTTTAAGATTAAAAGTTGCAGAAAAGGTACTGACCTGTAGAGATAGGGGAAATTTTTTCATCTGAAAGCTCCCTATTCCAATGAAATCAGAAGTCCCCCAAAAGTGCCCTTGATCCTGTTGCCTCCTGTCTTCTCTAGGAGACTTCCCTCATTCATCTTTCCCCCCATCCTTTAATCTCCCTCTATATACTAGTTCCTTTCTGGCTGCCTACAAATATCCCCAGATCTCCCCCATTCTTAAAACACCTTCACTTGACCCAACTATTTCCTCAGGCTAGACTATGTCTCTTCCTTTCCCAGACAAACTTAATGAAACATCCATTTATTATCATTGCTTCCATTTCCTTTTCTTCCACTAACTTCTCAACCCCTTGTAATCTAGTTCTGACCCCATCACTCGACTGAAAATGCTCTCTTTCAAGGATTTCAACAACCTCTTAATTGTGAGGTCCAATGCCCATTTCTCTGTCATCATTCTTCTTGACTTCTTTGCAGCTGTAGCATTTCAAATTATTGACTGCCCCTCCTCCTGAATAGATACTCTTTCCTCCCTGGGAATTTATTAACCTTGCTCTCTCCTAGTCCTCTTCCATGTCTGAAAACTTTTCTTCAGTCTCCTGCTTTGTTATCATCTGTGTTCCACCTTTGAGTTGGGTGTGCCCCAGGGCTCTCTTCTGGGTCCTCTTTGTACTACTCTCTCTCAATGATCTTGGTTTTCATGGGTTTAATTATCATCTCCATACAAATCACTGTCATATCTTTATCTTTGTCCCTAATCTTTTTCCCAAGCTCCAGGCCCATATCACAGAGATCCAAAATAGAATTTATCATTTCCTTAAATCTATCCTTCTTCATGTCTTCCCTATTTAAGCTGGGGTACCACCATCCTTCTAATCACCAAGGTTCACAACTACTGGTCAACTTTGATTCTTCCCTCTTCCCTTTCCTCTTCCCCTCCCACCAAGGTTTCCAAATCTTATCAATTTTAACTCCCCAACATTTCCCTTGAATTTGTCCTCTCAAATTTGGGACCTGATGCATTGTTGGTGGACCTGTGAATAAATCCAACCATTCTGGAGAGCAATTTGGAACTATGTCCAAAGGGCAATTAAACTGTGCATACCCTTTGATCTAGCAATGCCACTACTTGGTCTGTATCCCAAAGAGATAAAAAAAAATAGGGGAAATGACCTACATGTACAAAAATATTTATAGCAGTTCTTTTTTGTGGTGGTACAACTGAGGGGATGCCCATCAATTGTGGAGTGGCTGAACAAGTTGTGGTATATGAATGTTATGGAATACAATTGTGCTTTAAGAAATGATAAGTAGGTGGACTTCAGAAAAACCTGAAAAGACCTACATGAACTGATGCCGAGTGAAGTGGGCAGAACTAGAACATCGTACACAGTAAAGGTCATGTTGTACAATGATCAATTGGAAATGGCTTAGCTATTCTCAGCAATACAATGATCCAGGATAATACCAAAGGACTCCTGATGGAAAATGCTATCCACATCCAGAGAAAGAACTGATAGCGTCTGAATATAGATCATAGCATACTATTTTCACTTTTTTTGTAGTTTTTTTCTTTTGTTCTGTTTCTTCTTTTACAACATGACTAATGTGGAGATATGTTTAACATGATTATACATGTATAACCTATATCAGAATGCTTGTTGTCTTGAGGATGGGGGAAGACAGGGAGGGAGAAAAATTTGAAACTCAAAATGTTATAAAATTAATTTTGAAAAGTATGCGTAATTGGAAAAAATAAAACACTATTTACATTTTTAAAGGAAAAAAGAGAATGTGTCCCCTCTTCTCCACTCATAGAACCCTGCTTCAGACCCTCATCATCTTTACCTTGTTCATTACAGTAGCCTCTTGTCTCTAATCTCTCCCTCCTACAATCCGTCCTCCACATAGTGGCCAAACTGATATTCCTGAAGCATAGCTATGACCATGTCACTCCCCTATTCAAGCAATGTCACTAGTCCTCTAATATCTCTGGAATATAGTATCAGTGATTTTTTTTTTTTGCATGGCAATCGGGGTTCAGTAACTTGGCCAAGTTCTCACGGCTAGTTTTCTTCGTGTGTGTGTGTGTGTGTGTGTGTGTGTGTGTGTGTGTGTGTGTGTTTAAGTATCTGAGGCTGGATCCAAAATCAGGTCCTCCTGACTCCAGGGTCGGCTCTCTACTCACTGTGACACCTAGCCACCCCTAGTATCAGAGATTTTGATATGCATTTAAAGCCCCTCAATCTAGCCCCAGTCTGTCCTTCTAGATTGATTTCAAATGACTTCCCTTCTCCACTATGCCTTGGCTCTGCATTCTAGCCAAACTAGTCTTGCTTCTATTTGAGCCTCTTAACAACCTTATGAGGAAGATCACACAGTCAATATTATATTGATTTTATAGATCAGATATGTGAAGCTCAGTGAGCTTAAAAGGCTTTCCCATGTCGAAACATTAGTAAATGCCAGAGGCAAGATTCAAACCCAGGTCCCTCCTGACACCAAGTCTGCAAGTGTATGAACACATGGGCAGTCCACTGAATTAGTTCATCTGTGTGTGTGTGTGTGTGTGTGTGTGTGTGTGTGTGTGTGTGTGTAATGTCACACACACATACACATAAACATACATAATGTGAGATGAGCTGGACCCAGAGTTGAATAGGAAGAGATAAACAGGCTGAATAACATGTGGAAATTTTTACAGCACTTCCAACAACCCCAAACTGCTCCTTGACACAGAGATTCATCTTCTCAATATCAATATTCTTTCAGTGATTCTATGCTGCTGAGGATCATTGAACAAACACCACAGTCTCCAAAGAATCAAAATTGTGGGTTACTAAAAGGGTGGCACATTACTAACAATGACTTGTGTAACAGAAAAGGCATAAATTACCTAGAATGTTTATGATTGGAAAAGGAGGTGTCCTGGTCACGTAGTAAGAGTAAGAGATAAAAGATGAGTAGCCTAAATGCTATTCTATTTTAAAAAGAAAAACCTAGTGGCAAGTCTTCAGTGTATTGAACAGATATTTGAATGAATAAAAATGAACATATTAAGCACTTATTACATGCCAAGAATTATGATAAATGTTAGGGATATATACACACACACAAAAGGGAAGACAATTCCTGCCTTCAAGGAGTTTATACTCTAATGGAGGGTATAAAACATACTCAGGAGTGGTGACCAGACAGGAATATTTGAAATGAAAAGTTATGTGAAAGGTGAGCCACGGCAGTGGATCCATAGGGGAGTACATTGACACACCTCAGAGGGATTTATAGAAGGACATAAGTAAGAATTATACAGATCGAGGAGGCATGGATAATTGCAATCTCTACTTGTAGATGGAGTATCTACATTGATGAGGTCTCAGATAAAAATATTCAAAAGGATGGATTTGCCCTGACCAAGCTACAAATTCTTAACCTTGGTGTATACTCTCACCCTTTCATGACCAGCACCTATTTGACCACTGCTAAAGGATTATTGTGTGATGACAGAGCAGAGTAAACTAGCTTCTATTTCCAGAACTACCAAAAAGAAAGAAAAAAAGGGTGAGTTCCGTGAAAGGAGAAAGTGACTCTAAAGCCAATTCTAGCTCTAAGAATCTGTTATATATTCTAATGTTCCCTTCTTGTCAAAACACTATTTTCTATGTTCTGAGGTCTCTTCTAACAACATCATTCTCCTCCTTTACCTGACCCCAAATAGTATAGAATCAATAACCCTGGGTCCCATAAACCAAGTAAGGACTAGGGCTAGACAGGCTGAGGAAGTCACTGAGGGTGTAACATACAGGCATTCATAACCATGGGCCCCTTTAATTATGACTACTTATAATACACACACACACACACACACACACACACACTTTTTTGTCTTTTTGGATGGGGGAAGGCAGAGCAATTGGGGTTAAGCGACTTGCTCAAGGTCACACAGCTAGTAAGTATCAAGTGTCTGAGTTCAGATTTGAACTCAGGTCCTCCTGACTCCGGAGCCAGTGCTCTATTCACTACACCACCTAGCTGCTCCTATAATGTATATGTTTATAACAGAAAAGCTTACTGTAAATGAATGAATGAGAAAAGACTTTAGCAAGTTCTTACTATGTGCAAAGCACCTTGCTAAGTTCTGAGGCTATAAATAGAAAAGTAAGACAGTCCCTGCCCTCAGTGAGTGGGAAAGATAACCCATATGGAAGGTTTCAGCTGCAAATCAGATGGAAAGTTTTCATGATCCTTGGGATGAGGCGGCAAAGTTAATGGTAATACTAACTCTTTAATGTTATTTCCATTGATAAAATTATATAAATTTCTGGTGTTGAACCATTTGACAATGCTAGGGATTTTAGTGCAAGAAATTCCTTTTCTGGGTTCTTAGTGGCTACAGCTGTAACACCTGCAGGCACAGCTGCCAGGGCTGCATCTCCACAGGGGTACTTCCCTGGATGATGCCTGTGGTCGCTGGGCTGGAGGAATCGCTATTCCCATGGCTCTTGAGTTCAGGGTCCTGGACTGTCTTCACTGGAGTCTGGGGGTGGGGAGGATGATGGTCAAGGTGGATGTGGTAGTTTGACTCACCTGTTACATGCCGCCTCCTATCTCTCCCTCAGGGTGCCCCACGACTCTGTGACTTTAGCTAGGGTGGTGTGCCTACCCCGTGGGTGGCAGTTGGTTGATACATGGTAGAGACGGCTACTCCCCACTCCACAGGAGCTGCTTCCCTGGATGATGGTACTCTGAAGCATGTAGGTGTTTGTTTTGTTATAAGCTAAACCACTAGTGTTACAATTAAATCTCAAAGCTTCTGGTTGATAATAAATCTGTAGCATCTGCTCTGGCATTACTTTTCTAAGCCAGCACTTACATTCATGGGTTTGAATGTTGGCAGGTTTTTGGTGGGGGGAGAGGCGAAGGGGTATGAACACTACTCCTTGGGTCCAAAGGGTATTTCTCTGGGTTTAGACTTCTAAAACTATAGCTCGTGACACCCTACCAGAAAACTTCTCCTTAACAGTTGGCTAGTAGACACAATTAATTCAGAGCTATTTGTTGTAAAAACTAAAGTTACAAAATTTCTCCCACAAATTTGAGGCACACTCTTCTACAAATACACATGGTGTCCACGGGAAGAGTGGACACACATTTGGAGTACGATGGTACTGAAACACACATGTGTAGCACACTTGTGGTTAAGGCAACTCACGATTTCCTGTACTGCAAGGACTCAGTGTCTTTTCTCTGGTGATCTCCTTAGGCAGCTCTGCCCTGGACATTATGTTTTCCCTTGGCATGCTTCCCAGGTGGGTTTACAGGGTCTGTTTCTCTCTGCCACCCATGATTGTTGGGAGGTAATTCTCCCTTGAACTCTTAGCTCTCTTCTCTACTGCTAGGGACCATTCTCTCTAAAGCTGCTACCCCCCTCACATGACTGCCTCTCTGTGTTTCTGCCTGAACTAGCGTGTCTATGCTCCCTCAAACTCCCCTGGGATTCTCTCAAATAGATGATCTACTGAATATATCTACGACAGGATACCCAGCTCTGCTTTTAGACACCAAATCCCCTTCATTGCCCTGTTGACATCGGATCTAGGCAAAGGGTCTCTTCCACACAGATACTCCCAGCCTAGACTAGAATGACAGTTCTCTGAGGTGGGACAATTTTTTCTTAACCAGCAGCAGGGTTCCCTTTCTAATTCAATTAGGAAACTTTTTTTTTTGCCCTTAAGAAATCACCAGACCTTAGTTTAATACCTCATTATCAGTCCATTAATTTCTGTGACTACATTAACTTAGCTGGGGAGGAAGGGGGACCAAATCCCTCCCCTTCCTTACATATGCAACCAACCAGTCATGCAGTGTGCCTGTGACTAGTGATATAAATATATAAAAGTGAAGCCCTCTGAGGCAGAGCTCTGGAAGAATTCAACATCTAGATGGCAGAAACCATATGCGCATATGTGAGTATATCAACAACATAATTGTTGTCAATTAATTAATCAACAAATATGTATTAAATGCCTCCTATGTGCAGGCACTGCGCTAAGGACACATGGAGGTTTACATAGAATAAATTTAAGGAGAATAAATGCAAAATGGTAAAATACAATGTGGTTTAAGAGGGAGGTTTCAGCAGGTGAACGGATAAGTAAGATTCCATCTCTCAGTGTCTCAGGCAACTCTCCTATGAATTGTTCCTGATGAATGGCAGAACTGTATCAATGAGGGACATTCCATGACAGCATTCCTCCTCACTGATGAAAGCACTGCTTCCTACCAAAAACCAGAACCTGCTCTATGAATAAGTCAGGATGGGTGAAATCTATCCAGTACGTCAAGATAGGCAGAGACCGTTCTATATGTCTGGATCTTCCACTGATGCCTCATCATGAAGTGGGGCTGACTCTAGGTTCTGCAAAGCTATGCCAGCCAGAAGGCTGGATCTGGCAGCTCCTCTCTAGATGGGAAGTCTTTGAATAAGGACTTGGCATGAAGCTCTGTGTCTGTCATCTGAAGACCAATTTAATTCAGCACGGAGATGCTCATCATCAAGATGAGGGCCACCAAGTTACACATTTGTCTGGTTTTTTTGTAGTTTTAGAAACTCATGAAGAGCCATCTTCTACATGTGGAGGGGGTTTGCACCACATTGTTCTACACTAATGAAACTGTGGCTCTTTGGATGTTTTTCCATCAATCAGAAAGCTCTTTCCAGTTTCAAGTCTTGGCCTCTGAGGTCCCAGCACAGTGAGAATTTAATTCACCAAAGGAATTTACTCAAAGAAAATAATAGCCTTATGGGGTTTGCTTGACTTTGATACATAGATTCCTGTGGGTCAGTGCTCTTACGTAGAGTTTGATCAGGTTGGCAAAACATTACCAAGATGCTTCCCCAATCTTTACCCCAGGGATAAATCCAGTGGTCTCCTTTTGTATCTGTTTGTTAAACGAGGTCTTAACACTGGTCACAAAATCCTTGGATGGCAAAGATTTGTTTTCACACATCAATATCCACATCGTTTCTTTTAAAGGCATTATAGACACCTGGTGGGTGTTTAGTATAAGACTCACCAGTTTCTTGTTTATTTTTCATTTTTCCAACCTTGTATCTTATGCCATTTGGCCTCAAGGTATAGTAACTCCTTCTAAAAATTCCCTGCACAGTTGAAACCATTTAATATCTATAAATTTTATTGAGAAGTTGACTAAATGCTTCAAGTCTGGATATACTAGTCAGCAAAGAATGGTATGGGGCAGTCCTAACCTTAATGCATGTGGTCAGTGCTGGGATGGAAGGACAGGGACTATTTCGGGAAGCTTTCTTAGCTGCTGGCTCAGATAGGCAACTAAACACTCTAAGACATCAGATTCTCTTGTTAGAGAAGTAACCTGTACCATTTGCAGTTTCCGTTAGGGCCTATTCTTTAGGCTCCATCCTAACTGGCCCTTCCTAAACCAGAAAACCTGGATATGGTGTGGATTCTAGTTCTGACTTTGCTACTAACTCTTTATATGATCTTGAGCAAGCCTTTGAATCTCAGTTTTCCTGCCTGTAAGATGAGAGGATTATGCCATGTGGTTGCCACTGTCCATGTTATTGTTGAGGGTACCTCTGTTCTGCCAATCACCTTAGTTCCAATCATCTCTGATCCCTATTTGACTATGGTCATTCGTCATCCACTGCCAAGTCTTTTCAAATCTAATTCTACCACATCTCTCCCGACCGTCACCTCCTTTCCACTCACAAGGCCACTACCTAAGTCAGGCCCTCATCACCTCTTGCCTGGACTATTACATTGTGTTGTTGATGTTCAATCAGTTCAGCCACGTCCAACTCTTCATGACTCCATTTGGGGTTATCTTGGCAAAGATACTGGAGTGGTTTGCCATTTCCTTTTCCAGCTCATTTCACAGATGAAGAAACTGAGGCAAACAAGATTAAGTGACTTGCCCAGGATTGCACAGCTAGTAAATGTCTGAGGCTGGATTTGAACTCGGGAAGACAAGTATTCTAGGCCTGGCACTCTACTCACTGTGCCATCTAGCCGCAGTTGTAATTAGACTACTACAACAGCCTCATAATTAGACTGCCAGGTTCCAGTCTCTCCTCTATCCAATCCATCTTCCTCACTACTGCCAAAATGATCTTTCTAAAGTATGTGTCTGATTATATCACCCTGATGCCTTGGAATCTTCAGCAACTCCCAATTGCCTCTCGGGTAACAAACCCTTCTGTTTGCTATTTAAATTAGCCCTTTACAATTTGGATCCCGGCTACCTTTCCAGGCTTATCATATGTTCCTCTTTCATACTCTCCATGTTGTAGCCAAATGGGACTTTATTTGCTGGTCCCTGTACATGCTGCACCATTTCCTAATCTTATACCTAATTCTGCCTTTAAATAACAATAACTCACACTTACATGGAACTTTAAGGTTCATCAAGTATTTTCTTCACAATTACCCTGCAAGGATAAATATGAGAGATAGAATGAATTAAAGGAAAGGTCAATGGATTTGTAGTCAGAAGACCAGGGGAGAAATCTCACTTTTATCATCTACTACCTGTGGAAAAATTGACTTGGACATGTTGAACAACTTCTCTGGACCTCATCTATAAAATGAAAAAGTTGATTTAGATAATTTCTAAGGTTCTTTCCAGATCAAAAATCTAATGTCCTATGATTCTAACACTGCATGATGCTGAGAAAATTCCCTCTTTAGGCCACAATTTTATCCTCTATAAAATTAGAGAATTAGCTAAGATGGTCTTTGATGTCTCTTGTAATTAAAATTTTCTTTGATTCTATGACTGTATATATATTCTCTAGCCTGGCAGTGATGAGTATTTTAAGTCCAGGGAACAAAACCTGCTCAGGATGTTTGGTTAAAAAAAACCAGAATTACAGTCTAAAAGTTAGACATGTCAGAGGCTATCTGGTCCAATTTTAACTTGAATAAGAATCCTCTTACAACATGCCAAATAGGTGTCATCAGCCCTTATTGCTTGAAGCTTCCCTCAAATAGTCTTAGATTCACTTATTCATTCATTAAACATTCAAGTACCCAGCCACACTGTGCTTGGTGTTGGGAAAGATCTAAAGATAAATTTAAGTACAGTCCCTGCCCTTAAGGAGTATATGACCTACTAGCTACGTGATTACTTTGGGAGCCTCAATTTGGATGGAGCAAGGCCAGAGGCCAAGTGAAAAAAAAATAGTAATAATTTGATAACTCCACCAGAACATAGGTCTAAAGCCAAGCTTGGCTACAATTTTGGACATCTAGCTATCATCCCCAGGGAACTGTGGGTAGGAAGTTGGAATAGAAAGAAGGGGAGAAAGGCATTCCTAGAGGTTTGAAATTGTTCATCTAGTCCACCATTTGCAACTTGAATTTGTAGATCTTTGCCCTAATAACCAACTCAAGTTTCTCTCATCTAAATCTCCTCCCATTCCTCCATTACACACCTGCATGCTCTGCTGTTGACATCTTTCAAATATTTATAGAATCTGATTATCTATATTTATAGAATGCCCCCTTCCTTTCCACTGTGCCATGCTCTCCCAATTTAGATGCTTTAATATTTCCTTGTAATTCATGCTCTTGATGCTCCCCGACCCACACCTCCAGTTTCCCCTCCTCATATATACACACACATCCTTCTTTGGTTATATGCATGGAGCTCTGTCTTCCAATCCATCTCTCTTCTTCCTTAAGGGTCATAGACTTGCAGCAGGAAAGGATCAGAGAGGCTAGCTAGTCCAAAGCCCTCTTTTTTATAGGTGAGGAAACTGAAGCCCAAGGTAGTTAAGTGACTTGCCTAGAGTCACACAGATAATATGTTTCAGAGATAGGATTCGAACCCAAATCCTCTGACCCCCAGAATCAGCACTCTTTCCACTATACAAGGTCCCCTCCCTGTTCTTCAGGCTGCTAAAATTGAACCAAACCCTCCAACTTTGGCTTCAGTATGGCTGTCTTCACTGTGCTATTAGAATTTAAGTCACCTCAACTTCATTCTCATCTCATGGGTAAAAAGTAGATTCCCTTTAAGAAAATTTGAAATCAGAGCTGCCCCCAAAATGAAACAGGTTGCCTTCCTCAAAAAGCATACTTTCTCTCCCTAAGAATATTAAAGTAGGATTGATAACCAGCTATCAGAGATTCTATTGAGGGGATTCCTGCTTGAGTAGGAAGGTTGGAATAGAAGACAGAGAGGTCTCATCTAACTATGGAAGATTCTAAGATTCTTTCATTCTATAGTCCTGTAATCCTCCATTCTAAATGAGGCAGGCTTTGAGAGTCATTAATGGTTTTTTTAAATGAAATACTGTAATCACACTGTAATTTTCTGGGCTCCACTGTAGTAGCTTCCCAGGGGATGGATGCTCTACTTCAAAGCAAAACATATCCCAGTCCCACAGGTTCTCTTGGCAAAGAGAAAACTAGGAACCCTACGGGTGTTGCATAGATAGAATTGTTCCCCTTTGCTTCCCAACATGTTGGGTCTGGTTTTCCTGTTCAAATTCATACTGGCCTTAGTTGTTGCCACACCACATCACATACTGCCATTACTCTAAACCCAATTTCAGGTCTCTTCTGCTCAGGGGTATACCATATAATATGTTCCCCTTAAGTATCTTGTCTCTCCCCAAATACAGTAACACTGAATTCCTGCCCATCAGGGGACCAATCCCCAGTCACTCAGTGTTGTCCAGTCACTGAAGTGGTCCTAAGGATGCTGTTAGGGATGGGACAGAGAGAGAGGAGAGAGAGAGAGAGAGAGAGAGAGAGAGAGAGAGAGAGAGAGAGAGAGAGAGAGAGAGAGAGAGATGTCACATCCATTACATTCAGAGATCCCTCTTTCTCTTACTTTGTCTTCCAACTGAGAAGACTGTTGGTTAGGAAGAATCTAAAAATGTCACACTAACAGAGCTTCAGTGACAAGGCGCTTTAAGATTCGGAGGGTACACCCATGAGAGGGTTGTGGTTGGCCAGGAAGGGATGAGCTACCCCATTGAGTATGCTGTATAAAGAGAAGTTTTGTCCCCATAATTGACTCTCTTCACAGAGCATCTGGCTGTTGCCAGACTGACAGTGGCTTTGCTACTCCCCTTATGTGATCATGACTTAGCTTATTGACTATGCCCCTCACTGTTCCCCATCTGTTGCTTGGCTCACCCATACCACTGAGGAGCTTTGTCCTGTCCCTGATCTGCCCCTCCTTTTATCTCGGCTTGGAACTTGCTGGCTTCACCCCACAGTCACTCATATAATCATCTAGCCAAGCCCTGTGGTTACCAGCTGCTACTTTACTTGCATTCTACCAAAATGTCCAGGTCTTTTCCACATGAATTGCTATTAAACTAGATCTCACCCACCCTGTGCTTGGATAGTTGATTATTTGAGCCTAAATGAAGGACTTTAAATTTAGCCCTATTAAATTTCATCTTGTTGATTCTGGCTCATCATTCTAGTCTGTCAAGAGCCTTTTGAATTCTGATTTTATCATCCAACATGTTAGCTCTGTGTCATCCCCAGATTAGTTAAACATGTCTATCAACAATCTTGGAGGAGAGTTTCCCACCAGCTATAAATTCTACTAACTGAACTATTATCTTTAATTCTTCAACCTGTCCATAAAACTATCATGAGAAATGTTGTCAAATGCCCAACTCCAACCAATACAACATTATGTTTAAAGCATTCTCTGAGCTGCCATTCCAGCAAACCTTCATAAAAGGGAACCAAAGTTAGTCTGGTCTAATTTGTTCTTATTGAACCCTAGGCTGGCTCCTATTAATCATTACTTTCTTTTCTAAGTGCTCGTAAACCATCTGCCTGATAATGTTCTCTAGAATTTTGCCAGTATTTGATAGATGGACTATCCTCTATTCAGCTGTCAAAGTGATCTTCCTAAAGCATAGGCCTGACAATGTCAACTCCATACTCAACTCCAGTGGCTACCTATCACTTCCAGGGTCAAATATAAAATCTTCTGTTTTCAAAGCCACCCCTCATCTTTCCAGTCTTCTTATACTTTATACTGCGTCCATCCCCACCCTCACCCACATATTCTTTGATCTAGTGACATGGTCTTCCCTGTTGTTCCTTGAACAAGACACCCCATCTCTTGACCCTAGGCATTTTTACTATCTCCCAGGCATGGAATGCTATGTCTTCTCATTTCTATCCCCTAGTCTTCCTTGCTTCCTTCAAGTCCCAGCTAAAATTCCCCCTTCTACAGGAAGCCATTTCTGTTCCCTCTTAATTCTAGTGCCTTCCTTCTGTTGACTATTTCTAATTTGCCCAATATACATCTTGTTTTGACATAGTTTGCATGAGCTCCTTCTGAGTAGGGGCTGTTTTTTGCCTTCCTCTGTATTATACCTTTGAATTAGCACAGTGTCTGGCACTTAATATGTTGATTGACAGAACTAAACCTGTATTTATAAGTCATGAACCGGAGAGATACTAGCTAGAGGTAGGTGGAAGGGAGGTAGCTACGTTCACAATAATTTCTACCTTGTCTGTCTTTTTCACTTTGTATTTCTTTCCTTAAGGACAGGTAATCAAACAGTGATCCTGAGGTAGACATCCCTAGCCTTGGAGTCTCTCAAAACTGACTAGTAACAGGAAGAATCTTCTGCAATGACACTTTGCTCAGAGAAGATGATCACTACAAAGAAAATTAATCCAAGCTATGCCCTGGCTTGACAGAAGACATAGACCTTAAAGGACTTGTTTGGACAGTGCAGAGCTGAGGTGAAGGTCAAATGGCTGTTTGGGAAATAAAATTTGATGAACCTTTTGCACAATGTTAGTTATTAACATGTAAAGTACTGTTTTGCCCACAGCAGAAATCTCCTACTTAGTGATCAGGACCTGGGCAGATGGGAAGGGCAAAATAAGGGCACCAGCCAGTGGTGACATCTCCCTTACCAGGAAGAGAAGGAAGGGCTCAATTCTCTCAAGTCTCTTCAAGAGACTAAGTGTCTCTTGTTTTAATGTTTTAAGTTTAAGCCTTCCAGGAGAATAGAATGGGAGTTACAGGTTATTGTTTCATGTCTTGAATCTCTGTCAAGTATGCATGTTAAGCATTACTTTTGTGTGGAGGGAATAAAGAGCCATATGATTCCTGTTGTACATGGACTACCTTTCTGATTCCTTTTGTGGATACCCCAAATATGGGTCAAAACTAAGCTTTAAGTGATTTTTTTTCTAGGATATTAGGGTTGGGGATGAAGAGTCAAAGAATTCAAGAAAGATCTTTACCTCTCTCTCTTTAGAGGCCAGCACTAAACCCAATATACACTTGCCCAGAGAGTGGGTCCCTTTAGTAGGAGAGGAGGGTGTCTCAGCAAACAGGCCTAGGAGGATCTGGGGTTGTATATGCCATTACTTGTAACAATAAGGGCTCCTCTTTCTACAGCTCTTTATGATTTACAAAGCCATTTCTTCAAAATAGCTGTGTGAGGTAGGTAGAATAGGTATTATTATCTCGATTTTATAGATAAGGAAACTGAGGCTCAAGGAGTCTATGATAAATCATACAGATATTAAGTAGTGAGGCTGAGATGGAGAAGCAGGGTTTTTGATTACTCATCCAGGGTTTTTTTAACTCCACTAAACAGTGAGCTCAATAATCATAGCTTATGTTCACACAGGGCTTAAAAGGTTTACAAAGCTTGTTAAATACACAATTGCCTTTGAGCTTCTCTACAGCTTCATGAGGTGATCCAGAATCGTATGAATGTAACTTACTATTATTCAGCAAATACTTATGAAGTAGATACTATGTATAAGGCCCTATGTATAGCAGGAGCTGATAATACAATGATGAAATAAAGTGTAGTGCCCTCGAAAAGCTTACATGCTAATGGGGGAGCGGGTATGACATATATATGTGAAAAATTCTTGTCCCAGTTACCGATCCTGGCTTTCAGAATTCAAACAACTATAAAAGGACTAGAAATATCTATCCAGCCTCTACTGCATAGCCATTATCTGAGCCAAACGAGGTAAGATATTTGTGGGAGGACTTTGAACTCTTTATAAGAAAATAAAGGAATAAATATACAATACAGTCCAGCTAAGCCGCAGCAGTCTCCTCAGGGTGGCAGGGAAATAAAATTTGATGACCCTTTTGCATAATGTTAGTTATAAACATGTAAAGTAGTATTTTGCACACAGCAGTAATCTCTTGCTTGGTGATCAAGACCTGGGCAGATGCGTAAGGCAAAACAGGGGCACCAGCCAGTGGTGACCTGTCCCTTACCAGGAAAAGAAGGAAGGGCTTGATGCTCTTCAAGCAGTTGTGATTTTTTTCCTCCGAGTTAAACAGTAGAGGTAAATTTCTAAATGTTGGGAATGTGGAATGAACACTGGTATTTTCAAAAGGCAAGTTTTCAGCAAGCAGTCAAGTTTATGCTCCTGAATCAGGGTTAGCTCACAACTATGCACACTAAGGAAATTCTCTTCCCCCGTTCTCTTGGTAAATGTGCCACTGTAATATATGCTTGTTCCTGTGTGTAATGGTAAGGCCATAAAGTATA
Organism: Gymnobelideus leadbeateri; assembly: GCA_011680675.1. Taxonomy (NCBI): domain Eukaryota; kingdom Metazoa; phylum Chordata; class Mammalia; order Diprotodontia; family Petauridae; genus Gymnobelideus; species Gymnobelideus leadbeateri. The sequence goes on along the minus strand of WOXC01003840.1, from coordinate 295,893 downwards.
CAGCACGCACCACCCAGCCTACCGATGGTGGAACTTGGAGCCTCTGCACTGGCATTTCCTGACGTTAGTGTAATTGATTTTCACCCTCGATGCTGCTGGAATGTCAGCTATGTAATGAATATGGAAATGGGACAGATATGTAGGCATTCACCTGCTACCGGTGGGCTTTGGGACTAGGACAATGTGTGTGTCTTCTAAAAGTCACACAGCCCAAAATTCAGAGGCTGGGAACAGTGTGCACAGTAGCCTAGGAAGGGTGAAAATTGCCAAGAAGGTTTCTGGCGGTGCTGAGACACCTTCAGGCCTGAGTGCCAAGGCTGAGGCCAAATTGGGCTGCTGACCAACTGCCATGAACTGCTTGGGGGATAGTGTGATCCAACACGAAGTCTGACTCTGCTGGATCCTAGCTGTGTGACAGCTTGGACAAGTCACTCTGCCTTCTCTGGGCTCCTTTTCTATAAAACAAAGGGCTGAACTAAATGATCTATAAGGTCCTTTCTAGGAGTAAAAATTCATGTTCAATGACTATTTCTCTGTGTCTTTGCTCATGGTGTTTCTTTCCCTTACTGGAATACCTTCCTTCTTTCCCTCTGATTACCTAAGTTCAATTCATCCCTCCAAAACTGAGCTTATACCCCATTGCCATGATGCTTATAACTCTAGTCTACATTCCTCAGTAAGATAATGGAGATGAAGGCCCTTTGTAGCACAGTCATAAAGCATGATTTTAATGTCAGTCATTACCATATTGGTCCAAATATAGGGTGCATTTTCTCCAAAGTCTGGCTTGTACTAAATGTTAATGTGGTAATCATTTTCTTAGGAAGAGGTTGAAAAGAAGTTAATAAAGGCAAAAGAAAAGTGATGGTAAAAATAAATAAGATACTTTTATCTGTATTGAATGGAAATGAATGGAAGGGAATTTTTAAAGTTTCATGATATGTACATATATGTGTATAATATATAAATGCAATAATCTGTATGGTTTTTATTTGTAAAAAATAATTTGGAGGAGTGGCTAGGTGGTGCAGTAAATAGAGCACAGGCCCTAGAGAAAGGAGGACCTGAGTTCAAATCCAGCCTCAGACAGTTAACACTTGTTAGTCATGTGACCTTGGGCAACCCCAATTGCCCTCCCTTGCCCCCCTCCAAAAAGCAAAAACAAAACTGTGATTAAGAAACAAAAGAAGCAAAAACCTCAAGTGTTTATTATAGAGAGAGAAGGGAAAGAAAGGAGGAAAGAAAGGAGGGAGAGAGAAAGACAGATATTCTAATACTTTCTTAAGGAAGAGAATCAGAAGAAGTCTGATATGGTAAGCACCAAAAAAAAATCCACAAAAAATGACACTGATGCTACCTTAAATAGCCAGGAAACAGCTGTTCATTAAGGTTTCTGTATCACCTGTCTGTGCAGACAGATCAGCAACTTGTTAGAGCAAAGATAAAATCTCAACATCAAATTAGAAGAAAGGATGAAGACAAGAAAGTGATGTGAAGTGCGATTATACTTCTTTTCAAACAAGTTACTGATGCCTTAAAATGGGAAAGAGCAAGAGAAAGATATCACCTGAAACAAGCCCTATTTCCTTTAGAAGTGGAAATAAAAAGGTTGAAGACTTTGTGCTTCTCTGCCTCCTTCAAACCCAATTCACATGCAAATCAAGACATCATGCTTTTGACGTCTTGGTTCTCTTTGAGAAGGAAGGAAAAGTAGCAACTGATACAAAGCAATAGTCACAATAAGGAGGCCAAAAGAGCCTAGAAACTGCCTTAGCCTGTGACCTCTTAGAGAAATAAAGTGAGAAAAGGTCAATTCTAGTTTAAGATTTCTCATTTCAAAACCTTACAGAGAAAAATGGTAGGAGAAATAAAAGAAATGACAAATGATGGCAAAGAAAGAAGTCTGCAGAAAACTTGGCATGAGATTCAATTAAGCCCATTTCTCCTGAGAACATTTAAACATGGAACTAGAAGGAAGATAACAGATAAAAGTGGAAATATCTATAAAATTTCTATATTTCTGTAACAAGAATTTTCTCTACCAATGACAGTGGAACCATCACATATGTATTACTAACATCATAACCTCTCATACATTTTAGGAGGAAGTGAAAATGGCCCCAAAGGAAACAAAAATAAGATGAGCAGCTAGACAAAACCAAGTATACTCAGAGGATATCCTTGATGGAGGTAACATTATTTTGAAAGTATTGAGGAACAGATTCTCAAGATATTTGAAAGGAAATAAGCATTTGTATAGCACCAGCTATATGCCAGGCATTATGCGAAACACTCTTTACAAATATTATTTCCTTTGCTATGCAACACAACCCTGCAGGGTAGGTGCTATCATTCCCATTTTACAGATGAGAAAAAGGAGGGTTAAAAAGGAGGTTAAGTGACTTGCTCTTGGTTATATACCCAGTAAGTGCCTGAGGCCAGATAAGAATTTGGGTCTTCCTGACTCCAGGCCCCAGTGCTCTATCCACTGCTCTGAAAGAGGAAGAGAAATTAAATGATTGGGAAAATCATAGATAATATTATCACCCATGAAAAAGGCAGGCAATAGGACATCCATGATTATTCCCCCCATATGCCTACTATAAAATCCCTAAAAAATCTTTATGATAATGATCTGCCCATGTTTTGAGGATTTCTTTGATGAATATACGAGAAGGAAAAAGGCAAGTTTTCATAAACAATATTTTATGGAGATCGTCTTTTTTTACAGTTATATAATCAGCTAAAAGATGCAGAAAATACAAGACCCCATAGTACTTATTATTTGTTGACTGATCACAAAAAAAGCATCTGTCTTTGGCCCGGATGGCAGTGTAATAATATACATTTGGAAGCGGCCAAATGACTGATCCCAAAGAGCAGTGATTAATGGATTGCTGTCATCTTGGAGGCAGGTCTCTCTTGGAGTGTCAGAAGGTTCTGTCAATGGTTCTTTGCTATCCAACATTTTTATCAGTGACTTGGATGAAGGCTAACCAAATCTGATAATGACACTAAACCAAAAGGAAGAGCTAACAGTTTGGTTGGCAAAATTGGGATCCAAAAAGATCGGCAAATCAAAATTATAGAACAAATCTAATAAGATAAAATTAAATAAAGATGATTTAAAAAAAAACCTTGATGGAGATTTAAAAAAAATTAACTGTACAAGTAGGAATTAGGGAGGCTTGATCAGATAGCAGTATTGTGAAAAATATCTGCTTCTATGAACAAGTTTAATATAAGTGGTGTGGCATGAAAGACAAAAAAATCTAATGCCTTTTTTATAGGTTTCTTAAAAGAATGAAGAAGTTGACAATTCTGTTGTGCTCCTCCCTTGCCAGAACCCATTTAGAATATTGTATTCCATTCTGGAGGCATCTTAGAAAGGAAAACGATCAAATGGACCATGTCCAAAGGGAGGCAGCTTGGATGGTGTGGGAACTGGAAACCATGAAGAGCTGCAGAGGATGGAGATGGTTAATGTGGAAAAGAGAAGACTTGGTGGGGCATGAGAGCTGTCTTCAATGAGTAGGATGGGAGTTAAGTGAAAGAACGCTGGAATTTGTTCTTCTTAAAAGCCTTTCTCAACCCCTACTAATTCTAGCAGCCTCCCCCTGTTAATTATCTCTTATTTATCCTGTATATAGTATGCTTTGTATATATTTGCTTACCTGTCATCTCCTCCATTAGATCATAAGCTCCTTGAGGGTAGGGACTATCTTTTACCTCTTTTTATATCTTCAGTACTTAACACAGTGCCTGGCATGTAGTAAGTACTAAATAAATGTGTATGGATTGACTGACTGGTCCCAGAGTACAGAACTGGGAGCAGTGGATGGAAGTTACTTGGAGACAGATTTATATTCAATATAAGGAAAAGCTTCCTAACAATTGGATTTATCCAAAAAATGAAATGGATTGTTAACAGAAGTAGTGAGATTTCCATTACTGTAAGGGTTCAAGCAGATGTTGGATTTACAAATCTATGGCTTTTTCCCAATTCTCATTTTTCTTGACCACAATGTAGCCTTGGATCCTGCCGATTACCCTCTTTTTCTTGGTAGTCTTTTCTTTTCCTTTTTTCTATTTGGAGGGGGGAAGGCAGGGCAATTGGGGTTAAGTGACTTGCCCAAGGTCACACAGCTACTAAGTGTTAAGTGTCTGAGGCCAGATTTGAACTCAGGTCCTCTTGACTCCAGGGCCGGTGCTCTATTCACTGCGCCACGTAGCTGCCCCTAAATCTTTTCTTCTAAGTCTTTGTGATCCTGCTCTTTCCTGATTCTTCTCTAACCTGTCTGATTGTAAGCTATCACTTTCAATCATAAGACCTGTGTCCAAATCCAGGCTCTAAAACATCTAACTATGTAACCTTGAGCAAGTTATGACATCTTCTTGAGACTCAGTTTCCCTATCTGTACAAGAGGGGAATATACTTGCACCACTTCTCTCACTGGGTTGTTGTAAAATTCACTGCCTACAGCATTAGGTTATTTTGACCAAAGCACTTAGTAAACCTTAAAGCACTAAAGAAATATACATTGTTATGAAATTCACCTGGACCCTTCCCCGGCCAAAACACTGTTTGGAGGTATAGTGGAGCCGTGCTGTGCTTTCTAAATGGAGAATTCTGGTTGGACACAGAGGCTCTGTATCCTTTCTTTCTATACCCTTCACCCCAACACTTTCCTCCTGGAAGTTAAATTCTACCCAGAAGCACAAGCCTTTATATTTAGACCACTTATCCTTAAGGACAACAGTCAGATGCGGGTTAGAGATGGGCTGGTGATGAGCATAGAAATGAAAAAGGGCCTCTAGGTGTATATGAGTCAGAACCCTGCCAAACACGAATGGAAACAGTCACAGCTGGGGCTAGACCAGGATTCCCCGAGTCAACAGAAAATGAAAAGGAATACTCCCAAAACAGGAAGGCTCTGAAACTGTCAAATTCAAGGGAACCAGGGAGAAGCAGAAATGAAATAGAGAGTGAGTCAAAGTAGACTATTGAAGGGATCAGATGAAGACGAACACAGCATAGAGAAATCTGGGAGGAGGAGGCCAGTGGTCAAAAGCACAGAGGCTCTACAGAAGTGCCAATGCGGCTTCTGTCATTGTATCATATCCCTGCCAGCACCACCACCTCTAAGCCTCCAAAGCCCTGGACCTTAACTTCAGCTCCTTCTGTTTTTATCTGCTACCTGGCAGCAGCCTTCGAATGGGACAAAGGCTGGTGTTCTCATTAGGGCCAGGGGAAGCAGCTGTTGCCTTCTTGCTCCCAGAGCTCAACTGTCCTGCCCCCTTGACTGTGGTAACATCCAACACTCTAGAGCCCCCACCATGGAGGAGGATGAAAGTCAAGGCAGTGAGGCATATGCTGTGATTATCTGGGGTCATACTGCCTATATTGCCGAGGGCACTTTTACATCTGCTAGGAGGATAGAGGAATTTTTAAAAAAGGGAACTGAGGACTTATCAATTCAGCTGAAGCTCTTAGTCAAAGCACGGCATTAAGGAGAGCTGGGAGGTTACATGGAAAGCGGCCAGATGTGCTTCTGATAGAGTCATAAAACAAGAGCCATTTCAGAACCCCGCTTCACACAAGACTTTCTCTAATCTCCCCAAAATGCATTCTAGAGCGGCAAGGAGAGCAAGCTGCTTGGAGAGAGACTTTTATCTTTAGGAATATATTTCCAACCACATCTGTGATTACAGAGTTCCTTAATGGAACAGAATGGAAAAGTATTTATTATGTACTGACTAAGGGCTAAGCGCTAGGCTAAGCTAAGGAAACAAACAGAAAAGCAAGACACAGTCTCTCCTCTGAAGGAACTCCCATTGCAATTAGGGGTGGCTATGGCTTGATATTGGAAGGTACAGTGACACAGCAGACACAAGGGCCTTGTGGTCCTTAGGGTGCAATGAGGGAGCAGATGACACAGTGGACAGATTAAAGGGAGTGACCTATCACGCTCCATAACCTAAGAGTCTTGTTAGATATGTAGGGAGAGGTGGTACAGGGAGCACTGTGGTGGGGGTCCCATTGAGGCTTGGGTTGTCTCTGGGGCAGAGACTCTGGTCTTTAAGATCCCAGAAGCATGCCAAACAATGGTAAAATGAGTACCAGTCATCTTCTAAATTCAAGACTCACAGAGCTCTCATACCCTGAAAGACAGTGAAGAAAGCTAGTAAACCTTTGTGAATGACAGTCACATTCATGGAAAGAAGACTGGAAATCTGGGGTCTAGTCTTAGCTCTTGAGCCAATGTATCCAGTGACTTTGGGCAAACAGTGACCCCTCTCTTGGCCTGTTTCCTCGTTTTCAAAATTAGGGACTGAGTCAGATGATTTCTATTTCTCTCCTGAGTAACATACAAAGTTTATGTTTTACACACACACACACACACACACACACACACACACACACACACAGCGTTTCAAAGCTAACTCCAATGTCCTAAGCCAGTTTCTGGGAATCAGAAGCATATCATAGTCACAGGATGACAGATTTAAAACTAGAATCCTTTCATTTACTGACGAAGAAACAGAGGCTCAGGGAGGTTGATTGCCCAAGATCACTTTAGTAGCTAGCTTTCAGAAATGGGATTTGAACCTGGGACCTCTGACTCCAGCGTCAGTGCTCTTTCCACCACAGATACCACACTACCTCTTTGTGGCTGCCCACTCAGGGACAAAAAGCACTTCCTCAGATCCCAAGGAACCAGTGACAGTTGTCTCTCCTCCCTAGGTGCTGAATGGGGCTTAGAAATGGCTTCACATGGGGGCGGCTAGGTGGCACAGTGAGTAGAGCATTGGCCCTGGAGTCAGAAGGACTTGAGTTCGGATCTGGTCTCAGACACTTAACACACACAAACAAAAAAACCTAGCTGAGTGACCTTGGGCAAGTTACTTAACCCCCAATTGCCCTCCAAAAAGCAAAAAACAAAACAAAACAAAACAGAAATGGCTTCACAGGAGGCTGAGCTACACACAATAACTACAGTAGTTCAGAGGATCAATGAGTGTTTTAGTTGGAAGGGCCAGGACAGATCAGCTAATCCAAACCTCTCATCCTACAAATGAGGAATTGAGGTCAAGATGGGCCAGTGACCCAGTGAGTCATATAGTAAAAAACAGAACTAGGTTCTGAGCCCAGGTACTCTGACCCTAACTCTAGGGCTCTTTCCATTTTCCCATGCTCCCTCTCTGGGTGGGGGACTCTCAGTCTGCCTCTCTCTCAGGTAGGAGGGGCACAACCCTTACAAGAGTCTCTGGAAATCATGAGAGATAGAGGCCGTGCAGTTAAAAGAGCTGGTCTGGGATGTCAGGGCTGGGGGGATCCCCGAGGTCATCCAATACAACTCATAAGCAAAACTGAAATCTTCTCTGCAATATCCCTGACCAGTGGCCATCCAGCCTGTGTTCAAAAATAGGGGTGATAGGAGGTAGCTCTGAGGCTTACAAATTTTTTTCTCATATTGAGCAGAAGTTTTCCTCTCCATTGCTTCCCCTCCTTCCCCCCCAAACCCACATTGGTCCTGATGCTGCCCTTTGGAGTCACAAAGGACAAAGTTAATCCCTTTCTCCCAAGGCAACTTTTCAGAAGTCTGAAGAGAGTGAACACACAAGCACTAAGTCTTCCCAGTACACCCCATCCCTGCTTAAAAACCCTCACTTCTTTCAACTCACATTCGTAAAGCATCCCCACCGCACTTTGCCTGCTCCCTTCCTTATCTGTAAGATGGACATTACAACACCTTCCCTGCCTCATCCTACAAGCTTGTGAAGAAGAGCCTTGGGAAGTCACGCACTTCCTCTGAAGATGTAAGGCATTCTGATTCCTGAGCTTCACACACACTGGACTGTGCTGCAAACATGCTTTGCATTTTCCGGCCTCACACTGTTCTCCCCACATGCCTGAATCCTTTGCATCCATCTGCCTAATTCCTCCCCACCCTTCAGGAGCCAGTTCAAATTCCATCTCCATGAAAGTTTTCTTGCTTCCCACAGTTGACATTATCTTGCCCTCCCCTGTGCTTCCATAGTATCTCTTCAGTACCAGGAGACAGTATACCTATTATTGTAATTATTTGTGCAGGGTTATGTTTCCCCAGTGTAGACCATGTAGCTTACCTAGACATTTTCTCTTCCCTAGAAGATTGTGAACTCCTCCAAGACCAGAGCTGCTCCTCTCTCTGCTACTCTATTGTGCCTGGCATTGGGTCTTGCACAGCAGGAATAATAGCTGCTCACATTTCTATAGAGCTTCATAGTTTACAAAGTACTTCCCACACACAACAGCCTCATGAGGTAGTGGTACACATGTTTTTCTCTGCATCTTATTCTTTTTAAATTAAGTGGCTGGTCTAAGATCTTCCAGCTACTAAGTGCCCAAAGCAAGGCTTGAACGCAGGGTTTCTGCTGACTAGCCCAGGGTTCTTTCTGCTAACCCATGCTGCCTCTCCAAGTCGAGTTTGCTCAGTAGGAGAATCACAAGGTCCTCTGAAGCTGGCCAGGGTTGGCACTAGACTTCAGTCAGGGGGCTAATCTCAGTTCTGCCACCTACTTCCAGCTTGTCCTGGAGCAAAGAAATAGACCCTTTGAAGCCTGAGTTTCTTCAGCTATGATAAGATAAAGGGCACTTCTCTCCCTTCCCTTCCTCTTTCCCTCTTGTTTGCATTCTCTCTCTTCCTGCCTTCACCCTCTCTCTTTTTCTGATTTTCTTTTTCCCTCTCTCCTTTTCTCTCTTCCTGCCCTCTCTCTCCCTCCCCCCTTTTCTGACTTCCTTTCTCCCTCCTTTTCTCTCTTCCTGCCCTCTCCCTCCTTCCCCCTTTTTATGACCTTTTCTCTCTCTCTTTTTCTCTCTTCCTGCCTTCGCCCTTCCTCCCTCTTTTTCTGACCTTTCTCCTTCCTTTTCTCTCTTCCTGCCCTCTCCCTCCCTCTCCCCTTTTCTGACTTCCTTTCTTCCTCTTTTTCTCTCTTCCTGCCCTCTCCTTCCCTCCCCCTTTTTCTGACTCCCTTTCCCCCTTATCCTTTCCAGCCCTTCAGATCCTTTCCATCATGCAGACATCCCCACACAGGTAGACACCACAGAGATTTGTGGTCCTCTCTAATACCCCATCACCTAATGATATACTTAATGCCAGAAACTTCCAGTCAAGGAAACAAGTTATCCTTTAAATTACTTTTTACATTATAGCTGAATACAATTTATACTTGAGAATAAGCACTTATCAAGACATTACGAAAAAAGTATTGGATTTCAAATCAGAAGATGTGGGTTGGAATACTGGTTTTGCTACTTTTTATCTCGGTGCCCTTGGGAAAGTCACTTAATTGGCCTGGGCAGGGTGTTGGACTGGATGACCTCTCAGATCCTGATCTTTCCATAATCTGTAATCCACACTCTGAAACTCTGGGGTCTGGTTCTGATTCTGCCTCTGAGTAATTCTGAGACCCTGGCCAAGCCAATGGCCTCTGTGTGCCTCAGGATTCTTATCCACCAAATGGAAATAATCAGACCTGCCATCCCTTTCTCCTGGGGTTGTTGTGAAAGTTAAATTAGGCTCACATATTCACAGGCAGAATGAGAAGAGACCTTGGAGATCATCTTGTCTAGTTTCCATATATTACAGAGAAGTAACTCAATATCATATTTCAACAGAGAGGTTAAGTGATTTGCTTGGGGTCACACAGCTACTGAATTGCTGGCAATATGTATGAAATCACTTTGAATCGTTAAGCGTTCCTTACACCGAGGAGCTGTTTCTTGCTATGAGAGAGCAGAAGGAGTATCACAGGGATTTTATGGCTGCAAATGGAGAGTCAGCACAGAACTAAACCAGATTGTAATGCTTGGCAATGAACAACATCAGCACCCATTTCAGATTCTGGCTCCTTTGTCAATGACTAGCTTGACAACCTTGGGCAAGAGACTTGACTTTTCTTTCCTGATCTCAGCTTCCTCCTGTGTAGAATGAGGGAGGACTGGACTCAATTCTGGCTCTGCAATTCCATGATCTTCTCACTGCTCTCAGGCTGAGTTTGTCTCTGGCTTTGGGGTGGGCTCACAGGACATTCCTCAGTAGCTTTCAGAATCTAAATAAATCCTCCAGGTTATCCTGGATTGACTGTGTGTTTCACAGCTGCCCTGAGAGGCAGACAGATGGAAAATCAGGCAGCTGGAATATTCCAAAAACTATGATCCCTTTAAACATCAAGCTAGTCATATTAGGGAGGGGAAAACAGCCATTGGTGACCTAGTTGGGAGGCAGGCAAGAGTGAGAGCCACAAGGCCCACTGAATAGTTAGTTATCCCAAAGGGCCTATATTCTCATCCTGCCCTTATCTTCCCCCCTTCCTCCAGCTTGTTCTAAGACTACTGATGCCTGCCTCTTCAGAGTGAAGACCCAAGAATAGTCATAATATAATAGCCGCTCAATGCCTTGCCTTTACAGCCTTCAAACTTCAAGACCTGGACCACTTAACTCCACCAACAGTCTAGGCTCAGCACCTCCCCAGGCTCTGGAATCAGGCCTAGCCTTGGGTAGGGGGAATATAAGGAGTTAGAGAAACACAGATTCATAAAATTTAGAGCTGGACAGGTCCTTAGAGACCACCTCATTTTAAAGAGAAGGAAACTGAGTCTCAGGGAAGTTAAGTGACTTATCCAGAGTCTACCCCTAGGATTGGCTGTGCATTTCACAGCTGCCCCAAAAGTTGGGAAGCCAGAATATTCCACACACTATGATTCCTTTAAAGACTGAGCTACTAGCTATTTAGTGACAAGACAACTGACATGTGTCTGGAATTCCAATTCTAGGGCCCTATCCAAGATGAAACCTAAGTGAATGAGATGCCGGATGGTAGGGTGAAAAGTCCACTGGAATCAGGAGAGATCAACATTCAAATTCTTGCTCAGACATGGACTTCTTCTAGGCAAGGCACTCCTCTCTAGGCCTCAGTTTTTGCTTCTATAAGACAAGGGTCATAATACTTGCTCAACCTACCCCACAGGGCTGTTGTGAGGAAGGTGTTTTGTCACCTTTAAAGCACCAGAACAAAAAGTCCTTTTTTTGTTGTTACAACTAGTCCTTCCTTTGAGCTTGGTTCTGCTTCTGGACAAAGGGCTCTTTTTCATGGCCGCAGGACTCAGTCCTCATACAGTAGTTCTGATCACTGAGGCCCTGTCTTGTCCACTCCTGCCTAAGACAGCAGTTCCTGCAAGGAAAAGTTTCCTTTCTTGGGCTGCTCTTTCCCCTATCTGTGGGTTAGCTCCATGCCCAGAGATGGACCCCAAGTTCCATGTTTTGGTCCCTATGGTTTGCTATGCAAATTCTCTGTAGCTTCCTGCCTGGATGCCTGTGCCTCACCTTACTGTAATCTGCCCATCTGCTGGTAGCTCTGCCTGCTGCCAGCTCAGGGAGCTCCCTGCCCAACAACCACCCTCCTGCCAAGCTCTCCTCTGATTCTCTGCTGCTTGGAGAGGTACGAATTCTTTGCCTATATCTGTGCTTCCATCTGTCTTCTGGGCCCTGCCCATTTCTAGTCAGGACCATCCTGCAGATCAGGATCAGTCTGAGCAGGGGGAGATGTCCATCATGAGACAGCAGAATGTCATGGAGAGCCAGAGAATCTGAGTTCAAATCCTGGCTCTGCTACTTATTACCTGTATGACTGAGCAAGTCATTTTGACTCTCTGGCCTTCACTTTCCCTACTTATAAAATGAAGTGGGACCAGAGGAGCTCTAAGGTCCCTCCCAGCTCTAAATTCTATGCCCCCTTGATTTCCCTGTGTCATCATGACACAGACCTGCATGTCCCATAAGGGGAATAATGCAGAGAGCATCATAGTGTTAACACTTTGTTCTGACACAAGATACTTTGCAGAAGCTTTGTTGTTGTTGTTGTATTTCAGAAGCTGGTCTGCCCCACTTCCTTTTGGTGCAGAGGTTCTGAGGAGGGCCCCACCCCTGCTAAATGGTAGGTCTATTCACTAAATGGCCCCTCCCTTATTCTCCAGACTCTGTTACAGAATCTCATTTTAAAAAATAAGCAGGACAAGATGAAAGTATCTGAAAAAATGCAGTGGCCATTCTGTTCTGCTAGAACCAGATTCTCAACCTGGGGTCCATGGAGAGATTTTAGAGGTTCCAGAGAAAATTACATCTTTGTTTCAATAAAATTGATTTCCTATGTAATCTTAGGTATTTCATTTTATACTTTTAAAAACATTATTCTGAGAAGGAGTCTATAGGATTCACCAGACTACCAAAGGGATCCTGGGGCATACAAAAAGGTTACGACCCACCCCCATCTAGAAGCTAGAAAATGTGAAGGGAATTGACTGAGAAAGCAGGGGAATCACCTTGTATCTTAGGTCATTGCCATCTGAAGCTACCCACAAGTAGGCTACCATGGCAAGGTTTGGGTTTGGGGGGAAGAGGCACAGATAGAGGGATTTCATTCTGGTGGATACCAATGGAAGGGAATTTAGAGATCCCTTGGTGTGACTTCTCACCCTGTGCAGCAAATCCCCCCACAGCATCCCTAAAGATGGTCATTCAGCTTTTGCTCAGATGTTTCCAATTTAAGAGAACTCTCTACCCATTAAACTAGTTCAGTCTACTGTTGGACAGTTCTAATTGTTAGGAAGTTTTGTACTGAGCTGAAATTGGATTCTCTATAACTTCCACCTATTGGTTCTGCTTTTGCCCTCTGAAGCTACAAAACAAATCTATTTAGTCTTCCACAGGACAGCCCTTTGAATACATGAAGAAAGCTTGAAGTCTCCCTATAACTCCTCTTCTCCCGGCCACAGACTCTTCCCTTAATTGTTCCTTGTATGGCACAGTGTTGCTACCCTGGTCACTTTCCTCTGGGCGTACTTCAGCTTGTTTCTCTTAAAATGTGGTGCTCAGAAAGGGACATGACACTCCTTCTAGATGTTGCCTGAAGGGGTAGAGAAGAGAGGGACTATAACCTTCCTCACTCTGTGGACTTGACATCTATGAATGCAATATGGGATTGAATTAGCTTTATTGCAGCCATCCCACCCTGCTGGCTCTGACAATGGGAAAAGTAAGAGGGGACACTAGGGCCATCTTCCCTGTGCTGGCTGCTGGCTGCCCTGTAAATGCACGAGCCCAGTGGTCTTTCACAAGAAAGACATGAGCACAGATTGAACAATACAGTATAAAACCATCTCCCCTCTCTCTTTATTCTAGACTTTTTCATGCGATCAAGAGCTGTGTTGTCTGAATTTTTGTCCAAAAAGCAAAAATGGTTCCAAGTGGACACACAAAATCAAATGACTTTTGAATACTGATGCTGTCCCAAAGGTCCTGGTCTGCTTGTGATCAACAAATAATACTCATAATAATAGTGACTCATATTTCTGTAGCATTTTATGGTTTACAAAGCAATTTCCTCACACCAACCCTGTGACGTTATTGGCCCCATTTTATAGATGAAGAGACTAAGGATCAAAGGGAACAAATAACACACCCAAGATCATGGTCTTAGTGCCAGGCCTCAAATCCCATAGACCACAAGATTCCAAATCCAGTGTTCTTTTTGATAGAATCCTAATAAAGCTACCCCAAGCCTCAATACTCTAGCTTCCTTCTGGGCCTCACTGAACAGTAGGTATGTCCTGATTTACAGTAGGTATGTCCCACACACTCTGGCCCCACAGGCTCCCAGACCCACTTATAGGCCTCAGTGAACTGCAGGCCCACTGCCCCACCTCCTCCAACTAAATATCTTAACTTCATATATGCTTCACTGCCCCACTAAAACATGTGATGTCCATGTGATGTGCTGCTTGTGGTTAGCCAATGGCCCCAGACCCATTCCTCCTATTTCCTACAGAAACAATAGGTGTATCCCCACACTCCACCACAACCATCCATCTAATCTCAGACAGGACCACAATAGCCAGCCAATCAGAAAGCAGCACCACCAGGATGCTCGACTGTGATGTGGACCCCAAAACAATAGAAGGAATTTTCCCTAAGTAGGCACCTGTGCAGTTATAGTAAAGAACTGACCTAGAGTAAACTTATGATGTAGAGAGGTTTATTATAATATCATTATATTAATGCTCCCCAAATGGGTTTTTCTGTAGGCATTGTGCAATTCCACATAGGCTAGGACCCTTCCCCTATTACCTAATCCCTTGACAGACCCCTCCTGCTTTTTTAATATGCATAATTTCTGTTGTATAATCAGAATCATTACACTATAAAATTGCCTGTCTTGTTTTACTGAAGCTGCTGGTTTCTCTTGGAACTCAGCCTGCTGGCGAGTAATAAATGTCCTTTCTTGGGACTGGAGGTGGCCTGAGTCTGAATTCTTTGAGATGACCCCCACAACACACCATGAAACCACATTTTGACTACCACTTCCTTTTTAGATTCATCACCTTAGTCCCTCCCTGCAGGTACTCTTCCCAAAGGAATGCAAATTTTGATCACTGAAACCTTACAAGATATCTAGGGGTTCATGGGCTAGATTTATTTCTTAAGGACTATGCCTTAAACCCAAATCACGCTGGCTCTCATTGATTGACCAAGAATAGGTTCTAGGCCAAAGCCCACTTGGTCATTGTTTAGGTCCTGATTGACTCAGAGTGAACATAAATAGAAATTATCTCTGTTTTGATCAGAGACTGAGTGTCTTCCCCTCTTTGATTTTTTTTTAGAGTAGGTAAAAGAGACCATTCTCTGCTTCATGTCTTATCCAGCCTTAATCATTGGGCTTTGCTCAGTCAAACTGAGACCTGTAAAAGACCTTAGCTTAAAAAGGCCAATGTCTCCCACTATATCCAGGGCCATCTTCAGTCATCTTGATCTATATTTTGCCACTGGACTCAGATGCTCCAAATGAGAAAGTGAGGCTGGTGACTTTGCCTCCCTCCCTCAAATCCAATTCACTTGCATGTCATGGCCCCTTCAAGAAGGAAGCATAAACAATAACAACCACCACCCTTCTACAGAAGGAGGGGGCTTTGCTCTCCAATTGGTTCTAACCATGATGGCCTGGCAAAAATAGTAACTTAATAGTGTCAAGAAACACAATTCAGCCTAACCTATTCTGGCCTGTCTTTTGGGGAGTATCTAAAATCTCTGAGCATGTAGGTTTCCTGGAGTTCTCAGAACCAACAGTGGGATCTGTGACCTCCTTCCCCTGACCATGCGTTGATGCCACACATCTCAACCTCACTGACCTTTCCCGGAAGTATTTGATGGCCTCTGGGTCAATGAAGGTTGGCTCCTCTCGGAATCCCTGCTCAAACACTTTCCGTTTGTGCCGGAACTCGATGACAGTCTTGGTATAAGAGTTGAGTGTGGTGACCGAGGCTGCCATGCAGCATGTGAAAGAACCCCAGGCCAGGCTGCAGAAAGAAGAACAGAGGGGAAAAAAATAAAACAGAGTCCACAGTAAAAGAGAGGATTAAAACATCTAGGGCTGGGGGAAAGGGGAACTCGTCTGGATGAAGGCTGGAAGAGCCACTCCTGGGCTTTGTTACCTATTTCTCTTTATCCACATCTCAACTTTCTTTCCCAAAAAGTCATAGATTCATATATCATTGGTAAAAGTTGAAGGGCCAGTAGAGGTTGCCTACTCTAATTTTTGTTGTACAGAAGAATAAACTGAGGCCTAGAGCCAGATCTAATCTACATTGTACTGTACTTTTGTTGTCAGCTTATGAATCATAGCTGACAACAAGAAAATATCCTTCAGTTCTAGGACCCAGAAATCTGATGGGAAACCAACTGGCCCATGTCATACCCACTACACAAGTATTCAGTCAACCATGGAGAGACTAGGAAAATGGAAAGGGGGATAAGTGTGCCAGAAAAAGAATACCTACTTAGTCAAGAACCAGCATCAGCTATTCCTTGGTGTTCTGGTCTAAGTCCAAGAGAGACAGATGTTATCCAAGTACCTCCCTTCCTGTAGAAGCTAGGATCCCATCTCCTATTGTCTTGTTCTGTCAGTCTATGCACTTTCTTCGTGGTTAGTCCATTAGAGACTGGCACAGAGAAATATTTTATTTATGAGTCCCTTATAGAGCCTGGACACCTGAATGCAGAACTGGCTAGCCTTTGTCTATCTGTGGGTGGTTGAAAAGAAACTGGCCTGAGCTGATCTGATGGCCAGGGATGGCATCCACTAGGCTAACTGGGTTCTTGACTGAAAGGGTGGTTCTGAAGCTCTTTTTGCCTCTACTCTTCAGGAATGATAATTGAGGGAAAATGCAGTATCCTTGAAGTTGGGGACTATGAGGGGAGAGAGGGATAGTGTTGAAAGTACAGGTTGCTAATGAGGAGGGGTGATGAGATGAGCTAGTTGCTGTCTCTATATTCCATCCTGGTGAGGCATGGAGGATGGAGGCGCAGACAGGAAGGAAAGAGGGAGGTAAGAGCATGGCAATTGGATTGTAAATTAGCTTTGAAAAGTTTCAAGATTGAATCATTGAGTCATTTTCAGTCATGTCCTACTCTTTGTGACCCCATTTGGGGTTTTCTTGGTAAAAATACTGGAGTGGTTTGCCATTTCCTTCTCTAGCTTATTTTTATAGATGATGAAACTGAGGCAAATAGTGTTAAGTGACTTGCCCAGGGTCACACAGGTAGTGTCTGAGGCCAGATTTGAACTTTTGATGAATCTTCCTGATTCTAGGCCTAGCACTCTATCCACTGTAACACCTAGCTGCTTAAGACTGAATACCCACAGACAAATACAGACAAGCAGGATTTGATTTCCCTGTTCCCCTAGGGACTCAAAGAGAGGATATTTTTACATTTGTGACTGACAAAAAAAAATCATGACCAAATGGCTGTAGAAGTTGACCTCAGGCATTTTGCTTTCTCCTGAGCCCCCATTTCCTGGGTTTGGTGAGTGTGGAACCAATGAAGACTCAACATTTCAAAGCTTGCTTTCCTTCCTGAACTCACAGTCTCTCCTGTAGCATAGTTGAATACCATTCACCAAAGTTGGACAGCCTGAATACAGTACCATACCAAAGGGATGTTAGAGATCAGAAACTGTGCAGATGTTCAGGGTCAAGCAACAGGGAGCTCTTTCTCCAGCTGGGAGGTCCAGATTAGTCTGCAGTGAGTCACATATCTTGGCTGTGGTTTTGTTTTTATGCAAAAGGATGACAACACTGGCTTGCCTCAAGGGAGATGAATTAGATAAAATGCATCCCTCTGTTTCTATAGTCCTGTTCTAGGACAATAACTACAAACTGATCTATTTCAAACTGCTTTAATAGACCTTGGATTTTTTATAGGAGAACACATTAATGGATTGCCTTGAAAAGCTTCTCTTGCTTCAATTCTGCAAGTGAGCTAATGGGGTAAACACATTTGGATGCTAAACCATGTGGGGAAGCATGGTGCTGGGGTAGCTCTTAGCCCCAAGGGAGGTAACTAATCTGCTGCTTCTCCTGGGTAACTAGAGGGCACAGAGAGGATAAAGGTAGGAAGAGATAGGGTTTAACACAGCTGGAATCTGAAAAGAGCATAGGCAATGGGGAAGGAGCCACTATCTACTGTGCCAAGCACTTTTTAAACATAAAATGGCATAGCACAAATTATAACTGACATTTATTGGAGAGGTTTTCGGTTTATGAAAACATTTTCCTTACAACAATTCTACAAAATAGGCATAATAAGTAATATTATCTCCCTTTTACAGAATCAGAGAGGCTAAATAATTTAACCATCACACTGCCAATCATTCTTAGAGCTAGGTCTTAAAGCCAGATCTTCTGACTTTGAATATTCTTGTCATTAGACTATGATGGCTCTCGGTATTATTATATATCACTCTATCCACCACCATCACATATATCTGCTGGGCTTGGGGGAGGTATTCAGTATGGTGAGACCTCAATAAAACTTACATTCTTGTAAGGATGAGGCTGGTGCTAGTCAGCTGATTAGATTGTAAGCTCCTTGAGGGCAGGCACCATCTTTTACCTCTTTTTGTATCCCTAGTACTTAGCACAGTGCCTTGTACATGACAGGAGCTTCATAAATGTTTATGGGTTGAATTAGAAGACCTGGGTTTGAATCCTGGTCTCTAGTTGTGTGATGTAAGACAAATCATTTTACCTAAGCCTCAGTTTCTTCATTTGTAAGATTCCATCTGATTGTGTTCAATGCCCTCTCTGGCTCCAAAAACTATGATTCTATAGCAAATGGGGCCAAGAGTCCCCAGTGCAAAAGGAGTCAACCTTGGGCTAGCTGGAGGAAATTAGCAGTCACTGGAAAGTGGTTAAGACCCAGGGCCAGATGGAAGGTGCAAGAGAACACCTGGCCGAGGAAAGAACAATCAGAAGTCACAAGACATGGAAGGGATTTAACTAGTGTCTCCAAAGTCTAGCACAGAAGGGGAGAGACCAGAGGGGAGCCTTTCGTGGAAGAAGCTCATAAGAACAGAACCAAGAATCTTAGGACAAGGTAACAGATTGGCAGACACAGCTCATGAAAGGATAGGAGGGGGCTGAAATCAGACTTTAGGAATCTGAATGCTTTTCTTACCAGGAGAGGCTACTTTGGTGCCTCTCATACCCAAGGCTGGTCTTCAACATGGTCAGCACAGATGATGAGTTGAATTGAATTGTTCTGCTACTGGGGATGCACTTGCACTGAGTCATCCACACAGCCCTTATGATCAAGCACATGCATTCACAAGCAAGCTGGCGATCAAAAAGATTGCAATCTGAGCCCAGGGAAGCCAAAGTTTGCATCCTCACTAACCCTGCACTCCTAGAAAATATTTCACTTCCTTCCTGAAATCTGAACATCAACATTTTCACTAGAATGGCAGCTTTTTAGAATGTTAGCAATGGCAGGGACCTTAGGGATCGTCTCATCTACTACTCACACCTTTCAACTTCATTTTCCAGAGCTGGACAGCTATAACAGAATGCCCTGGCCTCATTAAAAGTCAGAAAATCTGGGTTCAGATCCAGATTCTGCTACATATTTGCTATGTGACTCTGGAGCATGTCATAACCATGCTGAGCCTCAGTCTGCTGACCTGTGAAGTGGAGATAGTAATAATATTGGCATTACCTACCTCACAGGGTCATTGTACAACGACACAGAGCTGGAAGAGTTACAGAAATGTGAGCTCAAAATGAGAAACCTGAGTCTCAGCAGAGTGAAGTGACTTGTCCAAGGTCACAAAACCAAGCTGGTTAGTGGCTGGGTTAAAACCAGAAGTGAGGTCTTTCAGGGCCCAGCCTTCCTTCCACAGTACCCTCCGCCTCCTGGAAGTGTTTCCCTTCAACCCCTTAGCCAAATGTTTACAGTTCTCTTAATCTTACTCTTAGCCAACCCCTTCCCATGGGACTTTGGGTAGCTAAAGCACTGCTTCTTGACAAATGGCCCCACACATATTAAACAAGAGAGATGACATAGCAGAGCTCTGGAAGAACCCCCAAATGGGAGCTTTCTAGAGGTATGAAAAATAGTTCAAATCTATCTTCTCTGGGCCTCAGTGACAGGGAGAAATATATCAGCGCTAACACATCCCCACTCACTCAAGTCTGTACTATGAATAAGTCAAAAGGGAAGTTGGTGACCCACAGCAGGAGGAGAGGCAGGAGGAATGGGCAGGAATGCTTTCATCTCAACCCTCTCTGGGGGAAACATTCTTTGCCCCAGAGACCAAAAGGCTTTCCTCAAGAATATCAATGAAGAGGTTTAAGGCATTGGGGCTACACATAGAATGGCTCTTCAACATAACTGAAGGGTCTTGGGTATCCCAGGACCCACATCCTTTATCCCTGAGTGGCTATGGGAGGAGAAGACTCCAGTGAAAAGACCAGAGTGGACATCACAGGTGTAAAACTGGATGGGAAATGAGGTGTCCTCTAATGAGTCCAGTACTTCTTAAACTATGGGTGATAACCCCATATGGGGTTGTGAAAAATGTGACAATAGTAAAAGGTTTCTGAATGCATAATGACCAGAAAACTGATTAAAAATCAAACATGAGATGAATCCTCGGGGGGCCAGTGTTGCATTGGGCAACTTCACTGTAGCCTTGGTTCTGAACACAAAGCAGAGCACCTTGTACTGTGCATGCCCTCAGGTCATGCAACACCAAAAAACCGCGGCCTAAATGAAAAAAGGGGTCATAGGTGGAAAAAGTTTGAGAAGCCCTCCTCTAATCCAACCCCATTCACTTTAAAGATGAGCAAACTGAGGCCCAAGGAATTTGAGTGACTTGTCCAAGGTCACACAGTTCGTACACATCAGCAGGAGATTTTGCACACCTCTGCAATGCTCTTTTTCTTAAACTACAGTTTGGAAAGCTAGATGTTTTGGAAGGAACTTTCATAATAAAGTCCAACTGTTCTCATTTTACAGATGAGAAACTGAGGTCCAGGGAGATTAGGTGAATTACCCCAAATCACACAGCTAGTTAATGGGGAAACTGGTATACAGTTTCTTGACAAATGGCAGAATGCAGGAGAAGGCTGAAGACAGGTGGCAGAGCCAGCTAAAAGTGGCGCATGCAAGCCTCCATAACAAAAAGGTCTAAGCTATGAGGAAGTAACTTCAATCAGCTGCTTGGCACATTTCAGCTTCCAGATCTCTGACAGACTCTTTAGACCTAAACTCCCTAATCAGCCACTGGCTCACCTTCTCATCTCAGTCCCACAGATCTCCTCCCAAATGGGGTCTCTCCTCTCCTACCTCAGGCAAACATTTCTTTTCCCCCCAATCTCAGTGGTAATGGTCGCTAACAACTGGCATATGCTGACCTTTCCTTGGGTGGGTCCTGACAGCTGGAATGGGGTCTTGCAATTCCAAGCCCTGGGTGCTTCCACCATGAGTATTCAAATTCAGCTGGACTCTCTGAGGCTATGAATTGACTTGCTGAGATTCATTTTGGGGTTGGAGGATGTGGTTCTTGAGACATGTAATTAATGACACATGGGCTGCCTTCAGATGGAGCTGAGAGGCCTCCTTAATCCTAGAGGGTTACTAGCAGTTTTGTAGCCTTTTAGGGTTTGGGAAGCATTTTACGCATGCTGTCTTTGTTGGCAGGGAACCTCTACCGACTGACTCCCTCACTGAAGACCCACAGTCAGGGCCTCTAGCATCAGTGGGAGGTGAAAAGGTGGGGAGGGGTCATCGTCAACAGAAATTGTATGCTCTTTCGCTGTTTTGTGAGCCTGTGACCATGCCTAACTACTCCATATGGATAATGCCAAAGCTTTATGACCAGATGTCAAAGAGCTATGGCATTAACAATAGCTGAGAGGTAAAGGCACTGGGGAGCCAAGAGATGAAGTGACTTTGCCCAAAGTCATTTGATTAATAAATAGCAGAGACAGGAGTTAAGCCCATGTCTTCTGATGCCAAGTCCATTACTCTTTCTACTGTGACTCTCCTTAGAGAGAAGAAAAACAACCCCCTCTGACATTTGCCTGAAGGAGCTGCTGTCACAAGTTGAAAAGGACACGTACCAGAAAGACCAGCCGTAGTCCCAGGAGTGTGGTCTCCAGTCTTCAGGTCCTAGGCTGACCGTGACTTGGAAAACTTGAGTGTACATCATATGGGCGACCATTCCCAGGAGGCCTGGAGGGCAGGAAGTAAAACAAAACGCTGTCAAGAAATCAAAACTTATCTCTGTCCTTCCCCACCTGACAGTCTGTGTAGGGGTACGGTATCCCCTGCTTCTGTAGAATTCCTCCAGGGCTCTAGCCGTGCCTGACCAACTTAAGCCTTTCTGTGCATTTCAGTGACCGACTCTGATTTTAGCCCTCTTTCATGAAAATATCCTTTTTATCTGATGAAAAGCTACAAACTTTCAACTTTTATGCCTGTGCACATGCTGTTCCCATCACCTCGAACTCAATTCAACAAACATTAAATGCCAAATATGTGCAGAGAACTGTGGTAGGTGTTGAGGTAGATATAAAAATAACTACAATGGGGTCCCCACCTTCGTAGACACTCCTCCCCAGCCCAGTCCTGGCCAATGCCTTCTGACATCCTGCAAGAGCCACCTCAAATGCCATCTTCTCCTTCCTGATCCCCCCAGTCAGAAATGAGCTTTCTACCCTCAAATCTTATGTATTAACTTGCTTGTAATACTTTCGTGTACTAACATGCTCTATTTTATATTATAGTTATTTTTACACTTTCCTTATCTTCCTCTACCATACCATAAGCTCATTGAGTACAGGAATTCTTTCTTATTCAACACTGTATTATTCCTAACTACCACCTCCACCACCTCCAGTACGCAGAACTATGCTTTGCACACAGTTGGCCTTTATTATATCACAGAATCAAGGGATCAGAAAGCTGGAAGGTCCCTAAAAGAGCAGGTCATCTAACCTTGTTTTACAGAGGAGTTGGGGGGGGCAGTGAATAACTTCCATAGGTAGTAACTGACTCAAGCTTCAGTGCTCCTCCCTCTCTGCCATGTTGCCCACATCAATGTATAATAATAGCAGTAATGATTATCATCATTTATATAGCAATTTAATACTCGCCATGTACTTCACAAATATCTCACTTTATCTTTACAACAGTTCTGAGAAGTAAATGCTATTATTATTCCCTTTTCATAGATGGGGAAACCAAGGCAGTCAGGGTAAGGACTTGCTCAGGGTCACACAACTAGTAAGTGTCTGAGGTCACATTTGAACTTAGGTCTTCCTGACTCCAGGTCTAAGAAGCACTCAACCCATGATGTCAACAGCTGCCTCTGACATAGAGGGAGAAATCACTTCCCTGCATTCACATGTTGTTAATGTTCAGTAGTTTCAGTCATGTCCGACTCTTCATGACCACATTCTGGGGTTTTCTTGGCAAAGATACTAGAATGGTTTCCCATTTCCTTCTCCAGCTTACTTTACAGATGAGGAAACTGAGGTAAATAGGGTTAAGTGACTTGCCCAGGGTCACGCAGCTACTAAGTATGTGAGGCCAGATTTGAACTCGGGAAGATGAGTCTTCCAGCAATCTATCCACTGAGCTACCTAGCTGCCCCAAACATGGTGCCTTGTCACGCGGCAGCAGAGCTAAATTTACACACAAGTCTCTGATCCCAAGTCCAGAGCCTCTTTTCATTAAAAAATGTGTATTCAATTCAATGATGTCCCTCGTGGTGTATGTGTAGGAGCAAGAGGAAGAGAATAGGGGATATGGTGCGTAAACATGGAAGATCTGTAAGCCACAAGGAAAGGGCTCCCGGGAGACTACTCTGATGCTACTGCCATAGATAAAAGTTACTTTAGTTCAGGCTCTTGGTCTCTACCCTGGTGCCTGAGTCCCCATCCCCATATATCAAGGAGCACAGAGTTTCCGGTACAGCTGAGCTCTACCTAATCAGACCAGACTAAAACTGCTTTCTCTGATGCAGATGAATGTCATCTGGGGGCCAGTGGGCTCACATCTCTCAGCTATGCGGTACATGCTTAATGCCGATGAGAATACCTCAGGCTTTCTCATTACCGGCTAAGGTACCAGTTAATGGAGTTTTTAATCTTTCTCCCTAAATATTTGGTGAATAAATGAGTGAGTGGCTTGCTGAAGGTAGAGTCTAGTCTTAGGGCCTAGAACAGATTTTTTAAAAATAATTGCCCCAGAGTGCATTGAACTAGAGTAAGTAGAGGGTGGTCAAAGATGTGAATGGACCTCTTTGACCCTGGTGTTAGAAACTGCTGCCTTAATGACCTAGGTGGGTGATGCCTTAGGCTCTTGGATGGATACCACAGTACAGGGCAAGCCTCTCTCTCTCTCTCCACACACACACACACACACACACACACGCATACATATATGTGTATATGTATACTTACATATACACACATGCATACATATATGTATGTGTTTACATATATATATGTATGTATGTATACACACACACATACCTCCTTGAGGATTCAGGGTTTCAGGGTGAGGAGGAGAGGGAATGGATTAATTCCTCCTCTCATTGCCTCTGGGCAACCCCAAATCCCACCCACCCCAACACACACCACAGGGAAGAAAAGAAGCAAAAAAACAAAAAAAAAGGAGAGAAGGGGATAAAGACAGAAATGGCAGGGCTATTGAGAAGGCCATTCTGGAACAAATTTCATGTTCTCAGAAGATGCCAAAGGAAGATGAAGTCAGAGAGTATCGTGGGATATTAGAGGTGGAAGGGAGAGTAGAATACAGAATACAGAACGCTGGAACTAGAGGGAGGGTTAGGAGTCAGCTACCCCAACTCCCTTATTTTATAGAGGGGATAACTGAGGCTCAGACAGAGACAGTGATTTTTCCACCTTGGTTACACAGTTGGCAAATGACAAAGCCCATATTTTCTGATTTTCTTCACCAGTCCTCTTTTCACTCTAATGAAGTTCCCCTCTTCAAACAAAGAACTGGTTTACTATTTCACCTGGTGCCCCAACCTCAAGCCCTATCAGCAACATGTCAGCAAGACTTTGGAGTCCACAGGGGCCCAGAGCATTTCTGGCTAATCTAGGCTCATCAGTGTCCTGCTGCCATAAACCAGATGTCCTCCAGGGCCTGCTACGGCCATAATCAATAAGGATGTTCTTAGTGTTTGGAGATCTCTCTTATCTAATAAAGGGGAGTAATCTGGCTGAAAGAGTAAAATTCTATTGTTTCACAATGATTGAGGGGAAGGATAGGATGATTTGTCAAAAAAAAAAAAAAGATTTTAGTTACCAGAAGTCTTTAAAGAAATACAATTTCTTTAATCAATTCTATTTTTTATTAGTCATCATAGTGGGTGTGATAACTAAAATATAGATTTGGGTTCTTTTAGAAATTAAAAGGTTGTATTAATCTTTTTTAAAAGACCTCCATTATATAATAACATAATGTAATTGTAAAAGTATTTTAACATAGAAAAATATAATTCTAGATCTAGAAAGATAACATTTGTAGCTGATATTTATATAACACTTGAAGATTTGTAAAGTATAGAGACTGAAGGCATGTTGACAGAATTCTTAACTTCTTGAATCTCTGGTTCGAACAGGCAATGACTTTTAGGCCTCATTTTATCATAGAAAGAACCCTGGACCTTGGAGTCAGAAGGCTTGCCGCTCCAGTTTAAAAACATGAGCAAATTACTTTACCTTTCTCCACCTTAATTTCCTCACCTGTAACATGGAGATAATAATATTCCTGCTGCTTCCTCCACAGGATTGTTTGGAGCAAAGTAATTTATAAAATGTAAAGTATTATTTTTTTTAAAAAAGTGAGTTTTTTTCTTTTGGACCTCGAGCTGTGATTTCATTGGTATATGGAACTTCCATCAAGGAAATTCCTTCTACCAACACAGAGGGGGCATGTGCTTTGCAATTTATGGTATAAGAAAGCTCTCTGGGGTCATGAGATCTTAAATGATTTCCCCACAGTCCCAGAGACAGTATGTTAACATAGGAGGAAGGACCGGACCCTACATCTTTAGATTCTAAGACCAATTCTCTATACACTATACCTACTACCTCTCAAACTATTATTGTTGTCCAGTCATTTTTCAGTCATATCCAACTCTTCATGACTCCATTTGGGATTTTCTTGGTAAAGATACAAGAGTGGTTTCCTGTTTCCTTCTCCAGCTCATTTTACAGATGAGGAAACTGAGGCAAGGAGGTTTAAGTCACTTCCCAGGGTCACACAGCTAGTAAGCAACTGAGACTGAATTTAAACTCAAGAAGGTGAGTCTTCCTCACTCCAGGCCCAGCACTCTATCCACTGTGCCGCCCACCTGCCCTTCAAGCTATTGTGATCATGACCCAAAGACAGCATGACAGTGAATAGAGGGCTTTCCTTGGAGTCTGGAAGAACTGAGTTCACATCCTGCTTTTAATACTTATTAGCTATGGAACTCTCTGTGCCTCAGTTTTCTCATTTATAAAAAGGAGGGGTTTGGACTAGATGGCCTTTAAAGTCCCCTCGGCATAAAACTCACCCAATATATGAAAATCTAGATTTACACAAAAGATAAATTAAGAGATTGATTGATTTACAAAAAGAAAAATTCACAGTAGGATTCCTTTAAATAGAGCGCTCCCCGAGTGCATTTTGAATGATTCAACTTACAAAAATTTGATTTACACTCATCTATTCAGTAGCAAATGTATTTTGGAAAAGCAAGGCATGGCTATAAATCTTTGAAAATCTACAGATGAAAGAATCATTTCTAATTCATTCCTGAATACAAATCATGGGCACCATATCTGAGCTACTGCAACTCTGCAATTAGCAGGGTTCATATTAATGAGGTTCCCCTGTCATTTCAAGAGGATCCTTGGCAGAGATACTAAAAATGGAACCCACTCTTGTTAATCTTTGTCACCTCATGGCTTCCCGATCACCCATATCAAGGACAGAGGGTTCAAGGCTTTAAACACAGAGGAGTCAGGGAAGAAGAAGAAACTTTGAACTCTAGAATATAAGAAGAATAAGGAAGATATGGTATCTTGTTCTCATCAGGAGGATACACTGGTACCAGGATTTGTACCTGGCTCAAAGAGAAAGGGATGTATCATGGTGGCCAGCAACTCTCTGAAGAGGGGTATGGAGGTGACCATATGCTAACGTGACATATTCAATTAGGAGGCATGCTTTCTCCTTTGGGTTGGTACTCGAGATGTGTGATGAAGAGCTTCCCAGGACTTAACAAATCTGACAATACACTACCCATTGCTAATGAATCATAGCGGGAAAAGTCAAACTACCCAAAGGAATGAGGAAGAATTAGGTCTCTGAGAATTATGAAGTCTTAGGAAAGAAAATAAAAGGACTGGGGGCAAGGGACAGACTGTGTTTTTATCACAACTTCTAAATGATGGCAGGAACTTTAGGGAAGAAAGATAGATGTGGGAAATAGATGGCCAACCCAGAAGATGATGCCAGTTTATGAGATTATCTTCATGGGCCTTGGTTTATGATCCTGTAATTTAATGAGTGCATCTATAGAAAGCCGGAGTTTGTGGAAATGTCCAGTTCATGTGGTGGGGATGTGGATGTGAAAGGCCATTACGTGTAGAGTCAGATTTTAGAAATTTTGGGGAAAATGTTAGCTGTTTTGAAAAAAATCGAATTTAATTATTTTTTGTACATTTTAAATTCTGAACTGTCCCATCCCTCCCTTCCTCCCCTCCCCATACTTGAGAAGGCCACTATTTGACGTCAATTTATAGATATATGTGAAACCATACTATGCATCCTTCTACTTATCAGTTCTTTCTTTGAAGGTCAATAGCATTTTCCTTCATAGGTCCTTTGTAGTTGATTTGAGTATTTAGAGTACTCAGAATAACTTGGTTGTTCACAATTATTCTTTGAAAAACATTGTTGTTACTGTATATGACATTCTCTTGCTTCTTCTCTCTTCACTTTTCATTATTTCATGCAAGTCTTTCCATATTTTTCTAAAATCAATCAGTTCATCACTTCTTATAGCATTCCATCACAATCATACACCACAACTTGGATAGCCATTCTCCAATTGATAGGCATCCCCTCAACGTACAGTTCTTTGCCACTACAAATAGAGCTGGTATAAATATTTCAGAATATATAAGTTCTTTCCCCTTTTCCCTGATCACCTTGGAAAACAGACCTAATAGTGGTACTACTGGGTCAAAGGGTATACACAGTTTTATTACGCTCTGGGCAAAATTCCAGATTGCTTTCCAAAACGGTTGAGTCAATTCATAGTTCCACCAACGGTGTATTAATACCCCAATTTTTCCACATCCCCTCCAACATTTGTCATTTCCCCCCTCTATCATTTTAGTCAATCTGATAGGTGTGAGATGGAAACGTTAGTTCTTAAGGCAGACATCTGAGAGTCCTTGAAGTAAGAAATCAAGCATCTTAACATATGTTGAGTCACATCGATGCCTCTGAATCCTGGGGCCTAGTATGTTGAGGGGAGGTTAATGGCTAATCATCTTGCTTGAAAACTCCTTTTGTTTCGTCTCTCAGAAAGGCAGAAATCTAATTCCTATGCACATTGCCTTGGTGTGATATGCCTTGAGCCCTGATTACCTTGTCTGAGGGACCGTATTCTCCCATTTGGAGATGCCATCTGGGGGAAGGAAAGGAATTATGGTGATAAATACAAATGAGAGTTCTGTATTTCCATCTGGCCCATCTTTATTGCTTTCTGTCTTGAAGTGCTTATGCTAATGCTGTGTTTCATTTAATTAAGATATCAAGGTGGTAGTTGATTAATTAATTTATAACCATGCTTATTATTAATGTTGTCTCAAATATTACTCAGAATGTTCAGAGAATGTTCAGATATAAGTAAACATTCTTGCATTTTATTGGCAGCAATCTAGAGATTACCAGCATATTATCAATATCATCCATTTATTCACTCTACAAATATTTATTAAGGGCCTACTATGTACAATGCACTTGTACATGGAGCTAGGTATAAACTTCTGTCCTTGAAAAGCTTACAGTGTAGCAAAGGCAAAAAGAATGTACACAGATTACCTTGATACAAATTAGAATATGTGTATACAAAGAATAAAAAAATGCTCTATGATTGGGTGATGGAATGAAAATAGAGAAGAACACGATCAGGGAAGGCTTCTTAGAGGAGATGGCATTGGAATTGGGTCTTTATGGACAAGCATTAACATTAAACACATGACTCTATGGAGTCTCAGGAAGCTGAGTCTAACTGGCCACAGAAATCTGAAGAAAAGTGAAAAATAAAATAAATTATCCAACATTTTCAAATATTCTGATGTTTTGTACTGTATAAATAGCTGGGCATCTGCTTAAATTTTGCCATTTTCTACTGGGTCTTTGTCTTTATGCAGACCTAAATTTACTAGACTCTGATTTTGTGCCCAGGTACATTTGTACTTCAACTACTTCTCCTCAAAAAATGATGTCTATTCTATGTTTAAAACTCTCTCCTCTTTCAGCTTTAGAAAATTCTCTATTTTTTGAAATGTTTCACAACCTTTCTAGTGAGCACCTTCCAGGGCAGGGACAGAGAACCTGCAGCCTCGAGGCCATATGTGGCCCTCTAGGTCCTCAAGTGTGGCCCCTTGACTGAGTCCAAATTTCACAGAACAAATTCAAAAGGATCTGTGAAGTTTGGATTCAGTCAAAGGACCTAGAGGGCCACATGTGGCCTCACGGCCGCACGCTCCCCACCTGTTCTAGGGTTTTAAAAGTTCATCTTCACATCTAACCTGAATCTCTCTTGCTTCAGTTGGAGGTAATTTCTTGCTCTGCCTTCAGAGGAGATGGGGAGCTGATGGTCAGCGTCTTCCTTATGATAACTTTCATAAGCTTGACAATTAGTGAGTCATACCCTCAATCTTCTCTTCTTCAGACTAAATCATTCCAATTATTCTGACCTTTCTTCAAAGGTCCTATTTAACAACCCTTTAGTCATTTCCATTGCTCTCTTTCTGGACCCTTTCCCATTTTTCTGTGTGCCTTTTCAAATACAGAGCCCCAAATTGCATGTAGCACTCTAGTGATTAATCAATTCTAAGTAAGAAATTCACTGCTAAACTCTTGTACACAATTTTGATGAATGTCATATTACCTTCTAATAATTACACTGTACTATGGAGTCATGTTCAGCTGAGGGTTCACTATGAGCTCTGTTTTTTCCCACTATAGTTTTGACTTTTCCTTATATAGTGCCCCCCTTCCCACTACATGTATTTCTAATATAGGCTTCAGGGAGGAAGTAACATTAAAATTGCATATTAAAGGATAGGGGGGCAGCTAGGTGGCACAATGAACAGAGCACAGGCCCTGGAGTCAGGAGGAACTGAGTTCAAATCCAGTCTCAGATATTTAACACTTACTAGCCATGTGACCTTGAGCAAGTCACTTAACCCCAATTGCCCTACCTTCCCCCTTCCAAAAAGCAAAACAAAACAAAAAACTCCTCTTTAAGAGATCCATCTTGCCCTACTGGAAAGTTGGAGGGAGGATGGGGGAGGATATAGGAGAGAGCAGATTCAGGGAGGGGATATACAGTGGGATCGCT
This sequence comes from Gymnobelideus leadbeateri, assembly GCA_011680675.1. Classification (NCBI taxonomy): domain Eukaryota; kingdom Metazoa; phylum Chordata; class Mammalia; order Diprotodontia; family Petauridae; genus Gymnobelideus; species Gymnobelideus leadbeateri. The sequence continues at coordinate 265,848 of WOXC01003840.1, read as the reverse complement.
GTTTTTGGGGTGGTGGGTAGGGGAAAGACGGGGAGAAAATTTGTAACTCAAAATCTTGTGGAAATGAATGATGTAAACTAAAAATAAACATAAAATTTAATTTAAAAAAACATGGGGAAAAAAAGCAAAAAAAAAAAAAGAGCTGATTCTTAATTAATGGACCTACCTTCAAACCAGCATTAATAACATTTCTATAGGAAAATATATTCTGAGTTCCAAACAACCAATTTGTGAATGAACTTAGAGATACTCTCATTCCATACATTGAATCTGTGTAGCTTGCTTTCTACCTTTTCTCAAAGATTAACATTATCATTATATAGATGCCTCCCCAAACCCTGTCTCTAGGCATGACCTTCCTACTAAGCTCCAAACCTACATTTCTTTTCTTTTCTTTTTTTTTTTTTTTTGCCTTTTGGAGGGCATTTGGGGTCAAGTAACTTGCCCAAGGTTACACGGCTGGGTTTTTGTTTGTGTGTGTTAAGTGTCTGAGGCCAGATCCGAACTCAGGTCCTTCTGACTCCAGGGCCGGCACTCTACTCACTGTGCCACCTAGCCGCCCCAAAACCTACATTTCTAACTGCCTACAGAGCTTCTCCACCTGCATGTTCAAAGTCAATGTCAACACGACGAAAAGTCAATCAATTACCTTGCCTTTCCCCCAAACCAGCTATACCTCCCGATTTTCTCTGCTCTCCTAATGGTACTACCTACCATCTCAATCACCCAGATTCTAAACCTTGGAGGAACCTTTGATTTGTCTCTCTCCATCACACCCTGCCCCCAATTCTAACTAGTTATCAAGTTCTATTTATTCTTTCCTTACTCCCTCACATCTATTTTTTCCTTAACATCCCCATGGCCACCACCTTGCCCAGGCCCTTATCACATTGTGCCTAGATTTTCTCAATAACCTTAAATTTTCTTTCTTTGCCTGCAATTTCTCCTCTTTATCCTCTATGCTACAAACTATAGCTACATTAATCTTTTTTTTTTTGCTTTTTGGGGGGCAATTGGGGTTAAGTGACTTGCCCAAGGTCACATGGCTAGTTTTTGTGTTGTGTCTGAGGGCCGGTGCTCTATTTATTGCACCACCTAGCTACCCCAACATTAATCTTTCTAAAACACTGCTTGATATGTCATTGATGACATGATGATGTCACTCCAATGTAAAAAAATCTTCAGTAGCTCCCCGATGTCTTCATGATCTTTAACCTGGTATTTAAGTCACTCCACAATATTGCCCCAGGGTATTTCCTGCCTTTTCTCCCACTACAAAGTGTCATTAGAATTCAGAAAAGGAAGACATTTCTTCCATTGGAGAGGCTGAAGGAAAATGTCATGGAGGAGGGGACATTTGAATAGGATCTTGAGTGTTAAACTCATTTCTAAACCATAACAAAGCAATTTTCCTATGGAAAACGATGTTGAGTTGCAAACAACTGACTTACAAATGAACTTTTGGAAAACTGCTGTGTCAGAATGCCCATCCCATGGTTTATATATATAGATGTTCATTAACAACTCTGACAGGCTTTTTGGACAACAGGGAGTAGCTGTAATGGGTCATCCCCACTACATGTTTTTTCCTACTGAAATTCCCCTTTTCTTTCAAGGCCCAGATCAGGTGCCACATTCTCTTTGTAGACTTCCTTCCCATCGTCATCTCTCTCTCTTTTTTTCTCTTTTCCTTCCCTCTCCTTCCCTTTCACCTCCTTCCCCTTTCTTCCTTTTTTCTCCTCCCCCCCCCCCCCCATCATTTTCATCCTTCTCATTTCCCTCTCATTGGAATCTCCAACTGTGTCTCTGGGATTCTGGGCTCTGATAAATAAGCTCCTTTCTTATCTTGCCCCAAACCAAGCCTTATGTCGCTTCTTGGCCACTTCCAAACAATGCCACCGTGTGTTGTTCTTTAGTTATTTCAGTTATGTCCATCTCTTTGCGAACTCATTTGGTTTTTGTTTTTTGGGGTTGGGTTTGTTTGGGGTTTTTTGGCAAAGATACTAGAATGGTTTACCATTTCCTTCTCCAGCTCAATTTACAGATGAAGTACTGAGGCAAACAGGATTAAATAACTTGTCCAGGGTGACACAGCTAGTAAGTGTTTGAGGCCATATTTGAAATCATGTGACCAGCACAGACCCTTTAATATCTGTTGAATTGAACAGCATTGCATGCTGTAATGTAGATCTTCAGGTCCTGGGCTCAAATCCCAGTTTTGTTATTTTCTAGCTGTGTGATTCTAGAACAAAACACTTGCCCTCCAAGGACCTCAGTTTCTTCTGAAAAATGAAGAGATTGGATAAGAAGATCTCTAAAAATCACTGACTTTGAAGTGAATTATAATATCTGAGATATCAAATGAAGTAATGTCAGTAAAGCACTTTGCAATCCTTAAAGTACTATATAAATGTCATCGATTTTTATTATTATTATAAGTTATTATCATTTATAAATCCCAATCTCAGCAATAGAGATACTTGAGATAATAGGTGATCTTTGGGTATGGGCATTTATTTATTTTTTCATTTGTTTGTTTATTTGTTCATTTATCTATTTATTTGTGGCATAATTTAAGGGAATGGAGACATGGGATATGATTTCAAAACTGCCTGCAAAGGGCGGCAAGCAGGCCCAGAGCTTAAACTAAATTAAAAATAACCTCCCTTCAGAGTCTCTCTATCCAATTACCTAAGCCAAATAGCTCTGCATTTCAAGGGATGGATAGAGCTATTACATATTTATCTCTCTGATGATGATAACAACCAACATGTATGTATATATGTATGTATGCACGCATAAATGTATACACATGTGTATGTATACACACATGTGTATGTATACACACATGTGTATGTATACACATATGTATACCCATGTGTATATATTCATAGTTTTATGGTTTAGAGAGCACTGTCCTCACAATAACCCTCTGAGGTTGCAAATATTTGAGTCCTTATTTTACAGATGAGGAGACTGAAGCCAAAAAAGTCAAAGGATTTAAAATTACATATCTTCTGTCTCTCAGTCCAGAGCTCATTAATAATAATAACTAGCATTAATTTGGTGTTTTAATATTTGCAAAGCATACAAACAACTCTAATTAAAGATTCACAACAACATTGTGAGGTAGGTACTTCAAAGACACAAAGGAAGACTTGTATTAACTGATTCAGAGTAAAGTAAGCAGAACCCAAAGAACACCTTATATAATACCATCAATAGCATTTAGAATTTCATTAAGTACTTTCCTTAACAAACCTGTGAGGTAGGTTTGTGTATCTTCATTTTATAGAGGAAGGGACTGGAGTTCATAGGGGTCAAGTGACATGCCAGTCAGTCATAGAGCTCATTAAGTGTCCAAATCAGGATTTGAACTTAGTTCTCTTGACGACAAATCCAATATTCATTCTACTATTCTACACTGCCTCCGCCAGACATCCTGGATTCCTGTAGCACTGGACTCCAGATGAATCCAATTAGTAGGAACAGGACTGATTTTGGGAGAAAGTGAAGTAGGCAATGCTTGTCTTTTGTGCTTAGTGATCTTGTGTTGAATCTTTGACCCTCAGGAACTTGCACTTTGCTGTCCAGACCAAAGTAACTCAGTCCTCTGCCTGATCCCCAACCCCAACACATATATACTCACTCCCAAAACTCCACCATAGAATATAGACTATTAGAGCTAGATGGACTTGAAGGTTCATCTAATCTAACTCCCTCATCTTTCTCCAGATGGGGAAACTGAAGTCTAGAAAAGGGAAGTGACTTGTCCAAAGTCATACTTCCAACCATTGGCAGAGCTGAGAATACAGCCTTTCTACTCCTAGTCTATTAGCATTCTGAACTCCTTCCTTGGGGCAAGCCTGCTCTCTACTAAGTGACAGGGGGTGTCAAGGTTCAACAGTCAACAAACATTCTTTCAACTACCATTCAGTGCCTACTATATACAATATACTCTGTTAGGCATGTTGCAGTGTAGAGTCATAGCCCAGATACATGACACAGTCCTTGCCTTCTAGGAGCTTACAGTCATATAGATTGTAGGGTTAAGCAAGCATGCCAAAGTAATATATTACCTCTTCAGGTAACATAATCAACCATCAGGTGTTCATTACATGCCTACTATGTGTCAGGCCCTGAGCTAGGTTCTGGGGATACAAAAATAAAGAATGAAATAATTCCTCCTTTCAAGTAATTTAAATTCTAATGGGGGAGACAGTAAAGTAAGAATTAATTATGAACAAATACAAATAAATACAAAATCATTCATTAGAAGGTGGTTGGGGGGAGGGTACTAGTATGTAGGGAGATCAGGAAAAGTTTCATACAGAAGATGGTGATTGAACTGTGTCTTAAAGGACTCTGAGGGCAAGGTGAGAAGGGCATTCTTTCAGAGAAGGAATGCCATAACCTAGTTAGAACAAACCCTAATTCTAGCCATGGAATTACAGAGAGGAGTGGTAGTCTGATGGAAGAACTCCGGCTAGGGATGTATTATTTAAGCACCCTCCCCCTTCAGGTTGTGGAGGCAGTTGTGTAGGGAACCTCTGAAACTTTTACTTTCTAAGTGAACAATTCTCAAAAGGAGGAAAAACTGGGGCTGCTCAGTGCCTAAAGCTGCCAAAGTAAAAATCCAGGAAGTTTCAGTTAATTTTATCCCAAGTCCTTCTCCCCCACATCCACACTCCCAATCTTCACCAAAATAATAGGAGAGAAATAAGAAGTTAGCCCTCTCCCTGAAGAAGAATCTTCTATGGCATCTCTCATGAAGCCTCCTAACTTCCAAGTCTGCCCCTGGTTCTATGGGGTTAAGAGGGCAGCAAGCATGTGCTAGACTACCTCAAACTGGCTCCCAAGAACTGACTATTAAATTTCCAGTGTGCATATTTCTGCTTCAGGGCTTGATTTATTATTTTGTTGATTATCTAGACTTGAATGATGGAGAAATTGTTAATAATGCAGATTAAACATAAAATTTATGCTATGAGTAAGTATATCCCCTCCCTTATCCCCAAAGCTGGTTGTTAAACATTTACCAGCACACTCCTGCTGGTATGGGGACTGTGTTTTCAAAGTGCAGGGTGAGAGAATTAAAGGGAAGAGAACATGGGATCTGGATTTTATTCTGGAAGGAAACGGAAACCTTGAAGAGAATATTGAGTAGAGAAGTGATATGTCCCTCTAGCCACATTCTATCTACAGAGTTCCAACTCAGCATAATTCTTTAGTGGCTTAACCCAGAGCATTCATAGTGGTGCCACTCTGGTAAAACTGTCTCTGAAGATGGGCTGAACAAGACTGAAGGCAACTGACAGGCCTCAAACCCATCAGTGAGTTAGAGGAATATCTACCCCAGATGTGTGAAGACATCCTCTGGCAGAATGGTGAATGAGAACAATTTGTTCTAATGGCCATGAAGGCAGCCAAAGCAGGTGCTATGAAGTGCTTAGACCTTGGTTAGACACTGAAGGTGCCAAAGCCATTCACTACAACCCTTGTTTTGACTGTTGTCCTGCTGCTGAATCCCAATGGTTCTGGAAGAGAAAGTGAGGCTGATGACTATGCAACTCTGCTTCACTTAAATCCAATTCATGCATGAGTCAAGACGTGACCAGTGATGTCATTGGTCCTCTTAGAAAATGAAGGGTGAACCAACCACCCATCATTTCTCTGGATTTGCCCTAATGCCTCATTTCTAATATTGCATGAACCTTTAATATCAGAGGCTTGACCCATCTTGTTCATAGGGAGGAAATTGAGGTTAAGAAATTTCCCCCAGAGTTGTATAGAAAGTTGTATAGAGGGGGCGGCTAGGTGGCGCAGTGAGTAGAACATTGGCCCTGGAGTCAGAAGGACCTGAGTTCAGATCCAGCCTCAGACACTTAATGCACACACAAATAAAAACCTAGCCGTGTGGCCCTGGGCAAGTTACTTAACCCCAATTGCCCTCCAAAAAGCAAAAAAAAAAAAAGTTGTATAGAAGGTAGTCCTAGATGGGCCCAGGTCTCCTGATAACACATCCAGCCATCTTTCTGGTACAGTTACATTAGGTAAACTTATTTCAGACTACTAGGGATACTGAGGCAAGGGTTTAGGGTACTGGGATTATCCTAATTGAGTCCTAAAGTGAACTTTAGCCTTCACGGAAACCTCAAGGCTGAGCTGCCTTGGGATAGGAGAGGTGAGGAGTTGTCTCCTGGGAAATTCATCTATATGTAGGAAACTCTAGTGCTCAGTTGCATCTGGGAAAATGTCTAGATATTGCTTCAAGTATTAGGAGGCAGTGGGGGAAATGCCTCCCCTCAAGATATAAAGCAAGGGCTTGTGTGGATGTTTCTGTAGCTTGGTGGATTACTTCTGGGTCCAAACATACTTAACAAGAGTTATGAGTCAACTTCATTCACCACTGTCTTATAGCCTTCCATTTCTTATTTTCTCCTTAAGACTGTCATCTCAGGGTTTATTTTTCCCCCTTCCATCTCTGTCCTCAGAAAGGAATTGATTTTTTCTGCCACCATATCAGAATTTTTCTTCCAAGAGACACCTGTGCCTGCAGTTTATCATTTTGGAGAGCATAATTCCTCTGGAGGTGCCCTTCCTGCAGACTGCACTGAGCCCTAAGCAGCTGCTGCTAGGCCAGAAGGGACTTTGTAGGATTGGAGTGGCAAGAGGTGCAGCTCAGCCCCATCCCCTGAAGTGAACAAAATCAATTCTTCATTTCTTTTTCTGACATGTCACATACCAAAGCCTCTTCATATGATTGTTTCCAGGTACTAGGGTCAAGGGAGGAATTTGGGAATGGAGAATTAGATCAAGGTGTACCCACCAATTGAAGTAAGGAAGAGAGTATGAGCAGTAGTACTAAGGGGAGAAAGCATCAAGAGTAGACTTCTGTCCGTACTATCAAGTTAATAGTTATTAAGTACCTGCTACGTGCCAAATACTATGATAAGCACTGTACAGGATGGGGTGGGGGTTGGCATAAAACTAGTCCCTGTTCCCAAGGAACTCACAGTCTGATGGAAGAGACAATGTGCAAACAACTGGGTAGAAACAAGACATGGAAAGGATAAAATGGAGCTAAATCAATGATGGAAAGGCACTGGTACTAAGCGGGATGGGGAAAGGTTTCTTGTAGCCAGGACTGGAAGGACTATGCTTTAGAGCTAGAAGGTACATTAGAAATGCTAGTCCAGGGGTGGGGAATCTGCGGCCTCGAGGCCATATGTGGCCTTCTAGGTCCTCAGGTGCAGCCTTTTGACTGAGTCCAAGTTTTACAGAACAAATCCTTTTATTAAGGGGATTTGTTCTGTGAAGTCTAACCTGCTTATTTGTTATGTGATCTTGACCTTAGGGGTTCCCCTATTCCCTCCAACAACCAATGATGAGATCTTATGAGTCCTATGTTCAGAGCTAGAGGTAATCCAGTCCAACTCTCTTACTTTACAGATGAGAAAACCAAGGCCCAGAATTGTCCTCAGGTCTTCTGACCCCAAATACCAGCAATCTCCCCATGTAAACTTTCAAAGACCTCATTGCCTGATAAGTAAAGACCAAATTGAGAAGACAATTTGGTATAGTGGAGAAAAAACTGGATTTAGAGTAAAAAACCTCAATCTGAATCCCAGTTCTGCTGCTTACAAGCTGTATATTCATTTTTAAAATGAGGGGGTTTGACTAAAATAATCTCTAAAGTTCTCTCCAGATCTAAATCTTTTACCTGGCATTCAACCTCACCCCCACGATCTGGCCGTAACCTACCTTTCCAGCCTCATCTCACCCAAGTGCCCCTTACTTATTCTATGCTCTCAGAAAACTGATCATGAGCTGACCCAGTCTGATCACCAGTGAATATGTGCTCCTTTCCTATTTTTCTCTATGTTTAGTTTATTCTGTTCCCTATGCCTCAAGCGGCTTTCCCTTAACATGCCCACTTCAATCTCTACCTCTTCACATCCTACTCATTCTTCAAGACACAAATTAAAAGCCACCTCCTTTAGGAAGCCTTCACTCATCTCCCTTCCCCTCCAGCTGGTAGTGAGCTCTCTCCTTCATCTGATCACATAGCCCTTTATAACTCTCTCTAGGAAAATGTTCTTTTCTAATGTCTATTCTGTTTATTTATGTGCATGTCTTCCTCCTCCCCACTATATTTTAAGTTCCTCAAAGGGAGGAACTGTAACTTATTTGTCTTTGCATTCTCCCACTGCTCCCCAACTTATACAATTAGTAAAGTACTCTTGGACATAGTAAACACTTGATACATACTTCTTGAAGGAGATCACTGGAGTGATATGAACAAAGTGAGCCACAAACATAAAATGCTTTACAGGTACAAAAGACCAGAGCTGAGGTTAGCATTACCTACTAGTTCATAGAAACAGAGAAGTAAAGGAATCCAATGACTCATTTCTGGTCTTATTTCTGGTGAGTTGGGTTTTTATTGTTTTTCTTTTTAAACAAAAGGAAGTTAATTCCTTCTCATATATTTAGAACCCTCTGAGTAATACTCATTTTTAATCCTTCAGAGACCATAGAGTTCTTTGACTTGGAGTTAATTAATAGTACTGGTCAAATAATGATATTAAAAAATAGACTTTGGGGGTGGCTAGGTGGCGCAGTGAGTAGAGTGCCGGCCCTGGAGTCAGAAGGACCTGAGTTCAGATCCGGCCTCAGACACTTAACACACACAAACAGAAACCTAGCCGTGTGACCTTGGGCAAGTTACTTAACCCCAATTGCCCTCCAAAAAGAAAAAAAAATAGACTTTTTTTAAAAAGAAAAAGGTTGGGCATCATTAAGAGAACCTTGCAACTTCCCAAAGGCTCTCTTCCCCTTTTCAACTTTGGGCTCATCATTATCTGTTTGTAGTGTCTGCCCAAGATCTATGTCTATGTCTATGTCTATGTCTATGTCTATGTCTATGTCTATGTCTATGTCTATGTCTATGTCTATGTCTATGTCTATGTCTCTATCTAGCTATCTATCATTCATGTCCTAAGCATAATGGGTTGTCCATCTAATTATGTATTTGAACAAAATGTTCTGGAGAAGATGGAGAGGCCTAGGATGAGTGTGAGTAGACAACAACCCACACAAACAAGGAACTACAAAGAAGAAAGTGCATAAAAGATGCCATCAAAGAAATGCATGAACTAACCATAAGGCAAGTTTGAGGGATAACTGATGGACAGCTCATGTGATCCAATGAGATTGAGAGGAAGCAAGGAAGGCTTAGAATGTTGGGTGAACCCCTTGTGACTCTCTTGTGGGTGGACATGGACAAGAGTCGTATGGGATGGGTGGGCATAGGCTTCGATACACATTTCTGGAGGAAATAACCACATCACTAAGATCATAGAACCATGTGAGTAGTTGAGCATTTATACCTTAAGTCCCTAAAGCCAAGAAGAAGGTAGCTCTTTCCTAAATTACAAGTTCCAATAAGAGGTATTGAACTCCCTTAAGTATCTGGGCAAATCACTTTACTTCCTTGATCCTCAATTTGCACATCGATAAAAAAATAGGTAATGATATGTGCACTGGTGCCTCACAGAACCCTATGTTGAATAGATGGTATTTTGTTAATAATTCTCTGTACCTACATTTCATCTACTAAGAAAAAACCAAAACCAAAAACAAAAAACAAAACAAACTGGAACAGATGATCTCTTAGGGTCTCCCTAGTTCCATAAAAGTACTACTTGGATGCCTTATCATGGTAGGGTGGTAACTTAGGTTCCCAAAGGCTGGAACAGGAGACCACAAGTTCTGATAAGTCTAACCATGTTTTCCAGCCTTCAAGTACACCCACAGTAATAGGTTGTATTTATTCTCTGAGGACTAGCATATCAATACATGAGGGATAATTATCCTGCATACTGGGTGCTACACAATGAATACTTTGATTATAGTAGCCCATGAAACAAAGAAACACACAAAATGGCCCTTAGTTCAACTATTTTGATGCCTTCTGATACTGATAGAGTGGTAGAAAAGGGAGCAGAGAGTATTCAAAATCACATTGTTTTTAGACCATCTATAAACATTAAGTTTACCTACTGGTTCTCTAAAAATAAAATCCTTATCCAGTGACTAAGTTAAACATACTTATAGAAAGAACTGAATTATAAAAAATTGGAATTCTAGGTATTAAAAAATTAGAATATATAAGGAAGCTTCAGGCAAGTGGAAAAAAACAGATCTCATATTGTCCTTGGAGAGGCCAATAAAGTAGTGGGGGAGTTGGTTTTATTGCATATCTAAAAGCAACAAGGAATATTATTTCATGGGATATTTGGTCATCTTGACTTGCAGTGCTCATGATGAGCACAAACAAAAAAAACCATTATGAAGATAATTACAACAGATGCACCAACATCTGTTGGAGAAGATGAGAAGGTAGGGCATTCCATGGAAAAATCAATAAAACCCTCCAAAGTAAACCAACATACATTTTGATGCTTATTGATTTCAATTCAAAAGTAGGCATAGGGCAGATTATGAAAAACATATAGAAAAAATATGGTTTAGGATTAAGAAACAAAAGGAGGGCAAAGGCTTATAGATTATAGATAATATCATGAACACCTTCTTTAAGAAGAGAGTTATAAGGCCCTAGAAATGCTGAGCAACAGATAGCATCCCTGGATGGCCATTTAATGTGTATGCTGTAGAGGGAACTCTTTTTCTCTTGCTTCATTGGATTAAATGGCCTCTGAGGTCCCTTTCATCTCTGAGATTCTGTTTTTTAAACAAATAAAAGGGAAATTAACTATATCTTAACATAAAATGGCTGGCCATCAATGTGGGAGGCTGGCAGAGTGTCTGGAACACAGTAGGTGTTTAACAAATGATCACTAATTGACTCATCTCTGCCAGTATCCCTGGCAATTTCTATGGGAGGCTCAGGATCTGGCTCCCATCACCTGAACCTAATCCTGAAATGCTGTCTAAATGTTCCTCTTCTTTTATATTCTAGGAAGGTAGAATGATCAGAAGTAAGGCAGAGTCAACCTAGGAAGGCTTCCTGATGGTATAAGAAATACTCATGAATTTTGTACCCAAATTCAGCCCACTGGGGAAGGAAACTAAAAACAAAAGGAAAAGGTACAGAGAGGGAGCTCTTGAGAAGCAATCTTTAACATGATTTCTGCTACTTCATTTGTGCTAAGAGCCAGCCTTTGCAGTGAAAAGAAGCAGCAGGCCCAACTTAGTGCCATCCACCCTAAATCCTAGAAAATGAGAAATGCCAAATCCTTGACCCTCTGAAAAAGGAACCAAACAAAACATGCAATCTTAATAAATCATTCAGGTTTACCATCCAACCAGAAACCCTTTGAACCACATCCCTGACCAATGGTCACTCATCATTCATCTGAACACCTTATATCACATACTTTATAAGGCAACCTGCCTGGGTGACTTCCTGCTCCCCAGTCTATAGCTTCTGGAGTCCATTTTTTAGGCTTTTTGAAAATAAGGCGAGGGCTCTGGGTGACGAAGTGTATAGAGCACCGGCCCTGGAGTCAGGAGGACCTGGGTTCGGATTCGGCCTCAGACACTTAACACAAAAACTAGCCATGTGACCTTGGGCAAGTCACTTAACCCCAATTGCCCTCCAAAAAGCAAGCAAGCAAGCAAGCAAGCAAGAAAGAAAGAAAGAAGGAAGGAAGGAAGGAAGGAAGGAAGGAAGGAAGGAAGGAAGGAAGGAAGAAAATTAGGGCAATATTTACCTACTTCTAGCTTTTGGGCACCTGATTTCTTAATGATTTTCATGAGTGGTTCTGCAGTCACTTATTCACATCTTTCTACTCTGGGTCATGATTCCTCATGGCCTAGAGACCTGAAGAAATAGAAGCTAGCCAGTTGCTCACTCTCTCTTTACCTGTCTTAGGTTACAATTGCCTTGTTATGATGTTTTTCTTTTCTTTTTCAGCATGGAGATCATTCTCCTTAATGAATATGAAAAAAGATATGAGAGATTTTTCTATACACCACTTCCTTAAGCAATGGACCTTCCTTATTTTTGTACAAAACAACAACTACCTCATTGGTTTGTTTAGAACACACTTCACAATCCCCCCCCTTATTCTGGGATTTAGCCTTCCTGGCACCATTCTATTCACCCCATGCCATTTGGGGGGGTTAGATACTCCTCCTGTCATCTTTTATATTTACTTTTAAAAGTCTAGCTCATCAGAGAGCTCCTTATGCAATCACATCAGTGTCTTCAGATATTTAGTTTATTTTTGAGATCAATTGTGATGACATTCCCACAGAAGTACCAAACCCTAACAATCTGAGAGCCCTTGGCCAAATGGCATGGTTTCCAAGGCCTGTTCCCAGCATGGCTGAGACCCAATGCGAGGTCACTTTCCTTTCCAGACTATTGGTTTTCATATTAAATTAGCATCCCATCATTGTTCCTCAAAGAATCATAGAAGATCAGAGCTGGACAGGAACTTACAAACCAACTAGTTAAATCTCATGATTTTACAGATGAAACTAAGGTGTTGGGGGATAAAGGAAGTTGTATAAAATCACACAGCTAGTTAGGAGTAATGCTGGGGTTGGAATCCAAGTCTGTAAAGAGGATAGTCATACCTTTTCAACTAAGGTTTCCTTGCTTTCCAGTTATTTGAAAGGGAGCTATAATAAGGTTCTTCCCCACCCCACCCCACCCTACCTCATATTTCAGCTTCACCCAACACAAAGGGTCTTGAAAAAAGGGAGCAGCAGTGGGCCTTTTGACTGGATTGAGGTGATATTGAGGGTTGGACCTTTTCAGGTCAAAACCAGCTTGTCCTATAAAAAGTAGCAGAATCTCCAGTGATTATTAAATCTGGCAAAAGATTTTGTAATGCAGAAGGTACAATTTTGCCTTCAGTCCTTGAGGGAACTGAAGAGCACCATACAGAGACTTACAGTGAAAGGGAAGTGAATTATGTGTGACCTGAAGTAGAACAGAAATATTGGAATGGACAGAGGGAAAAAAAAACCCAAAGCAGAACTTTTCTTTCAGGAGGGCACTCTCTTGGGGAGTCTCCTCTTCTTTTTTTTCCAAATGCTTTATTAAGTTCTGGTTTACATCACTCATTTCTGCCAGATTTTGAGTTACAATTTTTTCCCATTTTTCCCCTACCCATCACCCCAGAATAGCAGTCCCATAGGATGTCCCCTCATCTGATCTGCTCTCTCCCATATCTTCTCCCATATCCCCTTCGACTTTTCCAGTAGGGCAAGGTGAATCTCTGTGCCCCAATGCCTATATATCTTATTTCCCAATTATATGTGAAATAGTATTAATAATAGTATTTATATGTTTTTAAAACATTTGATTTTAAAATTTCAATTTCCAGATTCATTCGCTTCCTCTCTTGTCACCCACTCTTGCTGGGAAGATAAGCAATTCAGTTTATATTGTACATGTATAGCTATGCAAAACATTACCATAGTAGATATATTATAAAACACTGACTATATTTCCCTCCCTCCTATCCCACCTCCCACTTGTTCTATTCTCTACTTTGATCCTGTCCCTTTTCAAAAGTGGGTGCTCACAACTTCCCCCCTTTCCTTCCTGCCCTCCCTTCCATCATCCCCCCTCTTATTCCCTTCCCCCCTACTCTCCTGTAGGGTAAGATATCCTATATAGTATGTAAGTCATTTTCTCCCTGAGCCAAATTCAATGAGAATAAGGTTTTGCCTTTTTGCCTTCCTGTTCTTCCCCTCCCTTGTAACCATTTTCCCTTGCCTCTTCTATATGAGATAGTTCACCCCATTCTGTCTCTCCCCATATCCTCTCGTTATATTCCTCTCTCACCTCTTAATTTCACCTTTTAAGTATCATCCTTTCCTATTAAATTCGACCTGTGCCCTCTATCTATGTATATCTGTAAACATATATACACACATTCACATATGTATTCATATGTCCATATACCCTTCTTCAACTATTTTCATACTGAGAAAGGTTTCATCGGTTACAGTTATTGTTTTTCCATGTAGGAATATAAATAGTTCAACTTTGATAAGTTCCTTATGATTTCTTTTCCCTGATTACCTTCTCAAGCATCTCTTGCTTCTTGTGTCTGAATGTCAAATTTTCTATTCAACTCTCGTTTTTTCCTCAAGAATACTTGAAAGTCCTCTATTCCACTGAATGACTGTATTTCCCCCTGAAACATAATACTCAGTTTTGCTGGGTAGGTGATTCTTGGTTTTAATGGCATCTCCTTTGCCCTCCAGAATATCATATTCCTGGCCCTTCAATCCCTCAGTGTAGAAGCTCCCAGATCCTGTGCTATCCTGATTGTGTTTCCACAGTATTGAAATTGTTTCTTCCTGGCTACTTGTAATATTTTCTCCTTGATCTGGGAATTCTGGAACCTGTCTATAATATTCCTGGGAGTTTTCTTTTTGGGATCTTTATCAGGAGGTGATCTGTGGATTCTTTCAACCTCTATTTTGCCCTCTGGTTCTAAAACATTAGGGCAATTTTCCTTGAGAATTTCTTGAAGGATGATTTCTAGATTCTTTCTTTGATCATGGTTTTTGGGTAGTTCAATAATTTTTAGATTATCTCTCCTGGATCTATTTTCCAGGTCAGTGGTTTTTCCCATGAGATATTTCACATTGCCTTCTATTCTTTTATTTGGATCTGCTTAACAGTATCTTAATTTCTCATAAAGTCACTAGCTTCCATTTGCTCCAGTCTAATTCTGAAGGAATGATTCTCCTCAGTGAGTTTTTGAGATTCTTTTTCTATCTGGCAAATTTGGCTTTTTAAGGCATTCTTCTCCTCATTGCCCTTTTGAGCCTCTTTTGCCATTTGAGTTAGTCTATTTTTTAAGGTGTTATTTTCCTCAGTCAGGCTGTTGACTGTCATTTCATACTTTTCTTGCATCTTTCTCATTTCTCTTCCCAATTTTCCCCCACTTCTCTTATCTGTTTCTTAAAGTCCTCTATGTCCTGTAACCAGCTTGCATTTTCATTTGAAGCTTTTGGTGCAGGAGTTTTGACCTCCCAGTCCTCCTCCTGTTCCATGCTTCAATCCTCTTTGTCCCCAAAATAGGAGTCTAATGTTGAATTTTTATGTTTATTTTGTTTCCTTTGCCTAGGCACGTTGCCACTCAATTACTTGACTTTGGGGCTTGTTGCCTCAGTAGGACTCTGCCACCAGCCAGGGGATCTTCTGTCCCAAACGCTGGGGTTTTCTCAGCTGCTGGAGGTATTAGTTGGGTGCCTTCTCTGAAGCCTCCACATGCTCTAGCAAGCTGGTCACACACCCCAAGACCTCCACCCCAGACCGCAATCCATATCCAAGAAGGTTAAAGCATGAGGGATTACCCCCCAGACTGATCATCGGATCCCCTTACAGTCTGCAGGCCAGGAGCTGAAGCTGCAACATGGTGGCTACACCGTGGCTACTCAGTGGCTTCTCGCCCCCAGGGAAAGAGGACTACACACTCCCAAGTACTGGTCCCAAAGTCCATACTACACTGACCCCTCACTTTGTCCTAAGCATCTATGTGTTGATAATTCTGAAAACACCACAGTTGCTGGTATTCTGGAGTCCCTCCTGCCAGCTGTTGGTCTGGGGCTAAAACCTCCAACTCAAGTGGTCCAGGGCTCAGCAACCAGAGCGCTGTGCTGGCCGCTTCCATCCAGGCAGCCGGGCTGTCCTCAGCAGGAGGTTAGCTTCTCTGTGTCATTTTGTGGGTTCTGGAGCTCCAGTATTTGTTCAGAGTCCCCCTTTTACATAGATTGGAAGTTGTGTGGGACAGAGCTCCACGGAAGTGCTGTTTCTACTCTGCCATCTTGGCTCCACCCCCACCCCCAGTCCCTTCTTCTTTCTGGTGGAGCCTCCTACATTTGTCTCTCTTAGAGTCTGTTTTCTGGCAGCCAGGTCAGAGGCCTCATCACCTCTTCCTTTGGCTCCTCATTAGAAGCTACAGTTCTCTGTTTCCTCTAGGCTTGGTTTAGATCTAGTTAACTCAGTGACTTCATGCCAAATAAGTCAGCCAAGGGGGCATTTGCACAGATATGCTATTTTAATCCTATTTGCAGAAATGCAAATGCTTGTACATTTGTCTTTAGTGGTATGGTTAAGAATTAGACTAGCTACATGGTCCAATGGATAGAGAGTTGGACCTGGAGTCAGGAAGACTCATATTCATGAGTTCAAATCTGGCCTCAGATACTTACTGGCTGTGTTACCTTAGACAAGTCACTTAACCCTGTTTGCCTCTCTTCCTCATCTAATAAAATGAACTGGAGAAGGAAATGACAAACCACCTTAGTATCTTTGCCAAGAAAACCCCAAATGGGGTCACAAAGAGTTGGACATGACTAAAAATCACTGAACAACAACAAAATCAACATTTCACTTTTCATAGATTTAAATGTATGTCCTAAGTTGGAAATTCCCCTCAAAGTCCAAATGCTTCTAAATTCTGAGTAAGTATCCTTTTCTCACTTATAAAAGGTTATGCCTATTTTATTGAGTGAGACTTAAGCGTACCTATACCTTATTGTCCATTGGTTAAAAGATTTCTAAAGTTGAGGACTAAGAAAGAGAATTAATTAAGGCCTGAAAGCCTTTCCCAGGATTCCATTAATAATATATGGCAGAAGAAGCCAAAAAAGAATTCAATATTTATAATAATCATTCAATCCAATCCAACATGTGTTTATTAAGTTCCTACTATGCACTCAAGGTACTGGAGAGGAAAATAAAAAATGAAAATTGAAAAAGTGTTGTTCACAGTTCAGCATTCTTTCCACTATACCCACTATGCTGGCCAAGTGAGAGCAAAGATGAACAGGGTCTTGTGGGAATGCATGGAGATATGGAAAGGAAAAGGGATTTCCCACATGTAAGCATAATTCAATTAATATTCCTAGGAAAGGAATTCCCTGGCAGGGAATTGGCCACATTTGCACCACAGTGTATATCATGTAGGCAGGCCCATGGGCAATGTATGATTTTTTCCCCCACAAGCTTTTAAAGTATTTCAAAGAGAGAGCCAGGCAAGCAGACACATTGCATATTCCAAATTTCTTGAGCTGGCAGATTTCTCAAGACTTCAAATAAAGGTTGATCACCTTCCAGGTGAAAAACCCAAAGAATTTTACAAATATTAACTTATTTATTATCACAAAATAATCATCTAAGGCTTTCAGGCTCCTGGGAACAGAGAAAAAGGGCTGCTGCCAAAGAAAAGAATCTCTGAAGTAAACAAATTTTCAATCAACAGAAACTGTCCTCAAAGGGGTCTTTAAACTTCACAGCCATCTGTGGGCAACAGAACAATCATGTAAGGTGCAGGGAGGAAGGGGGAAAGAGGAGGCAAATAGCATCTGGAGGAAAAAAGAAAGGAAAGAGATTCTAAAGATATAAAGAGAGGAACTCCCTAGTCTAATACACATGGAGTCTCACAGGAAAAAGCTTCTGGAGTTTCCTTCTCATTTGTAGGCTGGCAGTTGCCTTCAGGTGGGGGTAAGGAAGAAGAAGGAGGTAGAAAACTAGGAAGCTAAATCACATGCAAATAGAATTTTCTATGGGTATCATGCCCCAAGGGGAAGGTTTAAAATATGGGGATAGATCTGAATAGCACCATAAGGCAAGGAAAAAGTATGTATATACACAATTGTATATATGTATATGTATATATATACATACATATATATGTGCATAGGTATATATTTATACTTGCATAATCTATGTGTGTGTGAGCATGTATCTGTATACACACATACATATATAATTGAATTTCCATGTTAATAAAGTCTGAGATTCTGGAAAAAGCCATGAGAATGATCCCGTCTCATCCAGGTGGGGAATTGAAAGAGAATTCAGAACTGGAAATGAAATTGATTATTAAAAATTTAATTATGTAATTTTGCTTTGCATATGTCCATATCATCTAAAATGGACTCAGTCACATGGGAAAAGACCTGCTTCTAAGAGAAGACATTTTGTATTTCCCTACCATATGGGTGGGAGTAGCCTCTTTCAATTGGCTAAATATCTGCAACAGGCTATGTCTTTTAAAACTACCAGATTAAAAGACTCTTTCTTTTCCCCCTGGCATGCAGAGATGGGGAAGGTCATAGTCACCCAAAGCATGGGTGCTGTGAACTGACTAGGTGGGAAGGAACAGGCTACCTTTCCCTCTTTCCCCCTTTTACCCTTTGGTCCCAAGAGTTGGGCTTAGGGTTTTGCTTTGGTCTGCTTGGTTGGTCCTTTTCATTTCTAGTGCAATCCCTGCTGGAACAGAATTTAAGCCAGGGTGACCTTGAAGCTAGGAATCCAAGCCAGGTGTTGCAGCTAGACTAATAAGGAAGTCCTAAGAAGTCAGGATACATAAGCCTTCCTGGGCCTTTGGACTTGGAGCTTAGTGGGACTGTTTTTAGGAACCAAGCTAAATTGTCAACTTGATAGCCTTTCTCCCCCCCCGGGGGTGATTTGGGTGATTGATTGGGGGTGGGGCCCAGATTATACCCCTAGGGGTTGGGGGAAATGTTTGTATTTTTATTCTTGCTACAGCTTTGAAGTAAATATTACTTTGTAAAACTGTTAAATAGTGAAATCCAATTGGGATGCAAGGAATCCCTATCATTGGAGGGAACTACCATTGGTGGGTTCTGGTGCCCACAGCAAGGAGATGAGTCACCTCCAAAGTCCCACAAAAGATATTAGAGAATCTAGAGGAGAGGTGATGTATTACAATTGGCCTTTAGGTAGTGGGTGCCACAATAATTGTAGTTAAAAAACTTTTTTAAAGAAATACAGTTATCAAAATATTTTTAAAAGAAATTCATGGACCCCAGATTAAGAACCCCTGATCTAGGTGGTTGATTGCTTTCAGGGAGATACTATGAAGTAGTAGAAAAAGGCCTGAACTGGGAGTCAGGAAAACATGATTCTGATCCTGATCCTGATGTTAATTTATAGTATCACTTTGGGACAAGTCATTTCAACACTTGGAGTCTCAGTTTCCCTCATCTGTAAATGAAAAGCTTGATCTAGAAGACTGCTAAAGTTCATTCCAGCTCTAACAAGAATGCTAAATGACATCTGCCTATATACACATTTCATGCTTTATACACATTTCAACCTGTTTTCACAAATTGTTAGGTAGGTACTTATAGGCATTATTAACCAAAGAAGCTGAAGAACAGAGAAATTAAGTAGCCAGCCCAAAGTCACAAATCAGGAGATGAGCCTGACATCGGGATTCCTGACTCTAGGTCTACTGCTCTGTCCTCTACAATGACTGTCTCAATGAAGTAGGCATGAAACTTTGGCAGCTGCCATTACTGCTACTAACAATTACAACAACAGTGATAACAGCTAGCATTTATATGTACTACCTACTATGTGTCAGGGCACTACACTAAACATTTTATAAGTATTACCTCATTTGATCCTCACGATAACCCTGAGAGATAGATGCTGTTATTACCCCCATTTAAAAATTGAGGAAACTGTGTTGTGGCAGACAGAGATTAAATGACTTGCCTAGGATCATACAGCTAGTTAAGTGTTTGAGATGGAATTTGAATTCAGGTCTTCTTGACTCTGAGGCAGTGAGGTGGTGCTGTGGATAGTGTTGGACTTGGATTCAGGAAGCCCCGATTTCAAATTTGACCACAGATATTTACTAGCTGTGTGACCTTGGGCAAGTTACTTAACCCTCTTTGCCTCGGTTTCCTCATCTGTAAAATGAGCTGAAGAAGGAAATGGCAAACCACTCCAATTATCTTTGCCAAGGAAACCCCCAAAATGGGGTCAGGAAGAGGCAGATGCAACAACAATAACTTCTTGACACCAGGCCCAGTGCTCTGTCCACTGCATTATCTAGCTATACCCAAAAGAATACAATGAACTCTGAGCATTATCCTGTAGTTCTCCTATTCCCCATCTCTCCTCTTAGGTCTTTCTTTATCCCTTTCCTTCCATAACCTCAATCCATGCATTTTCTACAGTTGGAGTAAGTCATGAGGATCTGGAGAATTTCTTGGGCTAACAAGGAATCTTTAAGCAGCTAGATTTCTAGGTTCTCTTAGAAGTCACAGAATTGAGAGTTAAAAGAGAACCTCAAGTCTAATGCCCTCATTTTACAGAAGTTCAATTACTTGTCCAAGTTCAAAGGGGAGTAAATAAAAGAAAAAGGTGTTAACCCAGGTCCTCTGAATCAAAACAGTGTTATTTCCACAACATTCTAAGATTCTATCATCTTTATTGCTGTGATCCATGGAATGCAAAGCCAACCCATCCATCAAATCCATCCATCCATCCATCTATCTATCTATCTATCTATCTATCTATCTATCTATCTACCTACCTACCTACCTACCTACCTATTTATCTATCTACTCACCTACCTATCTTATCTATCTAAAGAGGTAGAAGGGGAGATTTGGATATAGATCCAAGGATGTTCATACTATCATCATGTGACAAGAGGGAAAGAAGGGGCAGAATGAGAACAATAGACTTAAGGGAGCAAAAAGGAACAGATAATAAGATCCAAGTAAGGGAAAAATGCAATGAGAGGGATGGCCAAGATGGAGACTGAAAACCAAACTGTGATGGACTCCAAGAGTCAATCAGGAGGGCAAAGCCCCCAGGATGATCCTAAAGAAGAAACAGGTTGCTATGTAGATGCAGCATAATTCTCCATAGCTTCCTTTGCATGGGGGTAGATAGGGACCTACTCACATCTCTCATATCTTTTTAAAAATAAATTATTGATTTTTTAAAAAATCACCTACATTTCCCAACATATCCTTCCCTGTACTCTCTCAGACACCCATACTTTATAATTAAAAAATTTTAAAAGGGTAAAATTGGTTCAACAAAACTAATTATCATATTTTAAGAACTGGACATTCTATACAATGTTCTATACTCATAGCATTTAAATTCTGCAAAAAGGGTATGGGGAGGGCTTTTTCATATCTCTTCTTTGGAGCCATCTTTCTTTCCATGTACATGGTTGTGGTTGTCCCATTTATTGTTGTCCCAATAAGTTTTAGTGTGATTCTCAACATTTGTCATATTCATTATTTTTCATTATTTCTATGCCACAGTAATATGCTATTACATTTATGTACCAAAACTTGTTTAATCATTCCCCAGTGGATGGATATCTTCTTTCCTTTCCCTTTCTTGCCTCTCAAAAAAGTGGTGCTATAAATAGTTTGGTACATATGAGGTCTTTCTGTTTGTCACTGACCTCCTTGAAGTATATGCTTAGAAGTGGAAGTCTGGGTATAGACATTTTAGTAAATTTATTTGCATAATTCCAAATTGAAAATTGTGATGCAGAATAGCTCAACCAATTCAAAGTCTCTGTTGCATTGTAAAAGCCATGGTATGCTAGAATCTGGGAACTAGACACTAGAACTTTGTCCTTTGGAAATGGCGGCAGGAACTGAACATTTCATTCTAACTCTAACTTGGCTTTTTCCTCACATGTTATTTATCACCAAGTCTACTAAACAGTCATCTCTCAATGTAAATAACCATTTGTTAGGCACAATTACCCCCACTGGGATGCCAGTCCATGCTTACTGTCTCAGCATGCCAAGGTCTGCAGCCTGTGATTGGCAAGGAAACCCCTCCTCTGCCATGTGTTCTCTTTGTGCCTGATTACATAATGACACTCCAGATAAATTCAGATTGAAGGGCTTCAAGCCTGACTGAGGCTAAATGTTCATGGACGTCATGCCCCTCTATGGCATGGCTTCAAAGACAGAAGGGAATAGATACACTTTGCATATTTATACACATGTATTTATCTCCCCCAATAGACTCTAAGTTCCCTGAGGGCAGAGATTTTTTTTTTACTTTTGTCTTTTTATACCCAGAGCTTAGCACAATTTCTGGTACCTAGCTCACTATTCTTGTTAGTTTGCTCTATGTTACTCAAGGACAGAAATGACAAGGAACAAGGAATGTTATTGTATGAAATTAACACCATCTGGGGAAACTCCTGTAAGGGAAGGATTAATGAATGAACACTCCTCCCAACTCCCATGTTTGGGGAGCACATAAGGATCAATAAGAATTTCCAATACAATTACAGCATGGTATAATGGAGACTAATGGATTTGGATTTGGTAGCAGAATCAGAACCTAGCTTTAATATTTATTAGCTGGATAATCTTAAGCAAGCCTCTGAATCTCAGACACCTCATCTCTAAAATGGAGATACCTAACTCAAAGAGGATTTGTCTGCAAAATGCTTTGTATACCTTAAATTAATGCAGAAATGGGAGTCAAACTTACCCATAGGTAAAAGAGGTAGTTGTCCATATGGTGAGACCATCTATTCAAAAATTGCTTATTGTTAGCCTGAAGTTTTGACCATTTTCATATAATCTAAAACTCAATCAGGATGAATGAATGCAAGAAATTTCTTTGTTCCAAGAGGGGGAATCTTAAAGACTATTTCCCCTGCTTTGTGTTGTGGATAAACTCTGGGAATGAGAGCCAACAACACTAACCTGATGACATTAGCATGACTTATTTGGGAGGGTCATTTACCAAGAAGGTTCACTTATCCAGAATACCCCTCCACCAGAATGAGGAAAGAAGGAAGCAAAATAAATAAATAAATAAAAGGCCTTAAGGAATGAAAATAAGATCACAGTCCACATACTAAAGGTCATACATTCTATGTATAGGAAGGGCCCTCACATCTTCACTCAATCTACTTATGCTTTCTTTATACACAATTCTAACATGACTGAAGATAACTTCATTATCTGCAGAAATCTATTATGTGGAGTAGGAAAACACAAGGTATATTTGGGGAGAATAACCAGTGAAGCTTGGCTGAAGCACAGAGAGTATAAGTGGAAGTAGCATGAGATATAGTTTTACAGGTGGGGTGGAGTCAAATTAACAGATGCCTTGAATGCCAGACTAAGAAACTTTGACTATATTCAATAGATAGTGGGTAGTCATTGAAGAGTTTTATGCAGGGGAGTGATAGGATGAGAATCATGCTTTGGAAAGGTTTCCATGACAGCTATTTGAAATGTGGAATCAAGTAGGGAGAAACGGAAGGTAAAGGCTATTGCAATAGTCAGAGAAGAAATATTAAGGGCTTAGGATGGGGTGGTAGCAGAAGGGTTGGATCCAAGAGGTATTACAGATTTTAATTGAATATGAGGGGTCAGGGAAAGAGAGGAATCAAAGATGTCTCTTATGTTATTATCCTGGAGAACTAAGAAGATGTGGTGCCTTTACAGAATATTGACTCAGCATCCTGGGATACAGTCTTTTGGACCTGAACATAAACTGAATGATCATCTGTCAGTGATACAGGCAAATTCCTGCATGTTTGAGTAAATTATATCTAAGTTTCTCTTCCAATTCTAAAATCATGATTTTATAGTCCTGCCTTTGATTCTAACTAGTCCTATGTCCTCACTCTTTTCATCTTAGAAAATGAGAAGTTTAAGCTACATTATTTTCAACTATTGATTCTATGATTTTAAGTGAAAAGTAGTCTTCCTAAATTGGTAACTCAACTACAGTGCAATGTGTTGAGAAGTAGGAAGTATTCTTGCATCTGTGAGTCTCAGTTTTTATGTCTCTGAATGGCCAATATTCCCCCCTGCTCCCCAGTTTTGGAAAACTACATTCATTATTCACAATATGCTCTGTGATGGCCCTATAAAAAGAGCCAGCAGACCATGGACAGCAACCAGGAGTTGTCTGTGGTTCTGAACCTGCCAAGCCATCAAAGCTACACTCCAACAGCAGGGATTTCTGTTTGCATATGCACAAGTTAATTTTTTTTTTTTAATTTAAAAGAAAAAAAAAACCTTTCGGTTTGTGGTCACTTCAGGGAGCTACAACCCTATATATTCAAATGACCAGAAATGATATGCCTCTAAATTTCATCCTATTTATGTCTGGTTACTTTGACATAATATTATTTTCAGCCTAGGTAAGTAGTTTCTTCCGAGAGATGGACCTGGGCATATGCAATAAGAATGAACCCTTTCTTGAACTGCCTTCTCAACAACATTGCTCTCATGGCATCTTGTGGCCCACTCTTCTATTGCTATCCAAGTGTTAAAGAGTGGGTGCCTGCTCCTGGCCAGGACCATGGGAAGTGACACAGGGGCCAAATTCTTATCCCTTTTTTTCAGAACAGAATGGCAAGAAAACCTATTGCTCTGCATGTATTGATATGGGTTGGAGGATTTAGAAACTGTTTCTGAGCTGACCAAGACACTGGAGTCAAAGAGAAAAGATAATGGGATCATAGGTTTAGAGCTGACAAAATTCTTTTTTGGTCTTTATTAATTTGTTTGTTTACTTTTAGTTTATAAGATTCAGTTCCACAGGGCGGAGCCAAGATGGCGGAGTAGAAACAGCACATCCAAGGCACTCTCCCCCCAGATCACCTCCAAACTATGTAAAAGGGGACTCTGAACAACTTCTAGAGTCCCAGCACCCACAGAACGACACAGAGAAGCTAACCTCTCGCTGAGGACAGCCCAGCAGCCCTGCAGGAAGGACCAGCACAGCAATCTGGGAGCCAGAAGCATGGAGAGCTGAGCCCAGGTCCGTATGAGCCACAGATTTAGCCCCAGGGTGGCCAGGCCAGCAGCTGGCTGGAGGGACCCCAGAACACCAGCTGCTGTGGCGATTCCAGAATTATCAACACAGACAGGCCTAGGACAAAGTGAGAGGTTAGTGCCCTATGGACTTTGGGACCAGTATTTGGGGAACTCGTTGGCTTCCTCCCCTGGGGGCTAGAAGCTGCTGAGGAGACACACCATTTTGTAGTTTTCATTGGCAGCTCCAGCTCCTGGCCTGTGAACTGTAGGGAGATCCAGCAATCAGTCTTGGGGGGTAATTGCTCTTGCTTTAACCTCCCTGGGTCTGGATTGTGGTCTGGGGTGGAGGTTGTGGGGTGGGTATCCAGCTTGCCAGAAAGCTGTGAAGACCCCAACGTTTGTGACAGAAGCTCCCCTGTCTGGTGGCAGAGTCCTACTGGGGCAACAAGGCCAAAAGTCAAGTAATTAAGTGGCAACATGCCAAGGCAAAGGAAACAAAATAAACAGAAAAAAGCAACATTAGACACCTATTTTCGGGGCAAAGAGGATCGAAGCATGGAACAGGAAGAGGACTGTGAGGTCAGAAATCCTGCTCCAAAAGCCCCAAAGGAAAATATGAGCGAGTTACAGGCCATAGAGGACCTTAAGAAGGACTTTAAAAATCAAGTAGGAGAAGTAGAGGAAAAATTGGGAAGAGAAATGAGAAGGATGCAGGAAAAGTATGAAATGAGGGTCAACAGCTTGACTGAGGAAAACAACTCCTTAAAAAATAGACTAACTCAAATGGCAAAGGAGGCCTAAAAGGGCAATGAGAAGAAGAATGCCTTAAAAAGTCGAATTTGCCAGACGGAAAAAGAATCTCAAAAGCTCACTGAGGACATTCATTCCTTCAGAGTTAGTCTAGAGCAAATGGAAGCTAATGACTTTATGAGAAATCAAGATGCTGTTAAACAGATCCAAACAAATGAAAGAGTAGAAGGCAATGTGAAATATCTCATGGGAAAAACCACTGACCTGGAAAATAGATCCAGGAGAGACAATTTAAAAATTATTGGACTACCTGAAAGCCATGATCAAAGAAAGAACCTAGAAATCACCCTTCAAGAAATTCTCAAGGAAAATTGCCCTGATGTTTTAGACTCAGAGGGCAAAATAGAGGTTGAAAGAATCCACTGATCACCTCCTGAAAAAGATCCTAAAAAGAAAACTCCCAGGAATATTATAGCCAGGTTCCAGAATCTCCAGATCAAGGAGAAAATACTACAAGCGGCCAGGAAGAAACAATTTCAATATTGTGGAAACACAATCAGAATAGCACAGGACCTGGCAGCTTCTACACTGAGGGATCGAAGGGCATGGAATATGATATTCCAGAGGGCAAAAGAGCTGGAACTGAACCCAAGGGTCACCTACCCAGCAAAACTGAGTATTTTGTTTCAGGGAAAAATAGGGTCATTCAGTGGAATAGCGGACCTTCAAGCATTCTTGAGGAAAAAACCAGAGTTGAATAGAAAATTTGACATCCAGATACAAGAAGCAAGAGATACCTGAGAAGGTAATCAGGGAAAAGAAATCAAAAGGAACTTATCAAAGTTGAACTATTTACATTCCTATATGGAAAAACAATAACTGTGACTGATGAAACCTTTCTCAGTGTGAAAATAATGGAAGAAGGGTGTATGGTCATATGAATACATATGTGAATGTGTGTATATATGTTTACAGTTATACATGGAGAGATAGCATAGGCTGAATTTGTTGGGAAGGAATGATACTTAAGGGGTGAAATTATGAGGTGAGAGAGGAAAGTGGCAAGAGGAGATGGGGAGAAACAGGGTAGGGTAAACTATCTCATGTAGAAGAAGCAAGGGGAAATGGCTGCAGGGGAGGGGAATAATAGGAAGGCAAAAAGGCAAAACCACATTCTCATTGAATTTGGCTCAGGGAGAGAATGACATACATACTAAATGGGATATCTCAACTTGTAGCAGAATAGGGGGAAGGGGGATGAGAGGAGGGATGATGGATGGGAGGGCATTCTTGGGGTGAGGGGAGGTTGGAAGTACCCACTATCGAAGAGGGACAGGATCAAGTAGGGAATGGACCAGGTGGGGGGTGGGATGGGTGGGAGGGAATTATAAGAAGCCTTGTACAATACATCTACTATGGTAATATTTTGCATAGCTATACATGTACAACACATCCTGAATTACTTATCTTCCCAGAGGGAATGGGTGACAAGGGAGGAAGGGAATGGATCTGAAATTCGAGGTCTTAAAATTAAATGTTTCAAATATATATAAATAATATTATCAATACTCTTTTGCATGTAATTGGGAGATAAGATGTGCAGGCATTGGGGCACAGAGATTCACCTTGCTCTAATGGAAAAGTCGAAGGGGGTATGGGAGAAGATATGGGAGAGAGCAGATGGGAGGAAGGGATATCTTGTGGGACTGCTATTCTGGGATGGTGGGTAGGGGAAATACGGGGAAAAATTTTTAACTCAAAATCTGGAGGAAATGAATGATGTAAAACAGGAGTTAATAAAGCATTTGTTTAATTAAAAAAAAAAAAGATTCAGTTCTACAATCCCTTGCATTTCAAATTTTCTCCTCCTCCTTCTCTCCTCCCCCCCCCCCCCCAGTGGCATGGAATGAAGTATAGGATCTGCAAATACTTTCACATTATACATTAGTCAGGTTATAAAGCAGGATTTTAATGGAGGGAATGAACAATGGGAAAGAGGAAACAAAACCAAACAAGAAAAAGAAAGAGAGCAGATAATTTGCTTCAGTCTGCATTCAAACTCTGTTCTTTCTAATTCTTTCTCTGGATGTAGACGTCTCTCTCCATCATGAGTTTTTTGGAGTTATCTTATAACCCTGCATTGCTGAGAAGAGTCCAGTCCATCACAGTTGGTCATCACACATACGTTGTGTCTGTAATTATGTATAAATTTTTCCTGGTTCTGAGCTGACAAAATTTTAAGAGATCATTTGGTGAGTGGCAAAATCAAACTCCAAAAAAGTATAATGACTCACTTAAAGTTGAATAGCAAGTTAATAATAGAGCTGAGACTGTCATCCTTGCTGTTCCTCACACACAACATTCCATCTCCCATCTCTGCATCTTTGCATAGACTATCCTCATGCCTGGACGGGCAGCTAGGTGGCATAGTGGATAGAGTGCTGGGTCTGGAGTCAGGAACACCTGAATTCATATCCAGTATCAGACACTTACTAGCTATGTGACCCTAGGCAAGTCGTTTTTCCCTCTGTCTCAGGTTCCTGTAAAATGGAGACAATTGTAGCACTTACCTCACAGGGATGTTGTGAGGAAAACCTGAAATATTTGTAAAGCATTTACTATGTGTCTGGTGCAAAGTAGATGCTTAATGAATGCTTGTTCCCTTCTCTTCACTTTTGCCTCTTATAATTTCTAGCTTCCTTGATGTTTCACTTCCTGTAGGAGGCCTTTCTTTATGTACCAGTTGTTAGTGTCTTCCCCCAAATTCACTTGTATTTACTTTGTATCTCTTGAATGTATACTTAGGTGTGAGGCAACTAGGCGGCGCAATGGGTAGAGAACTGGGCTTGGAATCAGAAAGATTCCTCTTGCTGAATTAAAATCTGACCTTAAGATACTTACTAGCTGTGTGACCCTGGGCAAGTCATTTAACCCTGTTTGCCTCAGTTTCCTCAGCTGTAAAATGAACTAGAAAAGGAAATAGCAAATCACTCCAGTATTTCTATGAAGAAATCTTTAATAATGGGGGCATGATGAGTTGGACACGATTGAAATGACACAACAAAATACTTAGACATATATACATTTTCCCCCCTTATAGAATGTAAACTCTTCAAAGGCAAGGACTGTTTCATTTTTCTCTCTGCATTCCTGGTGCCTAGCACAGAGTAGGTGATAGGTTTACTGATTAACTGATGGACTAGAATCCAAGTGTCCTGATTCCCAAGTCCAGTGATCTTCCTACCACACCAAAATGCTTCTCCTGAAAACTGGCCTTAGGTTAGACATCCTCTGACTAATTAAACACAACAGCCCTATGAGTCAAGGGTAGCAGTGCTCTGTGCCATGGCAGCATAGGTGTGGTTTTTGTTCATTGAGCTAACCAAGAATTTGGGGTTAGACATGCATTAAAAGGAGAGCTGCCCAAGGGAGTTGAGGCCAGCAGCATTTCTGGCATTTATGGGTAATCACTAGTATAATTTAATTCAATTCAATTCAATTCATCAAACATTTGAAAACAACAATAACAATAATAGCAAGAATTTATGTAGCTCTTCAAGGTTTGCAAAACACCATGCATGTATTGTCTCATTTGATCCTAAAAACCACCATGTCAGATAGACACTTTTATGATTCCCATTTTACAGGTGAGTAAACTGAGGCACAGAGAAGTTAAGTGACTTGCTTGGGGTCACAGAACTAATAGATCTCTGAAGCAGGAGACTCAGGGCTTTCTGTTTCCAGGTTCAGTGCACCTTTGCACCACCTCAGGTATGCACCTATGTGTCATACACTTTGCTAGGTGCTGGGAATACATAAAGAAAACTAAAATTGTCTCTTCTCTCAAGAAGCAATCAAAAGTTCACCCCTGCTTTTACATGCAACTGGGAAATGAGATATACAGGCAATGGGGTATAGAAATCCATCTTGCCCTACAAGAAAGTAAGGGGGAATGGGGGCAGATATAAGAGAGAACAGATTGGAGGATGGGGTATTCAGTATGCTTGCTATCTTGGGGTGGGGGGTATGGGAGAAATGGGGAGAAAATTTTGTAACTTAAAATCTTGTGGAAATGAATGTGAAAACTAAATAAATAAATATATAAATTAAAGGTAAAAAGAAAATTCACCCTTGCTGTTATTCTGACTGTTTTGTCTGGGTATGCCAAGCTCTGACAGCATCATCACATTCTCTAGATGGTAGAGTGAGACAGACATAAAGGATCAGAGCAGATATCCCTTCCCCAACCCCACTCCCAGCAGTGCTACTATCTCACCCCCTTTTCATACTGTATACAGATTTTGCATGGCCAGTTGTACACTCCTCTTTTAGGAAGGTCAATTTTTGTTTCAGTGTTTTCTAGGGAGAGAAGCTTCTCATTTAAACCTTTGAGTATTCATGGAATAAACTAAGAATTTGATATAAGTCAGATAAATCACTGGAGATTTACCTGTAAAGAGAATTTGCTCCAGGCTCACTTAGTTAGTAAGTCTAAGTTGATTTCCTTTTCTTTATTCAGGGAGAGCTAAAAGGAAAAAACCAAAAACCACAGGCCCTGGCACTTTAGGCTCTTGTCTAAGTCTCCAAGTTCTGAGACCACCTCTCTCAGTCAATAGAGGAAGCAAGCCAGGGTAGAAATAGAAACTATTACACACAGAGAGCATTGTTTTCAGATTCGAATTTTCATACGCCTTACAGTTCCCTCTTGAATTGGACTTCTCCTTCCCCAGTATGTCTGCTGGGAAAGAGTGAATAAAACTGCCACAATACTAATGAGAAGTCAACAAGGGGAAAACATTGAATGAACACCAAAATCCCGTGGAAAGGAGGAAGTGACCTCTCTAGAAGATGTATAACAATTAATGATCAGTGAAAAGTAATGATTTAATGAGGGCAAATGCATTTTCCTCCACAAACCATAAAGCATTTAGAAATGTAAAAGTTCTGGAACATAAACTCATTTTTAAGTGAAGATTGCAGCCAGATTCTATGCCTCGTTGCCTAAGGAGTACAGCACTAATTCCAAATGAGACATAGAATCATGGGATTCAGAGCTGGAAGAGACCTTAGCTATTACTCTCCCTACTTTACAGACAAAGATATTGAGGCTCAGGACAGAGCCTCGGTTGCCACCCATGCAGTAAACAGGCAGATCATGAACCTGATCCCAGGTCTTCTGACTCCAAATCCAGCTCACTTTCCACACCATGCTGACTCTTGAGTTCTATAGCCTTCTTCCTTAGAGATTGCTTCGGACATGATTTGGCTGCTGTTTAAATCTATTATGGAACAGTCAGTAATGGAAATGGGGGTAGTGCATGAGAAGGCAATTTAAGAATCTCCCCCAGCTTACCAGAATGCAAATTACCCAACAGCAGATCACCTGGGAACATCCTAGAAATTAGTTCCCTACTTTATTAATTCTGTAAGTTAGAAAATCAGCATTTTGAGTTTGCCTAGAATATAGGTTACTAACTCCCACTTTCAACATAAACACACACCACAATTTTCTATCCTGCTGCTGCTGTTGTTGTTGTTAAATAGAATTTTATTTTTTCTAATTATACATGAAGATAGTTTCCAACATTCATTTTTATAATATTTTGAGGTCCAATTTTTTTCCTCCTTCCCTCCTCTTTCCCCTCTGCAAGACAGCAAGCAATTTGATATAGGTTATACATATGCAATCAACACATGACAATTTTCAAGCTGATATTTTCAGAAAAGGCATTCTCTCATGCTTTATTATAGCAGGTATGTAACTCTGGGCTTTTGAAGGCCATGTGAGCAGAGCATAACCTCTGACAGATCCTATAAAACCAGAAAAAATGTGTATTTATCAGGCTTACTGATGGAACGTTAATCAAAAAAAGCCTGAGGAAATTCTGAGAGGCTCATCACCAAAGGGCTTCCCATCTGATGATGAATGTTTTTGGCTGCAAAGGACTGGCCACAGAGGAGAGGGGTAGAAGCTGCATCAGTGGAAAGTGGGTTGAACCTATGCTACCTCAGATACTTATTCTGTAGCTCTGTCCAAGTCATTTAACTTCTCAGACTCAGTTTCCCTATTTGCAGAATGAGGACAATAAATACCATTTATCACATTGGGTTTTTATGAGGATCAAAAGAGGTAATGAATACATAAAGCACTTCAAACGTCAAGGAGCTATATAAATGAGGGGGGTGGTGGCACATAGGAGTAATCCACACCAGGAAAATCACAGGTCCTTAAAATATAGGTTACGATGGATACTAGTAAATGATGGCGTCATCAGAATGGAGCCAGGTACCCTTAAGAAGCTGTTACAGTAGTCCAGGTAGCTATAAATAAGGGCCTAGGTTCGCACAGTAGCAACAGGAATGGAAAGGAAGGGTTAGATTTAAGAGAAGTTGCAGAGGTGAAAGCAAAGGGAGGAAGCATCATAGTGTAATCTACAAAACATTGGACTTGGGTCGGGAGTCAGAGAATCTGGTAAAATTCCTTTAACATTAAGTGTTTAACAAATGCTTGTTGATTGACTGATTTAAGTCCTGTTTTTGCTATTTACTACTGAGCTACTTGGATAAGTGACTTTGTTTTTTAAAGCCTCAGTTTCCTCATCTGTTAAAATGAAGAGAATGGACTAGACCTTTGAGGCCAATCAGTCATAAAGCATTTATTGAGCTCCTCTTATGGGCCAGACATTTTGCTAGGTTCAGGGGACAAACAGGAAACACCCTTACTCCTATGTGCTACCTCTGCCACCACCCCCACCCCCCCACCCCCACCCCATACCCTTCATTTATATAGCTCCTTGATGTCTGAAGTGCTTTATATATTCGTTACTTTTTTTTTTTTTAAAGCAATTGGGGTTAAGTAACTTGCTCAAGGTTACACGGCTAGTCATTTGATTTATGCGTGGGTGCTCATTTTCTGAGGCCGGATCTGATCTCGGGTCATCCAAACTCCGAGGCCGGCACTCTTACTTACTGCGCCACCTAGCCGCCCCTTTAGGGCAATTGGGGTTAAGTAACTTGCCCAAGGTTACACGGCTAGGTTTTTGTTTGTGCGGATTAGGTGTCGGAGGCCAGCTCCGAACTCAGGTCCTTCTGATTCCAGGGCCGGCGCTCTATTCACTGCGCCACCTAGCCGCCCCCTCATTACTTCTTTTGATCCTCATAAAAACCCAATGTGATAAATGGTATTATTGTCCTCATTCTGCAAATAGGGAAACTGAGTCTGAGAAGTTAAATGACTTGGACATTCTCTGACCTCAGGGGGATTACATTCCATCAAAGGATACAATATGTACTATAGATATGTAGGTATGTGTAAAACTTACATGCCAAAGATAATATGAGGTGAGGTGGCTAGGAAGAGCTCAGGGAATGAAGAAAGACGTCATGTAGAAGGGTCAAAACCTGAGTCTTGAAGGAAACGGTATTCTCAGAGAAGGTAGAGGGAAAGAGAAGGTGAATTTCAGGCAAGGAAAGTGGATTTCCAGTGCAAAGATGAAGAGATGGGAAACAGAATAAATACTATATATGAAGAACAGTAAAAAAGACCAGTTTGACCAGACCATGAAGTTGAGGGAGACAAGGAATGTATAAGAAGGCTGGAAAGGTAGTGTGGAGACAAGTTATGAAGGGCTTTAAATGACAAACAAAAGAGCTTGTATTTGTTCCTAGAGGCAACAGTGAGCCACAAGCGCTTATTGAAGGGAAAGGGGTGAACCTGTGGCTAAACCTATGCTTTGGGGAACTCAAGTCCCCTCCAGCTATAAATATATGATCCTATAGTCCTATGAATAGGAGTTGGCAACCAACTGGGATGTAGGAGAGTGAAGGGTCATAGATAAGGCTGAGATTTTGAGAAAAAATGACAAGACAAACATACTTGAGCAGCTAGGCGGTAGAGTGAACAGAGCGCCAGAATTGGAGTTAGGAAGTTACAAATTCAAACTTGGCTCAGATACTAACTGGGAAAGTTACTTAGCCTCTCTTAACCTCAGTCTTCTCATCTGTAAAATGTAAATACTAATAACACCTAACTGCCAGAGTTGTTACAAAGATAACTGAGATATTATTTGTAAAACGTTTTGTAAATCTTAAAGCACCAAACCAATGCTAGCTGTTATTATTGTTGTTATTAATGAAAACTCCAACAAAATGTAAAAATTGCAGAATAATACAAACTTATAATCCAAGAGCTGTCACAAGACATGTGCAAAGTTACCAACGAAGGACACAGATTTGCCACTGGGGCAAATTCCTGTGTCAAATATTAATAGGAAATTTGAAAGAAGGGAAGTATGTTTGGGTTAGTGTAGTGAGCAGGAAAGACTTTGTGAAAGTGGTGAGACTTAAAATAAGGCTTGATGAAGGGAAGAGAGAAAGAAGGGGTACTAGAGGAGAGTAGGGTGTGATCAAGGGCATGAAGGCATATTTGTAAATTACATTTGTGGAAGGAATGAAGTGAATAGTCTAGGTGGGTCAGAGGGAGCATAATGGGAAGTTAAGGGAGAAAAAGAGACTGGGATCAAATTGTTAAGCATCTTTAATGCCACGGTAAAGAATCTAAACTTCTTGCTGTAAGCTAATAGCAACTATTGAAAGGCAGATTTTTTTTTGTATTAATGTTTTTACATTTTATACAATAGGACAGAAATTCTTAACCTGGGTCTGTGAACTTGTTTTTAAAATCTTTTTATAACTGCATTTAATATAAATGGTTTCTTTTATAGTCCTATGTATTTGATTGTATGCTTCTAAAAATATTATTCTGAGGAGTCCATAGGTTTCAACAGGCTGCCAAAGGGGTGCACAGCACAAAAATGGTTAAGAACCATAGTTATGTATACTTCACCACTCCCCACTGAAGAGTTTTGAGCAAGACAGTAAGAATTTCAGAGTTCTACTAAAGGAAAGATAAGTCTGCAGTTGGTATGCAGAACAGATTGAAAAGATGAGAGGGCAGAGCCAAGATACCAGAATAAAAAAAAGAAACTGTCTGAGCTCCTGCCCCAACCACCTCCAATACCTGTAAAATATGACTTTAAACAAATTTTAGAGCTACAGAACCCACAAAGTGACAGAGAGAAACAAATCTCCCACTGAAGGAAGCCTGGCAGGCCAATAGGAAGGGTCTATTGCACCAAGCTGGGAGCCAAACGCAGTCACACATGAGCTTCGTGGTCACAGACCCAAGGTGGCCTTGACCAGCAGCACAGACCTGCCAGAGCAGACTTCAGGAGAGTGAATCACTAGCAGCTGTGGTGGTTTTTAGACTTCTCAACTCATAACTTCTCAACCCATAAATGCCAAAGAGAAAGTAAAAGGTCAGTAGGGAACTCTGTTGGAACTGGGTGATGGAAGAGTGTGGTCTGGTCCCTGTCTTCTGGGTGAGAGGTGGTGGAGGAGCTCCTGGCCTGCAGATAGTAGGGGGACTAAGTGACTATTCAGAGGGTAATTGTTCTTGCTTTGATCTACTTGGATCTGGATCACACTCGGGTGGTAGTCTTGAGGTATACGGCCAGTGTGCCAGAACTTGTGGTGTCTGTAGAGGGGGCACCCTCCTCATAGCTCTGACAACATTTGTGAAAACCCAAGAGATTTGGGACACAGCTATCTCCACTCTGGAAGCAGAGTTCTACCATGGCTAAGAGCTCAAAAGTTAAGTAATTGGCTGGCAAGATGAGCAAACAGAAGGAGCACAATCAGACCACAGAATCCTTTTCAGGGAACAAAAAGGATCAAAACATGGAACCAGAGGAAGTCAACAAAGTCAGAACTCCTGCACCAAATGCTTCCAAGAAAATATATGAACTGGTTATAGGCCATGGAGGTGCTCAAGAAGGATTTTGTAAATCAAGTAAGAGAAGTGGAGGAAAAATTGGGGAAAGAAATAAGAATGATGCAAGACAATCATGAAAAGCATGTCAACAACCTGACTGAAGAAAGTATCACCTTAAAAAATAGACTAACTCAAATGGCAAAAGAGGCCCAAAAAACCAGTGAAGAGAAGAATGCCTTAAAAAGCCAAATTGCCCAGATGGAAAAGGAATTTCAAAAACTCACTGAAGAGAATAATTCCTTCAAAATTAGATTAGAGTAAATGGAAGCTAATGACTTTATGAAAAATCAAGATACTATAAAATAGATCCCAACAAATGAAAAAATAGAAGGCAATGTGAAATATCTCACTGGAAAAACCACTGACCTGGAAAATAGATCCAGGAGAGATAATTTAAAAATTATTGGACTGCCTGAAAGCCATGATCAGAAAAAGAGCCTAGAAATCATTCTTCAAGAAATTCTCAAGGAAAATTGCCCTGATATTCTAGAACCAGAGGGCAAAATAGAAATTGAAAGAATTCACTGATTGCTTCTTGAAAAAGATCCCAAAAAGAAAACCCCTAGGAATACCATAGTCATATCCTAGAGTTCCCAGGTCAAGGAGAAAATACTATAAGCTGTCAGGAAGAAACAATTTGAGTATTGTGGAATCACAATCAGGATAACACAAGATCTAGCAGCTTCTACACCAAGGGATTGAAGAGCTTGGAATTTGATATTCTGGAGGTCAAAAGCATTAAGAGCAAGAATCACCTACCCAGCAAAACTGAGTATAATGCCTCAGGGAAAAATATGGTCATTCAATGAAATAGAGGACTTTCAAGTATTCTTGATGAAAATACCAGAGCTGAACAGAAAATTTGACTTTCAAATACAGGATGCAAGAGAAGCATGAGAAGGTAAACAGGAAAAAGAAATCATAAGGAACTTATTAAAGTTGAACTATTTACATTCGTATATGGAAAAAGATAATTGTAACTCATGAGACTCTTCTCAGCATGAAGATAGTTGAAAGGAATATGTGTGTGTATATATATATATATATATATATATATATATATATATATACACACACACACACACATACATATATATGTATGTATGTATATATAGGAAGATACATGTGTGTATAAATACATATGTGAGTGTGTGCATATGTGTGTAACAAAATTTGTAACTCAAAATCATAGACAAAGGTCACAGGATAAATTGAATAGGAAGGGTTATCTAAAAAATAAAATTAAAAGGTGAGAGAGGAATATAATGAGAGAAGAAGAAAGGGAGAGATAGAATAGGGTAAATTATCTCATATAAAAGAGGCAAGAGAAAACTGTTACAATGGTGGGGGAGATCAGGAAGGTGAAAGGAATGGTTCAACCTTAATCTCATTGGATTTGGCTTAAGGAGGGAATAACATACATACTCAATTGGGTATTTTACCCTACAGGAAAGTGGGAGGGGGAGGGGATAAGAGGGAAGATGAGAGAAGGGAGGGCAGATTGGGGGAGAGGGTAGTTAGAAACACATACTTTTGAAAAGGGACAGGGTCAAAGTAGAAAATAGGAATAAGTGGAGGGCATATATAGTTATGGATGGAGAGAAATACAGTTAGTCTTTCACAATATAACTACTATGGAAACGTTTTGCATAACTACACATGTACAACCTAAATTAAATTGTTTATTCAATATAGGTGGGTAGGAGAGGAGGGAAGAAGGTAAAAAATCTAGAAATCAAAGTTTTAAAAACAAATATTTTAAAAATTGTGTTTTACATGCAACTGGGAAATAAGATACATGGGCACTAGGGTATAGAAATCCATCTTGCCCTACTAGAAAGTTAGAGGGGGAATGGGGGAAGATATAAGAGAGGAGAGAGCAGATTGGGGGAAGGGGTATTCAGTAGGCTAGCTATCTTGGGGTAGGGGATGGGGAAAGACAGGGAGAAAATTTGTAACTCTAAATCTTGTAGAAATGAATGTTGAAAACAAAAAATAAAATTTAAAAATATATTTGGGGAATGTTTAGCAAAATAAATAAACATACAATGCAACATAAAAAAATACTTTAAAGAACTTCTCCTTGGGTGAGATCCAGGCTTCTCTCTTGGTGGAAAGCTCATGTATTTGATGATATATTGTAATCTGCAAAATTTCTTCAGTTTTTGTTTGAAATCTACTTGGTAAACAGGTTTACTCACACACACACACAAAGATGAGAAGTTGGAGACAAGGGAACCAATTAGAAAGTTTCTGCAATAACCCAAGTGGGCCTGGCCCATGGGAACTTCATCTTCTGAGCCACACTGTTTGCTCTGCTTGTTGCCAGCTTACATGAAAAGACATGATCATATGTATCAGAAGGGTTCTACTTCCTGATTTAGAGCATGTGTAGACATTTCAAAACTCACTCTGGCCAACTAAACACATGGTAAAGAGAGACTTTTCACTGGCTGTTGATCTGGAACTGGATTAAATTCAAAAGGCCTTACCCAAAACAAGCCTTTTGCTTTTCCTGAATGGCTGCATTGGAAAGTGCCATGCCATAAGCTTCTGGATGGGAAGAAGACTCTCTCACCTTAGGGCTAACACATGGCCTGTGAATATGAACTTCTATTCCTTGCCTCTTTTTATTTGTTCTTTCTCTTTTTTGGGGGGGGGGGTGTAAAGTCCTAGAGACCTTGTGACGTTCACCTTGTGAGATTCAAAAGGTCAGAATGGTGAGCCACCAGAGGCCTGGGAGCCTTTGCCAGATTTTACAACACAACTGAGGCAATAAAGAATGAAATACTAAGCTACCTCATTGATCCAGGATAACTCTAAGGCAGCCAAGATAGAACTATAGCAATTTATCCACTGACTATGCCAAACTCAGAACAAAATTTGGTGAAAAAATATTGTGTAGAAACTGCTTTAAATTTAAGTCCAATCTCCACAGGGCAAAAGTACTATTGAGGAGAGAGTATGAAATGTTTGTACTTTGCTCTCCCCATATTTTTTCATGAAAATCCCTTAGTAAAACTAATTGATGTCAACTGGTTAAATGAAATTTGGCGCTAGTGAACACCATTTAATAATGGGGAGAACACACCAGAAAGGGTCTCTGGCTGATAGCATTTGAGAAGAAATACTCCTCAACACATCAGGAGTCCTCCCCTAAACATCCTGAGGGAGAGAAGCAGCAGTCCTCATTGCTGTGGGGGACCTAACTCATGAGTGTAAGTTGAGATAAGAACCTCAGAGTTTTGCTACACAAGCATGAGATGATCCGTTCTTGGACAAGGCACGTAGCCGTGAGACTGGAAAGAAGAGAAAACCTTAAATTGTGGGATACAGAAAATGTCTACATTGTAGTTCAAGGAAAGAAGAGATCAGCATCAGCTTGAACATTCAAGAAAAAATGAGATTAGGCTTAAGTTGGGCCTTGAAACTCCATTTCCCCATCTCAGAAAAGAAGATTGGACTAGAGTCCCTTGCAGGTGTATGGGTGGGATAATAAGTCACTATTAATGGAAAGAGGATTGGGTAAGAATGCCTGGGTTTCTGCTCTGAGCTTTGCTATTAACTTGTTGTATCAACCTAGTCAAGTTGCTTCCTTTCTTTGGGACTCATTTGCTTTATATGTGGGGGTTTGATAAGTGGGTTGGAACAGGGGATTTAAAGTGGAAAGACCTGGTTTCATATCCTGGACTAGTTCTTACTTATGTAACCTTGGACAAATAATTTCATCTGCCTGGCTCTCAGTTTCTTTCTCTGTGAAACAAGAGTTGGGCTTTATGACCACCAAGGTTGCTTCCATCTTCCATAGTCTCTGATTGCATGAATCTTCTGAGTTTCTGAAATCCGCCAGCTGTAAGCTAGTTCTGTCCCTGGCTCAGCCTTCAGTCACAAGACCCTTTCCTTCTGATTTGTTTTAATTTAATGATGTCACCATTTATGTTGCTTGCTTTTCTTTTAATTAATCCCGTTTGGTATCTGGGGCTTTGTTTTTATTGTCTGAATTAATGTGCACCTTTGGTGTTGCCCAATTCTTTTTGGAGTTCTCCCCTGGACATTTTGACTCACTTTAAGGCAGAGAATTCTGCACAGGAAAAAAAAATCTTTGCCTTCTACTTCAACAGAACTGGGGGAGGAAGACACCTGTTTTGACTGCTGTACTATGGGTGCTCATTGGCAGAGAGGAGAGAGCATGAAATTCACATCTGGAAGCTGGGGACTGAGGGAATTAGGAAACCTGGGAATGGCATTTGGGCTAGTTTGCTCTTAACAGAAGAATAAGGGTAGAGGAGGGGGTAGGGTAGAAGAGGGGGAAAATGTGGAGGGGAGGGATGGAGCAATAACGGAAGAAAATAAAGGGAAAAGCAGTAAAAGGAGAGAGACAGGATAAACAGGCAAGGCAGGCAGATGGGGAAGGGGGAGAGAGTAAAGGAATTACATAGGAGAGAAAGAGAAAGCCAGATGGAGGAGGGAGATGGAGAGGCAGGCAAGGAAGAAGGGAGAGGAGGTAGGCAATGGGGGATGGCAATGAGGATGGGGGAAGGAAGCAGTCGGTAGTGAAGGGGCAGAAGTAGTGAGGCAGGGAGTGGGAGGCAGGGGATGAAGGCATAGTGGTCTTGTACTAGGAAAATACTGCTGTGTGCTGCCTGGGGGTAGAGCTATGAGCAAAAGGGAAAATGAATCATTTAGCTTTTCTGATCTTCTGTTTCCTCCTCCATAAATGTTCTTGATCCCTTTCCTTCCCATCTTCCTCAAACTTAAAAAATTTGCACTTGACCCTACTATCTCCTAAAGCTATCATCCTATTCTCTTAATTTTTTAGCCAAACTCCTTAGAAAGCTGTCTCCACTAGTTCCTTCCATTTCCTCTCCTCTCACTTCTCAA
Organism: Gymnobelideus leadbeateri; assembly: GCA_011680675.1. NCBI lineage: Eukaryota > Metazoa > Chordata > Mammalia > Diprotodontia > Petauridae > Gymnobelideus > Gymnobelideus leadbeateri. The sequence goes on along the minus strand of WOXC01003840.1, from coordinate 225,788 downwards.
CTCCTAGAATCTGGCTTTTGACCTTTACACAGGATGGGTTGTCTAACCACTCTAACCACTCTTTCTCCAAGGTCACCAGTGACCACGGCACTTTTTTCTCGATTCTTATTCTTCTTGACCTCTCTGAAGCATGTCACAATTGCCCATCCCCTCCTCCTTGAGATTCTCTCTCTTCCTATGCTGGACCATCAAATATGTCTCATCCAGTACATGAGTACCTCAAGGCTGTCATAGGCTTTTCTTCTCCCCCATCTTCCCCTCTCTCTAACCTGCTCCTATTTGGTTCTACTATCATTTCCATGCATATGTCTTCCAGATGTAAATATCCAGTCCTAGTTTCTCTCCTAAGTTCCAGGTCCCCACTATGAACTGCCTACTGGATTTTTAGAACTAAATGTCCCATAGGTGTCTGAAATTTAACATGGCCTAAACTGGACTACTATCCTTCCCCTAAATAACCTCTTTGCTTCCTACCTTTGATGTTTTTTTAGGGGCTCCATCATTGTTGAAATCACCTGGATTCATAAATGGAGTGGTATTTGATTTTTCCCTTTCACTCATATCTTTGATCCAATAAACTGACAGGACTTATTTACTTCCACAACAACACCTCTCATGCCTGTCCACTTTTCTCCACTCACATCATAACTACTCTAATTCACATCTCATCATCTCTCACCTGGATTAATGCACTAACTCCCTAATTGTTCTCCTTGCCACAAATCTCTCCACTATGCAATCCATCTTCCACACAGCTATCAAATTGATATTAGCAAGGCAGGCAAGCCAGCTGATACCCTGAGGAAAAGACTGAAAGTACCAGTGTTAGGTAAGTCTGGCCACCACCACCTTGACCACCATTTCCCCTTCAACTCTGATGGGGATAGCCCAGGATCTTGAGTCTAAGAGTCTTAGGATTAACAGTGCTCCCATGAACTACCAAGACCTGCTTCTGGCACAGCCCCCACAGCCATAACTGAGGGGAGGAATCCTTATGGAGAGAAGGCCCACATTCTTCATCACCACCAGCATCAACTGCTGACCAACTGCCAACAACAGGCAGACAGGAGCCCTTGGAATGGAAGCACCACTACCCTAGACTATCCATCCTGCTTCCAGTCCCTCTCTGACAGCTATCATCTGGAGAAGCCACTCCTGAGGAGAAAGGTTCCACCTCCCCAGCAATTGCCCACCAATAGCCACACACAGGAAAGGCAAGTCAGTGTATATAAGCAAATTATACCACCTGCAACCACCTTGGAAACCCTGTCCCTTCAGAGCATGAAGGAGACAGGCCAGGACCTGAACTCACTCCTGTGAGAAGTATAGCATCCAGTCCCAGTGACCTCAGCCATCACCCTGGGAAGCAACTCCTATGGAGATGCAGAAACTGCAGGAAACTGCTCCTGCAGAGTCTGTGGACTTAGCTACCAACAGCCCAGGAAGTAGAGTTCTTGCTACCAGATTCCTTGGTACCATCAAATGGTTCAATATCAGAAACTGATATGATTTGATCAGTGGAATGACATTAAGGAAGCATTAACATTTGCTTTGCTGCTGTATCCTGAGGATTAATGAGAGCTTTCCATCTGATTTGCTGCTGAAACCTTCCATATGTGTTATCTTCCCTATTAGAATGTGAGCACTTTGACCGTCTTACTTTTCTATTTTGACCACAGTGCTTCGCATATAGTTAGAGTTTAATAAATGCTTTACTCATTCATTCATATTCTTTTTTTTTAAGCAATTGGGGTTAAGTGACTTGCCCAGGGTCATAAGACTGGTAAGTGTCTGAGACCAGATTTGAACTCAGGTCTTCCTGAGTGCAGGGTCAGTGCTCTATCCACTCATTCATATTCTTTTTTTTTTTTAAAGCAATTGGGGTTAACTTGCTCAAGGTTACACGGCTAGTCATTATTTATGTGTGGGTGCTCATTTTCTGAGGCCGGTTTCTATCCCGGGTCATCCCAACTCCGAGGCCGGTGCTCTTACTCACTGCACCACCTAGCCGCCCCTCATTCATATTCTTAAAACACAGATCTGAGACGTCACATTACTCCCTGCTCAAGAGACTCCTGGGCCTTTCCTAAAACCTATACTGCTTTAACATTTAAAGTCCTTCATAATCTGGCACTATTCTATCTCTCCAGGTCTATCATGAATAGTTATTCATTGCTTCCCTTCATTCATTCTAAGTTCCAGCTGGACTTGCCTGCTTGCTCTTCACCATACATGATACTCCATCTCCTGCCTCTCTATCTTTGCACAGGCTGTGCCCCCATTCCTTGAAAGCACTTCTTTCCAATCTCAGCCCATTAGAATCCCCAATTTCCTTCCAAGACTCAGCTCAAGAACCACCTCCTACATGAGGCCTGTCATGATTCTTCTAAGTGTTGATGCCTCCCTCTGATAATGTTGTATTACCTTTATATATCTGTATAAATATCTTGTATTTACTTTTGTGCATACCTGTTGTTGTGCAAGCCCAACCACAAAGAAAATGTAAAATCCTTGAGCATAAGGGCTGTTTTGTTTTCTGCCTCTGAAACCCAGCACCTAACAGAGAACTTGGCACATAATAAATACATAACAAACTCCTGCTGAATTAATGGATGAAAGGAGGTTGAATTTTCAGCTCTTGGGAAGCAGATTTGGGTGTGAAAGTGACTAGACTTCCTCAGGAAAAAGAAGCATAAAAGTCTTTAAGTCAAGTCAAATCAAGACTACCTGTTGAGTATGCTACGGAGAAGATTCCTTTCAAGCATAGACATGGCCTCTATAGATCCTGCCAACCCAGAGTCTTTTTTTTTTTTTTTTTTGATGCTGAGAGGATGAAGGGGTTAAGGAGGAAGCAAGCTAGAAGGGCAAGCAGAGCAGAAATAGATAAGGAAGGGGGTGTGGAGAGATATTTGCTGGTAAACAGAAAGAAGGACTATGCAAAGTAGTTACTGGAGCCCAAGGGGAGGTGTGGATGTCAGAAGAAGTTTATTTATTCACTGGATTAGGTTAGAGAGGACTAAATGAGAGAAAGAGTTGGGGTTTGAGTGACAGAGGCTGAGGGAGCCAAAGCTGGAAGAGAAGTAAGAGCTTGAGGGCAACAAGCCAGGAGCAGGAAATTAAACAATAATCAGGAAGGAAAGGAGCTCACGTCTGTAGCAAGGGGGTTTGTGCCATAGTTGGAAGAAAGAGAGAATAGACTTAGGAGACTGATACATTAAATGGGGCTTAGTGAAGAGATGCAAGGAGAAGGACCAGAGGAGGGAGGGCTCTCAAACTGCAGTGAACTATTTACAAAGTTGTTTTTAGGAAGAAAAGTAGTTTTGAAGGATAGTCCTTCCTTCCTCAGAACTTATCTGGGGAGCTGTTTATGGATTGAACATGCATTGTGTATAATCCTGTACTGTGATCCTGGGTGGAACTATGCCTTTGGAGTGTAATTATAGCCCTCTGAAGGGGTGTGGACATAAGAAAGGGAACTGAACTAAGGAAGGGTGCAGGTAGCTCTGAAAAGATGGCAGCATAGTGCAACATGAAAGAAGTACTACAGCCAAAAGAATGTTACTCTTGAGGGCAAAAGACCTGGGTTTGAATCCTACTTCTGCCACCTTTTACCTGTTCGAAATCCAGTGTCACTTTACCTCTTCATACCTCAGTTTCTTTTTCTATAAAATGAAGTGATTACCTTAATGGTTCCCAAATGTTTTAGTCTCAGAACCTCTTCACTCTAACAAATGACTGAGGTCCTCAAAGAGCTTTTGTTTATGTAAGTTATATCTATTGGTATTTATCATATTAGAAATTTAAATGTCTTAGTATTATTATGAAATTAATTTAGACCTCCTAAAAGAGTCTCAGGGACTCCCAAGGGTCCCTAGACTACATTTTGAGAACCACTGACCCAGATGATCTCTAAAGCTCAGCTCTAAATCTCTGATCCTATGACAACTGTAGATGGTACTAGCACAGAATGTCTTATGCTAGAAGAGGTGTGAGTGTAGCCCATCTACATCTAAAATCTATCATATTCTTATGACCTCTGCCCAAACACTCCTGGTGATGGTGAACTCTCCCACCCATGGCAGCCTGTTTCATTTTTGGACACTCCTACTGATATTTCTGTCACCCTGAATTATATATTTAACTATTTCTAGCCTGCATAAATGTTCTTAAAAGCTTTAAAGTCCATTTGTCTGTGAAGTGAATGGAGGTACAGTGAGGAAAGGTGTTAAAGGATGAGGGTACTTCTTTGAGATCCGTGGACCATTTCTTTGATCAAAGTGAATACTTACTTTTATTTACTCAGACTTTGCCTATCCTAAAATCCAAGCAAATGTTTTTTCAAGCATTCACGGAAGATCTAGGAGAAGTTAGGGAGTAAGGGGTGGGGGGAAGGAAACATGCCTATTTGGGAATTATTACTACGTGCTATTACATATGACTTCTTATCAGTAAACTGATGTTACTTTTATCTGAATGAACAACACTTACACTGAACCATACTGTGAAAAAATATAAAATATGGAGTATAGGGAGAGGGGAAGAAGGAAATTAATCTTGCTATGATACCCTAGAGCTAAATTCTGATTAGATCAGAAAAAAATGAGAAAGTGGGAGTCAGGTTAGAAATGAACTTAGATGCATGCTGGACAAATGAGCTTTGTCATCATCACCAAGGGGTAAGCTAAGCTAAATGTGTTGTAGTAGAAAGTCCACTGGCTGAGAAGTTAGGAGACCTAGGTTCTGGTCCCAGAGTCCTGGCTCTGCTGCTGATTTGTTTTGTGGCTCTGGGCAAATCACTTTCCCTCAGGATCTCAGGTTCTTCATCAGTAATAAGAAGTGCTTCATTAGATAGTCCCCAAGGTCTTTTCCAGGTCCAGAATTCTGTGTGCTTTGTTCTAAGGTCTCTCAGATGTCTGTTTTGTATTAGAAGGTCCTTCCCAGCTCTAATATTCTGAGTTTTATATTCTAAGATCCCTTCCAGTTCTATAACTGTGAAAACAAGAAAATTGACATTCCTATTGAAGACCAAGCAAAGACAGAGCCTCAGCATCCTAGCAGAAAGCACTATTCTAAGAATTCAGCATTACAAGACCTAAGCCTATAACCAGAGGACCAAAATCAGAAATGTCATTTGTGCATGCCAGTCCTAAAGTCCACAACTCAAAGAGTCTACAAACACACTTGCAGGCAAGAATATAAAATATCAAACTAAAGATACCATCTTCCTAGCAGCAAGGCACATCATTAAAGTAGACTTCCTTAACAAATTCCATGTGTGTGAAATCCCATCATCTTGAATCTGGCTAAAAGAGCTTACTTTACATATGTATAATATTTTACAGCTTGTAAAGTATTTGTAAGTCTCTTGTCTTATTTAACCCCCACCATAAACTTGTTAGGTGGCAAGTCTTATCATATCTGTTCAAAAGATAAACAAATGGAGATTCAGAAAGATGAAGAGACTTGTACAAATGTAACACAAGCACAAAGTCCATTGGTATGGGGCTGTGCCTTCATTATTGGACATCAAAGTCCCATGCCTATGTGAGGGACAAGACAGTTGGCAAGAGAGAGAAAAGAGTCCCCAGGGGTTCTCTTAGCTTTTACAGAGACACTATCCAATGTCAACCTTCCTTAAGATTGCTGGAGAAAAAGACCCTGGGGAGAGACATGAGAGGACCCGGCAGTCATGTCTTTAACCTTAGCTTGCCATACTAGAGACTTCAGGGAATCTTCCTCTTAGTAGGTGAGATCTTGGACTCTATTTTGGTTGAACTATCTTGCTCCCATGGGACCACTCCTTGAATCTATTTTGTTTGGTAATATGTTGTTGTTTGAATCTATTTTGTTTAGTAATATTTAGTAACATGCTACTATGTATACTTTCTCTAATATCTGTTTTGCTATTGACTTGGAAATATGGGTTTTGTTGTTCTTCACTATGTGTGTTCACTGTGGAACTGGTACTTGGTGGTAAGGCAGCCTAGACTTAACTATAAAACTTTGGGCCCCTCTTTCCCATTAATGAATAGCAATCAGGAGTTTATCTTGAACCTTAAAGTTACTTCCTATAGACTAACACTATGTTAGGGAACAGAGAGACATAATTCTAACCTAATATCCCTTCTCTCTCTGGAGAGCAGAATGGCCAACCTCTAGCACTAAACTCGTGTCTCTTCAGAGCCTCCCTCAGAAATGAATGAATGAAATGAAGGAGAGATGAGACATGGAAAAAAGAAGGAATGAAAAGTGGAGGGGGATGGGAAGAAACACTCACGATGCCTCCCTGGGAGCCAGCCATCTTCAGAAAGCAACATTACACAAAGGAAACCTAGAGACTGGGCTGGCATTCAAATGCAGGTTGTCTGACTTTGAGTCCAGTGCTCTTTATAATGCAGCTGAGTTCAGGAATCACATATGTTGCTGGATAGTCCAGTAGAGGGGAAAATGATGGAGTTATCTTTAGCCTGAGGGAAAACAGTAAGTTAAAGTATATAAAAGCATTTCAGCATAAAGAGGGGAAAAGATGATAAATTTGTTTTGAGGTCAAATCTGGTTCTGCCTTTGGGCCCACTTAACCACTAACATGAAAAGGCAGGGCATTACCTAGCCCTGCTAATAGAGCTCAGGGATTAATTTCCAACTTAAAACAATTTTTCCCTCTTTTCTCTTTTGAGATTACACATTTCCTAAAATGTAGGGCCTCCTGTTTTCTTGTTTATAATATCTAGTTGCCTTGCCTGTATGTCATATCTAAACAAAAACAAATGGATGCAAATTCCCACATGCCAGTCCTCTGGTCTCTTCATTCAGAGGATAAAAGAGAATAATTTTTAATGATACCTATATAGTAAGTGGTTTTGATTGGGGAGAAGGAAAAGGACAAGGGTTTAAATAACAGCAGTACCAACATCCTAGAACACTGGTTTGCTGAAAGCATTGGTTGAAGCAGGGGCATTGGAACACTCCTGGTTCCCCATTGTCCTTCATGGTTCATTCAATCCATATCTACCACCCAGTCAAAATTCTAGTAACTGTTGTCTATTAACCTCCTGACTACTCTCCTTCTTTTCTCAATGACTTTATTTTTTTAATTTAATAGTATTTTATTTTTTTTCCCAATTGCATGTCAAGAAAATTTCTAGCATTCATTTTTATAAGATTTCCTCAATGACTTTAGTGCCTGGCTCCAGTTTTTCTCTTTTCTCCAACTCCTGCCTTCATGTTTGGAGATTTCAACATATATAGTGATACTCCCTCAAACACCCTTACCTTGACTGACAATGATTTTAGGCATAGAGGTAAGGAAGAAGAGACGTTGGATGGGGAATACGAGAGAACCTTATAAGAAAATGTGAGGAAAGGACAGGGGCTACAGTGAAGAATAGGCATGATGCCTGGCTGGAATAAGACTTGATGAATATGGAAGGCCAAGACTGAAGGTAACAGGGTAACCAGGGTCAGGATAGGGATGGAATTGGAGAAGTCTTAACCAGAAACCCGAGGACAAGATGTGACTAGAAAGTTTACCTAAAACGTAATTTCAGAACCTACTAAAGGTTTTCTCACTCTCCGCCCTTTTTTCTACATCTCCTTCAGTCACATCTTTTGGTATCTGTTCACGGTTGTGCTGGTGAATGTTTAACAACCGACTGTAAGAAAAACAAATGTATGCACAACACACTTTTGAAGTTTAATCAGCATTATTAACATTTTCTCCAACAGTTGCTAGATAATCAACAAAACAATAAATCAAGTCCTGATTTGTATCCTTTGCTGATTTCTGAGGTATAAATGCTCATGCTGAAAATTTAACAGGATCTCAAGAGTCAGTACAAATTGGTTCCAACACACCCCCTGTGTCTCTTCTTCTCCCTTTGTATTTCTTTAAGGTCCTTTCTGTCTCTTCACCCAATATATGTATAGTGAGGTCCTAGCCAGGGCTCATGTGGGTATCCCTAAGGGGATCAAAATATTCAAGATGTTCACTGGTTTAAGTATAAATCTCCTGGTGCTCTTCTCCTCAAATCTCTCATGGATTTTGCCCTGATCTGATCTTGGGATTCAGAAGGGGCTGATTCTGATTCAAAAGATCACCCCTCCTGTCTCTGGACTTGTAAGAAGAAAAAATGCATAAGAGCTAGGGAGATGAAAACAGCAGAAGGGCTGTAGCTGTGAAGAGCAGATACAGACACTACTATGTCAACGAAATATGGATAAATCATGATGAAGCATGTGGGAGTAAAGCCTGCCTCTGAAGTTCACAGGACTGAAACCAATGAACTTTATTTTTTCTCCCCCTTCCCTTTTTCTCTCCCAAGACAGTGAATGCCTGCTCTCAAAACTGATCTCTCTGGGGCTTGTGAGGAATTTTGTTTAAAAATGTGTTTCTAAATTTTTTTCTGGTTTAAAATTTTACTTTGTTCTCTTAAACTTGTAAATATGCTTAAGTTGCTGATGCAAGTTGCTAAAAGACATGTGTTCTTGTTTGATCTGCTCATTGCTGGCTGGGGGCTCAGAGTTATATAAGAAATTCATTAATTTATTTTTGCAACCTCCCAGGGCAAAGTGTATACATATAATGGGGTTTCTCAGGGCAAATGAGTCAGCAACAGTGGCCAGGAAGCAAACTAGTTGGACAATGAGGCTTGCATTTGCCCTTACATTGGCCCAAGGGAAGAGGGGCCAAGAGAGTGGCTATAAAGTCACATACCAAGGAGAAGAGTAGGTCAACCCACCAAAAGGTTTATGTGGTTGGCAAGGGTGGGAGAGAGGAAGTAAAGTGACCTGCTCACTCATGGTGGCTTTGTAAGTAACCACAGTGAAATATGCATCTCTTCTTGGTCATTTGTCCCATTTCATAGTATCTCTGCTCCCTCCATGTTTCTCCTTCACAGCCTGTACCTCTATTTCTCTTCCTACTATTCCCTTTTCATCTCCTTTTTTCTCTTTATTAACATGGTATGAAGCTATGTTGTTGTTTTTACTAAAGTCTCGTATTTCTTTTTCTTCATTAGCAAAGCAGGTGAGATGGATATTTTATATTTTCCTAAGGAAAAAAATAAGCTCTGCTAAAGTTTTTTTTTTTTTAACCAGTGATTTCTTGTGGTATGGAGGTGGTCCACCAATGTGATATAAGTTCTGACAGGTTCTATCAATGAACAGCATGTCTCACTCTAGGACCAGCCCGATTAAAATTTAGAGAGGAATATCACCAGAGGCTTGGTCGCCCCATGTAATGCTCCTCCAGAACTCATCAGGCCTTTTCACACACACACACACACACACACACACACACACACACACACACACACACACATACACACACACACACACACACACACACACGATAAGGGTTTTGTTCTTCATTGTGGAGGAAATATCCAAACCAATGAAATAGAATATCTTTAAAGTATTGAAGATAAAAAAAGCTGTTCCTTACTTGTACAGGTTCCTCAAATGCTTTTTCCCCCTGTGTCAAAGGCCTTTAAAGAACAAAAGGTTTCCCAATCCTGCAGTAGACACTGAGGAATAGATGTGGGGAAAACCAATAGGAAGTCTTTCTTATTGGCACCAGGGTACAATAGTACAGCATGTCAGACATCAGCTTAATTGGGTTTGCACTCATTTGATGTCACTATGCCTATTTGCATAGAGTATTGTTGGCTACTGAACAAATACATTCCCAGAAATAAAGCCAACACTCAAAGATGAGAAGGCAAACATTTCTCTGTGTGTTGGGAATATATTTCCCCTGATCAGTAAACACAAATGACTGGAAACAATCTTTAGCAAACCAACCTGGGCGCTTCCCTTCCCCCCCACAGACTATTAGATTAATTGCCAAATTTTCAACCCAAACCTTTTAAAGTTGTCAGGAATTAAAATCTGTCTCCTGAACTCCAATAAAAGAACCACATAGGGGAATGTAGCACAAAGAAGGGTATATTTAACTCAGCAATTATCAAGATAAAAGACCAGTGAATCCAGGAGAAGAGATGTCTCTGATTTCAACCTAGGGGGAGAATCCGTTGTGTTTTGTCTATTTGTTTTTTATAACCAATTAGCTTAGCTAATTAGAGACAGTATTATGTAGCAGAAAGAACAATCCATTTGGAAGCATAAGATCTGGGTCTGAGTCTCAGCTTCTTGTGACTGAAGGCAAATGACAAGTGAGGCCTCAATTTACTCATCTGTGAAACAAGGATAATGATAAGTATACTACTACCTTATGCCTCCAACACTGTCCTTCTTCAAAGCTTAATCATGACATGGAAGTGACTGGGTCCCTAAAAGACTATGTCAATGGAACAGCCTATCAGTTTGGACAGGACCTGAATTATAGACCCAGACACAAGACTAAGTACTTATCATCTGATAATTCAAAGAAGATCATGACCAGAAAGTTGACCACCATATTATGATTTTTGAGGGGTCCAAGCAGCTCATGAAACTAAATACTTAGGCAGTAAGGGATTGGAATATGCATTGGTGGGTGTAGAGAACTCACTGTGAAATCACAGATATTTTGAAGTGTTGTGGTACAGTGGAGAAAGAGCTAAATTTAAATTCAGAGACTTGGGTTCAGATCCTGGCCTTATCACTTTATTACCTATGTGACCATGTACAAGTCTCTTCACCTCTCTAGGACTCAGTTTCCTTAGCTATAAAATAAGGAAGTTGCATTAGCATGTGGGAGTGGAACCAAGGTTCCTTTCAATCCTAAATCTGTGCTCCTATGATCCTAAAATATGCCATATGATCTTACGTGTATGTGAAGAAAGCGCTTTGTAAAAATCAAGGTATTATATAAATCTGAGCTGTTTTTTTAAAATTTTTATTGGAGCTATCTGGTAATAAGGGTATGGCTTCCATCCCAAGGTAGCTATTACCTTTTCTCTCTCCCACTGTACCAAACCATATCTTGGCTGGTTGACTTGAAAATGAATGTTCCTAATTATGGGGTGAAGTGGATCAATGGAGAGAATAGGGAAGTTTCAGAGCTAACACCTCTTCACTTTTGAAAAGGTGACTCAAAGCCTGTGTCCCTGCTTTCTAACCTCACAGCATCTCTCAAAGTTGACCTCTCCTGTCCACTCACACAGCCACCATCTTAGTTCAGGCCCTCAACACGTCTCACCTAGATTATTACAGAGCCTCCTGAACAACTCCCCTCCCTTACCTCTCTGGTCCACCCTATCCATTGCTCCCCAAGTGATTTTCCTTAAGAAGAAATCTGATCATGATACCCCACTCTACTCAATCAATGCCAGTGGCTTCTGGTTGCCTCTAGGATAAAATATAAACTGTTCAGCTTCTAAAACTCTACCCAGCCTGGCCCTAACTTATCTTTAGGAGTTCTTCAGACATCACTCCTAACCCTGAACTCAGAGATCTAATCAAACTTAACTTTTCTCTGTTCCTCTATTCCACACACAATACTCCATCTCCTTACTCTGTGTATTGGAACTAGCCATCCCACATACCTGGAATACAACCCCCTTCTGGGTCTTCACCTCAAAGTCCCTGTCTTTTAAGGTGAAGCTCAAGAGTCCTCTTCTTCATGCAGCCTTTCCTGATTCCCACCAAATGCTAGTGCCCTCCCCCCCAAACAACCTTATAGCAAATTACTTTTAATTATATTGAGCTGCTTATCACTTTACAGCTATTCCATATGTATATATTAATATATGTACTTTTCTCCCCCAGCAAAATATAAGCTCCTTGAGAGAAGAAATTGTACCATTCCATTGTACTTATATCCCCAGAGTCTAGAACAGTTCCTGGAACACAGTAAAGCCTAAATAAGGATTTGATTGGTTGACTGATGTCGTATGGGTGATGGTTCAGTAGAGTTGATCATTCCTTATGAAGGGCAGTACTTTATCCTTTTCTTCCAAGCCAAAATATCACAAAAACAACAATGCATGGAGCACAGAAGAGATGAATTTATCTAACCTTTGCTTCCCTATAGAGTGCATAGGAACATCCCATTATTCTAGGAAATTCAGGCCTGTCACCACACATATTTTATTTATTTGTGACACTGCTCCTGAAAGATGATCCCTGTGTTAGGAATATGACCAAGAGGAGCAATATCCCCTTTATCCTCCTCTTGGAAGAGTTCAGGATAGAATTGTTACAAGGAAGGAGTAAGGCAGTGGTTGAGCTCACAAGACTCAAGATTATGTCAGGTATGGGGGAAAATAAGGGAGCAAGCAGAGAGGCTAAGCTTGTCAGAAGACTCTCTCTGCCAGATAATTATTTGTGCCCTCAAGCTCTCCTTGGTACTATTTTGTTATTATCACCTGCAGTCTAAGCTCTGTCAAGATTGGTGCTCATGAGGAAGAAAAGGAAATAAAAGCTGGAGCAGCCAACTGCCTCTGTATTAGGGACTTTCCCTTATTGTTGATGCCATGCATCTGTTTTTTGACTTGCTTAGCTCCTTCTCCTTTAGCTCCTGAGAATTTCCTGTTTGCTGACTATTTGTATGAACTTTAACTCCTACCTTTCTCTGTCTCTGGTCTCTCTCTTTTTGGTTCATTTGTATCCAATCTCTGACCCCACAAAAGCCAAAGGTAACCAAATCCTTAGGATTTGTTCCATGTTTCCAGGCCTGACTTTTCAGCTGGTGTTTTTAGCCCACTGCTGCCCTAGACTCCATGAATCTAGAGCCACTCTAGAGGCAGTGAGGCAGAAGGGATTGGTTGTTGTCAAATTTATGCAGAAGAGACATAGCCTTGCACACACAGTATTATTAATGGACACAGTCAACTTTTTCCAGTTTAGGTAGCCATCAAGAAAAGAAAACAAGAAAATGAACTTAGTCCCAGAGCCAACAAAGGAACTAAACCTGAGATGCTTTGTGTAACCAAGTGAGGGATCTGAACAAATTTGTCTTGCTGCTTTATGCAAATTTTCCATCTACTAACAATCTCTTTGTTCCCATTTATAGCCTCTCACCCTCAAACAACTTCCTTTTGCTCATTTTAACACATAGGATCTCAAGTTCCTTGGCAGCAAAACAAGGGGATTCAGATTCAATAGGAGCAAGGTCCTCGCCATGCAGGCTAAAAGAGCTTCCCTAAATGCAATGAACCTATTTGGGAGACTTAATTAGTTTCAAAGACTTAGACTTGGACTATTGCTATAGCTTCCTCCTCACAAAACCATCAGGAATGCCCATACCAATCAAACTACCTAAAATTATTTTATAGAATTAGAAAAAATAATGACAAAATTCATCTGGAGGAACAAAAGTTTCAGAATATCAAGGGAATTAATGAAAAGAAATACAAGGGAAGATGACCTAGCTCTATCAGATTGTATTATAAAGCAGTAATTGTATTATAAAGCAGTAATCATCAAAACTACTTGGTACTGTCTAAGAAATAAAAGGTGGATCACCGGAATAAGTTAGGTAAATGAGACACAATAGTCATTGAATAGAGTAATCTACTGTTTGATAAACCCAAAGACTCCAGCTTCTGGGATAATAACTCACTATTTAACAAAAACTGCTGGGAAAACTGGAAAATAGTATGGCAGAAAGCAGACATAGTCCAATATCTTATATCATATACCAAGATAAAGTCAAAATAGGTACACAATTTAAATATAAAGGACAATATTATAAGCAAACTAGGAGATCAAGGAATAGTTTACCTGTAAGATTTATAGAAAAAGGAAAAATTTATGACCAAACCAGAGATAGAGAACATTATGAAATGCAAAATGGATAGTTTTGATTACATTAAATTGAAAATTTTTTGCACAAACAAAGCCAATGCAGCCTAGATTAGAAGGGAAGCAGAAACCTGGGAAACAATTTTTATAGCCAGTGTCTCTGATAAAGGCCTAATTTCTAAAATATATAGAAATATTATATTATATATATATATACATATATATGTATATACACAGAGAGAGAAAGAGAACTGAGTTGAATTTATAAGTCATTCTCCAATTTATAAATGGTCAAAGGATATGAACAGTCAGTTTTCAGATGAAGAAATTAAAGCTATCTATAGTCATATGAAAAAAATGTTTTAAATCACTATTGATTAGAGAAATGCAAATCAAAACAACTCTGAAGTACCATATCACACCTATCAGATTGGTTAACATGACAAAACAGGAAAATGATAAATGTTAGAGAAGGGAAATTGGAACACTAATGCATCACTGGTGGAGTTGTGAACTGATCCAACCATTCTGGAAAGCAATTTGAAACTATGCCAAAAGGACTATAAAATTGTGCATACCCTTTGACCCAGCAATACCACTTCTAGGTCTGAATCCCAAAGAGATCATAAAAATGGAAAAAAGATCCCCATGTACAAAAATATTTACAGCAGTTCTTTTTGTGGTGCCCCAGAACTGGAAATTGAGGGGATGCCCATCAACTGGGGAACAGCTGAATAAGTTGTAGCATATGAATGTAATGGAATGCTATTGTGCTATAAGAACTGATGAGTAAACAGACTTCAGAAAAACCTGGAAAGATTTATATGAACTGATGGTGAGTGAAGTGAGCAGAACCAGGAGACTATTATACACAGTAACAGCCACAGTGTGTAATGACTGACTTTGATAGACTTAGCTCTTCTTATCAATGCAAGGATCTAAGACAACTCCCGAAGGCTCATCAACTATGGAGTTTGAATGCAGATCAAAGCATACTATTTACTCTCTTTTTGTTTGTTTTGTTTCTTCTTTCTTGTGGTTCCTCCCATTGGTTCTAATTCTTCTTTACAACATGACTATGTGAAAATATGTTTAATATTAATGTATATGTAAAGCCTATATCAGATTGCATGCCATCTTGGGGAGGGGAGTAGGTAGGGAGGGACAGGAAATTTAGAACTCAAAAATTTTATAGAAATGAATATGTAGGGGAGACTAGGTGGTGCAGTGAGCAGAGCGTCGGCCCTGGTGTCAGAAGGACCTGAGTTTGGATCTGGCTTCAGACACTTAACACACACACAAACAAAAACCTAGCTGTGTGACCTTGGGCAAGTTACTTAACCCCATTTGCCCTCCAAAAAGAAAAAAAGTGAATATCTAAAAATAGATAAATTAATTGTTTAAACAAAATCATCAGGAACTCTTCTGTGGCAAATGTTGAGACAGGGGAAGTACAACCTAATCAATCAGTGTTATATCTTTGCTGAATATTCTTTCCATGCTTGTTAGGTAAACCTCCTTTTGTTGAATGCTAGATGATCTATGAATATATCATTTCTGTATAATCCTTAGCCTAAATTTTAAGACTGGCCTTAGTCAGTCCTGACCCCCTCTTCATTTAAGATACTGCTCAAGCACCATTACCTGTGCAAAGCCTTTCTTCATCTCCACCTTCCTCCTCTACTGATAGTGACTTCTTCCCCAGTGTACCCTATATTTAACTGCTATATGTATATTTTATTTATTCATTTTATATTTATGTGTGTATGTGTTTGTGTGTGTGTGTGTGTGCATTATTGTCTCCTTCATTAGAAAACAAGCTTTTTGTGAGTGTGGATTGTTTCATTCTTTGTAATTATATCCCCAGGGTCTAGCCGGTTGCCTGACACATAATAGTAGTTTAATAAATACTTGTTGGTTGATTCTAGATCTAACTTACTATGACTCAATAACACTCTATTATATCCCAGCACAAATAGCTCTAATATTAAAAATAGATGCCATTTGTATGGTACTCTATTTCACTAGATTTAACAACTCTATGAAGTAGGAACTATTGTCCTCATTTTTCCAGATGGGGAAACCAAGGCTCAGAAAAGTGGATTAATCAACAAGAATTTACTAAACACAAAACAGTCCCTGCCTCAAAAAGGTCACATTCTAAAAGGGGAGTCAAGACTACATACGTAAGCCTATGTGAGATACACACATAAAGAACTAAAAGGTGACCTTGGGAGAAGGCACCAGCAAAAACTAGATATAGAATTTGTTGGATGCTTAAGGTAAATCATGGAAGAATTTAGAGATCCCTAAGAGGTAGAAGTGAGAGGGAGTACATTCCAAACCTGGGGTATGCCAAGACACAGAAAAAGGAGATGTAGTATCATGCATGAGGGACAGCAAGGAAGTGAATCTGGCAGGATTGTAGTGTGTAATAAGGCTGGAAAGGGCAAGGTTGTGAAGAGCCTTAAATGTCAAACAGAAGAGTGTATATCTGATCCTGAAGGTAATAGGGAGCTATTGGAGTTAATTAAGTTTGGGGGGGGGGGTGAGGAGAAGAGAGGCATGGATATCTTTGCTTTAGGAACATCTCTTTAGTGGCTGTGTGGAGGTGGATTGCAATGGAGACAGATCTGAGGCAGGCAGACCAATTAGGAGGCTACTGTGTAGTTCAGGCTGGAGCTGATAAGGGCTCTAACTAAGGTGATGGCTGTGTGAGTGGAAAGGAGAGAAATGCAAAAGATGTTGGGAAGGTAGAAGCAATAAGATTTGGCATAATGCAACTCACGGCACACAGCTAGTGAATGTCAAAGATGGGATTCAAAGCCACATCTTTTCTGCTCCTAGGTCCTGAGCTTTTTCCTCTACATCCTTGAGAAGCCTCTTGGAAAGGTGTCTGTTGAAGGCACCACCATCCTTCTGGTCACCAAGCTCAGAGTCATTATCAAGTCTCCCTTCTGCCTTAGTCTCACACCTCATATCCAATCAATTGCTAAGTCCTATTTTATCATACTGACCATATCTCTTGCCTCCATTTCCTTCTTTCTACCTACAAGGCCAATACCCCAATTCTCATTACTTCTTACCTGAATTAAGAGAAAGGAGAGGGATAGCAAGAAAGCCAATTTAGCAGGACTTTAGTGTGTAATAATTTGTCATCCTGCCGGAAGCTTCTCTTTTCTCAAATCCGTCCTTCGTACAGTTGCCAAATTGATATAATCAGCACTTCGCCACCCCGGAGGCATGACCACACAATCACATGAGAGAGCAGGTGGCTGCCTGCTGACTGGTTGGTTTACCCAGCAATCCTTAAGTTGAAGTGGCCTGGAATTTAATTTAGGATAGAATCCATCCATCAATAAGCACTCATTAAATACTTACTATGTGCTAGGGACTGTGCAAAAAGTTGGGATAAAAAGAAAAAGTCCCCAAAGTCCCTGCCCTCGAGGAGCTTACATACTAAGGTAGGGAGAGAGATATAAATCAGAGCATACATGATAACTACAGAGTGCATGGCAGGGAACTTGAGAGCAGATGGCAGTAGAAGCTGGGGGGAAAGGTCTCCTTGAAAAAGAGGCCCTCGAGCTGAGCCTTAAAGGATACCAGGGATTCTAAGAGCCATGGGATTTTTGAGAGATAACATTCCTGGCAGGGCTAAAGGATCCAGAGACAGGAGCTGGAGTTTTAAATGACAGAGAAAAGCCTTTATATTTGAACCCGGAGGCAGTAGGGTACCACTGGATTTTGCTGAGTTAGGAGATGGGGGAGTAACATGGTCAGACCTATGCTTTAGCAAGGCTGCTTTTTTTGGAGAGGGGAGAGAAGTGAGACCAGGAGACCAGTTAGGAGACTATTGCAATTGTCCAGGTAAGAAATGAGAAGCCTGAG
Organism: Gymnobelideus leadbeateri; assembly: GCA_011680675.1. NCBI lineage: Eukaryota > Metazoa > Chordata > Mammalia > Diprotodontia > Petauridae > Gymnobelideus > Gymnobelideus leadbeateri. Next base: position 208,214 of record WOXC01003840.1, on the reverse strand, counting down.
CTAGAGTCATGCTTACGTGAGTGGAGAAATGGGGATTTATTGAAGACATGTCATAGAGAGAGAAATCACAAGCTTTGCCATCTGATTGGATACATGGGGTAAGAAAGAGGAGTTGTGGTTGACACTGAGGTTTGGAACTTATATGACTAGGACAGAGATAATGGAAGGCAATCTGAGAGGGGATGGCAGTAGCAGCTGGGGAGGAAAGTCTCCTAAAAGAGAGACCTTCTTTGTGCTTTCCCAATCTTCTTATGTTCTATTTTCCTATACAGTCTTTTGGATCCCACCAGACTAGCTCACTCGCTATTCCTCAAACATGACACTCCTGTTCTTGTCTCTGTATCATCTTTATCTCAAGTGCTAGCTCTTCTGTGAGACTGTTCTCCTCAGCTGCTACTATCGTCCTCTCTGTAGCAACAGCAAAGTATGGAAGAAGGGAGAGTTTGGAGGGATAGTTCTGTTCCCACCATGTTGTATTTGAGATGTCTATGGGACACATAGGCCTAAATGTCCAACAGGAAATGGGGGATGCAGGACTGTAGCTCAGGAGAGAGTAGGACTGGACACATAGATCTGAAAATGATCTGCATAGAGGTAACAATTGAACCCATAGGAGATGATGAGGTCTCCAAGAGAGAAAGTATAGGGAGAAAAAGAGTGCTCAGCATAGACCCTTGTAGTCTCCACAGGTGGTGGGTAGAGCATGAATGAAGATCCAGCAAAAGTGTGAGAAATATTAGTCAGACAGGTGGGAGAAGAGCTAAGGTTTTCTGTGATTTTGAAAGAGAAAGGATGTTAGCTTGCTTGTGGCCAAGGTGGCGTTGTCATGGCGCTCTTGGAGTAAAGCCATCAGAACTGAGAGCGGCTTTGGTGTGGTATGGAGGCAATGATCAGGAGAAGGAGATTGTGGGAGTGTTCCCACTGTGAGCTACGGACTGGTCTGGGTCTGCATTGCTGACCGGGGTAAGCTGGGAAGCTTAAAGGACGTCCCTCTTCCCTTTCCTTTCTTTCCTCCAGAGAAAAAGTAGATTTTCTTGTTGCTTGTCAATTCCCTTCTTCGTTTTTCTCATTCCCCCTCCCTAGCCATTTCAGCAAGAGTTGAGTTTTGATTTCCCTATTTAATTTTATGTTTATGCTAGCTAAACCGGCTGTTGCTTATAAAATAAACACCTGTTGGCTAACGAAAACTGGAGCTGTTGTTGTTATTATTGAACATACAGAGAGAAACTGAGAGATGAGGAAATATCTGTTTCAAAGACAGGAGACATTTTCTTGTTCAGTGATGCTGAGCCGAAGGTGGAGCTACACAGAGAGAAGTGCTACTTTTACCTTCCGTAAGTCTTGCAGAAGTGCCCAAGAACAATTTAAAACTACCAATGCATCCTTTCCTCTCCTTAATCCTGTGCTGTTGAGACAGGCTACAGCTAACCTCTGAGAGGCTTGCAGAGGTAGCTTTCCTGCATGCACATATAAGCCTAGTCCCTAGAAGGAAAAAGGGAAGGACTTCTGTAGGTGCCATTGGTCTGAGCTTCCTCAGCTTGGTTACCATAGCAACACTACCATAGCAACATAGCGATGTTGTCAAGGCCCTGAGGCTTCTGGTACTTGGGGCTGGAGAGCCATGAACTCACTCACAAGCTCTCCCTGGTGGTTATACTGATAACCCTAAAACACCAGTCTATCCATGTCCTTTTCCTGCTCAGGGAGCTCCTGGGGCTCCCAAATGCTTCTAGGATAAAGTACTAATTCTTCTATTTGCTTTTAAAGCCATTCACAATCTGGCTCCAGCCAGGGTTACTACATTTTACTCACCTTCATGGGCTCCAGGTTTTAACCAAACCAACCTACTTGCTGTTTCTCATATATGACATTCTATCTCCCATCTTTGTGTGTCTTTGCACTGCCACTCCCCCATGCCTGGAATGTCCTCCTTCCTCCCCTTCCACCTCTTAGAATCTCTAGTTTGTTTGTGTTTCCAATGGTCAGTTCAAGTACCATCTCTTATAGAAAACTTACTGGGATCATCCCAATTGCTCTTGACCTCTCCACAGCACTTAACTTTGTATTGTATATATCTTGGGTTTTCTTTTCTGTGTACTTATTGGTTCACCTTCAAATGAATATAAAGTTCCTTGAGGGCAGGGACTGTTTTATTTTGTCATTTTATCTCTGGGGCCTGACTCGGAGCAAGCATTGAATAAATGTATGTTAAATGAATGAATGGCATTCCACCTCAGAATCACAGAATGTTAGAGTTTTTAATCTAGAACTTAGTGGGAGATCACCTAATGCAATCTCTTCATTTTGTAGATGAAGAAACTGAAGCTCATAAAAAGGAAACAGTTTTCCCAAGGTCACACAATTCATCAACTCAATTTAATTCAACAGACATTTACATGCCTATGAGCAACGCACTACATTGGGCATTGGAGATACAAAGACCAAAAAGAACCCCTAGTTTTGCTAAACATATTAACATTTTACTGGGGGGGGGGGTGTGGAGGAGATTAAACATGTATTCAAGTTATTTAATTTGGAATACATACAAAGTAATTTCAAGAACAAAAGAACTAATGGGAAGGGCATCAGATAAAGACTCATTTAGTAGGTAACACCTAAGAATTGGGCTTTAATGCAAGCAAGAGATTCTATCAAGTAAAGGTAAAGAGGGTGTGAGTTCCAGACATGGGGTAACATCTGTGCAAAGGTACGGGGATGAGAGTTGGAATATTATGTACTAGAAAAAAGCCAGTATGACTAGAATAGGAGGTGATGGAGGGTAGTAATATGAACTAAGATGGGAAAGGTGGGAGCCTTCATGGGTTATAACTGTTAAACTAAGGATTCTGTATTTTGTTCTAAAGGCAAAAGGGAGACATTGAAGATTTTTGAGAAGGCAAATGGCATAGTCAAATCTATGTTTTAGAGATCTCAACTTGGCACCTGTGTGTAGGATGACCTGATGAGGAAAGAGACTGAAAGCAGGGAGTGACTAGGAGAATTTCACCATGGCAGCAGGTGGTTCTATCTAAGGGCTTGGCCCTAATCCCTGTTACACACTGATGCCAGTGTGGCATGCCAAGTTTAAGTCCAGCTCTCTGTACAATAGGTTAGGACTGGATAGGGCTCCAGCCAAGCTAACTCAATTGGCGGGGATATGGAAAAGTTGATATTACAGGACCCAGTAAACTGTAAGAACAGGGAGAAGGGGACAGTGGAAATGAAACTGCTTTTCTTATACTTCAGGTACTATTAACAAGTTTCTACTCTCACTAGACATTTTGGAACAAGCGATGTTGATATACACAGTTTGATAAGATAACACCCCCAGAGACATTTTTCCATCACAAGGTGACTTTGCTAGTTCCCATTTCTTTTCTCCAGAGGGTCCCAAGGAATAGGTTCACCAATTTTTTTCCTACTGGTCCCACCTACTTTTCCACTGGGGCCAATGCAGAGCAGGATGGAGTCCACCACCTCTATCCTACCCTGCTGTTTCCAAAGCAAGCCCAAAGCCTACCTTAGATTTCCTTCTTCCCCTACTCTCCTCCACTCTCTTCCCTTCCTTTCCCCTTCCTTCCTTTCTACTTGCCTTGTTTCTTCCTCCCTGCTTCCTCTTTCTTCTTTCCCTTTTTCCCCCTTCCTCCCTTCCAACTGGTTCTTCCCATCTCACCCAAAGGATCTGCATTTGAATTCCAACTTTGTTACTTCTGAGAAACCTTCTTATATATAGGACAGAGTGCTGGACTTAGAGAGAGGAAGACCTAGATTCAAATCCTGCCTTAGCTTTGAGACATACAAGCACTTAACCTGTCTGAGCCTTAATTCTCTCATCTATCAAATGGGGATGATAATAGCGTCTATCCCACAGCAATGAGATGGAATATGTATTTAAAACCTTAAAGACATAAAAATGTGAGCTATTATTGTTACTTCTCTTTGTGACTTTGATCAAATCACTTCTCCACACATCAGGTGATGGAAGTCAGAGAGCTCTTGGCCTTATGTCTCAGCCTTAATATTTATTAGCCATAAGCATTAGTCAAGTAGAACCTGATGACCTCTAAGGTTTCTTCCCAACAAATCTCTGACTCTAAGTCATTTCCTTTCCTGAACCTGTTTCTTCTTTTGCAAAATGGGGAAGCTGATACTTTTGCTATTTGAGATCTCACAGGGTTCTTGTGAGAAAATAACTTTGCAAACCTTACAGTGCCATATAAATGGAAGCTACTGATTTCTCCATCTTTTTTTTTCCTGTCCACAGGCCCTGTAGAAGCTAGATTGGGACAATAGATATTAAGCAGCCTCTAATGGGCCCCACAAATGTTCAAATAACAATTTTGAACATGCCAAATGATGCGGGTGTTTCTGAGGCTGTCACACTAGAACATAATGACATCTCATTTGCACTCTAACATCATCCTTAGTTCCCATTCAGTAAGTACCGCTTTTCTATTTTTTTTTTCTCTTTGATTAAATATTATGCTCCATGTTACTGATTTTCAAGTGGTGTGAGTTCTGGTTTGTCCTTGGCTAAATCTCCTTTGCATTCCTAACAAGTTTTGGGGGTTTTTTTGGTCCCTTGCTGTTTTGATGGCTGCAGTGGTATATACACAACAAACCCAGCTTTAATAACATGTGAAAAATGGAATTAGCATGCTATTCATCCACAGGCCCCAATCCTCTGCTACCTGCACGGACACTTCCCCAGATACATTTGCTGTTATCCAATTTCCAATCCGTGATGGTCCTCATAACTCAAGTCAACTTGAATTTATTTTTCAGACACTGTATTTAATAAAATGTTCACTAAAACACAGCTAGAGTACAGTTATTTTTTCTAAGTAATCTTTTACTTCCATCACAAAATATTCTTTTAAAATATTGGTACTTAGAATATCCTATTGCTGACTTTTGAGGAGGTCCTGCCATTTCCTTGAAACAAGATCTTATTCTTTTAAAATGTATGATCCATTATTTTTTTTACTATATACTGATAATAGGTGATGTTGTAATCAAGAATTCTCAAAGTATTTTTTTTAAGATAAGCTCTGTTCTCCCTCTAGGACAGGGGTGAGGAACCTGTGGCCTTGAGGCCACATGTAGCCCTCTAGGTCCTCAAGTATAACCCTTTGACTGAATCCAAACTTCACTGAACAAATCCCCTCAATAAAAGGATTTGTTCTATGAAACTTGTACTTAGTCAAAAGGCCATCACGAGGACCTAGAGGGCCACATGTGGCCTCGAGGTCACAGGTTCCCTACCCCTACTCTAGAATCTAGGGAAGGTACAAATGATAATGAGGACAGTAGCAACGGCTCACATTTTGTAATAGAGCTGACAAAGTGCTTTCCTGGAAGCATCACTGCAAAGTAAATAGTGCAAGTATTAATATATCCCCTCTTTGCAGATGAAGAAACCAGCTCTCAGAGTGATGAAGTGACTTGTCCATAGCCACATGGTTAATAAGTGACTGAAACAATACTTGGTTCCAGGTCTTCTGACCCCAAGTCACTGTTCTTCCTAGTTGTATCATGCTAACTTTCTAAGTAACCCAACAAAACTCTTCCATATTCTTTCCCACATCTTGACTATGCTGTATTCTGGTCTCTGGGGGAGAGACAGTTGATGCTGACCACTGAACCTGGCAGCTTCCTTCTCTAACCTAGACATATTTATCTTGGAGGTAAAACGGGAAACCCATTGTGAAACTGTAGGGACTAATTCCTATGCACCCTGGGGACCTTGGGAATGAAATAGGAGAATAAAAGTCTATTAAGTGCCAAGTTTTAAATGGAAATATTTTGTTATGATAATAAGAAATTAACAAGAAAAAAAAAAAGAACTGTAGTCTCTTTAGATCACAGGTGATCATTATAATTGCTTCACTGAAAAGAAGTCATTCATTCACCCCTCAAGAATTTATTAAGCATTTGCTATGTTCCGAGCACTATACTCAGGGATCCAAAAGCCAAAACAAACTGGGCCCTGCATTCAGAGAACTTTTATTTTATTGGGAGAAAACAAATGAACACAGATAAATACAATCAAAATAAAGGTAACATAAAAATGCAAGAGAATTTCAGGGAAGGGGTGGGGGGAACTAGGAGGGCACTTGAAAGTGGATGGAATTCAAGATTGGTTTCTGTTGGAGGTGGCATTGCAACTAAGTTTTGAAGGAGGTGGAGATTATAAGAAGAGGGGAGAAGAGGGTATATCTCAAGTATAGGCAGCCTGTGCCAAGACATAGAGACTCTATATTTTGGGGCTTGGTTTTGCAGCAATAGCAGAGGTAGAATACCATGTTTGGGGAGCAGTGCCCTTTGGGTGGAATTTAGAGTGTATAAAAGTCAATCCAAAAAGATTTATTGAAAAGAGATGGATTATGAAGGGTTTAAAATGCCAAAAGGCAGAGTTTGCATTTTATTCTAGAGGCAATGCGGGGACTTCTGGAGTAAGGAATAACATAGTTGGCCTTGTGCTTTAGGAATATCAATTTTGCAGCTGGTAAAGGATAGATTCTGGAAGGGAGAAGGACTTGAAGCAAGGAAACCAAAGAGTAGGTATTGCCTCTCCAGGTAAGGGGCCATGACGATCTGAGCTAGGTGCTGGTTGCATGAATGGAGAGAAGAGGATGATGCAGGGGATGTTGTAGAGGTGTAATCAACAAAATTTGGCAGCTGATGGGATATGAAGGGTGTAGAAGGGTGAGGAGTTGATGACAGCTCCAAGGTTATAAGACTTGGAGACTGGAAGGACAGTGGCACTCTCCAAAGCCCCAGGAAGTTAGGAAAGGGGGAAATTGGGAGAAGAAAGATAATGAGTTCTGTTTTTGACATGCTGAATTTGTTACTCTTATCAAGCATTCCATGGAAATGTTAACTAGTCAGTTGATGTAAGATTGGAACTCAGGGGAGATTGAAGCCTTATTATGTCATTTTAGGAGTCAAAAGATTAGAGCTGGAAAAGACCTTTACAGCTATTGAATCCAACACACTCATTTTACAATTGAGGTAACTGAGGCAAACAGAGGTAAAGTGACTTGCTCAAGCTCACACAGCTAGTAAGTGTCTGAGATGATATTTGAACTCAGATCTTTTTTATTCTAAGTCCAAGACTCTCCACTACTCCATCAAGAACAATCCATTGTTGCTACTGAGATCAGCAAGAGAAATAGTTTTAGAGAGGGGAGAAAAGAGCCCAAGACAGAACCCTGGACTACAACTATAACCGGAAGTATGATCTGGAAGATAATCTAGCAAAAGGCACAGAGAAAACTAAGCATAAAAGAACCAGGTCAAAGGAGTGTCAGGAAAACCAAGGGAGAAGGGTTATCCTGAAGAAGTGGCTGTTAAATGTTGCACAAAGGTGGAGAATGAGGACTGAAATTGGATTTAGCAATTAAGACATAATCGATAAATTTGGAAAGAGTAGTTTCTGTTGAGTGATGAGGTCAGAAGCCAGATTGTAAGGGATTGGAAAGAAGAAAGGAAAGGTAGGCAAAGAGTACAAATGTATTTTTTTCCCTTAGCAAGTGGGCTATAAAAAAGAGAAAGAAGTAGGATGATAACCTGAGTTGATGGAAAAGTTAATCAATGGTGAGATCATGAAAACCAGAATGGGAGGTGGGGGATGGATTACAGGAGTAAGCTGTGCATTTTTTATACACTATATCTTGTTTTTTCTACCTTCTTTATTTACTAGACTAATGTTGCTAGTAACATTTAATGTTAAATACTAGTTATATTTAACATAGTTTTATATTTATATATGTATAGTTATATAGTAATGCTAGTAAGTAATTAGGGTTACTAGACTAATTGCATAATAGTCAAGTAGAACTTAGGGAAGTACAATATTAGGCCATTGGATCAAAGAACACTATGACTAGAGTATAACTGGGTATCATCAAGACATTTGACAATGTCTTACAATATCCTCGTGGATAAGATAGACATAGAATTGTATGATTTTATAGTTAGGTAGGTTCAAAAATGACTGACAACGCTCAAAGAGCCTTAATCAATGTTTCAATGTGACCCAGAAAAGAGCCTTTAGTGGGGTCTCTGTAAGGCTGTGTCCTTGGACTTGTTCTGGTCAATAGCTTATCAGTGATTTAGATGAAGGTACTGATGCTTATTAAATTACATGTGACATGAAGTTGATGCAGTGGATAAACAATAATAAATAGTAGAAAGTTATCAATGGCATAGAGGCATTTGGACCCTGGTCTTGCCTGAAGGAGCTGAAAAGTTTCCAAATAGCCTAAAGACATTTTTGTCCTGGATATTTTATTCCATAAGTATAATCCCTCCATATGCCAGCTGTGTGAGAGCTGTGAGGGAAGATAGCAAACAGCAGGAAGTGACTACAGGCAGGGAGAAGAGACACAACAATGAACAAGCCTGAGCCATTGTGGTGATCAATCCCAGGAAAATGGAGGAATGGTGATGTGGTAGACCATGATACTTCCTGAGAATGGATGGTGGTGGCAGTGAGGTTAAAAGAAAGGGGGGATGATGGAGGTCCCCTCTCCTTCTTCAGCCTTGCTCTTTCCTCTCCTTTCTTTCCCTTCTCTCTCCCTTTTGCTATACCTCTCCATTTCTCTTCCTTCTTTTTATCTCTCACCTCTCTCCCTTCCCCTCTTCCTCTCCTTCCTCCATTCCCTTTCTCCATGTGTGTACTTTTCCTGTTTTTCTGACTCTCCTTCATCCTCTTTCCCTCTCTTTCGGTCTCCCCTCTTCCTTCTCCTCCCTCTCTCCTTTCTTTCTCTTCTCCTTCCTCATCTTCCTCAGTAGTGGTTAGGCCATCTAAAAAGAATCTGAAAATCATCACGGAATTTCTATGATCTGGGGAAATCATTAGAACCAAAGTGGGGGAGGGGGCTAACAGTTTTCCTACAAAGGCACTAGTGATGAAGAGAAAGGGAGAGACAACACTGCCACAGTGGTAGAGAATTGTGTTTCTTCTATGACAAGAAAAAAAGTATTAAAAGATATATTAAAATGGAATGAGATGCTTCAGGAGGGAGTGATAGAGTGATAGCGACCCTATCACTAGAGGTCTTCAAACAGATTACCACTTAATGGGATTATTCTAAACACAACTTGTAGTTTGGGGAGGGGTTGAACCAGACCTCAGAGGTCACTTCTGTGACTCTTACATTGTCCCTATGCTTCTGTGATTCTCTGAACATCTTGGCAAATGCAGAGCCTGAAAAGAACATGTAGGGTTAGGAAAGAGCAAACCATCCTGGTGCTAGAGAAGGATTTCCCCAAAAGACCTCCCAGTCCGCTGGCTTCCAGCTGTGGAGGATGGAATGACAGGTGTTCCCCCCACCACAATCCTTCTGTTTTGTTTTCCTTGCCTTCCCAAGTGTAATTTCCACTTCTTATTAAGAACTTGTTCATTTTTTTTTTTGTATTGGGGAGTAAGAAGTCATACACACGGTTCCTAACCCCTGAAGACCAGCCTGGTCCTGATCCAGCCTTATAGTCAGGCAATTGGGCTACAAGGCAGAGGGCTACTACTGACAGAGGAAAATATCCCTCTGCAGGTTTCACCACAGCAGGAACAGCCGAAAACTGGAGCTGCTAATTGGGCCAGTGCTTCTATTAGGTTACTAAGAGGTGAAGAGAGACCATGGTGTGGTGGACAGGGAAAGCTTGCCGTGTTGCATACATGGAGGGTGAAGTGACTCCCCATTGGCTTCCAGACTTCTGAATCCCTAGGCTGCTTAAGTGAAAGATGCCTCTGGAGGAGAGAAAAATTCAGCTAGGACAATAGACAAAGAATTACTGTTAGGTAAATGGTCAAAAGGCAATGCGTGACCTTTTGAAAGGCTAACAGGAGCCCCAGAGCCAAAGACATGTAGGAAAGTAAGTTGCTGACATGTTGATAGTAATGCCTATATCCCCAGAGACTGCTAAGAGCAGGCTTCCCTGGCCTAGAGAGGCCATTCCCCATCTCTCCTCCTCCAGTCTCTTCACACTTACACAGTATAAAAGGCTGAGAGGTTTCTCAGCCAGTCAGGAGTCAGTTTGCCCTCCACATCAGCAGAACAAAGGGACACATAAGTCAGGGACTCACTATTCTCCCCAACCGGGGTCAAGGGAGTATTACATAAAGAAAAGATAGACAGAGACTGAAAGATATGAGGCAGTCATGTCCATGATAACTGCCCTTGAGTCTCCTTCCCTTACACCATCATTGTGAGTATGAGTGTGTGTGTGTGTGTGTGTGTGTGTGTGTGTGTGTGTGTGTGTGTGTGTGTGCTGTGTATTTTCAGGATTGTCTATATTGGTCAGGATTCATGACTCCTGCTGCTCCAGTATCCCCACACACTGTGAACCAGTAGAAGCAAGCAATGATGAATCAGAGAAGTCACAGCTGGTTTAGCATGGCTGGTCTGAATTATACCAGTGGAGCATGTTTCTCGCTTCCAAGAGTGGTAGTCCAATCTTTATATATATGACAGTACTAATAATTATATGTGTTAATAAAACATAGGCAAAAAATCAAGATAGCATGAGGTAAAAAAAGAAATAATATTTAATCTTAGAGTTAATAAGAAGCCACTAGAATTTACCTAGTAGTGGAGCAACATGGTTAGAGCTATGAGTTAGAAATTTTACTCTGGGAGCCCTGTGGCAGATGGATTGGATTGGGGAGAGTCTTGAGCAGAGCCATCAATTAGGAGGGTGATAGTTCACGTGAGAGGTGATGAGGTCCTGAACTAAAGGTCCTGTTGTGTGAGTAAAGAAGGAAACAAATGAAAGAGATGTTCTAGAGAAAGAAACGTCAAGATTTGGCACTGGATTGGTTATGTGCTGAGAGTAAGAATAAGGAGTTAAAGACAACACAATTTTGAACCTAGATGACTAGAATGCTTTCGGTGCCTTTGATAGAACTAGGAATGTTCAGAAGAAGAGTAGGTTTGGGGGAGAAAGATAATATAATGCGATAGGTGATTCAGATAGCAATTGAATTGCATGCCTGTTAATACTGGGTGATTCACTCTGCCCACTAAAAAATGACACGGGGGCTGGACCCTTATTCATCAGCCATGACACTGGTGCAAAGAACCTACCCCACCAAGGGGCACCTGCCACAGCCTCACAGTGACTTAGCAGGCAGGCTGTAAGTACATTGTGGAAGGACGAGGAGTTTTTTCTATGCAGTTGCTGGTGTGGGTGTCTAGGAGAAGTTATGTTATAAGTGTTCTAAAGGGCCTATGCTTGGTAAAGGACAGTTGAGGGTGAAAGCTTAGATAGAAAGAAGAGGCCTACAGCAACAAGGTGTGGGGTGGTACAGTATGAGGCCACAACTAGGAAGGGGATGGTGTGTCTATGTGGAAGACAAGTCCCTCAGCTGGTTCTCCCAGGGAGGGTAGGATGTCATTTCCAATCAGTTGATCATGGAACCCTTGGGATGGTGCCAAGGCTCCCACTTTAGAGACTACTGTCCTAGAGAAGAGTCTTTAGGAATAAAGGACAGTGTAGCACCCTGGAACTGTGGGGCTGGTTCAACACATCACACAACCCTCCAGTCCTGAGGACCTTAAGGTGCTGCTTTGTGAGGCCCTTACAAGGTAGGAACAATATAGCTTATAGCGACAACTAAAATTGATAGATTGCTTTAAGCTTTGCAAAGTGTTTTAAATGCCTCATTTCATTTGATCCTCACAATAATCATTAGACAAGTACCATTATTATCCCCATTTTACAGACAAAAACCTTAAAGGAGTGAAGAGAGAACTGTACTAGAAGTCATAATATTTGGATTCTAATTCAAGTTTTCCCACAGACTTGGCAGTGGGATGTTGGGCGAATGAATTTCTCTTTCTAAATTCCAGCTTTCTCATCAGTAGGAGAGGGCTGAACTGGGTATCCTCCAGGCTCCCTTTCCATCTCTGACAATCTGTTCTGTAGGCCATGGCTGCCTCAAACTGGAAACTCTACCCCCATCCTTGAAGCAACTCACCCCCCACTCAGATCCTCCAACTGGTTCTGCACTTGCCTCAGTTTCCTGGGGTTCTTCTGAACTGAGGAATACCCTCTCTGCTGCCAACCCAGACCAGACCCACACCCCGAGCCAGGTAATTCCCGAGTCTCTTTAATCCTCAATGCTCATTACCCACAGAAGTAGAGAGTGAATCTCCTGCTGACTGGCAGATGTGTAAACATTCCTGGGGCTTCTTCATGCCCTTTACAATCATTTGCTATATTTAAGCCGTCGTCACTTCCTAAACTTCTTAACTTCCTTATTTTTCCTGTTGGAGCAGACAAAACACTCAGAAGCTTAGCTATTTTCAAATCATCACTAATTGCATCTCCTGTCTTCTCAAGTAGTATATTTTCTTTCTAGTGTTTATTTTCTTCCAGACACATTTATAAAATTCCATCTTACTCCTACTTGCCCTTTTGGTCTCATGTAACCATCTGCTTGTCGTGTATATCTGGGTTTCTTTTTCTTGTAGCCTTACTATACTGTCATATTCTTGACTAAGAGAAAATAAGAGCAGAAGACAGAGTATTGGACTTGAAATCAAAGGGATCAGGGTTAGAGTCGCCAAACTCTGTGAAACCAAGGAAGGTGCTGACCTTTTCTGCAGCCTGACTGCCTCCTCTGAAGAATGGGAATAACAGAATGCAGCCACTTCACATAGTTCTGTATGAGGTAAAAACCTCCAAGCGCTATAGAAATACCCACTAGTAGGACTTCCCCAGTCTTTTCTCACAGGACTAGGACGGAGGCTCCTTTTCCTGTTCTCCTTTTCTGGAGTAACCAGAATGCTCTGAAAGCCTTATTAAAGGAAAAAAAATAATGGACTGATGCATGAAAACTGGAAAGAGCTTTAGGGAGAAGATTTTTTTGGCACAGAATTCTCCTCTCAAAGGCCATGATCTACGGTGAGCTTGGGATGAAACCAGATGAACATTTTGTCCAACATTGTCACCTGCAAAGCATAACCAATTCATTCCATTTGCTTTCCCCCCCCCTCATATTAAAAAACTAGAAATGTCCTTTACCTGACAGCACAGTGAAGACAGCAGCAAAAGCGTTGAGTTTGAGTCCATCTATGACGTTACTGGAGTGGAAGAGCTCTAGACACATAAGGCTGAATCCGACGACCAAGAGAAGGATGTATAAGACTTCTGAAACCACAGACAGCCAAAGGACACCTGCAACACAGAGGGGCAGAGCAAGTCTCTTCAGTGACCTCTTCTTTCACAACTGGAACGTTAGGAGCATGGAATCTTGGTTCCCCACAACCACCTCCTTCCCCATCCTCCCCAACCACCACTCCCTATCACCCCTCCTGAGATTTCTAAGTTGCATTGAACCTCACAAAACCAAAAACAAACTTCAAACCAAAATCCCAAACCTCTGAGGGGGGTACTGAAGGAGAGATCAGTGTTCTGGGATGAGGAGAAATACCAGGTTACCTATCACCATTACCTTCTTTGCCCCCTGTCCCAGATCAGAAAGTATTATATCCAAGTCACTCGGATAAATACCTCAAAAAGGGAAGGGCTAGTCGTCATCACCCCATATCCTTCCAATCAGGAAGGGACAAACCTTGGGCTATTTATAACTCACCCCCCAAACAGGGAAGGACTAGTCCCTAAGTCACCCAGAACTAACCCTTCAGACAAAGAGGGACCAGCCTTTGGCAATTCAGAACTATCATAGAGAAGACTAGCCCTCATGCCCCTCACCACAAAGAAGGGACAGATCAGCATTAGATTATTTGAAACTTCCTAAAGCACTCCCCCTCCACCATCCCCACCCCTCCCCAATTCCCTGCCACACAAACAAGGAAGGTGCCTAGCCCAATTCTCTTAGAACCAGTCCCCCAAACAAGTATTAGTCTCAGATCACTCAAACCAGTACTCCAAATGGACAGAGACCACATTAGGTTATTCTCCCAAACAGAGAAGAACAGGCCACCAAGTCACCCTGAACTGACTCCCTTCACTAGGAGGTCCCAGTCCCAAGGCACTCAGAACCAATCCCTGAAACATGGAGGGCCAACCCCAAGGCACAAAATCGCCTACTACAGAATTTCCAAGTTGAAAGATGCCTGAATGGCCAACCGATACCCGAGAAAAAAAATCCCCTTAACCACATGACAACCCGTCAAATACTTCCAAATAGTGATTACATTTCTTTTTTAGTCTTCTCTACTCCAAGCTAAGTGTCTCTCGTTGCCTCAGCTGATCCTTCTGTGACATGGGCTCAAGGTCCTTAACATTTTATTGCCTTCCTTTGTACACCCTCTATCTCATCAACATACTCCTTAAAATGTGGCCCCCGAAAAACTCAATACTGCAGATGAGGCTTGATCAAGGAAGAGGACAGTAAGCTTAGCACACTGCACCTCTCAATGCAACTTAAGATCATGTTGATTTTCTTTTCTCTTTTTTTTGGAGGGGGAAGGCAGGGCAATTGGGATTAAGTGACTTACCCAAGGTCACACAGCTAGTAAGTGTGTCAAGTGTCTGAGGCTGGATTTGAACTCAGGTCCTCCTGATTCCAGGGCCAGTTCTCTATTCACTGCACCACCTAGCTGCCCTCCACATTGATTTTCTTAGCCACTATTACCACAGGGCTGATCCATATTGAGTTTGTAGTCCACTAAATCCCCCAGACCATAAGGTGATAACTATTTTTGTAATAATACTATAATGTCTTAATTTCTAATGTGGCAGATGTCAGTAGAAATGACTCATATAAACAAAAACTCTTGGAGGGGGGAGGTGGTCTTTGGTAATTTTTAAGAGTATAAAGGGGACTGAAGAACAAAAAGTTCAAGAATAATAGGGTAAGGTAATACATCATCACTGATTACCTCTCTAGAACTTAGTCTTGGGCTCCAAAAAACGTCTTTAAGTAAGTGATCTGAACATTTGAAAGTTTGCCCAGATACCTCTGTTCTATTCCTAGCTCACCTGGGGATTCCTCATGTCCTTAAACAAGCTCTCTGTACCTTGATTCCTCCATCTATAAAGTAGCAATAACTTCTGCCACCTTGCCTGCCTCTCAAAAATACTGCAGGGATCACAGAGATTCTGAGTCAAGGGCATTGAGGAAAACCTTATTCTTTACAAGTGTAGAATCATAGACTGTTTATATGTGGGAGAAAAGGGCAGCTTAGTAGTAAGACCGCTGGATCTGGTGAAAAGGCAGCCTGGGTTTGAGTCCCAGCTCCACCATTTCCTAGCTATATGACTTTGATCAATCCACTTGACTTCAATGGACCTCAGTTTCCTCCTCTGGAAGATGAAAGGATTAGAGTAGATGACCAAGCTCCCTTCCCACTCTGAATCCTCGAAGATCATCTCGTTGAAAAACCCTCTCATGTTACCAAAGCAAAACCTGAGTCCCAGAGAGATGAAACTTACATTAGTAGAATGTAAGCTCCTTGCAGGCAGGCATTATTTTGCCTTTTTATCCCCAGTGCCTAGTATACTTCGTGGTACACAGAAGGTGCTCGATAAATGCTTGTCAAATTGAATCAAAAGTAACTTGCCCAAGATTAGTGTCCAGGTCTCCAAAATTCCAAGTCAACATTCTCAGGACTGTACTCGTGCTCCTTTGCCAGTTTCACATTGCATAGGAAGCAGTGGCAAAGCCAGGCCCCTTTAAGACTCTGAAGGGTCCCAGCCTGCAAGCATCTGAAGATGCCAGCAATGTGGACAAGCAGGTAGCAGAGACCCATCCTTTGCCCTTTGCCTTTCTCTGTTCTTTTTGCCATACACTCACCTACATGCAAGAAAGGGAGTCTTAGTATTGGAAAAACTGGGTAATGCTGAATCCTTAGGGCTCTTTGATGTATTGTAGGGGTATAGCCATTAACTGGTTTATAACTAAGACTTCAGAAAGTGAAAATGGGAGGCATGTGGAATAATTGATCCATCAGGACATATTTATTAAGTACCTATGACCTTCCAGGGACTGTGTTAGGTGCTGAAGATATAAATTTAAAGAATGAAACAATCCCTATCCTCAAGGAGCTTATGTTCTATTTGGGGAGACAGTGAGTACATATATAAGTAGGTACAGAATAAATATGGGAAAGAGGGGCACTAGCAGAGGGGATATGTTATAAACAGGAGGTACATTAAGCCTTTAGGGTGAAGTCTCTGAATAAGGGGCCAAGTCCTGAATGGAGCCTCATGATATTAGCTAACTCGGACGGTATTGCCCTTGTTCTAAGGAGCCTGGTAACTGGGGCTGAAAATGTTTTGCCAAGAAAATGCAAGTTTTCAATAGTACTGGAGACTGAGAGAACAAAACCAGTGGAGGACACTTCTACTAGTCCTAGGGCAAGAGTCTTCCTGGCTTTATTCTTTTGTTAACTGAATAAAGCCTATAGGTTTTAAGTTAAGAAAGCTAAGCAGCAACTTAGCTGGGGGTTTCAGCTGAGCCAGAAGCTGAAGGCAAGCAAAGCAGTGTCTAGTAGAGATATATCGGACAGGGACCACACTTGTCAGTTGAGACTATGTGACCAGTGTCAAAAAGGGTAACATGGCAGCACCACTGGTGTTCCTCTGGTGTGAGTTCTTCCTCACACATAGATGCCCTGCTCCATGTGTTCCCTGCCCTCGAATCTTCCGTGTTTGCTCTCTTTGTGTGTCGATTCTCCCCATTTATGCTATGTGTATTTGTGGGAGAGGGCCTCTAGCAGCTAGGTGGTGCAGCAGTTAGAGCTCTGGGCCTCTAGTCTTCCAGACTTGAGTTCAGATCTGGTTGCAAGCACCTACTATCTATGAGAGTGTCACTATGCTTCTGCTTGCCCCTACTTCTTCATTCGAAGAATGGAGATTATAACAGCACCTACCTCACAGGGTTATCGTGAGTATCAAATGAGGTAATATGTATAAAGCTTTTAATCTCTAGACTACTTCAACAACAAACCATCAGATCTAGAAGGGACCTTAGTATGCTGAATGTTCAGCTGGAAGGGCTCTTAGAATATAGCACGGCAGCATAATACTGGTACACAGTAGGCTCTTTATAAATGCTTATTCCCTTCTCCTTCCTCCTTCCCCTAATTTCCACCCCCCCCCCCCCCCGCTATTATTGCATTTCATTAAATGACCTTGCTTTGAACTAAATGTGTTCTTTGGCTTATTATTATTATTTTTTTTTTAAACAAATGCTTTATTAACTTCTGTTTTACATCATTCATTTCCACCAGATTTTGAGTTACAATCATTTTCCCCCCATTATTCCCCTACCCAACCTCCCAGAATAGTAGTCCCACAAGATATCGCTTCCTCCAATCTGCTCTCTCCCATAACCCCCATCGACTTTTCCATTAGAGGAAGGTGAATCTTTGCATCCCAATGCCTGCACATCTTATCTCCCTATTACAAGCAAAAGAGTATTAATAATAGTATTTATATATATTTGAAACATTTAATGTTACGACCTCGAATTTCAGATCCATTTCCTTCCTCCCTTGTCACCCATTCCCTCTTGGGAGATAAGTAATTCAGTATATGTTGTACATGTCTAGCTATGCAAAACATTATCATAGTAGATATATTGTACAAGGCTGCTTATAATTCCCTCCCACTCATCCCACCCCCCACCTGGTCCATTCCCTACATGATCCTGTCCCTCTTCTATAGTGGGTACTTCCAACCTCCCCTCCCCCCAAGGATGCCCTCCCATCCATCATCCCTCCTCCCATCCCCCTTCCCCCTATCCTGCTGCAGGTTGAGATATCCCATTTAGTATGTATGTCATTTTCTCCCTGAACCAAATTCAATGTGAATGTGGTTTTGCCTTTTTAGCCTTCCTTATTCTCCCCCTCTTTTGCAACCACTTCCCCTTGCTTCTTCTGCATGGGATAGTTTACACTACCCTGTCTCTCCCCATCTCCTCTTGCCACTTTCCTCTCTCACCTCATAATTTCATCCCTTGAGTATTCTCCCTTCCCAACAAATTCAACCTATGCCCTCTATCCATATATAACTGTAACCATATACACACACATTCACATATGTATTCATATGACCACACCCCCTTCTTCCATTATTTTCATAGTGAGAAAGATATCATCAGTCACAGTTATTGTTTTTCCATATAGGAATGTAAATAGTTCAACTTTGATAAGTTCCTTTTGATTTCTTTTCCCTGATTACCTTCTCAGGCATCTCTTCCTTCTTGTGTCTGGATGTCAAATTTTCTATTCAATTCTGGTTTTTTCCTCAAGAATGCTTGAAAGTCCTCTATTCCACTGAATGACCATATTTTCCCCTGAAACAAAATACTCAGTTTTGCTGGGTAGGTGACCCGTGGGTTCATTCCCAGTTCTTTTGCCCTCTGGAATATCATATTCCATGCCCTTCGATCCCTCAGTGTAGAAGCTGCCAGGTCCTGTGCTATTCTGATTGTGTTTCCACAATATTGAAATTGTTTCTTCCTGGCTGCTTGTAGTATTTTCTCCTTGATCTGGGGATTCTGGAACCTGGCTATAATATTCCTGGGAGTTTCTTTTTGGGATCTTTTTCAGGAGGTGATCGGTGGATTCTTTCAACCTCTATTTTGCCCTCTGGATCTAAAACATCAGGGCAGTTTTCCTTGAGAATTTCTTGAAGGGTGATTTCTAGGTTCTTTCCTTGATCATGGCTTTCAGGTAGTCCAATAATTTTTAAATTGTCTCTCCTGGATCTATTTTCCAGGTCAGTGGTTTTTCCCATGAGATATTTCACATTGCCTTCTAATCTTTCATTTGTTTGGATCTGCTTAACAGCATCTTGATTTCTCATAAAGTCATTAGCTTCCATTTGCTCCAGTCTAACTCTGAAGGAATGAATCTCCTCAGTGAACTTTTGAGATTCTTTTTCCATCTGGCAAATTCGACTTTTTAAGGCATTCTTCTCCTCATTGCCCTTTTGGGCCTCCTTTGCCATTTGAGTTAGTCTATTTTTTAAGGTGTTGTTTTCCTCAGTCAGGCTGTTGACCCTCATTTCATACTTTTCCTGCATCCTTCTCATTTCTCTTTCCAATTTTTCCTCCACTTCTCTTATTTGATTTTTAAAGTCCTTCTTAAGGTCCTCTATGGCCTGCAACCCGCTCATGTTTTCCCCTGGGGCTTTTGGAGCAGGACTTCTGACCTCACAGTCCTTTTCCTGCTCTATGCCCCCAAAATAGGAGTCTAGGGTTGCATTTTTCTGTTTCCTTTGCCTTGGCATGTTGCCACTTAATTACTTGACTTTTGGGCTTGTTGCCACACTATGGCTTTAAGGCCAGATAGAGGAATTTTCGTCCCGAACGTGTGGGGGGCAACTTCCGTTTCTGGCAAGCTGTAAACCCACCCACGACTTCCACCCTAGATCACAATCCAGATCCAGGGAGGGTAAAGCAAGAGCGATTACCCCCCAAGACTGATCGCTGGATCTCCCTACAAATTTGCAGGCTGGGAGCGGGCGTTGCCTCTGAAAACTACAAAATGGCGTTTGTCCTCAGCTGCTTCTAGCCCCCAGGGGAGGGAGCCGACGCATTCCCTAATACCAGTCCCAAAGTCCATAGGACACTAACCTCTTATTTTGTCCTAGGCAAGTCTATGTTGATAATTCTGGAGTGGCCACAGCTCCTGGTGTTCTGGGGTTCCTTCAGCTGGCTGCTGGCCCTGCCGCCCTGGGGCTAAAACCTCGGCTCACTCAGACCTGGGCTCGGCTCGGCTCAGCTCCTGCGCTCTGCGCACTGCATGCTGCCAGGTCCCAGACCACTGCGCTGGTCCTTCCTGCAGGGCTGCTGGGCTGTCCTCAGCGGGAGTTTAGCTTCTCTGTGTCGTTTTGTGGGTCCTGGGGCTCCAGAAGTTGTTCAGAGTCCCCTTTTACATCATTTGAGGGGAATCTGGGGGCAGAGTGGCTTGGATGAGCTGTTTCTACTCCGCCATCTTGGCTCCGCCCCCCCGGCTTATTATTAAGGGAAATCACATTGGCAAGGACTCTTGGGTTATAGTTTTAAGTCCATGGACCCACAGAGAACATTGGATCTAGAGTAGTCATCCACTGGAAGACCTGAAACAAATAGGGAAGAAGGAAGAATCCAGATAGGCCAACCCAGCTGACTCCTAAAGCATGTCCTAGGAAGGAGATGCCTCAGACACTCCAGTCAGCTCAGGAATTTAATGGCCCAGTATTGAAGAGTTCAAATCCAAGAGCACTGTGCTCTGAAGCTCCCTTCTTTTCAACCAGGGACATCCTATATGACCTAGCAAATGTGAACTGAACAACATGTCCGAGAATCAGGAGCACCGACACTTCTACCATTCTGATGCGGCCAGCCTGTAACTCAGGAACGTTAGCTGCAATTTCCACCAACGTTAAGGGATTTTAAGTCACTGGAAAACTGATTTTTTTGTGTGTGCGTGCATGTAAAAATATCACATCTCCTGGGCACTTCCTGGATTTCTGCACTAGAATAATGTGCTCCTGGCAACCTAAATTCTGTTAAAAACACCCACTGGCACCACACACCCACAGCAGCAGAGACCTCTTGCTGGGCATAGCTCCCATTAGACACTGAAGAGACAAAGCCTGAAAAATTCAGGGTCATCCCTGCACCATCCCCATATGAAGCATGAATTTCAAAGCTGGCACCACCCCCTTCTCCTAATAACAGGATTCTTCCTCTTCAACCACAGCCACTCTATGGTGGCTGTCAATGCAGACAGACAATAGGATAAAAACCAAATAATTCCCCGTGCCTCGGTGGATGGTCTCTTTCTTCCACTACACCCCCACCCCCTTCCTTCTTCTGGGACTATTTGGTAACCTTTTAGACTCCTCCTTCTCTCCCCCTGCCCCCACTTTACTCCACTTCTCAATATTTCTTTTACTCCAACATCCTTGTAAAGATGCTTGCTGTGACTGCCTCCAGAGCTTTCACGAAGCCCATCTTACTAATCTCCCCCTACAAACATGCTCACCCACACTCGTTAGTCTCTGCCAAGCACATCTAACCCTGGATGATCCATGACACAGTCTTCCTCCTCCTCTTTCCACCCCCTTTGGGACACATTCCATTTCCCTCTCTTCCTTATACTTCTTCCCAGTTCCCTATAATTGGACCACTTCAACTCAGGACACTTCAGCACCAAACAACCAAGCCAGAAGGGACCTTAGAACACCAAATGTTCAATCTGGAAGAGCTCTTAGAATATAGCACACCAGCACTAGGGAGTCCTAGAACCCAGAGTGGTAGAGGTAGAAAGAACCTTAAAAATAATCTAATTTAGCTTCTTCATTTTTATAGGTGAGGAGAATGTGTCCAAGAGAGAAGGCTGTCCCCAAATCTTCCTCTACACTACCCTGCTGGAATCTATGTTATTTGTTATATGGTATGGCTCTCTCTGAGAGGGGATAGACAAGGCATGCTGAAAGATATTTTAACGATATTTAAAAAAGAGCAATAAAATTATTTTAAAGAAAGAATCATATTTTTGATATTGGAAAGTTCTCCCATTTATTAGCAATGAGCTGGGGTATTTCTGTCACAAGGCTTCTTGCCCTTATTAACAGAACCAATTACATGGGATTTGGGAACATGGTGCTCAATAGATTCTTAGTGACATGACTAACTGCTTTGGTCAGAGAGAAAAAGCTGTAGCACAAATTCCCCAGCCTGATCAGACTACTTAGCCCAGTTGGTTCAGGCCTTTCTCCCATTTCCAGAGTGCCTCCAGGTTGGGAATCAGTACTAACTATATCCAGTAGAGCTGAGTTTGATTTGAGTGGTTTTCTTTTTGAGCCTTCTATAACCGAGCCTGGGCAGGTAAAGACTGCCCATCCTGTTTTTGGTATTTCCTGATTTCTAACAGATCTGGGCTAGGGTTGGGCCTATATTCAAAATTCTGAGAATAAGGAAATCATGGAGGTCTGTTTTGGGTTAACACCTAGTGGGAAGGGACCTAAAGAGGATACCTAATCTTATTCTCTCATTTTACAGAGCAAGAAACTAAGACCAAGAAAGGAAAAGTGACTCACCAAGGATAACATAGCCAGTTAATCAATCAATCAGCAAGGATTAATGTATTAAGCACCTACCAAGCCCCAGACACTGTGTTGGGTGCTGGGGATACAAATGCAAAACTGAAGCAATCTCTATTCTCAATGAGCTTGTATTCTGTTGGGGAAAACAAGTGTGTGTATATGTGTATGTGTGGTATCTTCTTGGGTATAATTCCAAACTGCTTTCCAGAATGGCTGGACCCATTTACACCTCCACCCACAGCACATTAAGGTGTCTGATTTCCCACAGTCCCTCCATTAATCAGGATTTTCTCTTTTTGTCATTTTTGGCAACCTAATAAGTGTGAAGTAGAACTTCAGGGTTGTTTTTAATGTGTATTTATTTTATTTTATTATTAGTGATTTGAAGTATTTTTTTATAAGACTGGTAACAGCTTGCATTTCTTGTTTTGGAACATGCCTATTCATATCCTTTGATGATTTGTCCATTGGGAAATAGATCTTGTTCTTGCCATAAGGAACTCCTAGATGAGGGAACTTATTCTACTTTGTCAGCATCTTCCTGCAACTCATAATCTTAGATAGTTGCCCAAAGGACTGAGAGGATAAGTGATTTACTCTGGGTGACAAAGCCAGTATGTAGCAGAGGCAGAACCTCAATCTAAATCTTCTTGACTCTGAGACTGGCTCTCTATCCACTATGGCAGGGGTGGGGAACCTGCAGCCTTGAGGTCATATGTGGCCCTCTAGGTCCTCAAGTGCAGCCCTTTGAATCCAAATTTCATGAAGTTTGACTTCAAGGGGACAGGTTCCCTACCCCTGCATGACTATGCCATGCCACCTCTCCTTTGTTGCTATGTATTTACATAAATCCCTATATCTCATATCTGAGGAATTTGCTGAAAATATTTTTTCCTAAATTATTTCTCCTGTGAGTCTAACTGAATTGATTTGGTTTGTGCAAAATCTTTTCAATTATATGAAATCAAAATTGCCTATTTTATCTCCTGTGGTCATTTCTATCCCATCTGATCAAAAACAAAAACAAAAACATCTTCCCCTTTCCTCCTTTTGTTTATGATTATATCTAAGTCATTTATCCATTTGGAGCCCAGTATGGTATAAAGCATGAGGTGTTTGCTTTAAACTAGCTTCTACCAGACTGCATTCTAATTTCCCTATCAGTTTTTTTGTCAAATAGTGAATCCTTACCTTGCTAGTTGGTGTGTTTAGGTTTACTAAATATTATGCTGCTATATTTGATTGCTTCTGGATCTAGTGCACTTAATCTCTTCCACTAATCAACTTTTCTACTTTTTAACTAGTATCAGATAGTTTTGATAACTATTGCTTTGAAGTTAATTTTGAGATTTAATACTAATAGGTTCCCTTCCTTACCCCCATTATTTTCCTTGAGATTCTTGATTTTTTTCCCTCTAGATAAATTTTGTTACTTTTTTTTCTAGTTCAAGAAAGTAATCTTTTGGTAATTTGACTAATATGACACTGGATCTATAAATTAATTTAGATAACATTATAATTTTTATTATATGTGCATGGGCCAACCATGAGCAATTAATCTATCTCCAATTATTTAAGGCCTGTGTGTGTCTTGGTATCTGGATTCCCAGATATTTTTATATCTTCTGTACTTATGTTAAATGGAATTCCTTTAGGGGCAGCTAGGTGGCACAGTGAATAGAGCACCAGCCCTGGAGTAAGGAGCACCTGAGTTCAAATCCAGCCTCAGACACTTAAACTCACTTTCTTTTACTTCTTTATCTCTCCCCAATTTGATCCTCCCCAAGATTTGATTTGTCTGAAAGAAGGAGTTTGGCAAGTTACCATCTTCCTCTATTTTTGCAAACAAATTATGTAATAATTTATAGCTAATTATTCTTCAAATGTTTGCCAGAATTCACTGGCCTTCATTTTCTTCTTTTTTTCTTTCAGAGTTCATTTATGTTTTTTTCACTTGTATTTTCTGACATTGGATTATTTAAGTTTTCTATTTATTATTCTATCAATATGGGTATTTTATATTTTAATAAATATTCATTTCAATTATCAGGTTTGTTGGCACATAATTTAGCCAAATGCTAATAATTTTCTTCATTTCCTTTTCATCCTCTGTGAATTCTTCTTTGTCATTTTTTTTAGTATGGTGATTCCTTTCTCCTTTAAAAATCTAACTAGTCAACAGCTTTCCTATTCTCTTTAAAAAGCTCCTAATTTTGTCAGTTCAATATATTTTTTGCTTTCAGAATTTCTATTTTTGTGTTTATTTGGGTTTTTTTGACTTCTTATTTTTCTAGGCCTTTTTTTAAAATACCAGGCCTAGTTCATTGATCTGTTCTTTCTTTCTCTTATTGATGGAAATGTTTCAATATGAATTTTCCACTAAGTACTGATTTGGCTGTATCCCAAAAATTTTGATATGTTGTTTTGTTATCATTTTCTCTGATGAAATTATCTGTTGTTTCTATGATTTGTTCTTTGA
Organism: Gymnobelideus leadbeateri; assembly: GCA_011680675.1. Lineage (NCBI taxonomy): Eukaryota > Metazoa > Chordata > Mammalia > Diprotodontia > Petauridae > Gymnobelideus > Gymnobelideus leadbeateri. The sequence goes on along the minus strand of WOXC01003840.1, from coordinate 183,718 downwards.
TCCAGATATACCAAATGATTAAATTAGTCACCATTTAAGTTTGAATTCTTTTTTTTAAATGCCCTTTATTATAATTTTATTTCATTTTGGTCAGTAAAGAAAATGTTTAATATTTCTGCCTTTCTGCATAAAATATAAGGGATTTTAAGAGGAAGGGTTAAGGTTGAATAGAATTCCAGGCATGGGGTGATAGTCACTACAAAGGTACAGAGACAGAAGCTGGAGTATCATGTGAAAGCAACACCAAGAAGGCCAATGTGACAAAAACAGAATAATTCCATAGGTAAGGACAGTATATATAAGGAAGTTGGAGAGGTAATTTGAAGCCAGGTTACAGGGGCCTTTAAAAGTTTATGATAAAGCTTATTATAGGTAACTTATAAAGCCATCAGCTAATATTTGATCCTAGAAGTAATATGGAATTTTTGGAGTTCATTGAATAGAAAAGTGAAAGAATCAGACTGGAACACTAGGAAATCTCCTTTGGTACCTGTGTGGAACATGAATTTGAGAAGAGAAAGAGATATAAAGAAGGGAGGACTAGGGTGGCTAGGTGGTGCAGTGAATAGAGCACTGGTCCTGGAGTCAGGAGGACCTGAGTTCAAATCTGGCCTCAGACACTTAACACAAAAACCAGCTGTGTGACCTTGGGCAAGTCACTTAACCCCAACTGCCCTCCAAAAGGCAAAAAAAAAGAAGAGAGGACAGTTAGAAGACTTTTGCAATAGTCCAGGCAAAAAGCAGTGATGGTAGTGGTAGAGGAGATGTTGATCATAACAATAATACTCATAATGGCAACCAGATATTAAGAGCCATGTTATCTCATCTGATTCTCACAACAATTCTGGGGGAAAAGTGCTATTATTATATTCATTTTATAGATGAGGATACTGAGGGAGAAGGAGGTTTAATGACTCACCCAGGATCACACAGATAGTATCTGATTCAGAATTCAAATTCAGGTCTTCCTGACTCCAGGTACACCATTCTATCCACCATGCCACCCATCTGGTCTGATGAGTGTCTTAACTAGGGCGGTAGCCATGTGTGAAGAAAGAAAAGAATGCATGTCACAGACATTTTTTCAGGTAGAAGCGGCAAGACTTGGCAATCAACTAGATATGTAGAGTGAGAGAGAGTAAAGAGCTAAGGAAAATTCCAAGACGGTGAACCTGGGTGAGTGGAAGTATGTCAGAAATAAAAAAAGAAGTTTGGAAAGGAGTAAGTTTTGGGGAAAAGATAGATTTCAGATACCTATGGAATATCCAGTTTCAAATATTCAACAAGACTCTGGAGATAGATAATTGGAACTCAGGAAAGAGACTAGGGCTAAAAATATGGATTTGAGAATCATCTGCATAGAAATGATACAAAATTTATAGGAACAAATGAAATCTCCAAATGAAAGAGTATAAATAAATTAGAGAAAAGTATATAAGACAGGGACTTGGGGGGTAGGCACAGCCAAGGATAAGGATATGAATAACGAGCCATTGAAGGAGGTGGAGAAGAAGCTGCCAGACAAGCAGTAAGAGAACCAAGAGAGTGTAATACAGAAAAAACCTAGAAAGATGAAGGCATCTAGGAGGAGACAAAAATGCCAAATACTACAGAAATGTCAAGAAAGATAAGGATTGATAAAAGGCCGTTAAATCTGATCATTAAAGGAGCATTGGTAATTTCAGACAGAGCAATTTCAGTTGAGTGATGAGATAAAAAGCCATGCAGGAAAATGAGCAGAAGAGAAGTAGAGTCAAAAGGAACAGACACGTTTTCTAGGATTTTGGGTGCAAAAAGAAGGAAAGAGGAAGAGAGCTTAAAGGAATAGGAAGATCTAGAGGGATTTTGTTTGTTTTTCCTTAGGAATAGGAAGACTTAAGCATGATTGAAGGTAACAGGGAAGGAACCAATTGCTACACTAAGATTGAAGGTGTGGGCAGAGTAGGGGGAATAATCATAAGGTCAACCTGATAAAGAAGAGAGGAGGAGATGAATTAAGGGCATTTACACAGGAGTTGACTTTGGCTTGGAAAAGAGTCATCTCTTCATCAGAGACTGGAACAGAAAGAAAGAGAATTGGGGATGATGTCAAGGACATTTGAGGGAAGGGGAGAAGAGGGAACTCAGTGAATGGTTTCTATTGTCTCAGTAAAGTTTGAGGGAAGGTTCTCAACTGAGAAGGGCAGGATGCCATAGGAGACTTGAGGACAAAAGAAGTGTGGAAGAGCTTCTGTGGAAACTATGATCAAGACTCAGTAAGGAAAGGTCAAAAAGGCTGTTTTACTATGATGAGGATTAGATTACATAAATTGAGATTAGCTCACCTAATTTTGTAATAGAGGTATGGCATAGTAACTCACTCATTCATGAGTATGCTGTAGATTTTAAAAAGAAGGCATGACAATGGCTAACATACTGAAGAGTCTTCCTGAATTGAGACTGATTTTCAGACAAAAGGTAATTTCATCCTTGAAACTTTACAGATTGGTAGACTCTTCTGGAGTCTGCTTTTCCTGTCTGAGTCTTTGAAAATTCAGGACCACTTCTCTAGAGGTGGAGGAGGCTTTTAAATTACAGAATATTAATGCTATAAGGGATTTGATAGGTCATCAAGTGCAATCCTTCCTCACTTCACAGATGAAGTAAATAAAGCCCATGGCGATTCAATGATTTGCTCAAGGTCACAGAGCTCATGAGTGTCAGAGCTGGGACTAATGTAAATTTTCTGATGTGAGGCACAGCCCTATGCTGTTGTCGTTTGATTGTATTCAACCCTTCACAGTACCATTTGGGGTGTTCTTAGCAAAGACACTGGAGTGGTTTACCATGTCCTTCCCTAGTACAATTTACAGATGAGGAAACTGAGGCAAACAGGATTAAGTGACTTGCTCAGGGTCACATAGCTAGTAAGAGTCTTGAGGACAGATTTGAACTCAGGAAGATGATTTTTTTCCTGACTTCAGGCCCAGCACTCTATCCATTGTGTCACCTAGCTGTCCTAATATTCAATATAACAAGTTCTTTATAGTCTACAATATACATACCACAGCCTTATACATTAGGACTACCTGGCTATACCCCTTCGTGACCTGTTCTAGAAAATGACTTGTCTGGATCAACCCAACCTAACTTCCTCAATCATTCAAGTTTGGGAAGACTGACCTAGCTAGTCATAGGCTAGTAGCCACAGCCGTGTCTATCTCCCAGTGATCTGTGAGACTTCTCAGTGGAATGGTCAGTCAGGTTAAGACTATATCATCTGAAAACCAGCCTAAATTCAGGGATGCTCATTACTAATAATGTGAAGAATTTTCAACCACAGAAACTCATAAAGACCATCTCCTGAGAAATTATGTGAGATGGGAGGCAGCATGACCCAATACAAAGAGCACTGTTGCTGGTGTCAGAGGACCTGGTTTTAAATCCTATCTCTGACACTACCCAAGTAGCCTTGGGTTAGTCACCTAAGTTCCCTGTGCCTCAGTTTCCTTATCTATATGCAACCAGCAAGTCCATGACCATGACTGGTAAAGTTGGATGGACTTTACTCACTCCTTTCTCTTCCCACCTCCCTTCTGGAAAGGGGTAGGGCAGAATCCTTCTAAGCTACCTGGGATTCTCTTTGGTAGGTCTGTCTCTGTTGTTTCTGCCTCTTTTTCTCGGTGTGAACTTCTGTCTCTGTCTCTCTCCTGGTTATTTAATCAGTCATACCCTGTTACACAATTAACTTGCTTTCAGTCTCACAGAAATCATGACCTTTAGTTCCACTTGGATCCATTTTGGCTATTATATTGAATTTTTATTCTATTGAAAGTTACTAATAAAGTCACAACAGGTATGAACCCCCAGTTTAAAGTTTCATTTTTTCAGAGGTCTAAACAATATAGTTCTCTCCCAAAATTCAAATTTTATGTATTTCTAGCTGACCTCTGGTTTCCACCATTGCCCTTTTCTTGACATGGACTAAGTATGCAGATAATTAATGTATGTCTTTATAACCAAGCAAGGGTTTTTATGTGAAGAAAAAAGAGGCCAATTAGATGAAAAGAAACAGGAAGAGTATAGAATATTTCCTATTATTAGACAAGCATGGGAGGAGGAGTTGCATAGAATAAATCTTTCAAAACTTCCTTCAGTCTTTGAATAGGTGATTCTAACCAACACCTTTAATCCACGTTTTTGCTGCTGTGGTTATTTTGGCCATTTTGCTTATCACAGTGCCCACCCACCCCCAACACACACACCCCACCACCACTAATCTCCAGTTTTTCTCATTAAGTCTCGATGGAATGATGATGCTTCCTTCCTACTCCACCACAACCTCTACTTCTCTGCTTATACAGCCCTGGCCCCTTTCTCTCACAGGGTTCTCCCAAAGACTGTGTGTCCCTTTTTTCAAAACTCCTGGGCATGGCTCAAGTTGCTTTTTAGCTAAAAGATTATGATAGTCCAAATATCTTTTGGGCTAAGAGATAACAGTTGTCCCTTTGAACTGTAAATCCCAAAGTGCCAGTCAGTCCTCAAACCTCAGTTACATATACAATGAGGGAATTGAACTAGGTGACCTCTGAGGTCTCTTCAGATCCTAGTTCTAGGATAAACATCAGGAGATAGTGTTTACAATGATGAAATCAGATCTTCTGACATACTCCGGTATACATACCACACTGTTCTAGGCAATATACGAGACTAAAGATAAATCCTACCATCAGTGACAGGCAGTGTGGTGTTATGAAAAAAAAATACCCTGCATTAGAGGATGAACACCTGAATTTGAGTCCTGTCTTAGTACTGACTGTAACAGTGAACAAATCACATTTTCCCTATGGACCTTGATTTCCTCCTCTAACAAATGAGGCAGCTAGACCAGATAATTTCTAACAGCCCTTCGAATTCTAATGTTCTATAAATTTAACCTGATTCCATAGACAAAGACAAGCAAGAGTTTCCCTCCCCCCAAAGCATAATAAACAATACAGTTTTTGCATGCACATATACATATACATAAACACACGTTCACTCTCCACTACCTTAAGAATAAAAGCTTTGTAAGTTCAACTGTTTCTCAGCATTCTTATTCTTAATCTTAAAAAGAATAAAGAAATGAATTCTGAGAAAATAGGAAGGATAAGTTTATGGAAGGAAATGAACAGCAGAGACAAAGATGAGCAGTTAGGCTCTCTTTCTAACAAACTGGGCACCGTTTGGAAAGTCACTGCTCTTTTCTGGGCCTCAGTTTCCTTGTCTGGAAATTGAGGATACAGTAATAGCTTCCTGGGGTCCATTCCATCTCCAAAATTAAGTGAATGTATAAAGAGAGGCCTGGGTTGCATTTTAATGGAACAGGAAGCAGGGCTCACATGAAGGTTACAACAAACAATTAAAACGTTTTGGATCTGAGTTCAAATCTTAGCTCTGCTACTTACTATATGTGAGACCTTGAGGCAAGCCACATTACCTATTTCCTCATCTGTAAAATAAGGGGAGCAGAATGGATGTTGCCTTCCAGGGTCTAAATTTATTATCTTCTGAATCCTGTCGTTTTGTTCTCTCAAGAGGCATAATGCCCAGATGCCCTCTCCTCTTTCTGTGGTTCCTTCCATTTGCTCCTGTGGTAAGGCATTTCAATATGCAATTTGACATCCATTAGTGATGACTGAAGAGCCAACACTTTAGTCTAATACCTATAGCATGACCTCTCCCTTTCATCATGGAACCATTCAGTCTATAACCTTGACCAACCCCAATTAGTCCATAGAAGACCTATTCCTTTTGAAATAGCTTGTGCAAATGAGACAAAGACCCACTTTTCCTCTTCTGAGAGATTGAAAGCCATCTTCCTGAATCAGCACTTTGAGGAGGGAGGGAGTGACAGAGTGTCTGAAGAAAAAGGAATTAACTATAGCTTCTGGTGAAAAAGAAAGCCCAGAACTCTGAGGGGACCAGAAACAGGTATAAAAAAAGATAAACTATTCCTCCAAAGTTTACAGGGTGACATTGAGATTGTTTCAGGTGATAATGGCATATGACCTCTTAGCCAGACTAGTTCGTAAACAACTTCACAGAAATCTACTCAATATTTCCAGAGTAAATTATTTCTATGCCTGCCACTCATTCTGTTATTATCTCCTAAGAGATGAAGGAAGTTGCTTCCATAGGCAAGCAGAGAAAGATGGTGGGACTCCTTTACCTACTTGCTTGGTAGAGGGTAATAAATTGGAACAGACAGGCAAGAGCTTGAATAAACAAGCTACAATCACTGGTTCTTTCCTATGAACCCCCAAATTAATTTATGTGTAAAGGATGGAACCACTATAGTACACCTACTTTGTACAATGAACCTCTATGTATGTCCTACTCTGACACCTTATCCTGGCATGAAGGTGACCTAGGATTTTCAAAACCTTCCAGAAAATCCAACAAAGCCACAAAGGCTTCTCATAGGAAGGGGCTAGTGATGGGCTTAGTCTTATACAAGGCACAAGCTATTTCAAAAGGAATAGGTCTCCTATGGGCTAATTAGGGTTGGTCAAGATCATAGACTGAATGGTTCCATGATGAAAGGGAGAAGGCATGTTAAAGGTCTTATCTCCTCACTAGATGGCCAGCCATTAGACAATGGATTTTTTTTAAGACCCAGCAACTCATGAAGACTGTCTGTTAAGGTGTAGAATAATAAAGATTTATACCAGGAGAGGAAATCCTCAAGTCAAGAAATGACACAATCATAGACCTTTGAAGTACTGGGATAGGCAATAGATTTAGCTAGGCCCTAAGGACTAGATGAAATGAGATGAAATTAGACACAGTTGCTCCCCTCAAGGAGATTGCAGTCTGGTAAAGGGATAAAACATGTATACAATTAACAATCATACAAGGCAGACCTGTCTGCATAGGAGAAGTTTATACAGAGGAGTATGAGAGATTTGGAGAGAGAAGGATCACTTAGACCCTGCGAATCCTGTAGGATCAGGGAAGACTTTATAAAGGAAGCAAAACCTAAGCTGAGTGTTGAAGGGCAAAATTCCACAGAGGGAAGAGGCAAAGGAGTCCATTCTGGCCATGGGGGATGGCTTGCACAAAGGTACAGGGAGGGGCGAGTATAGGACAAATGTAGGGAACAGGGATGGTTCAGTTTGACTGGAGTACAGAAAATGACAAGTATTTAAAGGAGATTAATGTGAAATAAGGCTAGAAAGGTGGAATGTTGTTACATTGTAGATGGCCTTAAATGCTCCCTAAGGCTAAAGAGTTTGTATTTTATGCACTAAATAAACAACTATGGCTTCACTGACTTTCCAGGGAGTGTGCTCCAAAACAGCCCCCTGCTTACTCTGCCCCTCTTGTCTGAAGATGTTCAAAAAATGTTTAATAATTGCACAATGGGCTGAGAGTAGAATTAGAAACTCCTTTATTCATTCAATTTCAAGAGAAGCTCCTAGTGACCCCCTGGAATGGGAGAAATGAAATTATTTTTCAGCAAGGTGTGGGTTCTAAGGGGTGATAGCTAATTTGGTTAGCAGCCATTTTTCTGCATTTTCACGAAATAAATTATGACCTTCACTTCAGGAAATTGATGGGTTTGCTTAAGAAGGCAGCTATATACAATTTCCCTTTCTCACTGCCTATGTTAATTGGATATATCAGTTCCTAATTGGATGCATCAGAAAAGGGCTAAGAAACCTGCTACCATCAAACCTAAACTAGTTAAATGAGATCTTGACTGGAATCACAGGAGTGTTCTAAATTCATATGTACTCCCAAGAAGTAAAAAAAAAATCAAGGAAACAAATATATTTTAAGCCCACTTCAGCTTAATATATCAAATCAATATGTCATAGAATAGTCACCACTATAGGATTTCTTACACACTCGCTATACAATGCTCAGATTAGTTATATTAAATCATGTAAATAACATCAGTGAAGGACATTTACAGTATAGACAACACGACAGCTGCTATTCTCTAAATGTCAATACTTGAAGTTTATAAGCGTGGGAGAACTCCATATCTCATTCACTCTGTAGATGTGCAGGAGTTTATTAGATGAGGCCAGATGAGTCCTAAAACATGAAATGAAAGAGCTGAAAGGAACCTGAGAAAATAGGGACATGAAACACTGGCTTTTAGAGAAACATGGGGTATTATAACATAGCATGTTATGGCTATAAGGGGACCCTATCAGTCTTTAAGTCCAGCTACCCCATTTTACAGATGAGTAAATTGAAGCCCATAAAGAGTAAATCACTTGCACAAAGTCATATTGCCAGATGGTGGTAGAAATAGGATTAGAACCTAGGTCTCCCAACTGCCAGCACCCTTTCATCTTCACCATATTGCTTCACAGTTTATGATTGTGCTGCTCATTTAGTTTAGAACTCTCCAAACTGTTTTTAATGATGTGCCCTTTCTATATTTGGAGGCTATGTATGTAGCAAACTTGGTTATTTATCCTCATTCAGGGATGGGGAATTTTTGCTGAATTCTAGCTAAAAGAAATTATCATGTACACTCTGCCATGGAAGTCATCTTCTGATACATTGACACTGAGATGGGCCTCAATTCAAGGAGGTTTTATAGGTCCTATCAGATTGGAAAGTCTTCAAGAATGTGACTGGTAATGGATTCTGTCTGTAGGCTGACTGTCCTAGTGAAGTATGGAAAAGCTTATCCGCAGGAGTCTAGCCATAAGGTGACTGGTTTTATTTTTTTAATGGCAACAATTCTTGAAGACCTTCTATTATGACACTGGGAAATTGTGGTGCACGTTGGTTAAAGGAATACCCATACCAACAAAATGACAGGTATTTTGAAGTTATGTGCCATATGTGAGTCACCAATTTTCAAAATATTAAAACATAATAAAATGTCTAGGTAACATTCCAAATACCCAGGAGATGAATGAATGAAAAGACATTTATGTAATGGGGGAATGATGTTATATTTATGAAGCAATTACTATATACCAATAATCACACTAAGGGGAAACATGGAAAAAGCAAGCCATTTCCTGACCTCAAGGAATTTACATTCTAATAGGGGAAGATAATATACATAAGGGAATAGTGACCAGTTTGGGGCATTTTGGTTAAGGAAGTCAGAAAGATGATAAGAGTCCTAGAGTCATAGGGTAAACAATTAAGTCTCCTTCCCAAGAATGTAGAGGTGGAAAGGTTGCAGAAACCTAGTGATTCTAAAACCCCAGGGTCCATTGTTCAAACCTCATTCTGTATCACACATTGACCACTCATTTATTTCCATCCCCTTCAATTCAACCCCACTTCAACCTCCCAGTTTAAAGCTACTTGGCCCTTCCACTGTGCTCTCAGGAATGCCTGTTCAATAGGTAATCAATTGGATTTGTCTTGAACCTTTTCTTTATCTCCTTCCATATTCTTGTACTCACTGGAATCTGACTCCTTCCTAAAGACACAGATTCCCTGGCTGCCTTTTCCAGAACTGGCTGCCCTTTCACTCATACCCCCTGATTCACTGATCATGGTAGAGGAGCTGAATTACTCCTTGTTCCCCATTGTTACTTCCAAGATCTACCTCTCCCATCATCACTCAATAACCTCTCTTCCTTTAAAGTTCATTCAGTTCATATTTATCACCCAATCAAGATTCTGGTAGCTATTATCTATATATCTCACTCAATGAGTTCAGTGTATTGATCACAGTCTTTTTCTCCTCTTCATCTCTTGACCCTGTACTAGGGAAATTCTATCTATCCATCCATCTATCTATCTATCTATCTATCTATCTATCTATCTATCTATCCATACACTCATATATATATATATATATATATATATATGTATATGTGTGTGTGTGTGTGTGTATGGAGAGATATTACCTCAAGTACCCTAACTTCCAAATTACTCAATTAACTAATTTCCCATAAACTACTCTTCTACCCCACCATTGTGACACATAGAGATGGTCATACTTTTAATCATAACATCACCTACAAATGTATCACTTTCATGTTCATGAATTCTAAAATTCCTTTATCTGATCACAATCTGTTGTCATTCTAGTTCTCCTTCCTTTTGGACTCCAAACACTAATCTTCATCCCCATCATGATCTCCAATCTCTCTACTCTTCAGTTCTTTCCCAGATCCTGCACTATCCCTGCATTGGTGCACTCTCTTCCTTTCCCCATCTTGACGCCTTGGTGAACCAGTTCAGCTCTACAATGTCCTCTTGAGTCCCTTGCTCATTTAGCTAACTGAATATCTTGCCTTGCCAAACCTCAGGTTTAGATTTTTCCCCCCACCCACTGCCTTTGCCACTCAGACATTCCCATTCACATGCTGGTGAATATTGCTGGAGAAAAATCACAAAATCATGTTGAACAGGCTAGGCAGTCCTTTCACACCTCCCTAATCAATTCACTATTACATTTACCATGGCAACTTTTTCAAACTTTTCATCATTCCTCAAACCCCTCCAAGAAACCCCTCCTAGCTCCTACTTCACTAAAAAATTGAGGTCTTTCACAGAAAATCTCTTGTTCCCCATTTCTCATCTCATATCACTGGGATGTCTTATAACACTTTGACCTCTTTCATTCTTCTTTCATGTCATCAGGTGACCTTTCTACTTGCCAAGATAAACTCCTCTAAGTGATTCCCTTCCATTCTGTCTTCTTCAGCAGATTGCTCCCTCTACCATCCCTTCTTTCTTATTAATCTTTAATTGCACCCTGTCTAGTGGCTACTAGTAGGCTACCCTACTACCTACAAACATGCCCATGTCTCCCCCATCCTCAAAAATACTTTATTTGATCTGTCCATGCTCTCTAACTATTGCCCTATATCTCTCCTTCCTTTGGCACCGCTCCTCTCATTCATTTCTTAACTCTATACAATCTGGCTTCTGACATCATCATTCAACCTGACACTGCTCTCTCCAGAGCTACTAATGATCTCCTAATTGCCAAATCTAGTGGTCTTTTCTCAATCCTCATCCTCTCTGCAGTCTTTGACACTGTTGATCAGTCTCTTCTCCTTGATATCTTTCTTCTCTCCAGATTTTTGTAATGCTGATCTCTCCAATTCTTCTTCTGTCTTCTCCTGTCTCCTCTGTCTCCTTTGCTGGATCTTCATCTGGGTCCCTTCTGCTAACCATGGGTTCCTCCAAAGCTCCATCTTCTTTTCTCCCTCTATTCTATTTCATTTGGTAATCTAGTGGATTCAATTATCATCTCCAAGCAGATGACTCTTAGACCTACATGTCTGGCCATAACACCTCACTTGATCTCCAGTTTTACATCTTCAATTGCCTATTAGACATCTCAAACTGGATGTCCCATAGACATTTTAAATTCAACATTCCCCAAACTGAACTCATGATCTTTCCCCCTAAACCCTCCTCTCTTCCTAATTTCCCTATTATTGTTAATAATACCACCATACTCCTGATCATTCATGCTTACATAGGTTGCCATCCTTGCCTCCCTGCTCTCTCTCAGCCCCCATATATCCAATCAGTTGCCAAGTCCTGACATTTCTACACTTCATAATAGCTCTATATACACTCCCTTCTCTCCCCTCTGAGAGTTGTAAGGAGTTCAGAGTTGTAAGGGGTCTGAATGACTATCTAGTCCTATCCAAGCCAGACAAAGTATCCCCTTTATAACATAGCTGACAAATGGTTATCCAGTCTTTGCCTAGAGTTGGCTCTCTCTCTGAGGCAATTTATGCCACTTTTGTATAGGTCTAATTATTAGGAATTTTTTCCGTACACATCAAGTCTAAATTTGTCTCTTTATTTCCTCCACCCATTGCTCCCACAGAAGACAAGTTGAAAAATTCTAATCCCTCATCCTTGTGACAGCCTCTCAAATGCTTAAAGACAGCTATCATGCCTCTCCTTTGTCTCCTCCAGTCAAACATCTCCAGTTCTTTCAACTGATAATGATGTGGGATTAACTCAGGATCTTTCACCATTTAGATTGCTCTCCTCTAGACATTTTCCAGCTTATCAATGTCCTAGCAGCTAAAATTTAAAACAATACTCCAGGTGTGGTCCAGGGTAGAGGACAGCAGGACCATCACTCCCTTATTGCTACATACTTTTCATTTCCTGATGCACCCTAATATAACATCAGTTTTCTTGGCTGCCCTATCACACTTGACTCATATTGAGCTTGAAGGCAACTGAATCCCCCAGATATTTTTCAGACAAACTTGTTGTCTAGTCATACCTTCCCGTTTTGTAATTAGGAAGTTGATTTTTTTCCCATTCAATTATGAGAATTTCACATGTATCCCTATTAAATCTCATCCTAATCAATTTGGCCCAGTGTTCCAAGCCGCCAGGATATTTTTGGATTCTGACTGTCAGCCAGCATATTAACTATCCCTTTTGCTTTTTTGTCCTAAGCAAATCTGATAAATTTGCCATCCATATCTTAATCCAAATCATTGATAAAAATGTTCAACAGCATTGAGTCAAGCACAGATTCCCGGGGCACTCCCCTGGAGACCTTGTAAATGGAAATGAAACATTAATGATGACTTTTTTTTCAGAATGGTCATTCAACCAGTTTGGAATCTACCTATTCTAATTGTCATCTTGCCTACTTCTCTCCATCATTTTCAGCAAGAATGGTAAGAGACTTTAATGGATGCTTTGCTGGAGTCTAGATAAGCTAAATTTACAGCATTCCTTTAGTCTACCCATTTAACAATCGTCAATATAGAAAATTAAGTCAGCCTGGAATGACCTCATGTTCTTAATGGCCTCCATCCTCATTATGACCTCCAATCCCTCTACTCTTCAGTTCTTCCCCAGACTGCACTACCACTGGATTCCTTTCCTCATCTTGATCCCTTGGTGAACCAGTTCAGCTCTACAATGGGCTCCCTTGCCCATTTACCTTATTGAAAGCTCTTGCTTTGCTAAACCCCAGGCTAGTTCTTTGTGATCACATTCTAGGGCATTGACAGGAATTGAAGTCAAGCTCACTAGGCTTTTGTTTGCACATTCAATTTGCTTTCCTTTTTTTTTTTTTTTTGAAAATTAGGACATTTGTCCTTCTCTGGCTTTTTAGTCCCTCTCTTATTCTCCCAGAGTTCTTCAGAGAACACAGTGGCTCAGCAACCACATCAGGTAGGACTTTCAGTTCTCTCAGACGTAGTTCATGAACTCGATAAAAGTGGTTAAGTGCTCTCATATACTTTCTTTATTTATCTTAGTTATCAATTCTCTATTTGCTATTTTTGTTCTAACCTTTAAAATTGAAAGAACATTCTCCTGAACAAAGAAAGTCAAAATAAAACACTATGAGAAGAGCTCTGTCTTCTCTCTGTTGTCCCTTGCCACTATCCCTCCTATCCTAAACAGTAATCCTATCCCTTCTCTGACCATCCTCTTTCCCCCAATAATAATAGCTAGCAATTACATAGCATTTTCAGGCTTGCAAAGTGCTTTACGGATGTTATCTCATTTGATCCTAACAAGAATCTAGGGAGGTAGGTACTATTACTATCCCATTTTGCAGAGAAGGAAACTGAAGCTGAGAAAGGTCATATATCTAGTAAGCGTCTGAGGAGGGATTTGAATTCAAGTCTTCTTCACTCCAAGGCCAGCACTTTATCCAAACTACACAGCTGCCTGCCCAATATGGCTTTTTGTAATCTTGAGCTTTTCAGTCTTAACTTATTCTGAATTTAGAAATCAGGACACTATTCTCAAAAGACTAACCCAAAGACCTAGTGGCCATTTTATCTCTGTGAATTTGCATAGACTATTCCCCTTGCCTAGAATGCATGGCCTCTTCACCTAATCCCTTAGTTTCCTTTAAACCTCAGCTCAAGTGGCAGCAGCCACAGAAGGCTTTTCCAGATGCTCCTGGGAGCTAGTGCCCCTCCTAAAAAATTGTGATGCATTTTATTTTGCAAATCCTTATGGAATATTTCTACAAGTTATCTCCTCTGATAGAATTTTATGCTTCTTAAGGGCAGCTAGTTAGTACAATGGATAGAGTGTTTGACCTGGAGTCAGGAAGATCTGAGTTTAAATCTGGCCTCATTCACTAACTAGCTGTGTAACACTAGACAAATCACTTAATCCTCTTTGCCTCCATTTCCTCATCTATAATAATGACTTGGAGAAGAAAAGGGTAAGCCACTACATTATCTTTGCCAAGAAAAGCCCAAATGGGGTCCCAAAGAGTCGGGCCCAGCTCAAAATATGACAACCAAAAGGGCAGATGTTCTTTCATTCTGGTCTTTGGCCCAGAACTTAATACAGTACCTGGCACAAATCAGTAAATGCTTGTTGATTGATTGATTGCTATCTATCCTTACTTCCATCTTCTCTACATGTCTTTTTAAAATCTAAGTTGGTTAGTGTGATCCCTGTGAGTATTTATTTTAGTCTTTTTAGATAATCCTCCCTTTTCTTCCTCACTGGCATTGTTTCCTCACATCTTCAAATGTTCTTTCTTGCAAGGTTTTCATCTCTCATGGGCTGACTTCACCTCTAAGATTTTAATCCAAAGAACCAAGAAACTTGGTCTTTCTTAGCCCTATTATGGATCTGAACTCTAATCCCCACCTGATCTCTCTCTCCTTGAACTATACCCTAGTTACACAATCAAATAATTCCACTAACCCTACATTTACTAGGAACTGCCCAAATGTACTCTTATTTATTTCTCCTGCATTGTACTAATTTTAAAATAATTTTGTCATTTTCACTATTTATTTCTACAGTGTTTTAAGTTACCAGCTACAATTACCAGCATTTTCTAGTTAAGCTTGATCCCAAGGATCATGAATTTTACACCTCTAGGAGACCTTAGAAATCATCTAGTCTGACCTCATTAATTTCACAAACTAATTTTTGTTTTATTTATTTAATTGATTTTTTGCTTTATGGAGGGGGGAAGGCAGGACAATTGGGGTTAAGCGACTTGCCCAAGTTCACACAGCTAGTAAGTGTTAAGTGTACAAGGCAGGATTTGAACTCAGATCCTCCTGACTCCAGGGCCAGTGCTCTATACACTGTACCACCTAGCCGCCCCAATTTCTTAAGAAACTGAGATTCAGAGAAGGTATGTGCCCTGATCAAACTCACAGAGCTACTAAATTTCAGGGTCAGGATTCAAACCCATTGCTTTTTCTATTATGCCACTGCTATGTCCTTGTTCCAATCATTGCTGATGACTTAGGCTCGTGACACTGTAGATGTTCTGCCTCTCCATGACCTCATTTGGAGTTTTCTCAGCAAAGATACTGGACTGGTTTGCCATTTCCTTCTTCAGCTCATTTCTTAGATGAGGAACTGAGGCAAACAGGGTTAAGTGACTTGCCTAAAGATACACAGCTAAGAGGTCGGATTTGAACTCAAGGAAAGGAGTCTTCCTGACCTCAGGTCTGGCACTCTGCCCACTGCATCACCCAGCTGCATGACATTTAAGTTGGAGTAATTTTCACTTCTTTGTCTTAGTAGTACTCTGTAGAGCTAATTAAAATAAATCCAATTTCTCTTCTATATGACATCTCTTCAAATATTTTAGGATAGCAGTGTTGTTCCTTTAGGTTCCCTCTTTTCTAGGTTCAAAGCTGTTTTTTCAACCAGTTATTCTATGATATGGTTTCCAGACCTTCAACATTCCCGCTCATTAACATCCCTCTGAAAATGTGGGTTCCAGGACTGGACACACATTGCTGATTTGCCTTGACCACAGCAGGGTACAATGGGAGATGTTTCTCAGTATGTACTCTATGCATATATTCATAAAGATAAAGATTGTATTAACACTTTGGGCAGCCATGGTGCTTAACGTGAATGACAGAGAGTTTTGTGATCATCCAAAAACTCTGTCTTACTTGAATTGTGGTTAAGCCTCCCTACAAAAATTCAGGACTTTACATTTATCTGTATTAAGTTTCATCTCAGTTTTTGCCTAGTTCCAGTCCATCAATATCTTTTAAATTCAGATTCTGTCATTCAACATATTAACTTTCTCTCTCAGTGTTATGTCAGCTGTGTTTGTTTTTGTTTTTATCCAAAAAATATGAAATATGTGAAAATATCAAACAGGACAAGACCAAGGACAGAGCTTTGTAGTGGATCATCAGAGAACTTTCATATAAATTGACATGAATGCATTAAAAGCAAAAATGTGAGTAGTTAACTAGTTATGAATTCACCCAACTGAATGACCTTCCACACTTATTTTTTTTTATAAGCAATTGGGGTTAAGTAACTTGCTCAAGGTTACACAGCTAGTCATTATTTATGTGTGGGTGCTCATTTTCTGAGGCCGGATTCGATCTCGGGTCATCCCAACTCCTAGGCTGGCGCTCTTACTCACTGTGCCACCTAGCCGCCCCGACACTTATTTTCTTATACAAAAGTTTATTATGAGAGATTTGGTCATAACAGATTCACTATGTCATTATAGAGTTTTGTCGTGATATTCTTAGACAGGAGGAGTAGGAGGAAGATTTGAACTCAAATAACAACTGATTATTTAAATAACATTTCAAAAATTCCCAAGTACTTGACATAGATACTATTATTTGAGAATTCGTGATTTAAAAAAAAGGTGAAGATTTTTTTTTAATTTGGAGAGTTTTTTTGTTTTTTGAGGGTTGTTTTTTGTTTTTGGTTTTTTTTTTGCTTTTTGGAGGGCAATTGGGGTTAAGTGACTTGCCCGAGGTCACATGGCTAGTTTTTGTGTTAAGTGTCTGAGGCCAGATTTGAACTCAGGTCCTCTTGACTCCAGGGCTATGCTCTACTCACTTAACCACCTAGCAGCCCCTTTTTATTTTTTTATTTTTTTGCTTTTTGGAGGGGGGAAGGCAGGGCAATTGGGGTTAAGTCACACGGCTAGTCAGTATTAAGTATCTGAGTCCAAATTTGAACTCAGGTCCTCCTGATCCCAGGGCTGGTTCTCTATTCATTGTGCCATGTAGCCACCCCTGTTTGGAGAGTTTTAAAATTATTTAGGCCTGATTCAATTTATAGAGGGAAAACTCAGAAAGATTCTAGAATATGTTTAAGAGGAGAAAAACTTGAGCTAAAGGAGAAGCATTCAAGAAAGAAAACATACAAAAGGAAAAGGACTCAAGCTGAAGGAGAAAAAGAACCTGAAGAGGAAAAGAAAGAGAAGACAGTTGATAAGATAAAGGGGGAAAAAAAGTTGGAGAATGCATTTAAATAAATAAATTTAAATAAATAAATAAAAACGAGAAAAGATAAAGAGGTCCTAAGAATGTCTTCATACTCTCCATGTTATCAGGGAGAATAAAACATTCTTTAAAAATAAATAAATAAAAGAAGGGCTTCAATATAAAAACAAAGAAGAAAAAGGATCCAAAACAGTGGAGAAGGATCTTGATGCCTGTCCAGAGTTTGGAGATGGAAAGAATGAGACACAGAAGAGAAAGAAAGGACTATAGATTATCTGGAGCTGAGGAGCTGGACCCTCTTAGGAGGAAGCTACTGCTTGTCATCCAGGGAGTGATTATGGGAATCCACAGGGATTATCAAGTGAAAGACCATTTGGGAATGGTCAGAGGGAAAAGAGATGAGCAGTCATGGTTGGTCAGTAATTTCTTGCTGAGGGATACTGAAGTAGATGCTTATCCATCTGATGCCAACAACAGAGAGGCAACATGGTAGAGGGGGAGAAAAGCACTGAGTTTAAAGTCAGGAGAGGCCTGGATTTGAATTCTACTTCTGACACATATTAGCAGTATCATGGTGGACATGTTGTTTAATCTCTCTGAGACTCAGTTCCTAATCTTTAACTGGTATGGCTTATACAAATACTTAGGGAATCTTAAATTGCCACATAAATGTCATCTGTTATTAATTCTGGGTCATGTATCCAGTATGAGGGGGAGAAAACTTCCTAGGATCTGTCAAACTAAATGATCGCTAGCAGTTTTACTGATTCACATGCCCACAAATGATGCTGCTAGAAGAAACCCAGAAAGCAGGGATAAAGATGATGAAGTCTTACTCAAGAAACTAAAGATCACAGGAACTTGTGTGATAGTTTCATCAGTGCTAGGGAACAAAGGTAAGAGAAAGGCCGATTTAGGGAATGACTAAAGAAAAAGTATCTGAGAATAGGGTTTGAGTTTCTGGAATTTTCTGTACTAAGATATAGAAATGACTGGCTCTTAGAGAGTAACAAGGGCTGGTAAAAATGTACTTGCCTGGAGTACTTGGAAATCTAATCCAAAGGGCTTTAAATGGAAAGGAAGCAGGAGGGAGAAAATTGCCTGTCTGTCTACCAAGCCCAATACTAGATGATAGGTTGGCTCACTGAATTACAAAATGGGAAGGGAAACCAATATTACCTTCATGTCCCCTTTCTTCCTCATGTGAGCTATAGCCCTTGTAAATCATATAAACCTTGTAAAAGCCCAGGAAAGTTAAGTGAGTTAAACCAAAGGTCACAGATGTATCAGAGCCATGCTATAGACACAGGTCTGCTAATTCCACATTCCATGCTCTTTCTACCACATTATGCTTCTGAGATATACATTTTCTTAGAAATACCTATTCAAAAATCACAGAATCCTTGAAGTCAATGGTAATAGGATACTGACCACCAAGAACCATCTCATTTAAACCACTCTTTTTTTTTTAATGAGATACTGAGAGAAAGAACTTGCCTAAGGTTAGACCACTAACAAAACTGTTGGTAGACCAGGAGATCTGATTCCCTGTCTACAGTAATTTTTTTCATTATACTTATGCAACTTCATGGTACTACTTTGACACTTTGACATATTGCCATTACTGCTTATCATTTGGTATGGCATAGCTCCTCAATTAGACAGTAAGCTCCTTAAAGGCAGGACTCATGTTATATTACTTTGTATCTGCAATAGTACCTAGTGCCATGCTTTACAAAAGATACTTTGTATATGCTAACAAAAGATTTTTTGATCAACTACCAAAACTCATCCCAGGCGGAATCTTTGGACCATTCTCAAAAGATTTCACCTTCTCATTAGTAAAACAGGTGGTTGGATCATACAATATGAGGTCCTTCCCAGCTCTAATTTTCTATGTTCTGTATTCAAAAGCCTTTTCTAGCTCTAATATTCTATATTCTGATGTTCTTTTCTAGCTCTAAAATTCTCTGTTTTTCCCCCAGGTGCCTCTGAACTGGTTTAATGATTCTATGAATCTACAACCTAAACATGAAGGAAATTCTACTATTCTGCCCATGGTAGAAACAGCCTTGTTTTATATAGGCTGGATTGGTCTTTCCTTAAAGGAAGGAGTTGATCCCTGGTTGATCCTTGGTTGATCTAGAGGGCCAATGGGGTGGCTTCCTTTTCAGTTGACACATAAAAAGAGCAGCCTATGGTAAGTTGGTGTTTTTGAGGGTTGAGGAATTCCCACAGCCCTGTGAGATCTTATTCTGACCCACTATTAGGAAGAAAGCAACATACATTTTAAATACTAATTGTATCCCTTTTAATCTCTTATTGTAAGTAAACTTATTTTTATTGAATTTTTAATGCTCCATGAATATTTCATTACATTCTAATTGCAAAATTGAATCACTGGACTAGTCTGAGCTAAGCCTGTCCCTAAACACAAGTTTGGTAAGCCATTCCATTTTATTTCCACCTTCTATTCCCACCCACAATGGAACTTCCAGGATCCCAGGTATTATCAGAACTATGAAATTAATAAGGAATAGGTAATAGTAGTCAACATCAGTAGGAAACAGGAAATCAAAGTACAAAAAAAACCAAATTATCTTACTTTATGAGGAGTGCAGGAAGAGTTCTAACTAGCAGAACCAGAAGTTGATTAATGCAAATAATTAAACCCAGAGACTAGCTATTAGAGGAGCTTGAAATCAACCAAATAAAGAAAATTAAGATACAAGTTGAAAAAAATAAGTAACAGATCCAAGAAAAAAATCCCAAGTTGGAAGTAATTAATTTATCCAACAAACATTTAGAAGATGTCTATTATAATCAATATAGTATGTTAGAACTTAAAGGAGATACAAAGGTAAGTGAGACGTGGCCTCTAGTTTCAAGAAGTTTAATAGCGGGCCAAGATGGCGGAGTAGAAACAGCGCGTCCAAGCCACTCTCCCCCCTGACTACCTCCAAACTATGAAAAATGGGACTCTGAACAACTTCTGGAGCCCCAGAACCCACAGAATGACACAGAGAAGCTAACCTCCAGCTGAGGACAGCCCAGCAGCCCTGGAGGAGGGACCAATGCAGTGCCGGCAGTGCAGCATGCAGTGCGCAGGGAGCCGAGCACAGGTCCACCTGAGTTGCGGTTTTAGCCCAAGGGCAGCAGGGCCAGCGGCTAGCTGGAGGGACCCCAGAACACCAGCAGCTGTGGCGATTCCAGAATTATCAACATAGACATGACTAGGACAAAGTGAGAGGTTAGTGCCCTGTGGACTTTGGGACCAGTATTTGGGGAATGCGTTGGCTTCCTCCCCTGGGGGCTAGAAGCTGCTGAGGAGACATGCCATTTTGTAGTTTTCAGAGGCAGCTCCAGCTCCTGGGCTGCTAACTGTAGGGAGATCCAGAGATCAGTCTTTGGGGGTAATTACTCTTGCTTTAACCTCCCTGGATCTGGATTGTGATCTGGGGTGGAGGTCGTGGGTGGGTTTCCAGCTTGCCAGAAATGGAAGTTGCCCCCCCCCACACATTCGGGACAAAAGTTCCCGTCTGGCGCCAGGCCATACTGTGGCAACAAGCCCAAAAAGTCAAGTAATTAAGTGGCAACATGCCAAGGCAAAGGAAACAAATTAAACAGAAAAATGCAACCTTAGACTCCTACTTTGGGGGCAAAGAGGATCGAAGCATAGAGCGAGAGGAAGACTGTGAGGTCAGAAGTCCTGCTCCAAAAGCCCCAGGGGAAAACATGAGCGGGTTGCAGGCCATAGAGGACCTTAAGAAGGACTTTAAAAATCAAATAAGAGAAGTGGAGGAAAAATTGGAAAGAGAAATGAGAAGGATGCAGAAAAAGTATGAAATGAGGGTCAACAGCCTGACTGAGGAAAACAACACCTTAAAAAATAGACTAACTCAAATGGCAAAGGAGGCCCAAAAGGGCAATGAGGAGAAGAATGCCTTAAAAAGTCAAATTTGCCAGATGGAAAAAGAATCTCAAAAGCTCACTGTTGGAGATTCATTCCTTCAGAGTTAGACTGGAGCAAATGGAAGCTAATGACTTTATGAGAAATCAAGATGCTGTTAAGCAGATCCAAACAAATGAAAGAGTAGAAGGCCCCACACAAATTTCAAACAATGTGAAAGAGAGCTCCGAACAACTTCTGGAGCCACAGCACCCACAGAACGGCACAGAGAAGCTAACCTCCTGCTGAGGACAGCCCAGCAGCCCTGCAGGGAGTGGCCAGCGCAGCGCTCTGAGAGCAGGCAGCACAGCACGCTGGGAACCAACAGAGCAGCCCGCAGAGCGAAGCCCAGATCCGCGGTTTTAGCCCCAGGGCGGCCGGGCCTTCAGCCGACTGGTGGAACCCCAGAACACCAGCAATTGTGGTGATTCCAGAATTATCAGCACAGATATGCCTAGGACAAAATGAGAGGTTAGTGCCCTATGGACTTTGGGACCAGTATTTGGGGAACACATGGCTTCCTCCCCTGGGGGCAAAAAGCTGCTGAAGACAGCTGCACAGAAGCCATTTTGCAGCGTCAGTAGTGGCTCTAGCTCCTGGTCTTCGAACTGTAGGAAGATCCAGCAATCAGTCTGGGGGTTAATTGCTTTTGCTTTAAACTGCCTGGATCTGGATTGTGGTCTGGGGGGGGAGTTTGGGGTGGGTATCCAACTTGCCAGAGTGGGTGGAGGCTTTACAGAGGCCACCCAACTGGCAGAAGTTGTGAAGACCCCACGTTTGGGCGGAAGCTCCCCTGTCTGGTGGCAGAGTCCTACTGTGGCAACAAGCCCCCAAAAATCAAGTAATTAAGTGGCAACATGCCTAGGCAAATGAAACAAAATAAACAGAAAAGTTCAACATTGACTCCTATTTTAGGGGCAAAGAGGCTCAAAGCATGGAGGAGGACTGTGAGGTCAGAACTCCTGCACCAAAAGCCCCAAATGAAAATACAAGCTGGCTACAGGCCATAGAGGACCTGAAGAAGCAGATAAGAGAAGTGGGGGAAAATTTGGGAAGAGAAATGAAAAAGATGCAAGAAAAGTATGAAATGACAGTCAACAGCCTGACTGAGAAAATAACACCTTAAAAAATAGACTAACTCAAATGGCAAAAGAGGCTCAGAAAGGCCATGAGGAGAAGAATGCCTTAAAAAGTCGAATTTGCCAGATGGAAAAAGAATCTCAAAAGCTCACTGAGGAGATTCATTCCTTCAGAGTTAGACTGGAGCAAATGGAAGCAAGTGACTTTATGAGAAATCAAGATACTATTAAACAGATCCAAACAAATGAAAGAATAGAAGGCAATGTGAAATATCTCATGGGAAAAACCACTGACCTGAAAATAGATCCAGGAGAGATAATTTAAAAATTATTGGACTACCTGAAAGCCATGATCAAAGAAAGAACCTAGAAATCATCCTTCAAGAAATTCTCAAGGAAAATTGCCCGGATGTTTTAGACCCAGAGGGCAAAATAGAGGTTGAAAGAATCCACAGATCACCTCCTGAAAAAGATCCCAAAAAGCAAACTCCCAGGAATATTATAGCCAGGTTCCAGAAAGAGTAGAAGGCAATGTGAAATATCTCATGGGAAAAACCACTGACCTGGAAAATAGATCCAGGAGAGACAATTTAAAAATTATTGGACTACCTGAAAGCCACGATCAAAGAAAGAACCTAGAAATCACCCTTCAAGAAATTCTCAAGGAAAATTGCCCTGATGTTTTAGATCCAGAGGGCAAAATAGAGGTTGAAAGAATCCACAGATCACCTCCTGAAAAAGATCCCAAAAAGAAAACCCCCAGGAATATTATAGCCAGGTTAGAGAATCTCCAGATCAAGGAGAAAATACTCCAAGCATCCAGGAAGAAACAATTTCAATATTGTGGAAATACAATCAGAATAGCAGAGGACCTGGCAGCTTCTACACTGAGGGATCAAAGGGCATGGAATATATTCCAGAGGGCAAAAGAGCTGGGAATGAACCCAAGGGTCACCTACCCAGCAAAACTGAGTATTTTGTTTCAGGGGAAAATATGGTCATTCAGTGGAATAGAGGACTTTCAAGCATTCTTGAGGAAAAAACCAGAGTTGAATAGAAAATTTGACATCCAGACGCAAGAAGCAAGAGATGCCTGAGAAGGTAATCAGGGAAAAAAATCAAAAGGAACTTATCAAAGTTGAACTATTTACATTCCTATATGGAAAAACAATAACAGTGACTGATGAAATCTTTCTCAGTATGAAAATAATTGAAGAAGTGTGTATAATCATATGAATACATAGGTGAATGTGTGTATATATGTTTACAGTTATACATGGAGAGATAGCATAGGTTGAATTTGTTGGGAAGGGAGGATACTTAAGGGGTAAAATTATGAGGTGAGAGAGGAAAGTGGCAAGAGGAGATGGGGAGAGACAGGGTAGGGTAAACTATCTCATGTAGAAGAAGCAAGGGGAAGTGGTTACAAGGGAGGGGGAGAATAGGAAGGCAAAAAGGCAAAACCACATCTTCATTGTATTTGGTTCTGGGAGAGAATGACATACATACTAAATGGGATATCTCAACCTGCAGCAGAATAGGGGGAAGGGGGATGAGAGGAGGGATGATGGATGGGAGGGCATCCTTGGGGGAGGGGAGGTTGGAAGTACCCACTATAGAAGAGGGACAGGATCATGTAGGGAATGGACCAGGTGGGGGGTGGGATGAGTGGGAGGGAATTATAAGCAGCCTTGTACAATATATCTACTATGATAATGTTTTGCATAGCTAGACATGTATAACATATACTGAATTACTTATCTTCCCAGAGGGAATGGGTGACAAGAGAGGAAGGAAATGGATCTGAAATTCGAGGTCTTAAGATTAAATGTTTCAAATATATATAAATACTATTATTAAAAAAAAGAAGTTTAATAGTGGAAGGGATAAGATATATACAGATAAATATAATATAAATCAGATTTGATGAGTGCATAAGATAAGTACAAAGTCCTGATATCACTTCCAGGTAGAAGAATTGGGGAAAACTTTGTGGAAGAGGTTGCATTTGAACAAAGCCTTGAGGTATGAATGAGATGTCAATAGGCGGACATGGGGCAAAGTGAACATGTAAGGCACAGGCCTATGACTTATGATTAGAGAATCATAAATCTAAAGAATGTAATTCCCGGGCCCAATGTGGCACAGGCGGAGGAGCAGCCCGGCACTGTGGCAAGCTGATCCACCTGCTGCAAAGGCCATTCCTAGGCCTATCACCTTTTAGATCTGTTCGAGCTGAGTAAGAGACAAATGCAGGGCCTGCAGCAGTGGCAGCAGCTACTCCTGGGAATATCAACTCACAGCCTGGAAATTTAAAAAAGCACCTATCTGAACTTCAAGGGACCAGGATGGCAGAGTGAACCCCGGCTGCTCCAATCCCCTCCCCCCTAAAAAAACACAGAAATTATTGCCCCAGAGCAAAATTTTAAAATAGTGAAGGCTTGAGCATCCTAGAGGAAGGGTGTGGCTAAAGTGCTGCCTCAAAATGGGTAAAAACAGATTGCAAAGACAAAGACTCTAGATTCCTATTATTGCAAGCAGGAGGAACCAAATTCAGAAGGAGATAGCATTGACTCCACACCCACAGCTGAAGCCTCAACAGGGAATATGAAGTGGTCTCAAGCACAGAAAGCATTCTTAGAAGAGCTCAAGAAGGACTTTGAAAACCAAATTAGAGAGATAGAAGATAAAATGAATAATTCTTTTAAAATCAAAGTTGCAAAATTAGAAAAACATTACAATGAAGAAAACAGCTTCTTAAAAAGAAAAATTTGTGAAATGGAAAAACATATGGAAAAGGAACTTCAAAAACTAATGGAGGAAAATAATTTGCTAAAAACTAGAATCAACCAAATTGAAGCTATGACTCTATGAGGCACGAAGAATCAGTCAAACAAAACATCAAGAATGAAAAATTAGAAAAAAAGGTAAAATATCTCAAGGGAAAAATAACTGACCTGAAAAACAGATCCAGGAGAGATAATCTAAGAATTATTTGTCTACCAGAAAATCATAATGAAAAAAAGAGCCTGGACAACATCTTCCAAGAGCTCATCAAGGAAAATTGTTCTGAGATCCTAGAACCAGAGGGTAAAATAGAAATTGAGAGAATCCACCAGACACCTCCTGAAAGGGATCCTAAATTGAAAACTCCACAAAATGTTGTAGCCAAATTCCAGAACTATCAGGTAAAGGAGAAAATACTGCAAGCAGCCAGAAAGAAACAATTCAAATATAGCAGAACTACAGTAAGGATCACACTAGATCTGGCAGCTTCTACATTGAAAGATCATAGGGAGTAGAATATGATATTTTGCAAGGCAAAAGAGCTCGGGTTACAACCAAGGATCAGGTAACCAGGAAAACCAAGCATAATCTTTCAGGCAAGGAGATGATCATTCAATGAAATAAGGGACTTCCAGACCTTCCTGATGAAAAAGCCAGAGCTCAATGGAAAATTCAATCTCCAATTACAAGAATCAAAAGAGACATAGAAAGATAAATAGGGAAAACACACACACACACACACACACACACACACACACACATTAGTCATTATTTAATAAGAACAAACTGTTTACATCCCTATATGGGAAGCTGATACCTGGTAATATTGAGAATTGTATACTTATTTAAACATTTAAAAGGGATATAGATAAATAGAGGGGGTGGGTACAAACTAAACAAAATGATAATAACAAAAACCTTATTAAGGGGTGCAAAGGGACCACAATGGAAGAAGAAAGAACAAAGCAAAAAAGGGTAAATTATGCCATACAAAGAGGCATAAAAACATATTATAATAGAGGGGAAGAAGGGAGGGAGATGAACATTATAGGAACTTCTCCCTCATTGGTCCTGGCTTAGGAGGGAATAACATAATTAGTTTAATATAGGTCTCTATTGAGAAGAGACATAAAACCTATCATAATAGAGGGAAAGAGGGGAGGGAGAGGAGCATTGCATGAGATCTATTCTAGTCAATCTTGGTTCAAGGAAGAAATAACATACTACATTAAGCATAAAAATCTATTATACCCTACAGGCAGTAGGAGGGGGCAAGGGCTAAGAAAAGGGGAAGGGGTAGATAGAAGGGAGGGAAGAAGTAGTAAGGGGGAAGGATAGGAAAAGGGAGAAAACTGAATGGGGATAAAAAGGAATATACCTTCTTCTCAGCAGCACATGGCACATACACAAAAATTGACCATGTACTAGGGCACAAAATTCAGTGCAGAAAGGCAGAAATATTAAATGCATCGTTCTCAGATCATGATGCAATAAAAATTATATGTAATAAAGGGCCATGGAAGGATAGACTAAAAACTAATTGGAAACTAAATAACTTAATCCTAAAAAATGAGTGGGTCAAGCAAGAAATTATAGAAATAATCAGTAACTTCATTCAAGAGAATGGCAATAATAAGACAACATATCAAAACTTGTGGGATGCTGAGAAAGCAGTTCTTAGGGGAAGTTTTATATCCCTGAATGCATACATAAATAAAATAGAGAAAATGGAGGTCAGTAAACTGGGCACACAACTGAAAAAGGTAGAAAAAGAACAAATTGAAAATCCCCAATTAAACACTAAATTAGAAATAATGAAAACCAAAGGAGAGATGAATAAAATTGAATTAGGAAAACTATTGAACTAATAAATAAAACTAAGAGCTGGCTTTATGAAAAAAAAAACAATAAATTGATAGACCTTTAGCCAATATGATAAAAAAAGAAAGAACATAAAATTACAAGCATCAAAAATGAAAAGGATGAATTTGCCTCCAATGAAGAGAAAATTAAAGCAATAATTAGGAATTATTTTGCTCAATTGTATAAACATAAATTTGACAATCTTAGTGAGATGGATGAATATCTACAAAAATATAAATTACCCAGATTAACTGAAGAGAAAACAAATTACTTAAATAACCCCATCTCAGAAAAAGAAATTGAACAAGCTACCAATGAATTCCCTAGGAAAATATCTCCAGGGCCAGATGGATTTACTAACAAATTCTATCAAACATTTAAAGAAAAACTGATTCCAATACTCTACAAACTATTTGGGGAAAATTGGTGAAGGAGTACTACCAAATTGTTTTTATGACACAAATATGGTACTGATACCTAAATCAGGAAGAAACAAAATGGAGAATGAAAATTATAGACCATTTTCCCTCATGAATATAGATGCAAAAGTTTTAAATAAAATATTACCAAAAAGACTACAGCAACTGGTCACAAGAATAATACACTTTGATCAGGTAGGATTTATTCCAGGAATGCATGGATGGTTCAATATTAGGAAAACCATCAGCATAATTGATCATATCAACAATAAAACTAGCAGAAACCATATGATTATCTCAATACAGAAAAGGCTTTTGACAACTACAACATCCATTCCTATTAAAAACACTAGAAAGTATAGGAATAAATGGAATCTTCCTTAAAATAATAGGTAACATCTATTTAAAGCCATCAGCAAGTATAATATGTAATGGGATAAGCTAGAAGCATTTCCAGTAACATTAGGGGTGAAACAAGGATGTCCACTACCACCCCTCTTATTCAATCTGGCACTAGAAATGTTAGCAGTAGCAATTAGAAAAGAAAAAGAAATTGAAGGAATAAAATTAGGCAAAGAAGAGACTAAGCTATCACTCTTTGCAGATGATATGATGAGAGAATCCTAGAGAATCAGGCAAAAAACTACTTAAGACAATAAATAAATTTGGCAAAGTCACAGGATATAAAATAAACCCACACAAATCCTCGGCATTCCTATATATTTCTAACGAAATCCAATAGCAAGAGATAGAAAGAGAAATCTCATTTAAAGCTACTGTAGACATTATAAAATATTTGGGAATCTACCTGCCAAAACAAACCCAGGACCTGTATGAACACAACTACAAAACACTTCTCACACAAATAAAGTCAGATCTAACTAATTTGAAAAACATCAATTGCTTGTGACTAGATTGAGCTAATATAATAAAAATGAAAATTTTACCTAAATTAAGTTACATATTTAGTGCCATACCAATCAATCTACCAAAAAATTACGGTTTCAAGTTAGAAAAAATAGTAACAAAATCCATCTGAAAGAACAAAAGGTTCAGAATATCAAAGGAATTAATGAAAAGAAAGGCTAGGAAAGATGGCCTAGCCATACCAGATTTTAATCTGTACTACAAAGCAGCAGTCATCAAAACTACTTGGTACTAGCTGAGGAATAGAGTAGTGGGTCAATGGAATAGATTGGGTACACGAGACTCAGCAGTCAATGACTACAGTAATCTATTGTTTGATAAACTCAAAGACCCCAGTTTTGGGGATAAGAACTCACTATTTGACAACAACTGCTGGGTAAACTGGAATACAGTATGGCATAAATTGTGCATAGACCATTATCTAACACCATATACCAAAATCAAATCTAAATGGGTGCACGATCTAGGTATAAAGGCTGATACTGGAAGCAATCTGGGAAAGCAAGGAATAGAGTACCTGTAAGACTTATGGGGAAGGGAGGACTTTATGACCAAACAAGAGTTAGAGCATTATAAAATGCAAAATGGATAATTTTGATTACATCAAATTGAAAAGTTTCTGTACAAACAAAGTCATTGTAACCAAGATTAAGAGGGAAGTAGGAAACTGGGAAAGAATTTTTACAACCAGTATCTCTGATAAAGGCCTCATTTCTAAAATATACAGAGAATTGAGTCAAATCTGTAAGAATATAAGTCATTCCCCAATTAACAAATGGTCAAAGGATATGGACCGGCAGTTTTCAGAGGAAGAAATTACAAATATCTATAAGCATATGAAAATATGCTCTAAATCACTAGTGATTAGAGAAATGCAAATCAAACCAACTCTGAGGTACCATATCTCACCAGCCAGATTGGCTAAGATGACAAAACAAGAAAATGACAAATGCTGTAGAGGATGTGGGAAAATGGGAACACTGATGCATTGTTGGTGGGGTTGTGAACTGATTCAACCATTCTGGAGAGTGATCTGGAACTATGCCCAAAGGGCTATAAATAATTGCATACCCTTTGATCCAGCAATACCACTTCTACAGTTGTATCCCAAAGAGATCACAGAAGTGGGAGGAAGACCTGTATATACAAAAATATTTGTAGCAGCTCTTTTTGTGTTGGCAAAGAACTGGAAATTAAGGGGATGCCCATCAATTGGGAATGGCTAAACAAGTTGTGGTACATGAATGTAATGGAATATTATTATGCTATAAGAAATGAAGAGCAGATGGACTTCATATTAACCTGGAGAGGAGTATACAAATTGATGCTGAGTGAAAAGAGCAGAACCAGGAGAAATCTGTACACAATTACAGACACAACGTATGTGTAACAACCAACTTTGATAGACTGGACTCTTCTCAACAAGGCAATGCTATAAGACAACTCCAAAAGACTCATGATAGAAAAAGATGTTTACATTCAGAGAAAGAACTAAAGAGAACAAAATTTGAATGCAGACTGAAAAAAACAACTTGTTCTCTTTCTTTTTCTTGCTTGGCTTTGTTTCTTCTTTCCCATTGTTCATTCCATCGGTTACAATCCTTCTTCACAACCTGACTAATGTCTAATATGAAAGTATTTGCAAATCCTATACTTGGTTGCATGTTGCCATGGGGGGAGGGAAAGGAGGAGGAGAAAATTTGAAACTCAAGGGAATGTGGAACTGAATCTTGTAAACTAAAAGTAAACAGATAAATGAATAAAGACAAAAAACCCTGATATATCAGAAAAGGCTTTGTAGCAATAATATCATGCTCTACACAAGTATGGATTGAATACCATGCAGGCACAATTGATAATTTCCAATGTATAACATTAAAAAGACATAAAATAGTTATTGAGGTACTTAAATAAAGGCTTTGTTTAAAGTTCTAGGAATTATTTGCCACATGGGTCCAAATAAATAATGCTCCAAACAAAAAAAAAATAACTTAATTCCCTTGGGTCTCAGTTTCCTTATCTGCAAAACAAAGCAAGGTAGGCTAGATGGCCTCTGAGTTTCCTTCTAGCTCTGTTTCAATGATACTGTAATCCTACATCCCACTTACTCAAAACATAGCAATCTGCCAATTCCTATAAACGGTGCCAAAGGAAACAACGATTCTTTCTTCTGAACTAGTGATAGGTCAAACCAGTTTATCGTTTTAACAAATTTTTCCTCTAGGTGACTGGCCAACAAATCCTACAAGCGCAGGTGTCCAATTTGCTTTATAATTTTGAAAGCAAACATGACCTTTAGAAACTGCTTCATGCCAATCCAGAAACTGATTATAGTACATTCAAAATACTGCTATCCACATTTTCTCTGTGTGAATATTACAACCTTTGCCTTGGGCATCACCTTAACACAACTTGCCTTTGTGTTCAGGATCACAAAGCTAGACAGATATAAAAGTAAATACTGGCCCAATGCCTATAAAAAATAGGAGAGGAGGAGGGTGCAAATAGCACCTATGAGGGAGTGTATGGGGAGAACTAACGCCATCTTCTCCCTCGTTTCCCATAGCTAGTCAGGTGGCAAACTCTTGTTATTCTACTTCTGCAATATTCTTGTCTCTATCACCTTCCCTAGTTCAGGCCTTTCTACCAACCCGGATTATTGTAATAACTAATCCAATTGGTCTTCCCGCCTCTGTTTTCTCCCTCTTCATTCAATTTTATGCACCACTGTCAGAATAATCTTCTTTGTACACAACTCTAATCCTGCACCCTACTCTAAATCCTCCAATGGTTTTTCCCTTTCCCCAGCCCCTATCTTCTAAATTAAGT
The DNA here is from genome assembly GCA_011680675.1 of Gymnobelideus leadbeateri. Classification (NCBI taxonomy): domain Eukaryota; kingdom Metazoa; phylum Chordata; class Mammalia; order Diprotodontia; family Petauridae; genus Gymnobelideus; species Gymnobelideus leadbeateri. The sequence continues at coordinate 152,709 of WOXC01003840.1, read as the reverse complement.
CCAAGCTACTTTAACTTAGTATTCTGTATGCTCCAAAATCTAGTCCAGAATACCTTTCCAGACTACTTCTCATTTTCCTCACCAAGTACTCTATGGTGCAGCCAAGCTGAATTCCTTACTTATTGTGCCCGAAACACTCTCTGCATTTCCTCACCTCTAAACCTTTGTTATACTATTTTTTAAAATCTAGAATGCCTTTTCTTCCTTTCTTTAAGTAAAACCCTTTCCATACTTCAAATGCCACTTCTTTGAAGTACTCTCTTATTCTAACACCTCTATACCCAACCAGGAAGTTATTTCTCCCTCATTTGATTTCAGAGAACTTTATATTGGTAGATGTGGATATAGCCAAATGACCAAATCAAAGGGAAGAAATTAATGTTTCAACATTCTCTTGAAGGGAGGTCTCTATAAGGATGTTTCAAGGGTCTAGCTTTGGCTCTGTGTGGTTTAATATTTTTATAAATGAACTATAATGAAGGCATAGATGGGCATGATCTTCAAATATGAAAATGACATGAGGCTGAGAGGGATGCCTAGCATTCTGAATGACAGAGTCTAGGTCCAAGAATATCTTGACAGGGTAGGAAGAAGGGCTAGACCTAACAAGATGAAATTTTATGAAGATAAGTGAAAAGCCCAACACATATTAAAAAAAATAAATCTCATGAGTAAAAGAGGGGCAAGTGTGACGGCTGCTGTGGAAAAAAAAATTTCAAAGGATTTTAGCAAGCTGGCTACAAGCCAATGTGCCGATATGAGCCAACAGCACAATATGGCATCCAGAAAATCTAAGGTGATCTTAGGTTATATTAAGAAAGGTGCAGTGTCCAAACAAAGGAGGTAATAACCCCGCTGTTTTCTGAACTGACCAGACCATAGCTGAAGCACTGTTTTCAATTTAGCGTGTCACATCTTAGAAAGTACAACTCCCATCCAGGTCATCTTATCCTGAATGCTCCACAAGAACAGGGGTCTTTTTTTTTATTTACCTTTGTATCCTCCCTAGCTTTTTTTACACTTACTATATACTTAATAAATGTTGAATGAATGAATATGAACAAGAATTAGGGAGTGGGAGAAGGGAAGACAGAAGGAAACCAAAATCAAATTAGTAAATCATATGGAATTTTTGCAGTCTTGGCTAATCTCTAAATATTTAACCACTGAATTCTCAGTGCTAAAGCAACTTTCACCACTTCTTTCCTGTTTTTTTCTCTGTCACATTTATTCACTGAATCCTCCTTACTCTTGCTCCTTATCTCCTCCAGTTCTTTGACATTGGAGTTTTCTTTCCCCTCTTTTTTTTTTTGCCTCCAAATGAACTTCCTTGCCTTTCATAATCAGAGGACATTATATAACGGAAAGACCATTGGATTTGGAGTCAAAGGATATGTAGGTCTGCCATGCACTAGCTGGGTAATCAAAGATAAGTCACTTCAACTCTGTCTCAGTTTCCCTGTATGTAAAATAAAGATAATAATGTTTATACTACTAACCTCACAGGACCTTTGTAAGCAAAGCACTTTATGAACCAAAAGACACTAGAGGGGGTAGCTAGGTGGTGCAGTGAATAGAACACCAGCCCTGGAGTCAAGAGGACCTGAGTTCAAATTCGGTCTCAGACACTTAACACAAAAACTAGCCACATGACCTTGGGCAAGTCACTTAACCTCAACTGCCCTACCTTCCCCTCTCTGAAAAGCAAAAAACAAAACAAAACAAAAACTGCTATAAAATATAAATTGCTATTGTGTATCTCACCTTAGAACAAACCAATCAACAAACTTTGAGCATCTACTACATGTACTTGATATTTAAAGATATAAATAAATATAATTCAGAGTAGTCTCTGCTCTTTAAAAACTTGTACTCTAATTGAGGGAAAAGGAGGAAGAGATCTCTACAGCATAACTGTGGTATCAGCCAGAATGTGATAAGTGCCCAGTGAATGAAATAGATAATTATCATTATAGGTTTTTAAAAGGAGAGACAGAGAAATCATGTCTGATTGGAAGTATCAGTCAGAGTTTTGTGGAAGAGGCAGGAGTTGAGCCAGGTCTTAAAGAAAGAATAATTCATCAATCACTGGTAAAAAGAAAGAGTATTCCAGGTTATCTGAATGGAATGAATGATAGTATAGAAACAAGAAATCTCATGGCAATTCAAGGAAAAACGTTATGAGTCTGGCTAAAAGTAAAGCAGTAGAACATAAGGGTAGAAAGGTAGGTTGAGGCCTGATTTAGTTTTAATTTAGTTTTAATAACATGATTCAGACATAAAGGGTGATAAAATTGGGGAGCATAGAAGAAGTTACCTATCAGATATATGGATAGAGGAGAGTTCATGATAAAATATGAGATAGAGTTTCCTGGGAGGCAAAATAGATAACATCAATTACCTAAAGTTTAAAAGAGTTTGCACAAACAAAACCAATGCTGCCAAAAATAGGGGAAAAAACCCAAGAAAATGGGGGTAATTTATGCAACAAATTTCTCTGATTTGGTCTCACTTCTCAAATATGTAAGGAACTGAGCTACATTTATAAGAATAAAAACCATTCTCCAACTTGATAAAAGACTAAGCCTTACAGCTACATTTTCAGTTGGATAGAAATGGAGAAAGTGGAGGCAGAAAGACCAAAACCCAAGAGATAATAGTTTTAGGAAATAGATGGTAAATGGTGTCCAGTGTTTCAGTGAGGTGATGGAAGATTAGGGCTAAGAAAGGATTCCAGAGTTTTCTTATTAGGAGATCATTGAGTGAACTTTGAAAGAGCAGTTTTAATAGAGAAGGAGGAGAAGAAGTCAAATTGCAGTGGCTGAGGGGTGAGCAAATAGAAAAAAAACCCAGAAATATCCATGTAGACCTTTCCTTCAAGACACCAGATAAAAGAAAAAAAATGGGTTGTGCCTAGAGAGTGGAGCAAGATCAAATGAAAGGTTTTGTTGTTTGATTTTTTCAAGAGAGGAGAAACTTGGATATGTGTGAAGGTTATGACAAAGTAGACAATGGAGAGGGAGAGATTGAAGATGCCATTTCATTGGCCTTTTGCTGCTAATAGCTTCATGAATAGAAACAAAAGAAAACAAAAAACCATGGTCTAGAAGAGCAATAAGCAAAAATTAAAGCCAGAACCATTTCTGGCTCGCTGGGGTGAGTAGTAGCGGTGCATTTGCCTCCTGCTGACTTTGAATCTTGTTAATCTGATTTATGCTGAAAGGTGACTGGCACAGCTTATTCTTGTACACTCAATACTGCACTCCATCAATGCTTATTTTAAATACTCTATCGATGCTTGTTTTTAATATATTATTACTATTAATAACTTGTCGGAGGGAGGTGATTCAAGCTTATGACTTGGAAACTGTTCAAACTAGGTAACTTGAAGAGAGAGTCTGTTACACATCTCTAAATAAACCGCCTTTAAACAATTCTTTCTGAAACATGCTGATTTTAGCACAGTTATAGTAAAGCAAGCAGCCTCAAGGACATACAGACCATAGTTCTCTTTTCTACAACTACTCTTTAGAAGTTCTGTGTCTTAGCCAAAGTGGATTAACTACTCATTGTTCCTCCCATCTTCTCTGGGCCATTCCCCATACTCACTGAAATGAACTCCCCAAGTATTTCTACTTGTTGAAAACCTTTCCCTTCTTTAAGGCTGAAGTGCCATCCTTTCTCTGAAGCCTTCCCTGATTCGATCAGGTAAAAAGAATGAAGGTTCAGAATTGGAATGGATACGATGGGTCATCTAATCCAACCCCGTCATGTAAAGGAAACAAAGTCCTAGAGACGGTTGATGTTTTGCTCAAGGTAACAAAGGTAAACTGAGTCATGGTTCGGGCCATCTTCTGACTCGACAACTCCATCTTTACTTCTGTCATAGTGCTCTGACTTCTCCTTTTCACTCATAATATTTTTATTTGTATTATAATTATCTGTGTACCTATTTTCCACAAAATCCCTACTTTGCTGATCATCTTAATGTAGACTTGAGGCTGGATTCCTGAAGATTATGTTAAGAGGGTAAAAGTTCTGCAAGATCCTCCCAAGCTAGGAGGGCTTCAAGTACAGGCCTGGCAATGGATTGAATATTTGTCATCCTAAGACAAGTCCAGCTTTATAAACAGAGACTCATCATCCAAAGGGGTTGCAGGACAGTGAATTCTTTGGCCATAGAAATTCACAAAGTCTACCTAGTATAGCATAAAGTAGGAAGGGGATCCACACAGACAAATAATGGATCGCTGAAGTATGGGAGTATAAATGTACATATATCATCTTTCTCATTAGATGATGCACTCTTCAGATGACAAGTCATGGATCTCTGAAGTTAGGGAATATAAGCATGCCTGTCATCTGTCTCATTAAATGATACATTCCTTAAAAGCAGCAATACCTTATTTCATGATGTAGCAATGCTGCCCACCAGGATTTTAGGACCTTGAGGGAAAACCCAGAACTTCTAAATACCTGCCTTCCTTAACATACCCCTAACCCTCCACTGATCATCTAGCTAGACTCATTTCCCAATAGTTAGCACACTCTCACACTCTTACTCTTCTCATCCAAATGACACTGAATTCCTCAAGCTGAACAACAAACCCCTCTCTCCAAATTCAGCTAACTTCTTCATTCCCATACAATTCAACCCTTTGCCTGCTCCCCCCCCCCCAGAATCTCACTCCAGCTCTTCCTGTCCCTGCATATGCGCCCTCTGGCAACCTGCTCTATAATTAACAAACTTCCCCTCATCTCTTCCTTTCTCACTCCCTCCATCTTCTGGCACTCACTGAAACTTAACTTCCTTCTGACAGATGCTGCATCCCTGGCAACCCTTTTCAATGCTGGCTGTACTTTTTTCCTCATTCTCTACAACTGTAGTGGAGAAATTTGAATATTTCTTACTCTACATTGCCACTTCCAGACTTCCTTTACAGTCATCATCCAAATTGATCACCCAATACAGATCCTGCTGGTCACTATCTATCTACCCCCAAGACATCCTCCCTCCTTTCTCAACAAGTTTAGTACCTCGATCACAATATTTTTCTCTTCCCCAATTCCTACCCTCATACTGGGGCACTTTAACATACATACAACTGATCTCTCCTCAAATATCTAGATTTCCCCATTCCTCAGTCTATTCAGCTTCTATATTCTATCCCTCCACTCCACTTCTGCTGCACAGAGGGATGGCTGGTCATATCTCTGAGTCATTAATGACACTTCTGTGTCATTGATACATGACAAGGTGTTCCATAAAGAACACAAGTATCCTATATTCATGAACTCTGAAATTCTTTTATCCAATCATAATCGTTTTGCACTCCATCTTTATATATCCTCTATCCCTGTGCTTTTTCCTCACCATGACCTCCGATACCTCTAACCTTCAATACTTTTCCAGGCCATGATGCTTTCACTGGCTATACTCTCCTCCCTTCCCAATCTTGACCCCTTGGTGAACGAGTTCAACTCTATACTATTCTCTACCCTCAAATACCTTACCCCCTTGTCCTTTCACCAAGCACACTTTGCCAACCCCTAATCCTGGATTACTCCCATCATCCACCTCCTTTACTCTTGCTGAAGTGCCACTAAATAGAACTAGAGTAATCATGAAACTGTGTCCACTGGGTCCACTACAAATTTATGTTGTCCAAACTCAACAGGGCTCTCATTATAGGAAGGCAAACCTCTACTCCTGCCTAATCAGTTCTAAGTAGAGTTCATTCTCTACAGTGACCATTCCAAATCTTCCCTTATCTCCTCAACTCTCTCCTCCCCCTACCCTCTCTGTTGAGGAACTTTACCTCTTCTTATTTCACATCTCTGACATCATCTCCCACTATTTCTTCTTTTACTCCAGTCTCTGATGAACAGGTGGCCCTTTTCTTGCCAGGGCTAAGCCCTCTTCACATATCCTTGATCCCATCCCCTTCCAATCCTTCAAAAGATTGCCTCCACTATCATCCCCATTCTCTTTCTACTCTTCAATCTTCTATCTACTCATTCCTTCCCTTTTATAGGCACAAAAGTGCCTCTAAAACATTCTTGTTTCTCCATCCTTAAAAAGTCCTTACTAGATCTTACCTTCCCTGAGAGTTATCCTCCTATAACTCTTCCCCCCCTTCTCAATTTAACACCTTAAAAAAATCCATCTCCACTAGGTTCCTCCACTTGAGATCTCCTCCCTTTCTTCTAAATTCTCTGCAAGTGAATTTTGATCTAATAATTCAACCAAACTGTTCTCTCTGTAGTTCTCAGTGATCTCTTATTTGTCAAATTTCTCTTTGCTTCTCGTCTCTCTCCAAAGTGCTCTTCCTAAAGTGAAGGTCTGACCACATGAGGCCCCACCCCCATGCCCTTTTCAATAAACTACAGTAGCTCCCTATTACCTCTAGGATCAAATTCTAAATGCCCTAACTGGCATTTAAGGATCCTTATAACCAGATGCCTTCCTACATTTTTAAATTACCCTTCACCATATGACCTAACTACAGTTTCTTAACCAGTAGTCTATGAACTTGTGTTTTAAATATTTTGATAAATGCATTTCAATAGAGTGATTTCCTTTGTAATCCCATGTGCTTTATCTTCACAAATGAGATCACAAAAGGTTAAGTAAGAACCCCCTGCTCTGTCATCTGGGGATGTCCCTCACAGGTGATGCTCTCTCTTCTGCCATTATTAAATGAGATGATATTTGTAAAAGTGCTGAGCATAGGGCCTGGCATATACAGTAGGTGCTTATATAAATGTCTATTCTCTTTCCTTTCCCTTTCTTCCCTTCCCCTTTCACTTCCCCCATATCTCCCCTTTGCACTGACTATTGTCCATGCCTGGAATGCTCTCCCTCCTTACATCCATCACTCAGAATCTTTGGTGTTCTTCGAGACTCAGCCCACCTTCTGGAAGAGGTCTTTCCCAGTCCTGCCAGGTAAGAGCAGTTTCTTCATTAAGGTTACCTTCCATCTACTTTGTGTGCATCTTATTTATATATGTGTTGTCTGTCCCCTTAGAATATAAGCTCCTTGAAGATTAGGAATGTGTTTTCTGTTCCTTTGTATCTCTAGCACTTAGTGTCTGGGATATAGTTAATGCTTAATAAATTCTTGTTAATAGATTTATTCCATTTTATTCCCCTAATATCTAGCACATATGGCAGATATCTGATGTTCTTTGAATTGTATCATCCTATCATCCTATCCTTCACAGAAATATTATTTCATTAGGGCCTTGAGGGGACCTTGGACCTTTATAGCCTAAACCAATGGCAACTTCATCCAAACTGGAAAAGCTTTGAGTTTGGGCCTGATGACAGATTGTGTCTGATGCTTAAGGACCAGCTGAGCTGGGCATGAAAAGATTCACCACCAGTAGGTTGGCAACTAGGTTGCCATGGTTTGGGAAGGCTCTTGATTAGCTGGGAACTATCCAGAGGAAAATAGCCAGGATAATAAAGGGCTTTCATTTGGAGAAAGGCTTGGACTTGTTCTGCTTGGCCCAAGGAAACAGAACCACTGGAAATGGATGAGAAATGCAAAGAGGAAAACTTTAACCTTGAAATAAGGACAAACTTCCTAGCTATTAGAACTATCCCAAAATGGAATTGGCTGCCTGAGAGGGCAGGGAGTACCCTTCCACTGACAGTCTTCAAGCACCTCCACTTCTGATGGAAAATAATAACTAATAGTTAATATTCATATAGCATTTCCTATGTGCCAGGCACTGTGCTAACTAAGCACTTCACAATTTTTATCTCATTTGATCCTCAAAACAATCCTTTGAGGTAGGTGTTATTATGGCCCCCACTTTACAATTGAGGGAACTGAGGCAGACAGAGGTTAATGATAATAACATTGATATAAGTCTCACTATGTGCCAAACACTTTATAATCATTTCATTTGATCTTCACAACAATCCTTGGAGACAGGTGTTATCATCCCCATTTTTCAGATGAGGAAACTGAGGTAAATAGAATTTAAGTGACTTGCTCAGGGTCACACAGCTAGCAAGTGTCTGAGGCTGGATTTGAACTTCCTGACTCCAGAACTGTGCTAAACCTATCTGCCCCTTATCCAATATGCTGTGATAAGGATTCTTTTTATTACATTAATTCAACATGGCCAAAGAGGTTCCCTCCAAATCCAATTTTCTATGTGAAACCTAGACTCCATCCCTCTAGCTTTAAATCTAGCTTTCTTTCTACTATACCATACTTTCTTAGATATAAGATGGCAGGGTGGGCAAAATCAGGATTCACTCATTCATTCACAGACTCTGAGTGCTAGCCTGGACATCTTCCTAAAGGCTTCTAGCTATGAATACCTTTCACTCCATGGTTACGTTGTTTTTATTTCTATATGTATCTTGCCTGTATCTATATGTACTTGCCCTCTCCCATTCAAATGTAAGCTCCTTGAGGACAGGGGCTATTTTGTTTTTGTCTTTACACACTTAGCACAATGCCTAGCACATAGTAAATGCCTAATAAATGCTTGTGAATTGATTCCTTCTAGACACTATCAGCAATACTGATAGAAAAAATGTTTAATATTTTATATATATATATTGAACACAGATGGGGCAGAGGAAGGAGAACACCAACTTGGCAATTAATAAGTAGCAGTACTCCAATTCCTGTTAATGCCCAGCATATGCCTTTGCTACTCCCAAGAATTTAATATATTGACTCATGTTCATTTACCTGCCCTGAGCCAAGAACCAGATATATCAGGCAGTTGGAAAAGAAAGCTGTTTTCTTTTAGTTGAGTATTTAAATATTTTTTTTAAGGAAATAGCTGGTTAAAAAGAAAAAAGCTTGCAGGCAAGAATGACAAGGGTTGAATGTGCCTGGGGAGAGGTCCATCCCATGGAGCATGTGTTGAGTTACCTGGGCCACTCTCAGGGATATATGCTTCCCTCTGAAAGACTTGCTGCTTTGAGGTGACCCAAAGAATTATGGTTGGCCCCCCCACCCCATGACTCCTGCAGGTATGTATCCAAAAAGGAAATGTTCACTCTCTGTCTCTCCTTCCTTTGATTCTCCCATGTGGCAAACAGTTCTCCCTTCCTAGAACTCCTGTGAAGGGTCAGGGGAGACACAGTATCTTTCTTCCTGTTCCAGAAGCATGGCATCTGATGTCACATGGCAGGTAAGCAGAAACTCAGCTAGATGACTTGAGTTTAGATCATGGGAGCCTGGTGGCTGCCTTTTCCATCTCCATCTCTTTGCCTAAGCATAGGTATTCAAGTACTAATCCTGAGCTTTAAATTCACCCTAGGAGCCTGAGAGTCCCTGAGTCCTCAGGGCAAGGGGTGCTCTCTCTACATCTACTCCAGCGCCCCTTGGAGAGGAAGATGACCATCAGCTGGAGGAGGAGCCCAACCCTGGCATAGCCTGACAAAAGATTTGTATCTGGAGGGAACTGATTGAGTAGCACAGAAATAAAGGAAAATAAATAGAAAATGCCTATCCAGCAGTTCCACAAACTGCATCATGTTTTGATATTTTAAGTATCAACCTCTTGGGAGAATTTAACAGTAGTTATAAATTATTACTGCTGTTTCTTTGAGTTTGCTGTCAGTGCATACGTGAGCATCTTTTTCTGCCTAGCATTTCTTTTGTGTAGGGGACATAAATATCTGCTCTGCACATAGAGTACATGCCTAACACACACACACACACACACACACACACACACACACACACACACCCCTTGGGGAGACCCTAGGCACGAGCTAACCCTAAACTTTAAATAGTTTTTCCCAGGGGTCTGGGGTGAAGTTGAAAAGAGCTACAAGTCAAGAGCCTGCTTCTTCTTTTAGATGGTCAAGCTTTTGTAGCATTGATACTGGCTTGTGTTTGAATCCAGAACTATGGAGGGGCTCCTTACCAGAGAAGGAGAGGGCATGGTACCCCAGTCCTCTAAGACTAGGATAGGTTATTATTGTCACACAAATCTATATATAGACTTATCTGCAACATTGACTTAAGGATTGTGCTGGATTCTCTCTTGGCTTTGGGCATGCTTGCTATTCCCCCATGCCCGGAATGCTTTCCTTCCTCTACTCCAAGTACTGTCTTCCCCACTTTCTTTTAAGCTCCAACTAAATTCTCACCTCCTATAGGAAGCCTTAACCCTCCAAGGAGGTCTTTCCTATTTTCTGTTTATCCCGTATATAGCCTACTTTGTACATGTTTGTTTGTCTGTTGTCTCCCTGATTAGATTGTAAATTCCTTCAGGGCAGGGACTGTCTTTGGTCTCTTTTTGTATCCTAGCCATTAGCACAATGTTTGACAGATAGTAGGTGCTTAATAAATGTTTCTTAATTAAATTGAATTGAATACATATCATAACAGATGATTTAGTGATCTGAATACCCAACTTTGCCATTTACGGACCCTAGGCAAATCATTTATTTTCTTTTTGAGCCTCAGTCTTCTCATAAGCAAATTATATTGAGAGGGATCTGTGCTGTAGTAGATAGAGATAGTCTTAGACTAAAGAAGACCTGGGTCCATGTCTTGCCTTTGACTTTATGATCCAGGAAAATAGAGGGGTCAGTTTTGGGGGAAGGACTGGAGAAACACATTTGGTTAATGTGGAAGTTTTAGGCTCATTTTACTGTGGCTTGATGTTTCTAAGTATTATAATGCTTTCTATAATTGTTCTTAAGGGATGTAAAGCTAAATGATTCAATGACAATTGGTCTGGAGAAGAGAAAATTCAATGGAGATTAGTGCCAAAAGCATTAATTGAAGAAGATTGGAGCAAATCAGACTTTGGAAGCTTGGAAGAAGTTAGGAAGAGGTGCCACATAAATAAGTATCAACTACCCCCAAAAACAATTTTAAAGGGAGTAATTACAAAAGAACAACCAATTCTGGAGGACAAGTTGGAACTATACTCAAGGGGCCATAAAACTGCATATCCTTTGATCTAGTAAAACCACCACTAGGTCTGTATTCCAAAGAGACCAAAGGAAAAGGAAAAGGACTTAGATATACAAAAATATTTATAGCAGCTCTTTTTGTGATGTCAAAGAATTAGAAGTTGGGGGGATGCCCATCAATTGGGGAATGGCTGGACAAATTGTGAAATATGATTGTGATGGAACACTATTGTGCTACAAGAAATGATAAGAAAGATGCTCTCAGAAAAACCTGGGAAGACCTACATGAATTGAAATGGAATAAAATGAACAGAACCAGATCATTGCATAGAGTAACAGTGATGTTGCAACAATGATCAACTGTAAAATACAAAGACTTAGCTACTCTGATCAATGAAATGATCAAAGGTAATTCTAAAGGACTCATGATGAAAAATGCTATCTGCCTCCAGAGAGAACTTATGAACTCTGAGCACAAATTAAAGTATATTTTTTTTCACTTTATTTTCTTGCCTTTTTTTGGCAACATAGCTAATATGGAAATATTTGTTTTCATTATTCACATGTATAGTTGATATAATGTTGCTTACTTTCTTAGTGCATGGGGAGGGGCTATAGGAGGGAATTTGGAATTCAAATTTTATTTTAAAAATAATATTAAAAATAAATAATTTGTAAAAAGAAAATTAAATAAATAAAAGTTTGATAGATCAAAAGGACAACCAAAAATGCTTTCCTAACTTGTGACATCTCTGATTTAACTCAATAACTCATTATGTCACATTTCTTTACCACTTTCATAAGAGTTGATGGATTTTAACCAGTTTGGTTGACCCCCAAAACCTTATGTTTAAGTGCAATAGCAGTTGATCAGTATTTAAAAAGAGGTAATTTGGAATAATCTTAGACATAGACCTGGGACTGTGAAGGTAATTTACTCCAACTTCCTAATTTTACAGATGAGAAGAGTGAACCTCAAAGAGGGTGAGTGACTTGCCCACATATTGGTAAGTGTGTGGTAGGGTCAAGCTGTAAAGTTAAAATTTGAACCTAGACTCTCAAACTCCAAATCCAGTATTTTTCACTAAATTATGTAGCCCTTCTGATGGTCTTCAATGAAATTTAGTTTAACAGAGTAGTTTATGATCAGCTTTATGATCTCATCTTCTCTACTATTCCTACCTCTGCATCCAAATTCACTATTTTTCTTGATGGTACCATAATACCCCCAGGTTTATAATTCAGTCATCAATCACCTACAAAGTCATGTTGATTTTACTTCCACAATCTCTCTGACATTTTTTTCTTTCTTTCTTTCTTTCTTTCTTTCTTTCTTTCTTTCTTTCTTTCTTTCTTTCTTCCTTTCTCTCTCTCTTTCTTCCTTTCTCTCTCTCTTTCTTCCTTCCTCTTTCTTTCTTCCTTTGTTTTTCTTTCTTTCTTTCTTTTTTTCTTCCTCTTCCTTCTTTCCTTCTTTCTTTCCTTTCTTTCTCCCACTAGCCTGGTTTCATCTTCCTTTGATTGAATTCTTTGAGGAATTTACCATCTATCAAAAGGAGTAGCATGTACATACAGGTACATAAAAACAGAGCCAAAATAGATGAAAGGTGATTTTGAGGGGGAAAGTATTAGCAACTGGGGGCATGTGGGAAGGTTTCACATAGAAGGTAGAGCTTAAACAGAAGCTTTAGGAAAATTAGGGAGTCTAAGAAGCAAAGGTATGTGCATGTTGGGGGAGGGGGAAGATGGGTTCTAGATATAAGAGGCGTCAAAGCAAAGGCACAGAGACAGAAAATGGAGTGCCATGTCAGAAGAAAGGTTCAGAAATTAAAATCAGGTGACATATGGAATATTGGTCACAAGGAAGAGTGAAGTTACTAATAGAAATCCCCAAATTAGCAACCAAGTCCAAAAAAGGGATAAACAGACTTGAGTCTGAAAGCATTGGCTTCTTAACCATTTTTCTAATGAGCTTGGTATCTGGGGCTGTCAGTGACACCTTTATCTTTCCAGTGACTCCTTCCACACCCTCCCCCATACCTAGAATGCACAACTTCCTTCCCTCTACCTCATATAGCATCACCCCCCACTATCCTTCTTTAAGATGCTGCTCAGACATCATCTTAGGCATGAAGCCTTTTCTGATCTCTTCAACTGTTAGTGCTTTCCCTCCCAAGCCACCTCATAGCTATCAACTTTGTGTGTCTGTGCACATGTGTATATAAAATCTTTATGTTTATTTATTTTATTTGTATTTGTCTCCTCCATTAGAAGGCAAGCTCATTGTGAGTAAGGACTGTCTCATTCTTTGTACTTGTCTCGGCAATGCCTAGCATGGTGCCCGCCATATTATAGGTGCTTCATAAATACTTTATAAATATTCATTTAGGTGAGAAGTTTTACAGCCAAGACAATGAAGGGATGCAGACAGATTATTCTTTGGTGGGGAGAGGATGGAGCTAAGAAGGGATTTTCCACTGAGGGTTTTTGCTAGTCTATAGCAGGGGTAGATGCTTTTCTAAAAGAGCCTCTGCCTTCTGAACAAAAAGAATGTGGAAAAACCCACTCTCCTCCCGAGGAAGAGATAGTCCTATAGCCAAGGATTTTAACTGAAGCTGCCAGCTAGAAGCAAGACAAGCTCCAGAGTCATGTGCCCAGTGGAACCTCACCTGGCACCATCTGATAGACACTGTGCACTTGGAAAAACTATGTTTCTGGCAGAGGGATATCTAGCAGAGATAACACATCCAGTGGAGAGCAGTGGGAAGAAGGATTCATAGGAACAGGGCAATGACATCATGTAAGACATTGATGGCTGCAGTAATAGGCTGTCCCTTCACCTCTGTGCCCTCACCCCATGAATTCCCTCTACATGTGCCTCTCTGGGCATGCACCCCACCACATGTGTTTCCTGTGCACATGCCCCTCTACATATATACCCTACACACACATCTTCTTTACATATGTCCACTTTGCCTACTAATGCTGTAAGCTTTCAGAGAGACTGTGCCCCAGGCTTACAGGGGAAATGTTTGATTGCTGTTTTTCTTAAAGTGCCATTTCAATGCCTCTGCTTTGAATTGTGTCCCCAAACACAATGGTGAGAGTTTATTACCTATACTTTTAATAGTTAATGTTTATATAGTGCTTTGTGACTTACAACAGGCATTACAATAGCTCGCATTTATATAGCTAAAGTTTTAAAGTATTTTCATATATGTCAACCCATTTGATTTTGATAGCACAGCCCTGGGAGATCAGTACTATTATTAGCCCCATTTTATAGATGAAGAAACTGAGGCAGCCAGTGATTAAATGACTTGCCAAGGGTCACCCAGTCAATAAGTGTCTAAGGCAAGAATTGAAATCAGGTTTTCCAGACTCCAAGTCCAGAACTCAATCCCCTATGCCACCTAGATGAATAGAGGTAGCACCAAAGGAGCACCTTAAACCTGGGGAGCCTGCATGTCAGGGAATGTCCCTGGACATTACAATTTTAATAACCTCTTAAGTGTTTTCTTCTAATCTCTTCTTTCTCCAGTGCAGTCTCCACACAGCTACTAAATTAATCTTCCTAATGCATAGGCTTGAACACACCATTACTCTGTTCAAAGTACTCTAACCATCCCTACGGGATAAAATGCAAACTCACTTTGGGATTTAAAGCCCTCCAAAATCCAGCTACAACTTTCTTTCCAGACTTATTTCTTATTATTTCCCTACACACACACACACACACACACACACACACACACACACACACCACTCTAGTCTTGTACTATCTGACTTCTGTGTACTTGTGCACACCATCTTCCATTCCAGGAAGATACAACTTTCTTACCTTTCTCTATAAAAATCCTTCACTTTTTTCAAGACCCAGCTCAGTGCCACCTTGTCCATGAAATCTAGGATCATTGTCCTTGACTCACCTTACTCCTAGCTAAAAGTACTTTTTCCTTATTCAAATTTTCATAGAAGATTTTTGATTTTTTCTTTGTCCCTGCTACATATAATCTGTATCATTTTGCATACATAGCGTATCTTCCCTACTATATTTCAGGTTCCAAGAGGGAGTGTGTCATTTTTCATTCTGCATCCCCAGAACCTAAAATAGTGTCATGATTGTTGAACTGAATATGAATTGAAAATGCAGAGATATGTGATTATACTGGGTGGGGCTATGGCTAAAGTTCATAAAACCATTAATAATAAACTCCCTTTTTGATTAGGTAGTCCCATTTTCTACCCTGCAGTACACATATTGTTATTTCTGCCTTTTTTTTTTTTTTGCTTTTTTGGAGGGGGGAAGGCAGGGTAATTGGAGTTAAGTGACTTACCCAAGGTCACATGGCTAGTAAGTGTTGAGTGTCTGAGGTGGGATTTGAAACTCAGGTGCTCCTGACTCTAGGACTGGTGCTCTATTCACTGCACCACCTAGCCACCCCAGCCACCCCCCTTTTTTTAAAGGTGCTTCACCTTACTTGAGAATATATCATTTTCCCTGTGTTCCCTGTTGCATGCTTTGGTTGCTTCATTTAACACAAGAAAGTTAATTCTAATACTTTAAGAAGTCATAGCCACACAGTGATCATTTCTTCTGGTGTTAATTATGTTACCATGAATCAAGATGTCACAACATAACTCCTCTTCAGGGGACCTGAAGGGCTTGCTGTGCCTAAGCTGTGACTTAGCTGGACAGTCCCTGGCACCAGTTTATAACAATGGGGCAGGGAACCAGGAGCCAGAGAACCAGACCAGAAAACTGCAGTGAAAGTTGAAATAAAAAATCAACAATGATGGGAGAAAGCACAGGGCCAGAGTTAAAAATCAGGAAATGCAGGGGAAAATATCAAGTGAGGACTTAGCCAGAGTAGAGATGCCAGAGCAAAGGGAGATCAAATGAGAGGTCATTCCGGAGTAGGACTAAAGGAGATTCAGAGCTAAGAACAAGCCAGAAGTGAAAATAGGCAAATATAGTTCAGATGGAAAAGCTTGGGACAACTATAAAATGTCCCTCTCTTTTAAAGACTGGTTATTTCTATGTTAGTTTTTCCACTTGCTACTGAAAGAATGAATTACAAAGCCCAGTCTCTTCTGAGTTTTACCATAGTCTACTAGTATGAATTAGGAAGGGAACTGTATACAAAACAAGCAAAATGAACCCAAAAGGTGCTTCTAGAATAATCTGCACTATTCATCCCCCAAGGGAGGCTCAGCAATGTAGATGGAACACTAGATCCAGAATCAGGAGAAGTGGGGTACCACTTGGTCCTGGCTAACTCACTGTGCAACTTTGAGTCAGTCATTGCTTCTCTGGTCCTGAGTTTCCTCCTCTGTGAACAGAAGTATCCTCACAAACGTTCCTGTCCAAACAACTTTAAAAAGAGCATTTCATAATAGTGCCCTGGAAGTACAGGGATTAGGTAAGGAATGGGACTCATGACTTCACTGGTATAGGAACAGTCCAAGAGAAGGAACCTCCCTCTACAAGGCAGAGGCTGGTATTTTTTACATACTTTCTAGCTCTTAGGATTACTACACAGATCTTATTGAAGAATTATAATGTGGTCTAATTTAGATTATAGGATTATAATACTAAAGGCTTCCATGACATGGATGTTATTTTTTAATTATTGCTACAAATTGAAGAGAAGTGCTTCAGAATGGGATAATAGATCTGGCAAGTGAGCCTTTGGTTAAAAAAATAATGTCTGAGAATGGGATTTGGATTTCTGGACCCTGGCTTAGGATAAAATATGGGTGGACTGTTGGCCAGGGATGGAGCACATCTAACAAGAACCAGAAAAAAGATATTTGCCTGGGGAATTGTGAATCTGATCAAGAGGGATTTAAATTGAAAATGAAGGGAGAAAGAGAAAGCTGCCAACATATTATCTGTCAATCCTGTTATCATGGAGAGTAAAATATGGTACTTGGTCCAATGTGGGCAATAGGGCATTAGGGGAAAGGACCTGTAATTCACATGAAACAAAATCTAAGAAGAGAAAATAATAATGAAACCCATCATCTTGGGTTTTTATAGAGAAAATAAAGGTAATAAATAAGGTGAACTAGAAGAAGCAAAACAAATAGATAGATTTGACCTCAAAAGTATCACTGAGACTTGAGGAGAATATGATCTATGATGACTAGATTATGGTCATAGAAAGATGCACCTTATTCCAAAGAAATAAATTAGATTTAAGGGGGCAACTAAATAGGTTTGTATTTTTAGAAGATTCTTCATTTGAAGAAATTGAGAAACCATATAAGGGAAAGAATGAGTGATGATCACCAGAGCAAGAAATGGAGTAAAATTGTGGTGGGACGTGAGACATGAGGAAACAGAGGCCTTCTATCTCAGACCATTCAGTTGTACTGGCCTAAAAGTAGGCTATGGTAGTAATGAGGGACTTCAATTGTGGAAATGTCTGCTTGAGCTCTCTTCCTGGAAAAGAGCATTTCATAATAGTGCCCTGGAAGTACAGGGATTAGGTAAGGAATGGGACTCATGACTTCACTGGTATAGGAACACTCCAAGAGAAGGAACCTCCCTCTACAAGGCAGAGTGGCACTTTCTCTGATACTTAGAGTGTTAGAGAGTTGCCTAGAGAACTGAGACATTAAGTAACAGACCATGTCTCAGAGCCATAGCTTAAAATCAGGTCTTCCTGGTTCCAGAGCTAGATCTCTATCCACTATACTTCACCTCTATTGAGAAGTCTGCCCAAGAGGAATGGACTTTCAAAAGAGGAAAAAATGTAAAAAATTCTAACAAAGAAGAAAAAAGGAATTATAAAAAGAATCCAATCTTAGTAGGAGCCAAGATGGTGGATTGGAGGCAGCCACCCAGCTGAATCCTCACAAATGTTCCTGTCCAAACAACTTTAAAACAATGCCTCAAATCAAATTTTGGAGGCAGAACCAACAAAAGGTCAGGGTAAAACATTTTTTTCCAGCCTAAGAAAATTCAAGAGGTCAGCACAAGTAGTTAGTGACACAGAGGTAGAAGCCTGTTCAAAGCACACATATGCTATGGTGGCAATAGCAGCAGCAACTTCAGAAGCTCTCAGCCCAGAGACAATAAGAAGGTTGACAAATGGTCAGAAAGAGATTATAGGGGGCCTTTGCTGGCTCTGAATACAGCTGGCACTGACTGGTAACTATTGTCTATACGTAGTTCTGGGTTGTAGCTCCAGGACAGAGAGGGGTGCTTATGATCAGTCACAAGGGAGCACGGAACCTGGTCATGGTTCCAAAGCAAAGAAAAGAGCTAGTGTTTATGGTTGTACAGGATAAGGTCCCCTTCCTGGGTAAAGACCAGAGTGCAGACCAGGTGAGCAGTGACCACACTTCTCCCCATATCACACTACCTTGGAAGCATTGAAAACTTAAAGACTCCTAGAACTAGCTTTGAAAATAGTAGCATGAAGAAGCCTAACACTTAGGACAGTGCTTCCCTACACCCAGGTAAGCAGAACCCAACTTCAACATAAAATTCAAAGTAAAGTAATGAAAATGGAAATGGAAAAATGAGCAAACCAAAAAAAAAAAAAAAAAGGTGAACATAATAAGATATTATGGTGGCAGGGTAGATTGAGACATAAATTCAAAAGAAGACAACAATGTGAAAACAGCTACCAAAAAGCCTCAAAGAAAAATGCTAATTAGACCCAAACTCAACAAGAATTCCTATAAAACTTAAAGAAAGAAATGAGTGGTAGAAGAAAAACTGGGAGAAGAAATGAAAGTGATGTAAGAAAAATACAAAAAAGGAAATTAACAGCCTAGGGAAAGAAGCACAAAAAAATACTGATGAAAATAACACCTTACAAACCAAAATTGACCAAATAGTAAAAGAGACACAAAAATCCACTGAAGAGAAGAATTCCTTAAAAAGCAGAATCAGGGAAAAAATAAAAGCAGAATTAGCCAGCTAATTCTGGCTACAAGAATTACAAGAATTCAGTGAAGAAAAGAACTCCTTAAAAAGCAGAATTGGCCTGATGGGAAAAGGCACAAAATCTCACTGAATAAAATAATTCCTTAAAAATTAGAATTGGAGAAATGGAAGCTAATTACCCCCCCCCCCAAGAAACATCAAGAAACAATAAAAAAGCCAAAAAATGGAAGGAAATGTGAAATATCTCATAGGAAAAACAAGTGACTGGGAAAACATATTGAGGAGAAATAATTTAAGAATTATTGAACTATCAAAAAGTAGAGTGAGTTGCTTTCGAAAGCATAGAATTTCTTTTCACTAGAAAATGATGGATGATTACATGTTGAGCTCACTATAGAGTAGATTGTTATTACAATATGGCCAGACTTATGGGTCAGAATGGATAGTCTCTGAGTTCCCTTCCAACTCTATGATTCTTTGCTCTTCCACTTAGCCTGGAATATAGATGAATTTTTAATATATGTCTTTAAGTCATTAGTAAAAACATTAATTTGCATATCACTAAGAACAGATCTCTGGAATACTCCAATAGAGACATCCTTCCATGATGATACTGGACTATTAATGAATACTCTTTGGGGCTAGCCATTGAACTAGTTCCAATTGAACTATTATCTAGCTCCCATCTTTCCATAATTCCCAAAAGGAATGAGGGATAATGCCAAAAGTGTTAAAATCTAGGTAATTTTTCCTCTCCCCAGTATTATTGGAAATGGTTCTAGAGATGCTAGAGATAGCAATAAGACAAGAGAAAGAAATTAAAAGCATAAAAAAAGAAGTAAATAAGTAAAAAAAGAAGACAAAATTATGTATGTATATATAATAGAGTAGCAATCATCAAAAGTATATAATAGTAGTTTTTTAATTAGTACATTGGTAGATCAGAGTAGATAAGGAAAAATCACAGTTGAAATTAATAACCTAGTCTTTGGGATCTTTTTCAGGAGGTGATCAGTGGATTCTTTCAACCTCTATTTTGCCCTCTGGATCTAAAACATCAGGGCAGTTTTCCTTGAGAATTTCTTGAAGGGTGATTTCTAGGTTCTTTCCTTGATCATGGCTTTCAGGTAGTCCAATAATTTTTAAATTTTCTCTCCTGGATCTATTTTCCAGGTCAGTGGTTTTTCCATGAGATATTTCACATTGCCTTCTAATCTTTCATTTGTTTGGATCTGCTTAACAGCATCTTAATTTCTCATAAAGTCATTAGCTTCCATTTGCTCCAGTCTAACTCTGAAGGAATGTATCTCCTCAGTGAACTTTTGAGATTCTTTTTCCATCTGGCAAATTCGACTTTTTAAGCATTCTTCTCCTCATTGCCCTTTTGGGCCTCCTTTGCCATTTGAGTTAGTCTATTTTTTAAGGTGTTGTTTTCCTCAGTCAGGCTGTTGACCCTCATTTCATACTTTTCCTGCATCCTTCTCATTTCTCTTTCCAATTTTTCCTCCACTTCTCTTATTTGATTTTTAAAGTACTTCTTAAGGTCCTCTATGGCCTGCAACCCTCTCATGTTTTCCCCTGGGGCTTTTGGAGCAGGACTTCTGACCTCACAGTCCTTTTCCCGCTCTGTGCCCCCAAAATAGGAGTCTAGGGTTGCATTTTTCTGTTTCCTTTGCCTTGGCATGTTGCCGCCCAATTACTTGACTTTTGGGCTTGTTGCCACACTATGGCTTTAAGGCCAGATGGAGGAATTTTCGTCCCGAACGTGTGGGGGGCAACTTCCGTTTCTGGCAAGCTGTAAACCCACCCACTACTTCCACCCTAGATCACAATCCAGATCCAGGGAGGTTAAAGCAAGAGCTATTACCCCCCCAAGACTGATCGCTGGATCTCCCCACGATTTGTAGGCTGGGAGCCAGAAATGCCTATGAAAACTACAAAATGGCGTGTCTCCTCAGCGGCTTCTAGCCCCCAGGGGAGGGAGCTGACGCATTCCCCAAATGCAGGTCCCAAAGTCCATAGGACACTAACCTCTTACTTTGTCCTAGGCAAGTCTATGTTGATAATTCTGGGGTCGCCACAGTTCCTGGTGTTCTGGGGTTCCTCCAGCCGGCTGCTGGCCCTGCCGCCCTGGGGCTAAAACCTCGGCTCACGTGGACCTGGGCTCGGCTCGGCTCCTGAGCTCTGAGCTCTGCGCTCTGCCGGCTCCCAGACCGCTGCGCTGGTCCTTCCTGCAGGGTGC
The DNA here is from genome assembly GCA_011680675.1 of Gymnobelideus leadbeateri. Lineage (NCBI taxonomy): Eukaryota > Metazoa > Chordata > Mammalia > Diprotodontia > Petauridae > Gymnobelideus > Gymnobelideus leadbeateri. The sequence goes on along the minus strand of WOXC01003840.1, from coordinate 131,661 downwards.
TGGGCTGTCTTCAGCGGGAGGTTAGCTTCTCTGTGTCGTTCTGTGGGTGCTGGGGCTCCAGAAGTTTTTCAGAGTCCTTTTTTACATAGTTTGTGGAGAATCTGGGGGCAGAGAGGCTTGAAAGAACTGTTTCTACTCCGCCATCTTGGCTCCGCCCCCCAATAACCTAGTCTTTGATAAACCTGATAACATAAATAATTTGGGGAAAAGTTCCCTATCTGACAAGAAAAACTGGAAAGCAGCTTGGCAAAAACATAGGTTTAGAACAGCATCTAACACCACAAACAACAATAAGTTCCAAATGGATGCTTAACTAAAATATAAAATATCCTATCATCTAAAAATGGAAGGAAAATGGATGGAAATATCTTTACAATTATGATTAAAGGGAGTAGTCTCAACCAAATAAGGAATAGAAGAGATAGCAAAAAATAAAATAAATAACTCTGATTTAGGGAAAATGCAAAGCTTTAGCACATACAAAATCTACACACACACACACACACATCAATAAATAAAAAGGTAAAACAAAGGTATAATTTTGCATTAAATCTCTCTGCTGAGATTCTGATATCCAAAACATTTAGGAATTCGCACATATAGGACCAAGAGCCATTCTCCAATAGAAAATTGGTCAAATAAAGTTAATAATTCTGAAAAGAAAAAGAGCAAATTATTGTGAAAAAATTGCTCCAAATTACTAATAAGATACAAAGAAAATCAGCTTTGACTTTTTACTTCACAACCAGCATATTGGAAAAGATGACAAATATGAGAATAGTCAATGTTTGAAGAACTACAGGAAGACAGGTATACTAATATGACATTGATGAGTCTCTGAATTGTTTTAACCATGCTAGAAAAAAAAATTAAGCAGAAAAAAATTACCATAAAAGCAGCCATACTTTTAAAATCAGAGTTCACACCACAAAGCATATGGCCCAGGTCTGACAGGACTAAAGTCCCATATACACCCAAAAATTCATAGCAGCCCTTTTGTGTTGTTAAATAACTGGAAATAATATATATGCTCACCTATTGGAGAATGGCTAAACAAATTATAACACATAAAGTTAAAGGAATATTACTTCATAATAAGAAATAACATTTGAAAAATTTAGAGAAACATGGGAAGATTTATGTGAACTGATACACAGTAAAGCAAGAAGCACCAAGAAAAGATATATACTGACTACAACAATGTAAATAGAAATATCATTAAAATAAAACTGAACACTATGAAATTATGAGTAAGTATGCCTCAGGAGAAAAGTTGAAGAAATGCAACTTTTCCTCCTCCTCCCTCTACTCTTCCTCTTTCATTAAAGAGATAAGAGACCATTGATAAGGAAAATTATATATACTTTGAAAAAATTATAAAACAAATAATTTTCATTACATAAGTTTTTTTATGACAAAATTTCGATAACAAAAGTTTTTACACAAAGAAAATCAATAAACCCAAGATGAAAAGAGAAACAGTGAATGGGGGAAAAATCTTTGCAGAGAGTTTCTCTGATAAAGGCCTTATTTCCAAGACATATAAGGAACTGATTCAAAAATATAAGAATAAGTGTTGTTCCTCAAATGACAAATGGTCAAAGCATATGAACATGCAATTTTCAAGGTGAGAAGTCCAAACTATTAATAGACACATAAAAAAAATGTCCCAAATCACTAATAACAAGAGAACTGGACATTAAAACATCTCAGACTCCTAGATTGGCAAAGTTGACCAAAGAAAGAAAATGACAAATGTTGGAGGGGCTGTGGGAAAACAGGCATATTAATAAACTCTTGGTGGAACTAGGAACTGATAGAGCCATTCTGGAAAGCAATTTTGAAATATTCGCCAAGAGTTATTAAACTGTGTATATCCTATGACCCAGCAATACCACTATTGATTAGGCCTATACCTAGAGAGATTTTTTAAAAAAGGAAAGGAAAGATAAGTGCAAAGGTATTTATAGTGGCTTCTTTTGTAATGCCTATTGATTAGGAAATAGTTGAACAAATTATGGTATATGAGTATAATGGAATTGTATTGAAATAAATGGAGAAAGGGATGGTTTCAGAGAAGCCTGGGAAGATCTGAATAAGATCATTCAGAGTGAAATAAATAATAGAAGAAAATGTATACCATAACAACAACACTGGGAAAATGAACAATTTTGAGACTTGATCAATACAATACTCAACCATGATTCCAAAGGACCAATGATGAAAAATACAGAGTAGTAATAGACTAAACATATAAGAGCCACATTTTTAGACATGACTAATATGGGAATTTGTTTTGTTTGACGATATATATGTGTTACAAGCATTTTGTTTTTCTTTTTTCTTTTCTTGTGAGGGAGAAGATAGGTAGGAAGAAAAGACAGTAAGTGCTGAAAAATATTAATACACTATAGGAAATAAAAAATAAAATGAGGGGCTTGGGGAGCAAGTACAACGTATTCAAAGGTGCACTGGCTCTCATTCAAAAGACCTAGGAATCCTAGAATGTAAGTAGATAGTGCTAAATGATCTCTGGGCCTCAGTTTTCCTCCTTCTCAAAATGAGAGGGATAGTAGAATACATTATTTCTAATGCCCTTTCTACACTAACACTGTGATTCTGTGATAGCTCAAAAGTATATTACATGTTTATTCAAGGAGATCAAATAACAACTTGACTTAGACTATGTGATTTATTTTCACAATGCACCTGGATCTATTTTTAAAAAATCAGACTGTGAAAAAAAATTCATGTAGGAATCTGTTTTGCTTGTCTGTGCATTTGTTACAAGGATTTTGTTTGACGGAATAATCAAATAATCTGAAATTATTTTGAAGCAAAATATGACTGTACAGTTATGCCTTCATTATTTGTTGCTACATTTCTACCCTGAGCATTGGTCATATTACTTTTAAAATGGTTACTGTAAGTCAATACTGAAGTTAGTATAAAACAAAAATAAGAGCTGAAACCCAAGATAAATAAATTAAATATTCTAATACCCATTACGTGTAAGGAATTGAGGTAGGCATTGAGAATATAAAGGAGCTTACAGTCTACCAAAATGATACACACACACACACACACACACACACACACACACACACACACACACACTTGTTGGTCAGTTGTTTCAGTCAGTCATGTCCAACTCTTCGTGATCCCATTTGGGGTTTTCTTGGCAAAGATACTGGAGTGGTTTACCTTCTCTTGCTCATTTTACAGATGAGGAAACTGAGGCAAACAGGGCTAAGTGACTTGGCCAGAGTCACACAGCTAGTAAGTGTCTGAGGCCAGATTTGAATTCAGGTCTTCCTGATTCTAGGCCTGGTACTCTATCCACTGCACCACCCAGTTATATGTATACAAACAAGCAAATGAAAATTATACATAAAGTAATACAGAACCATTTCAAGAGAAAGTGTGTTAATAATTGGAGTTAATAGAAAAGATCTCTTTTAGGTGGTGGCATCCAAGCTGTGTTTCAGAGAAAGCTAAAGATTCTTCAAGGAGGTACATTTCAGATCTAGGAAAATGCTTGTGCAAAGTCACAGAGTCAAGGGATAGAATGTTGTACAGGAAGACCTGCTAGCAGGCTAATTTGCTCAGAACAGAGAGTGTGTTGAGGAGAAAATGAAATAGGGCTGAAAAGATACACCAGAGCCAGATGGTGGAGGTCTTGAAACACCAGACTGAGAATTTTGTGTTTATCTTAGAGTCAATAGGAAGCCACTGAACATTTTAACATTTCTGAGTAGAGGAGTGCCTTGCTAAGATCTGTATTTGAGGAATATCGATCAGGAAGCTGTGCAGCAAATGAAGTGAAGAAGGATGATTGATACAAGATTCTGGGGGACCAAAAAGGAGACTATTGAGACAGACCAGGCAAGATGTGGTCAGGACCTGAACCCAGGCAGATACCGTGTAAGTAGAGGGAAAGGGACAAGTCACAAGAAAGGCTCTCACTCAGTTCAAGTCATCAAACCTGGATGAATCATATTCCATTCTACTGAAAGAAACAGCAGATGTGATTGCTGGAGTCTCTCTCTCTGAGTGTTCTCTAAAAAAAAAAACATGGAGAATGGAAGAGGTACCACAGGACTGCATGCAGACAAATGTCTCAATTTTTGAAAAAGGAAAGTGGGTAGAATCTTTAAACTAAAGGCCAATAAACCTGTCCTTTTATTCCTGGTAAAATAGCAGAATTTCTTACTAAAAGGATGATTTGTGAGCATTTAGAAAGAAGAACTGGTGCTGACTAAAAGCCAGCTTGGGTTCAGTGAGAATAGGTCAAATCAAACTAAATTCATTTCCCTTTTTTTTGGGGGGGGGGGGGAGTAGGGCGGAAACAATACTAAAATAATGGATCAAAAAAATAACAGGTTTTATCTGGATGTTCTCAAAACACCTTGTAAGGTTCTTTCTTTATATTTGTACTAAAAGGAGAGAGTTTCAGAAATGATTATATGATCATACCCAAAGAGGGATAATTTGTGAATTAATGACAACCTGAGGGGAGGCTCTAGTAAAGTTTCCCAAGAATACGTACTTGGCCCTATACTGGCCAGCAGTTTTATTAATAATTTGGATAAAAGGTATAGATGGCATAATTATCCAATTTACAGATGGCAAAGCTGGGAGGGACAATTCAAATGTTGAGTGAGAGTCAAAATCAAATCCAAAAAGATCTTGAAAGATCTGCATTCAAAGGCTTCAGGTGTATTCTAACAAAGCACTTGCTCAGTTACCTCATCTAGAAAATAGGGATAGTGGCAGAGCCAAGATGGCGGAGTAGAAGCAGCACTTCTGTGGCACGCCAGCCCACAACACTTCCAAATTTATGTAAAAGGGGGACTCTGAACAACCTCTGGAGCTCCAGAACCCACAAAATGACACAGAGAAGCTAACCTCCCACTGAGGATAGCCTGGCAGCCCGGCAGGGAGCAGCCAGCACAGTGCTCTGGGAGCTGAGCCCAGGCCCTCATGAGTCAGAGGTTTTAGCCCCAGGGTGGTCAGACCAGCAGCCAGCTGGAGGGACCCCAGAATACCAGCAGCTATGGTGTTTCCAGAATTACCAACATGTGGATACCATGGAAAAAGGGAGAGGTCAGTGCCCTACAGACTTTGAGACTGGTTGGGAGAGTGCATCAGCTTCTTTCCCTGGGGGTGAGAAGCTGCTGAGGGGCCAGGGCAGCTTGATCCACTTTGCCATGTTGCAGCTTCAGTTCCTGGCCTATAGACTATAGGGGGATCCGATGATCAGTCGGGGGGGGGGGGGGCAAGGGCTTTGCTTTAGCCTTCTTGGATCTGGATTGCAGTCTGGGGTGGAGGTCCTGGGGGTGTGACCAGCTTGCCAGAGTGTATGGAGGGTTCAGAGAGGGCACCCAACTAATACCTCTGGCAGCTGAGAAAACCCCAGCATTTGGGACAGAAGCTCCCCTGGCTGGTGGAAGAGTCCTACTGTGGCAACAAGCCCAAAAGTCAAGCAATTGAGTGGCAACATGCCTAGGCAAAGAAAACAAAATAAACAGAAAAATTCAACACTGGACTCCTATTTTGGGGGCAAAGAGGATCAAAGCATGGAACAGGAGGAGGACTGGGAGGTCAGAACTCCTGCACCAAAAGCCCCAAATGAAAATACAAGCTGGTTACAGGCCATAGAGGACCTTAAGAATGATTTTAAAAACCAAATAAGAGAAGTGGATTAGGGGCAGCTAGGTGGTGCAGTGAGTAGAGTGCTGGCCCTGGAGTGAAAAGGACCTCAGTTCAGATCTGGCCTCCGACACTTAACATACACAAACAAACAAAAAAAAACCTAGTCGTGTGACCTTGGGCAAGTTACCTCAATTGCCCTCCAAAAAGCAAAGAGAGAGAGAGAGAGAGAGAGAGAGAGAAGTAGAGGAAAAATTGGGAAGAGAAATGAGAAAGATGCAAGAAAAGTATGAAATGAGAGTCAACAGCCTGACTGAGGAAAACAACACCTTAAAAAATAGACTAACTCAATGGCAAAAGAGGCTCACAAAGGCAATGAGGAGAAGAATGCCTTAAAAAGCCAAATTTGCCAGATGGAAGAAGAATCTCAAAAGCTCACTGAGGAGAATCATTCCTTCAGAAATAGACTGGAGCAATGGAAGCTAGTGACTTTATGAGAAATCAAGATGCTGTCAAGCAGATCCAAACAAATGAAAGAATAGAAGGCAATGTGAAATATCTCATGGGAAAAACCACTGACCTGGAAAATAGATCCAGGAGAGATAACTTAAAAGTTATCGAACTACCTGAAAGCCACGGTCAAAAAAAGAACCTAGAAATCATCCTTCAAGAAATTCTCAAGGAAAATTGCCCTGATGTTTTAGACCCAGAGGGCAAAATAGAGTTTGAAAGAATTCACAGATCACCTCCTGAAAAAGATCCCAAAAAGAAAACTCCTAAGAATATTATAGCCAGGTTCCAGAATTCCCAGATCAAGGAGAAAATAATACAAGCAGCCAGGAAGAAAAAATTTCAATACTGTGGAAACACAATCAGGATAGCACAGGATCTGGCAGCTTCTACACTGAGGGATTGAAGGGCTTGGAATATGATATTCCAGAGGGCAAAGGAAATGGAATTAAAACCAAGAATCACCTACTCAGCAAAACTGAATATCATGTTTCAGGGGAAAATATGGTCATTCAGTGGAATAGAGGACTTTCAAGCATTCTTGATGAAAAAACCAGAGTTGAATAGAAAATTTGACATTCAGATACAAGAAGCAAGAGATGCTTGAAAAGGTAAACGGGAAAAAGAAATCATAATGAACTTATCAAAGTTGAACTATTTATATTCCTACATGGAAAAACAATAACTGTAACTGGTGAAACCTTTCTCAGTATGAAAATAGTTGAAGAAGGGTATATGGGCGTATGAATACATATGTGAATGTGTGTATATATGCTTACAGGTATACATAGAGAGAGGGCACAGGTCGAATTCAATAGGAAGGGGTGATACTTAAAAGGTGAAATTAAGAGGTGAGAGAAGAATATAGCAAGAGGAGATGAGGAGAGACAGAATGGGGTAAACTATCTCATATAAAAGAGGCAAGGGAAAATGGTTACAAGGGAGGGGAAGAATAGGAAAGCAAAAAAGCAAAACCTCTCATTGAATTTGGCTCAGGGAGAGTATGACATACATATTAAATAGGATATCTCACCCTACAGGAGAGTAGGGGGGAAGGGGATGAGAGGGGGGATGATGGAAGGGAGGGGGGGAGGGAAGGGGGGGAGGGAAGTTGGAAGCACCCACTTTTGAAAAGGGACAGGATCAAAGTAGAGAATAGACCAAGTGGGAGGTGGGATAGGAGGGAGGGAAATATAATCAGTCTTTTACAATATATCTACTATGGTAATGTTCTGCATAACTACACATGTACAACATTTACTGAATTGCTCATCTTCCCAGTAAGGGTGGGTGACAAGGGAGGAAGGGAATGAATCTGGAATTCAAAGTTTTTTTGTTTTGGGGTTTTTTTTTGCTTTTTGGAGGGCAATTGGGGTTAAGTAACTTGCCCAAGGTCACACAGCTAGGTTTTTTTGTTGTTGTTGTTTGTGTGTGTTAAGTGTGTGAGGCCAGATCAGAACTCAGGTCCTTCTGACTCCAGGGCCGGCTCTCTACTCACTGTGCCACCTAGCCACCCCGAGGAATTCAAAGCTTTAAAATCAAATGTTTAAAAATGTATAAATACTATTATCAATACTATTTTACATATAATTGGGAAAGAAGATATTCAGGCATTGGGGCACAGAGATTCACCTTGCCCTACTGAAAAAGTCAGAGAGGGTATGGGAGAAGATATGGGAGAGAGCAGATGGGATGAGGGGATATCCTGTGGGACTGCTATTCTGGGGTAGGGGATAGGGGGGAAATGGGGGAAAAAGTGTAACTCAAAATCTGATGGAAATGAATGATGTAAACCAGAAGTTAATAAAGCATTTGGAAAAATTAAAATTAAAATAGGGATAGTACTAACAGGGTTAGTACAATCCCAGGTTGTCATGAGGATAAAATGAGATAATATTTGTAAAGCACTTTTTAAACCAGAAAGTACCATATATAAATACTAGCTACTATGAACATTTGTGGATGTATACAATAGAAGACGTGCATAGTTGATTGCATATTATCTAGAATGTGAACTCCAGAGGGCAGGAATTGTTTTAGATCTCTTTCTTTGTGTCCCCAGCAATTGGTACATACAGTGCCTGACACATAGTAGGTGCCTAATAAATACTTATTGATTGACTACCGTGATAAAAGATCTTGACAGGCTAGAATATTAGGCTGAATCTAGGAAGATTAAATTTTTAAAAGAAAAACTGTAAAAACTATATTTTGTGTCAGAAAATCAATAACAACTATAACAACTTGCATTTCAATAGCACCTTCATGCTTATAAAGTCATTTTCTCAGAACAGCATGAGGGACGTGGCACAAGCATCATTTTCATTACTTTGTATATGAGGAAATTGAGGCTCCATGAGGTTTAACAACTTGACCAAGGTCACAAAGGATCAGAACCAGGATTTAAACAGTAGTGTCCTTTTGACAATACCACAAGTACAAGATGGGGGTGACATGGGGTAACAACAGTATGGAAAAGGTCTGGTGTACTTTTGTGTCGAGTACAATATGTTAGCTAAAACAAAAAAAGGAAACTCAGTCTTAGGATGTATTAGTGGATCCTTCCACAACGGAGAAGGTGGTGATTCTGCTCTACTCTGGTTAGACCACATATGGTGGGTGTATTAAGTTCATTTATGGTCTCTCCGTCACCCAGAGGAAGTGACTCCATGTTGAGGAAGTGAGGAAGCTGAGGAAAGAACCCCTAAAGATTAAGTGGCTTACTTATATTTACATAGTTAGCAGTATTGGTCTAGGTACTCCAAGTCCAATGTTCTTTCCCCAACACTAGACTGAAGAAAGGGCTTAAGAAGTCCCTGATATCTTAAGGACCAAATATCTTAATGCTCTCTGATGAAAGGGAAGTTAACCTGTTTTGTGTTGTTCTGGAAAGAAGTAGGAAGACACAGCACATAGAGAGTTAATAAAATGATTGGTGATTAATTGGTTGATCAAGGAGTGGAAATTATGGTGGTGGGTGGGGGTGGTTTAAAAGCAGCAAAGTGTAAGGAAGAACTTTGCAACAATTAGAGTTGTCCAACAATAGAATGAGCCAGTGAGCCATTTGGAACAGAGTACATCATTATACAAACTGTGTAGCTTTGTGTTCACACTTCTGCTAAGTGCTGAAGCAAGGATTTGAACCTAAGGTTCCTGGATCCAAGTGTAACCATATTGATCATATTTCCTGAAGAAAAAAAAAAAGGAATTCCTGGAATAGAGACTAGCCAATATTGCCACCTCAAGAACTGGTCTAAGGGTTAAAAGAGAAGAATCATATGGAAGGGGAACAAAGTTGCTGAATTTAAAGAGATTCCTAATGGGGAGGACTGAATCAATAATGGCCCAGTGGTTAAGGAGCTGGATAGTATCTGGAAGGGAAGGACAGCCAAAGAAAGAGAAATCCATTCACCCAAATTAGGAAAGCAATTCCTCGTAACTCAAAAAGGGCCGAAAGGCCAAACCAGCTTCTAAACCATTTACCTTTATTGAGAAAAATAGCAAACAGAGATTATCGACAAGGAGGAAATAATGAAGCTTTTGTTAAAATATTTATCGATTAGCACCCGGGAAGGGGACATTTTGAAAAGCTTAGCGCCAAGTATACCAATCAAGCATCCCCATTGAGGAGCGAATTAGCTGACCATGCAAAAATTAAATGTTAGCTTTGAAAACTCACTGAGAGACAAAGAGGGAGGGTCAGAGAGAGGGAAGCAAAAGAAATAGTCATCTTCTCAAGGCTTCTAGTGATTTAGGGACATTTAGCTGAACTTTGGTCCCAAATACATTAATGAAATACTTGCGAAAAGAAATCCATGAGAAGGAAAATTATAACAAGGTCATAAATAACATTTGGTCATATGGGTGTAGAATTTAAAGGACAAACCCTGACAGCAGAAAGGTACTACACTAGTATGCAATCAGTGCTAATTTTCATCAGTGGGAGGTCATGGAAAGAGCCCTAGACTTGGAGTCAAAAGATTTGTATTTGAATCCTGGCTCTGCACTTACTAGGTATGTGGCTTGAGTTTGCCTTCCTGTTTGAATAGATTAATGAAGTATTTATTAACATTTATTATGTGCAAAGCACAGTGCTAGGCACTGGGGAATCAGCTAGAAAAGCAAGACAGTTCCTGATCTCATGGAGCTCAGATTCTAAGGGTGGAGACTACATATGGAAGGTCCCATGGAGTACAGTAGCAAAAACAGATGTAAATGGGGCAGCTAGGTGGTGTAATGAATACAGCACAGGCCCTGGAGTCAGGAGGACCTGAGTTCAAATGTGACCTCAGACACACTTGACACACTAGCTGTGTGACCTTGGGCAAGTCATTTAATCCCAATTGCCCTGCCTTCTCCCGTCCAAAAAAATAAATTAATAAATAAGACAAAAATAACCAGATGTAAATGTCTCTTTAATGTCTTTCCCACTTAAAAAAATTATATCAGTTTTTGATGCTAAACTATTTGGTAGAGCCAAAGACTTTAAAGGTAAGAACTTTCTTCCGTGGGTCTTCAGTAGCTGTGGGTATAGGGCTTACAGGAGCAGTTGTCAGGCTGCATATCCACAGGAGTTGCTTAAAATGATCATGGCCAAGGGCATCTATTTGTTTGAGTCAACAAGCATTTAATATGCACACACTTTCTATATGCCAGGCATTGTCCTAATCACGGAGAATACAAAGAAAGGCAAAAAACAATTTCTGCCCTCAAGCAGTCCTTTGCACTTCAGTTTCCTCATCTGTAAGATACATGTACACGCTACCTCCCAGGACCGTCCATGATGATCCATTGAGACAGTGTGGATAACATGCTTTGCATACCTTGAAGCAATATGTGTCTGAGCTGTGATTCTTATTATCTGGTCTACACTATAGTGTGACAAAGGGAAGTTCCTGTCCAATATTATGGTTCAGAAGCTAAAAAAATGAGCAGTTTCTGGGATTTAATGGGAAAAACTCCAGAATTTTCTTGACCTAAAGAACTTGATTACTCCAGATGTCCACCCTGGTCCCTAGTTCATTTTCCATGCCGTTTATGTTCTTGAAAATAATAATTGCAGCTCACATTCATATGGATCTTTATAGTTTATAAAATATTTCCATGACCTCAACACAGAAAGAAGCAGGGCAAGAATTTTAATCCTCATTCTGCAGATATGGAAACTAAGACTTGGTAAGAGGTAGAGTAGTTGGTCAGTGGTCATGTGACTAATAAATGGTAGAACCAGAATTCAACCCAAATTGTCGGAATCCAAGTCTTATATCTTTTTCCAACATACTGTATTGCTTTTCAGTGGTCAGTTCTAGCCCTCTTTTGTACTGAGAAAGATTGTACATCTTCCTTGAAGTGCAATTCTTGACCTTTTTTCATATCACATTGATTTTATCTCCTAATTTCACCAACTTGCTACCAAGTTTGTATTTTAATTGCACGCTCTATGCAGCTAGTCCATTATGTTCTTATTGACCATGAGAGAGGCCGTGGGCATCTAGACTTATGAGCAATAAGTGGAGGAAAAGCACTGGGTGCCAAATCCATTACAAGTCCTTCTAAGTAGAAAAGCACTAAAGGTATGGTCAATGTATGACTGTTGCCATTGTCTAAAATCAACAAGGTGATGGAGGTCGAACCCAGGGACAGGGAGAAAAGGAATGGGGAAATTTGAGAGGCTGTTCTTCTAGAAATGGGTAGACTCCTCTTCTAGAAAGGGGAACCTCATCATACCTGTCTTATAGAGGAACTCCCTAAAACAATATCATACATAATTCCTGCATCTAAAGCAGTGTAACATCAGTACAATAAACTGGAGATTTTCAGAATAATGGAATATTAGGGTTGGTAGTTTAACCAATATTGCCACAAAAGAGCCTAGAAATCTTTTCATGAGCAAAAAATTCAGCCCCTTGCCAACTGGAAAGAAATGGAAGCCAAAAGCAATTACAGTTTAGAATATAATCTCAAATTGAAAATCTTGCAGAGAAGGTAGGAGAAAGATTATGAGTAATATTACCTCATAAAACAGCAAGAATCAACAGAGGAAAAAACAAGTTTACAGAAAGCTCAGAGAGAGACCAAGCTAAGCAAAGTCATGCTAAAAGAATTTAAGGATAGAACTGGAAGAAAAACAATGAACTTATGAAAAAATGAAGAAGATACAGAAAGACATCCCGTAATAAGTCATTTTCACCATCCATGCCAGAGGAGGCCCAACGTTTGGATTGTAACATCTGCGTAGTGCTTGGAGATGTAGAAATGATACTCAAGAAAACAAAGATAGGAGGAACAGGTGAATTAGACTAAGTATACACAAAGGTCTGCACTGGAGGCTACTTGATTTTGAGGATATTAATGATCATATTCTCAGTACTGATGAAAGAGACAATAGTAAATACTTAGTGAAAGAGTCAGAGACTTTAATATTACTCAAAAAAATCAGTGACTATTATTCATGTGCCTACTTTGCCATCTCTAGAAATAAATTATGAAATAATCTACATATATATCAAGGATGCCCTTGATGGTTTGAGAAGGAAATAGGCTTTCACAAATAGTATTTGATGTGACTATATCTTTATAGTCACACAATTGAATAAAAGGTATGGAGAATACGAGATCACTTTGTGGTTGTTTACTATAAAAAGGGCATTGATTTAGTAAAATAAAATGCCACCTTAAAGGTTCTCTTCCAGCAATGTATCTCCCATCCATAGGTAAAAATCATTCAAGATTCCTTGAAAGAAGTGATGACAGAAATAGCTTTGTTTGAAAGTCTCCTGATATTAATACCAATCAAGTAAAAAAAGAAACAAAAAACAAAACAGGGAGATAAATGCTCCTCTGAGTTGATGGAACTGTCATGAGTTATTTCAAGCACAGAATACAAATAGAAAAGCAATACTCTACAGATGATGAAGTCTTTCAGATGCTCCTGATTGTGCATGGTATTATTTTAACTGCATCAAAGCCTGGGGCATTGCAGAACCCCCTCAATGAGATCCATAATCATGAAAAAGAGTTCAGCCTAACTACACCGGAAAAATCAGGTAGATCAAGAATTCCTAGTGTCATTATAATAAGCATTTTGTAGTAGAACCCATAGAGTTAGGCCTTGAGTATACATGTACATACATATGTATATATATATATATATATATATATATATATATATATATATATATATATATATCAGAAAGATACTGAATGGACGAGCTGGGATAAGTATTAAATAGAAGAACAGGTTGGATAGTTTTGGGAAATTGTTCTGGGCTTTGAATGACTCTAAGTATTTCCTTAAAATGAAGTCCCATCTTTTTCAACATTCATATGCCTCTGATGATGCTGTATTAATGAGAGTTATGAAATACCATAGTCTGTGAAGAACTGAAGGTACAGATCACCCCTGTTTCATTAGAGAAATGCATGGTGGGCATGAGTAAGGCACCGCTTACTACCAGTGAAGGATTATATGGGAAAAGCAGTGAAGGATACTATCATAGAGATAGAGACCGGAAAAGGAACTGAACAAATATTGTAGTGAAAATGAGGAATAAATGATGGACGATCCATGCTCTCCATTGGCATTCACGCAACGTCAAAGCAGCTAGAGGAAGACTCTCTGCATGTGCTGGATATTCCCTTACCTCCATAGAGAAGAACATGGGTAGAAAATGGGTGGATCATTGGCAATATACCTGCATGGAGAGAGTATTCACATAAATGAGATCCCAGATCTATTCAAGTATTAGATTTGGAAAGGATTTTAAAGATCCTCATTGAATAAAGGAAGAAAAACTGAGGCCCAGAGGGGTGAAGTGATTTGTCTTAATGTGACACAGATAGTTAATGGCAGAATTGGGACTAGAATCCAAGTCCTTCAATAGTATCCCTAAAACTTAGGGGGCACTGGTGCTCAAAGGGACCTTGTAGATTGTCTAATCAAGCCCCCTCATTTTGTAGACTAGAAAGTCAAGGCCTGAGGAGACAAACATGGACAATGTAAAGAAGACTGGATTTGGAGTCAGAGGATCTGACTTTGAATCCTAGCTTAGCCACTAGTAGTGGGGTAATCTTGGGCTAGTCATTTAACAACTCTGGGTCTATTTTGACATCTATAAAAAAAAGCAGCAGGGCAGCTAGGTGGTGTAGGTGTTAGAGCCCTAACCCTGGAGCCAAGAGGACCTAAGTTCAAATCCAGCCTCAGACACTTGATACTTATTAGCTATATGACCTTGGGCAAGTTATTTAACCCCAATTGCTTTGCCTTCCCCCTCAAAAAAAAAAAAAAGGCAGGGTCTTATTTGATTCAACAAGCATTTAATTTTTTAAATTTTAAAAATTTAATATTTTATTTTCCCAAATTGCATGCAAAAGTATTTTAAAATTCATTTAAAATTTTTTTGAGTTCCAAATTCTCTCCTTCCCTTTCTCCCCCTGCACTGAGAAGACAAGCAATTTAATATAGGTTATACATGTGTAGCCATGCAAAACATATTTCCATTTTAGTCATTCAACAAGTATTTATTAAATCCTTAGTATGGCACTGTGCTCAACATTGGGGATACAGAAACAAACAAACAAAAAAAACAGCCTAGTCCTTGCCTACAAGGAAATAATAATATAGCAGAATGTGACATATACATAAACAACTATGATATTGCCTCAGTCCATTCTATTATACTTAAGTACCAAATGGGGGTGAAAGAAGAAGGCTGGAGCACCACATAAAAAGCTGATCCTTGATTATAAGTGAAACACTTTAAAAAGTATTTTAATTCATTCAGACCACAAGAAATTGACCCCAAGTTCATAGGATGAAACTAAGTTCAATAAGATGTGTACAACCACTGACTAGAGATGGAGGGGAAAAAAAAAGTCAGAGGTCCTTTCCAGTTCTAAAGATATATTGATTCTGTTTCTCTTTCCCACGTTCTCAAACTACTTGCATCCTAGCCAAGTATTTGGAGAGATATCAGTATGTGAAAGTGGGAGCTGGGAGGCCTAGGATCCCATCCCAGCTCTGCTAAATCACTATGTGGTTTTACTGAATTCTCACTTAGGCTGGCTGGGAACAAGATACTCCCCACTAAGACACTGAGTTCTCAGGAACAATCACGTAATTTCACAGAATTGAACAAAGGAGCTGAAATCATTATCTTTTTAGGTGCTGAATTTCAAAATGCCACAAAAAATGAAACCATTACCCCCCATAGAGGTTCTTCCTTCTGTCTTTTCTGAGAGTTGAATGGACCGCCTCTAGACCCTTCTACAAATGTTTTCTCAATTCCCTATCTGATCTATTTAAATGAGAGCTTGGCCGTGTTTTGCTCAGCAAAATTCTAGGTAGGGCAGCCTGAATGCAGGCTGCCATCTCTGGTACAGCAGCCACACTAGGGAGTTCCCAATCATCGTTTTCTTCTGTCATTTCCAATATGGGCTGACTGCATGAACTCTCTGATGGGCTGAAGGGCCCTCAGGGAAACTGTAATTAAATCCCAGAAGATTGCTCTTCCTCTGACAAAAAAGGAAAAAGAAAAAAGAAGCAAAAAGCAAGACACAGCATATGTGTCTGGACAAAACTGATCGGGGACCGACAGCTAGGGAAGCCTTTGGACTAGGAATGAAGGAGTGCAGAGAGAAAGCTAAATGAAATTCTAGATGAGGGAAAATTCACAGGGAGGCTAGACGGGTCACCAAGAGCAGCAGGAATGCCTGCCAGGCAGTGACTTAATTCAACAATTCAATTTAATAAACATTTATCAAAAGCTTGCTGGTGCAGAGCGCTATTCTAGATGCCAAGGGAGAAAGACAGTTTAGATGAAATATGATCCCTGCCCTCTAGAAGCTCATAATCTTCTAAAGGGCTGAGTCTCCCCTCTCAGCCTACTGAAATTCCCATCTTCTAGACCCAACTCCATGAAACATTCTCCAACCCTCCAGCCAAAAGCCATCTCATGTACTAAATGGGGGTGGGGGGGGTGGGGGGAGAAGGGGATGTAGGAGGCCAAGGGTCTGCCACTAGCACTACCATTGCTTTCATTGTGTTACCTTGTGCCATGGCTACCATGCTTGATCAGGCCCTTTTCACCTTTAGGTGGACTATTATTGTAACCTCTTGATTAGCTTCCTGGACTCAAGACCCTCTCTTGACCAACCCATCCTCCAGATAAGGAGATTCTGGACTTGAGTCCATGAGTTTTTAAAAATTATTTTGATGACTGTATATTGATTTCCTTGTAATGCCATGTTTTTTACTTTATGCATTTGAAAGCATTATGAGAAGGAATCCATAGGCTTCATTAGATTACCAATGGGCTCCATGACAAAAAAAATGGTTAAAAATCCCTGCTCCACAAAGACACTGGATCACAGGTCTGACTATGCCTAGTGGCTCCTCATTGCCTCCAGGACCAAATACAATTTAAATTTCAAGCTCTTCACAAGCTGGCTCTAGAGACTACTTTCTAGCCTTATTATATGTTAACTTCCCTTTACATACTCTCTAGTCAAACCAAACTTGCTGTTCTTTACACACAACACCTGACCTATCTCTTTGCCTTTGTACCAACTGTTCTCCATGCCATATTCCCAAGGTCAAACCCTTAATGAATAAAGAGGAAGGCTGGCGCAAGCAACTGGCTAACTGGGGTTAGCCATATAGAAAAGGAAGATTCAGTCTCTTTCTTAGAGGGGGACCTAGCTAATGCCAGTCATTGTTTGCCTGAGAAAATAGAGACACATATAATTTACCCTGACGTGGGTCATGGTCCTTTAAAAATGCCATCTTCTAATATGGGTATACAGCCTTCCATCCCCACTATGTCTACCACTTTGAACCTCTCTGCCAGTCTAATTAAAAGCACCAATAACTGCAATATTATAGGTAGTGAGGATTTTAAAGGAACTATTTATTAGTTAGGCAATCACAGAGAATAGATTCAGAGTTGCTTTTAGAGTTCTTTCTGACTGGCTCTCTCATTCAGCCTGGATCTTTCCCTACATCTCAAGGGCCTCCTCTTCTCTTTTCTCTCCTCCCCATCAAGTTTCCTTTCTAAATCCTTTTCCCCTAAAATGTTACAGACTACTTTAACTCTCTACTTGGCTCCCTTCCTCTGAGACTGGTAGCCCAAGGGGAGAAGAGATATTTCCTTTCCACTCTTCTGGTCAAGACCTCTGGTAGATACTTCCCATGTGATAATATGGCGGAATGAGCACTAGAATCTAGGAGGCAGGGCAACTGGGTCTTAGGGTCATTTCTTCAATTAAAAAGCTATGTGACCTCAAGCAAGTAACAGAACCTCAGAACTGAAAGGGATCTTACAGATATAATTTAGTCCAACCCATAACTGAAAAGAAATTCTCTCCAAAATACTCCCCAATAGAGTATTTCTGATATAGCTTGAACAGGGCAGGTAAAAAAAAAAACCAGGAATCTCATCTTTCTATATCCTGGATCGATCTTGCCTTGCAACTATGTTGAATTCCTTTATCTGCAGCCCACTGATTCTCAATCAAACAATCAATCAATACTTATTAAGCAGCTACTATGTGCCAGACACTGTTAAGTGCTAGGGATACAAAGAAAGTAAAAAAAAAGTCCCTGCCCTCAAAGAGTTTATAATCTAATGGAATTATTACAAGATTATCTGCAAATCCACACATGAATCCATTTTTTAAAAACAAACATGCCTTTTACAGACTTAATAAGACTATGCCTTGTATATGTGTTTTACTATTTTTCAAATGTGTGTAGATAATGTTTTGCTGGTCCCATACTGAGAATGAAAGATAACATATGGATAGCCTGAGTGCTGTACTAGTACCCTTGAAATGTTAAAAAAAAAAAAAGCATAGAAAGGCCTCTAGGAATACTAGGCAAAACCTCTGAAGAGATCTATGTGAGAATATAGCCAAGAATTATACAATATGAGACTATGTGTTTGGGTCATCATCTGTACCAATGGAGAAAATACCCACATGCCAATGAGGGTATATTCACCTTGATGAGCCCACAGATTCACTGAAGTGATGACAGATATACTTTGTGATTACTAAAAATGCAAATTCATGTAAAAATGTTAGTCAATTTTTGACAGTATGTTATTTCCCCAATTAATAGTACAACTGATTGCATAAGGGGTTGTGAATTTCTTTGATATTAATATAGGGTGCTCCTGCTGCAGACAGTGGGAACCACTGATCTGCTCCTACCTTTCTGCATCTTGATCACAAGAAAAGTAAGAAAAATTCTGTCAAATGCCTGTCAGAAATCCAGAAGTGACTATGTCAACTCTCCTATTCCCCTGATTAGTAACCCTGTTTAAAAAAAAGGGGGAAGGGGGGAAATGGGACTATTCTTGCGTGACCTGTTATTGATGAAGCCATGTTGCTTCTTAAATTATAATTTCCCTCTCTAGAGGCTTTCTAAAAGGCATCCTAATTTTTTTTCCCAAAGTATGGAAGTTGAGTTTACTGGCTTAGAATTTGAAGACTCCATCTCTTCCCTTTTTTGAAAGTCAAGATAACTGTCCATCTTCAGACCTTCAGTATCTGTCCTATTCGCCATGATTTGACTCATATGCACCACTCCTTTCAGAATCTTAGGATACAGTTCATCTGGGCCTCATGATTTGAATTCCCTGAAGGCAACTAAGTCCTCTCTTACACCTTCATCCCCTCATCAAGGTTTCTACATTCTTTTAAGACCTCCCCCAGAATCCACCAAACTATCTAGAATTAAGAATATGGACAAAGCTGCCAAAAGCTTTGGAGTTATTTTTTTCCAGGAATAGCATATTTTTAACTGGGAGGAGAGGGAAACAGAAGTGTCCAGTGGAACTCCTTGATGTGTTCAAATGGAACATAGACACCTCCCATAGCACCAGACATATATTCTGCTTCCTTTTGGTGGAACATGTGCTCTGGCCCCTTGCTGAAGGATATGCCCCTTGTTGAGATTATGTAACAACTCCTGAATGGTCATCAGCGAAGGGGTATGTGTGAAAGATAACTGACCACAGAGTCAGGAGGAGCACATCCCATCCAGTTGGTGGCCTCAAAGACAATGGGAGGAGAAACTGCTTGGACTCTCTTTGGTTATTCTTTCAGGATTTCCTCTCCTTGAGACTTCCAGTTCAGGGTTCAATGACTGGCAGTTCTAAGAAATGAACGTTCCCTTCTTTAGTGGCTACTTTGTGAAATGCTGTTGCAGGAAATGCTTCCCACAAAAGTACTACTTCTCAGAGGAAAAGAAATGCTATCACCAGATGGATGCTGCAGCTAAGAGGATGAAGAAATCCCAAGTTATACCCTGGCTACTCAAGAGAACTGACCCTTATGAGTTGCTTAGACAATGCAGGTCTAAGATAAAAGTGAAAAATTTATTTCTGCAGCCCCACAAAGGTGTCTGGACCTTTCTGAAATGTATAACATGTATAGTGGGTTATTATTTTATATTTCTATATTTATAACATATATTACATACATAATATATGAGTCTTTTATGTTTCAGATGTTTTCTTTGGAGGAGGAAATAAATTGCTGTCCTATTCCTGAGACCTATATTTTATACTGAATGCTTTTTCTTGAAGAGACCCTGTTACCCATTTGGGAGGTAGGTTGAGAACCTAGATAGGAATCATAACTAAACTTTGTTTTAGAGATTTCCCTAGAGTTATTGCAGCATCAGGGTAAAGTACCAGAGGGGAAAAGATAAGAGATAAGGTCTCGCCCTTCTTTGTGGTCAGGCTCCCCTCAGGACATGTATATTCATGATGAGGCCCATCCTTCTGGGAGGGAGGCCTCTGGGCCACAGGTCACATATACAGTTTTTATGATCTTTCTCTGTATGAAGACCATTCTCCACAACTGAGAAAACTAAAAATCAAATAAAAATTTAAACAATTATTTTCTCCTACTGGATATTTTTTTTATCATTTTTATCAAGTTAGGGGTCATATGCCATAGCAGGGAAAAACAGAAGTAAAAGTGGTTCTGCTCTCTTTCCATCAACCGTTGTTATTGATCTGACTAATCTAAGCAATAGTTATATTTTTTCTTTGATTTTTTCCCTCACCCTCTAATAGCTTTTTTTAAAGTTGTTTTTGTGTCCCTTGACATTATTGTCAACCTTAAACCATTTTGATCTTTAGTATCCCTGCCCTCATTCAAATGGGTACATGCCACATTTTGCAATAACCTGCCCTTTCTATCTTCTATGAATATCTTTTAAAAATCTGAGAGTTTCCTGTGCAACCACATTTGCCTCTCCAGCAGCTATTCCTTTTTTCTTCTTTCTTGAAATAATTCTCTTTAGACTATTATAATCTTCTTCTTGAGATACAAATCACAGGATGGTAGCTTTAAAACTGGAACAGAGGTCACTTAGTCCAATCCATTCATTTTGCAGATAAAGAAATCAAGACCTAGAAAGGTTAAATATCTTGCCCAATTTCACACAGGCAAGCCAAGATTTGTATTTCATTCCTCCAAACCTACTAGATCTAGGATTCTTTTCATTACACTGTATTGCACTACCCCTTAGGCTGACTTCTACTGAATTTAAGGTATACTATACATCCTTTCTCTAACCCCCAAAATTAATTCTCCCAAATTCTAGGGTACATGTCAGACTGTGCCTAAATTCCATCTCTTTCTCTATCACAAACTCTACACTGGAATGGTCTCTTCCTCCCAAGATTCCATTATCTCTGCTTCAGACAGTTCTTCCTTGTTATTCACAAGAACAGTCTAAGATTGTAAGCTCCTTGAGAGCAGGAACTGTCTTTTGCCCCTCTTTGTATCCCTAATGCTTAACACAGTTCTTGGCATATAGTAAGTGTTTGTTGACTCGACTAGACAATAAAGTCAAATCACCAAAAAATGAAATATCATTAAGGGAAGTCAGGAATTTATCAGATGTCTTATTCTTTTCATAAAGAGCAAAGTCCAGCAAAAATGTTTAGGGCATTTTACTTCATGCCTCCAGTTCAGGTTTGTGATCTGTCTCCTGGATTCCTCATTTATTTCTTTCTAGCCAGGTAGTCTATAACATATTTCCATGATGATATTGTTTCTGCCTCTCCTTCTGTTAATCCTCATCCAAACGTCCCCCAGTTCCAGTGCAATTCACAGATTTTCTCACAATGCTTCTACTCTGACACTTTATCTCTTCTGTTCCTTTTGCATTAAGTACACTAATAGACAATTTTATGGGCAAGTGCTCACATGGTGGTCTTAAGGAGCAATATGAGGGCACTCTCAATGTCTCTTATGAACTTTGGAATGGATTGGGTGACATGGGAGACCCTGGCACAGGACCACCCAGCATGGCATGCCCACGTCAGAGAAGTGCTATGCTGTAACGAACAAAACAGGATTGAAGTAACTCAAAGGAAACTCGAGATGAGCAAATTTAGAGACTCCACCCCAGATGTTCACATGGACTATTTGTGCCTGCCCTATAGCAGAGCCTTCCAAGTTGCTACTCGTCTGATCAGCAACAGCTGGATGAATTGTAACTTGTCTCTAACATAGTGATGTCATTTTGGTCCTCTGTGAGAATGAAGGACAACAACCAACTCTGCCCGGGCCCTCTTTCAGTCATAAGTTTCATCCCAAGTCTGAGTGATACATATAAAGTCAAATTTACCTCCTTCCATTGTGTTTTCTAGTTCATGTTGTTCAATATCCATATTTTGTACATTTGTGTAGACAATGGAAACCATAGAGTTTATTGCCATCTCTCTTCTTAGAGATTATCTCTTGCAAACAACTGGTGTTGCTATGTTCTTACTTTGTTTTTCCTAAGTCACATTCCCTCTCTGAGTTTTGATGTTCTCATCTATGAAATGAGACGGACGCACTATCTGAGACTTAAGGTCTTCTGCAGCTGAAAAGTTCAGTCTACCATAGTAACAATGAAATCAACATGAGTGGTAATCAACACTTTTTTTCCCTTCCTAAAAAACACATTTGCCAGTATTTTAATGAAATTTTTTTTGGGGAAAAAAAGCAGTAGACTATTTTGAAAATCTCAAAATATTTGCCTTGGGAGCTAGGGAAGATGAGAAAAACATTATCTTATGGCTCATAATTGTTAACTGGTTAACTCCTCCACTAAAGTCCTATTCCCATGATTCATCTGGCATGATGGTGAATCTGGCTCTGGAATCAATAAATGTAAATTGCCCAAGAGCATGGACTGTTTCATTTTTTGTCTTTGTGTTTTTAGCAGCTACCACAGTGCCTGAAACACATAGGTGCCAAATAAATGTTTGTTGATTGACTGATTAGAAGTCTATGACAACAGAGTATTCGTTTTTGGCAGGTCCTACCAAAGCTTTGAATACAACCCTGGTTAATTAATAGATATGGCAGCTAGGTGGTGCAGTGGAGAGAGCACTGGGTTGGGAATCAGAAAGACTCCCCTTCCTGAGTTCAAATCCAACCTCGGATACTTACAAGCTGTGTGACCCTGAGCAAGTCACTTAACCCTGTTTGCCTCAGTTTCCTTATCTGTAAAATGAGCTGAAGAAGGAAATGGCAAACCACTCCAGCATCTTTGCCAGAAAAGCCCAAATGGGATCGTGGAGAGTCAGACATGACTGAACAATAACAACTGAGTAGATAGCTATCATCCATGAACTAGCCTAATGAAATTTGAAGGAGCTCATCACCAGCTGAATTTTTTAGGCCTCAGTAACTCACAAAATCATTTATTATGAGCAGCTAAAGGGATACTCTCATGAATGATATGTTGAAGTAAGAGCTAACTATACAACACTAAATTGCCAAACTGAACCAAACATCAAAAGCACAATGCATAACACAGTCATGTCACTGAACACAAATTTACTGCTTATTTACATTTGGTAGCTGCTGATGGGAATTAATGGTCGAAGAGGGAAATTCAACTCAACAAGCATCTATTGTGTTGGCTATCCTCAAAGCATCTTATTAAGCACTGAGGATACAAAATCCCCCCCTCAGAAAAAAGCAATTCCTACCCTCAAAATCTTAGACTACATTGGGGAAGGGGGAATAATATGTGGTGTAGTGGATAGACCTGCATTCAGATCATACCTCTGACATGGTGATCCTGGATAAGAAACCTAACTTCTCTGAGCCTCAGTTTCTTCATTTGTAAAATGATGGTTTTGGACCAGATGGCTCTGAGGTCCCTTCCAACTTCAAATCTGTGATCCTCAGATCCTGTGACTTAAGGAAAAGAGCGAGTGAGATGGGGAGAGGGAAAGGGGGATGTTACTTTTCTCCCCTTTCCCTATTCTCCTCAGCAGGTAACTCTGAAGGGGAGCTACTGGACCAAGATAAGACACTGCATCCAACAAGGAGCACAGACCCAGACCCCGGTTGGACATACAGAGAGGTCGTCATCTAAAGGAGGAAGCAGCTTTAGACATAAGGATCTCTGGCAGCAGAGAAGAATATTTGCTATAAAGAGGAGCAGATCCTGGGAACCAAGCTAAACAAAGCATCTAGCAAGATGGCATTTAAGAGAAGCTTCATGAAGCTGGGTGGCACAGTGGGCAGAGCTCAGGGCCTAGAGTCAGGAAGACTCATCTTCCTGGGTTCAAATCTGGCCTCAGACACTCACTAGCTGTGTGATCCTGGGCAAGTCACTTAACCCTGTTTGCCTCAGTTTCCTCACCTGTAAAATGAGCTGGAGAAGGAAATGGCAAAGCACTCCAGTATCTTTACCAAGAAAACTCCAAACGGTGTCATGGAGAGTCAGACATGGCTGAACAATAAAATTAAAACATGAAAATTATGAAGAAAGGACTTCTAAGCCCTTCAATACCAGGAGTTGTGAGTTTTCCACATATGGATCCTAAATGTGACTTGTGCTATTATGTTTGAGTCCAGTCACTCATACACATGTATACTATGTTTATTTGTAAGAGTAAACCTGGATTCTTGAGGAGGAATGTTTTATAACTGCTGCTCTTGTTATGTCATTTGAGTAAATAAATGCCTTTGCTAAGAACTAATTGGAGAAGAAAATGGCAAACCACTCTAGCATCTTCGCCAAGAAAACCCCAAATGGGGTCACAGAGTTGGACACAACTGAAACTGAACAACAAAAGATCTAATTGAATGCATTAGCTGATTGCTCATGAGAAGCACATCAGTGGGGGCCCAGGAGCTGGGGAGTTAGGTACGCAGGCAAAAGCATCCCAGAATCCTCTATGGTAGCCACACTCAGGACCCAGCACACAAGTCTGAGCACAAGATAAGGGAATTCCACGGGGTGAACTACACGGATAACCAGAGCAGGGGGCAGGAACCTGTGGCCTCAGGCCACATGTGGCCCTCTAGTCCTCAAGTACGGCCCTTGGACTGAGCCCAAACTTTGAGGCTGCAGGTTCCACAACCCTGAACTAGAGGGATCAGGAGGTCAGCTCTTATGAGGAAAAGAGGGAGTGTTTTCCATCAGTAAAAGGGATACAGGCAGGAGATAGAATATCGAGTTCAGGAAATAGTTCCATATATTTGGAGAAAGTATGAAGGAGACTCATATGAAAAAAGTCTGGGAAGGTAGGCAGGAGCTAGACATTAGGCTGGCTTAAAAAGGCTTTAAATGCCAAGCTGAGCAACTTGTATTTTATTCTAAAGATGACAGGGATACCCTGAAGCCTCTTGGGTATAGCAGTGACAAGGTCAAATCTGTACTCTAGGAAAATTACTTTGATAGTTGGGTAGAGGATATATGGGAGACGTGAGGGCTAAATCTGAACTGGCTAATTTCCAGAGGACTAGCCCTTGATATTCTCTATGAACACACATTAGTTTTTGTATTTGAATATTTACCAGAGCTGGACAGCCAATTTGACAGAATTAAGAGTGCAAAGGGCAGTTATGTTAAGTTCCTAACAACCTCCCAGACAGAAGAAACAAAGTTGTCCAGTTTTACACAAAGGCTGGTAAAACTACCAGAAGACAAGAGGCAGGAAATCCAATTAAAAGTTGGATTTGGAGATCTAGGTGAGAGGTTATGAGAGCCAGGGCAGAGGCCATATAAGTGGAGAGAAAAGGATGGATACAAATGCTATTCTGGAGGTTGAATTAACAAGACTTGGCAACTGACTGGAGTTGGAGGGGTAAGGGAAAGTTAAGAAATAAGGATGACTTCAAGGTTGTGAACCTGAGTGACTAGGATGGTAGTGCCCTCAGCAGGAAGGAGGAGAAAAGTATTGGTTTCCATATTGGACATGTTGAGTTCAAGACATTTATGAAACAACCAGTCAGAGCTGACCAGCAAACAGGACTGGATTAAAGACTTGGAACTCATTTGTGTAGAGATGATCATTCACTCCAAGGGAGCTAATGAGATTACTGAGGGTATAGAGAAGAGAACAGCATCCACCATGGAGCCTTCTGGAACATCCATGGTAACAGAGCAAGAGAAAGTCTCCTTTGCTGGATCCTAACTAAGAAGGGGTTATCAGATGTATAGGTGAACCCAAAGAGGATATGCAGGTTGAGGGGGCTGTTAATGGAAGAGGTCAAGAAGGATAGGGGCTGAGAAACAATCTAGATAGCTGATTCAGTCAAGTGGGGTTGGCAGTCTAATTGTAGTGGAAATGGGAGGTGAAGAAGTGAAGATAATGTACACTAAATAAGAGGTATGTTGGAAGGAAGTCAAAGACAGGAGGGTGTACATCTGAACTTGTTGAAGCAAGCATGGTAGGGGCTTTCTTGAAATAGTGTTCCAGTAGGGGCAATCACCAACCAGACTAAGTCTCCAGGGCAGAAATTCCTCCAAGATATCGTCTCTGTTATGTGTGGCAATGTTGGCAAGGAAATTGTGGAGGAGGTAGCTAGAGAACAGTCCACAGACACCTGAGACTTGCCCTGAACAAATTACTGCCTCCCCCCCACCCCCCCCACCCCCTTCCTCATCCTGCTAATTGATGGCTGCCTGTCAAGGAACAATATCTGCTTCACTTTACTCCCTATCCTCCAGCCACCTCCTCCACAGCTTTGCTCCCTACTTGCTTCAGTTCTGGGACCCTGAACTACAACCGAACCAATTCTGGCACTCTTCTGGGATGGGATGTGTCAATCTATTCCCTAATGGCCCCATTCACTATCCTTTTAACTTTCCAGACTGAAGTCTCTCCCTGCAAGATTCCCTTACCTTTTCTGTTTTCCTTCCTTTTAGGATGTTAGGGCAAAGGCTCTTTGTTTTTATATTTTCTGTTTGTATTTGAATCTCCAGCACTTAGCATAGTGTTTGGAACAAAATAAGCTTTTTCATTTATTCATTCATTCATCCCGACTTCTGCCTCAGTTTTAACCATAAGGTTGAAACATAAAATGCATTCAATAGATGTGAAAATTAATAGCTTCATTGATAGGCAATTATTTGACATTATGTGTTTTGTAATGTTATGTTACATATTAATGTTGACAAGTTATTATGTACTGGCATATATCAGTTGGGGAAAAAAATAAACATAGCCCTTTATACCGTGTAAAGCACTTTGCTCACAATAACCCTGTGAAGTAAACAGTACAAATATTGTTTTCCCCATTTTATAGTTAAGTAAATTGCAACTTGTAGAGACAAAACAACTTGCCCACAATCATACAGCTAATAAGTTGTTGAGTGAAGATTTGAACTCATCTTTGCCTCCAAGTCCAATGATCTTTCCAGCCAATAATATTGACTCTATATTAGGTTACAGAATAATACCAGATGACATTTTTACTTGGGTCATAGTAATTCTCATTCTGAGAATCTTCCTTATGTAGAAGTTGCTCCTATACCTCAGCGCTAAAGCATATGATTTTTTTAAAAAAAAGGAAAAAAGCCAGAATATATGATTCCTCCTGCTGTGCTTTTATGGGGGATGCTGGATTCTTTGTCCTTTTGCCAATATGTTTCCCAATGACAACAGAAACAAGCCCAGGAGGTTCAGATAAAAGTAAACACATTTCCAAAGAATGTTAAGGTTTACAAAGCATTTTTCTCACAACAGCCCTGTTAGGTAGTTTGTTCAAGGAATATTCATCCTATTTTGATAGAGGAGGAAAAGCTTACAGAGATTAAGTGACTTTAATAAAGTCTTTCGATTCATTAAAATACCCCTATGATTTCCATTTCCTTTGAGTGAGGTACTTCAGTGAACGGATCATCGTCCCTATGTATATCTAGTGAACTTGTGCCAAGAAGAGTTGGGTGAACCCATTCCTCTTGGTGGGTAGAAGATTCTCAGGGTGCATTCTAAGACGGGAGCTTCCATACATAATGGGCAGCTAGATGGCACAGTTGATAGAATGCTAGGCCTCGAGTCAGGAAGATTCAGGAAGAGTTCAGCTTACTATCTGTGTGACCCTGGGCAAGTCACTTAATCCTGTTTGCCTCAGTTTCCTGATCTGTAAAATAAGTTGGAGAAGGAAATGGCAAAACCACTTCAGTATCTCTGCCAAGAAAACACTAAATAGGATCACAAAAAGTCAAATGTGATTAAAACGACTGAATAGGGTGGCCAGGTGGTGCAGTAAACAGAGCACTGGCCCTGGAGTCAGGAGGACTTGAATTCAAACCCAGCCTCAGACACTTAACACTTACTAGCCATGTGACCTGGGGCAAGTCACTTAACCCCAACTGCCCTGCATTTCCCCCTCCAAAAAGAAAAAAAAAAGACTGAATAACAAATTCCATATATGAGGAAATATATGGAAGCATGGAAAGAAGACAAAGATGAATAATAACAGTATTCAGACATGAATGCAACAACCTACAGAGACATAGTAACTGAATGTCAATGGAAACAGGGGCCCAGGTCATCAAGCAAACAGTACAGTCTGAAGGGACCACCCCCTCAACATGATCATTTCTGAAAATAACTTAACTATGGAAGAAGTCTTTGGGAGAAATCCCAGCTATCAACAAGCATAGGAAAACAATCCTTCAAACCACTAATAATTAGAGCAAAGCAAATTAAAGCAACTCTGGGGTTCCACTTTACACCCATCAGATTGGCAAAGATGGCTACAAAGGACAATGACAAATGTTAGAGGGCTTGCAGGAAAAGAGACACAGTAAGGAACAGCTGGTAAAACCATTCTGAAAAGCAATGTGGAACTATCCTTTCAAAGTTCCTACATGGTGTGTCCCCTTTGACCCTACACTACTAGATCTGTACTCCAAAGAGATCAGCGGAAGAGGAAAAGAACCTGTACAAAAGCTCTTTTTTTTTCTTTTGGTAATGGCAAAGAAATGGAATCTAAGAGGGTGCCATCAATGGAGGGATGGCTGAACAAATTGTGGCAATGAATGGAATGGAATGGAATGCTCTTGTGCCTTAAAAAAAAATGACAGAAGAGATGGTTTCAGAGAATCCTGGTAAGACTTATATGAACTGATTCTGAATGAAATGAGAAGAATCAGAAAACCTATACAAAAGCAACATTGCAAGGACAACTTTGAAAGTCTTAAGAACTCTGAACACTTCAATGACCAGCCATGATCCCAGGGCATGCAATGGTGAAGCACACTACCAGCCTCCTAACAGAGCACTGATGAACACAAGCTACAGAATTAGATGTATACTTTTGGACATCTGTTTTTGTTAACTATTCATATTTGTTACAAGAGTTTTGCTTTTCTTTATTTTTTCTCTTCAAGGGGGAGTAGGAGTGTAGGAAGAAGAGAAAATATATGCCTGTTAACTGGAAATTAAGTTAAATTTTAAAAAAGGAAGAAGTCTTTGGTCCATGGCTAGAACATGCTGCAGAAATGCTGTAGGAATGGCAGGTGCCTGATGAAAAAATATGTAAGCATCTACTAGGGAGACCCAGAGTGCCCGTCTTTGATGTTCGATATCTACTATAGCTTGAGGATATAATATTTCTCATTTCCTTTATTAGAATATTTGCAAGTACTACATAGATGAATTGGTGGCATCTCTC
Source organism: Gymnobelideus leadbeateri (assembly GCA_011680675.1). NCBI lineage: Eukaryota > Metazoa > Chordata > Mammalia > Diprotodontia > Petauridae > Gymnobelideus > Gymnobelideus leadbeateri. The sequence goes on along the minus strand of WOXC01003840.1, from coordinate 102,561 downwards.
AAGCACAGGGAGAAAAGGTTTCCTGGAACCCCATTACCAGATCTAGCTGAAAAGCTGGTATAAGAGGGCAGCCCATAAGAGAGGGATCCAAACCGAAATCTTCTTTTTTGTTGCTGAGTTGTTTCAGTCATGTCTGATTCTTTGTGACCCCCCATTTGGGATTTTCTTGACAAAGACACTAGAGTGGTTTGCCATCTCCTTCTCCAGTTCATTTTACAGATGAGGAAACTGAGGCAAATAGCTTAAGTGACTTGCCCAGGGTCATTCAGATAATAAGTGTCTATGGCCAAATTTGAACTCAGAAAGGTAAATCTTCCTGACTCTAGGCCCATTGCTCTACCCACTATACTACATAGCTGCCCTGAGATCAAGATCTAGAATTTCTTTTTTAAGAAAATAGATATAGGGGCAGCTAGGTCGCGCAGTGAATAGAGTACCAGCCCTGGAGTCAGGAGGACCTGAGTTCAAATCCGACCTTAGACACAACACAAAAAACTAGCTGTGTGACCTTGGGCAAGTCACTTAACCCCAATTGCCCTATCTCCCTCCCCTCCAAAAAAGCAAAGAAAGAAAGAAAATAGATACAGCATTGGAGTATTGAGTGGGTTTCTAGGGCTGCCTCAGTCTGTGGGGGACACTGGCTTCATAGGGGAGAGAAACATCAAGCAGCTCTGGAGGCCACCCCCTTTCCTGGTCACTACTCTAGCTTTGGAGGTCCAAAGAGAACAGAAGCCCTGAATGGGTCTAATGCCTTGTGGGGCAGGGGAGGTCCCATTTGTTTCAGGATAGAACCAGAATTGGGACTGTGGGCCAGTGAGTTTGAGGATACCTGCTTCTCCACAAGGGATCCAGAGACAAAACATTGAGAAGTATACTAGGTTATAAAAATGGTGACTAGACCATCCAGCCAGTAAGTAGACTTACACACAGTGCCCCTTGGGTGCTGAGTGAGTATGTTATCCATCTAGCCTGACAGTGTTTTCCGGTGCCTGACAGTATCTTGCATTTGTGGAAGATAAAACATAGATAACAGAGTGTATTTAAGGTTTACTATATGTAATCCTATTATATGAAAGTCATGGATATTATATATTGTGTACTTACCTACAGTATACGTGTATCCAGTGTAATTTGCAGAAACTGCAATTTTTTAAAAAGGCAATTTTCATGATAACTTTATTAACATATGTAAAAGGAATAGCAAGTTGTACATAATAGATGTGCAGTTTCATGTGCAATCATCTTTTTTATTATACTATATTATGGAAATACTTGTTTTGTTCCATAAATTAAAAGGAAAAGAAAAGTAAAAAAGGAAAGGGTATCATGAGGATAGACCGAGAGGAGTCAGGCAAGTCCATCTTCTACTGGGTGAATAAAGCTGGGGTGAGCTCACATGAAAGAAACCACAGCCATCCAAGATGGTGATGAAGAGAATGTAGGCTGTTAAGAGAAGAGATAGAGAAGGCATGACTATGCTCACCTGGAGTCAGTGACTGAGATAAAGTTAGGCATTAGGGTCAGATGAGACAGAGCTGACAAAGCATGCATGCCCTCTCTCATCCCCCAAGAAATGGAGCATCAGTGAAAAAAAGAGGCAAGGAAGATTAAGACTCAACCAGAGAAGGAAGCAAGGAAGGTGGAACTCCAATGACAGCAAAATGGCAGAGAGCCAAAGAGAGACCCTAGTGCAACGAGGGAACCACATGAAGCAAGGAACAAAGTGGCAGGAAGCCAAGGGGAGAGAAAGTATGGCCAGCACAGAAGGAAACTATGTGCACCAAGAAGCAATTAAGTATAGAATCATAATGTGGAGAATCAGGTTGGCAGACCTTGCTCTCCAACTGGACAGTGAATCATGGGAATTGTTTGGATCTTTGGGAAAGGTGGGAACTGTTAGTAGGAAGGGTTCAGTTTGATGTCCTTCAGGAAGGGTAAGAGAGTTTCCTTGACTGTTTTTTTGTTTTGTTTTTAAAGCAATTGGGGTTAAGTAACTTGCTCAAGGTTACACGGCTAGTCATTATTTATGCATGGGTGCTCATTTTCTGAGGCCGGATCTGATCTCGGGTCATCCCAACTCTGAGGCCGACGCTCTTACTCACTGCGCCACCTAGCCGCCCCTTTAGGGCAATTGGGGTTAAGTAACTTGCCCAAGGTTACACTGCTAGGTTTTTGTTTGTATGGATTAAGTGTCAGAGGCCGGCTCCGAACTCAGGTCCTTCTGATTCCAGGGCCGGCGCTCTATTCACTGCGCCACCTAGTGCCCCTTCCTTGACTGTTAATGGGCTCAACGCTTTTTTGTCGGGTTAAAGAAAGGCAATATTTTATTGATGTCTTGTTAGCTTGATTGCTGAGAAGATGAGGGTTCCTTCTTCAAAAAGGAAAATGTGCCAGACTCTCATGTTCCAAGGGTATTTCTGGATGGAAGTATGAACCAAAAAGATTTTTTAAGAGGCAAAATCAAAACTGTGCCCAGGTCTTTTTGTTAGATGGGATGCCTGAATTCCATACAAATGAGGCGCAAAGATTGAATTGTTTAGCATCAACAAAGTACACTTCAAATCTAGGCCCTCTACCTCCAAGTCTAATGATCCTTCCACTATGACACATTTCCTCCCAAACTCATTTAAGCAATCACAGGTAAAAGAAAAATGGTGACTGAATAAGGGGTAAATTTGTTCAAAATACAGGGAAAAAAGACCTATATGAAAGGTTTCCTATGTATCAGAAACATGAATCTTTCCCTCCTCTCCTTTAAGTCACACGCACATCCTCCAGTCCACTGGCCTGCAGTCCCACTACAGTCTAGTGGAAACAGCCACCAGAAGCCAATGTCTTTGCCTTTCTCCCCCTTTCAGTGACCAGAGAAAGTAACCAAGCTAATTGGTATGAACTGGCCCAGTGAAAGGCAGAAGTAGAAAACCAAAAGGAAATGGAGCCTGAGAACCTTTAGAGGTCTAAAAAGGGAAAAGTGTTGAGAGAGGTGTACTACTTGAGTTATGGGAGAGAGAGAAGATATATAGGGCAGAGTCACCCTGAGGCAAGGATGAGAAATGGATACTTGGTAGAATCTAAAAACATGTGCTTTCTGTGAAAGGTGAGGCTATGAGACTAGAAGGGCATTCTGCTCTGCCACTTTGCAAAAGAACTGTAATGCTGTCAGCAATGTGATCCTCATTACACACACCCCCAGACACTCACATTGGTCCAACTGCTCAAGAGCCACTACCTTCTAATGAAGAGAAGGAATACCTGCCAAGGAACAGTGATTTGAGGACAGTGAACAGCACCATGAACCCATGACACAAAGCAATTCCGAGGACAGCCATAACAGCAGAGGCCATAACTTAGGCTGACAATATTAGGTGGCAGCTTTAGCCAGATGAATCTGTACCAGCTCCAGTAATGGAAGGGCTGCAGAAGAAGAGCTGAACAGTGGGCTGATGGGAAAAAGCAACAATAACAGAGTGATAGAGCACTGATAGAACAGAACAGCAGAGAGCAGGACTAGAAAGAAAGACAAGAAAGCCCAGAGCTATGTCACAGAGAAATAGACTCTTAGTCCTTTCCCTTTGCTGGAACTCCAACTAAGGCAATAGTGCATGCAACCCACGGAAATTCTATACGTTCCTAGAGGAACATTAGCCTGTGGGAAGTGGGGATTGCTAAATTTCTTAGCAAATTCCAAATTCCAAATCTAAGATAGTAGATCAGATGGATATTTTGGGAGACCCTACCCAGGGGAGTACTATAAGGTTCCCTAGAAGGAACCAGAAATCCACCAGAAAAAAAAGGGGTATCTAAACTCTGTGTGAGGTCAGGTACAAGTTCTTTCTGTATCCTTTACTAAATAAAAAAGCCTGCTCTATATTTAGTGCCTTGTAAGTTTGGGGTCCTATAATGGAAACTGGTTGTTACCCCAAGCAGAGAATGGTACCATATACTCATTCTAGGAGGAGGAAAGAGAAAGAGGTGAATGTGATTAGCATATTGATGATCTCCTTTGCAGGGAACTTGGGAAATTCCCAAGTTCTACCCCAATTGAACAAATAAATCAATAAAGTTCAGGTAACTTCAAAATATATACATCATTCATATGAGGATGAGCCTTGCTCCAATGGTTAAAACTGTACTAATTGAGAAGGGCTTTCTGACTATATTTCAAACGATTCGTCTCTACAAATGAGGTAAATAGATGAAAGGAAAAGGATGACCTCCAGTTACAATCTCATCTTCTCTAAGAAAAGGTAATTAAATGTAATTTTCAGGTCAAAAAGTCATTAATAAATTACAATGGAAATGCATTTTGGGGACATGGATGTTAGGTTCTGAAGTCACTGCAAAAGGTAAAAATCACAGAAGTAAAAATTATCCTGTCTCTAAAATCACTTGTCAGCCATAAAGTACAATACATTATTGTACCACCCCACCCTTCCAGAGGGCCAGAACAACCCACGGAGAAGAAGATGGTGGAATGGGGGTGGAGAAGTACCATGGAGTGAGGCAGGGATGAGGCATTAAGTGGGACAGCAATATCAGCCCAAGGTCAAACCCTTCAATTCAATCTTTATTCCAGAGTTACCCAATCAAGCCTACCAGCTCCTTTTACCTACATTGTTCTAACATATCAGAGACTATTTATCTTGGAGACCCACTACAAATATGGGGGGGGAGGGATATCTGTTGTTCTAAAGTAAATGAAGTGAAAAATCACTGTGTTGTGTGTGGGGTGCTCACTGAAGGTTACTAACTAAAGTACAGGGACCTACAGCAGTAACAGTCATTCCAGATGAGAGGCAAGATCTTTCTGTGGCTCGTGCCATCCCCTCCTCGACGAGAAATGTGGCCTATGGAAGAAAGACGCTTTGGTGCCATGCCATGATTCTGCATATATGGGGGGGTCCTCTCTTTTTTTGTTGTGCTGTTGAGTATTATATTTGAATTTATGTAAATTACTGTACATGCAACTCCCCTATATTTGAAATCAAAATTTTTAAAGTTTCTCCCTCCTTATGACCAACTCCTACCTAAATAAACTTCTCAGAATCCCCTCCTTCTTAGGCTCATTATCCTTTATCATGAATCATCTCTGCCTGACAAATCCCACAACTCCAACATCCATAGAGCCCATTGACAGGACTGTGCCACTCATGCAACTGTGAGTGACCTAGAACCTGATAGATGGGGGCTCTACTTTGTCTTTCAGGACAAAAGAGCTCCACAAACTGAGCTGGAAGTCCAGACTCTGACCCTGGGCCTGCTTGTGACTTGCTATGAGATCCTATGTAAGTCAAGTAACTTCTCTGTGATGTGCCATGCTCATCTGTAAAATGCCAGAGTTTGACTATAAGACCTCTGAGACCTCTTCTAGCTCTGATGATCTATGTTCTAAGGACCCTTCCAAGTCAGACATTCTCTGTTTCATATTCTCAGACATGCCATGGTCTAGATCTAACCTCTAAACTTTTGTGGTTCCAATGATTCCAGATAAGCCACAGCAATCTAGTACTGAGTTATTTCCTTTGTCTCCTCTTGTGTGCTTAGCTTCAAGGGATTTTTCTACATGTCATCCTAACCTCAGCCCCACCAACAAATCCCACGTAATTTTTTTTTCCTGGAAAATACTCATAGAAGCACTTGAAAGATGATCCCAACCTGAGACAACCAGACTGCCACAGTCAAACATCACAGTACCAGTACATCACTATATTCAATTTTTTCAGTTACACTGAGCTCCTTTATGAAAGGAAAAAAGTCCTTATGGCAAGAACACATGACTAGAAATCAGGAGATATGGGGTCCAATAACTATGGACACGCAGCTAGGAAAGCATGTGCAACCAGCATATTTAATCTAACTTCTAGCCTTTTGTGACTAAATAACCACTGAGATCTCTTCTGACCCTCTAATTCTGTCATCTTGTTCTGCTGAAGTTGCTAACTTCACTGAACTTCAGTCTTCTTCTCTGTAAAATGGGAATAAAAAATATCTGCTCTATTTAATAAGACCATGAGTCTAATGAGCTAACAGGTTCACTATTAAAAACAGAAGGAATCTTCTTATTAGGTTAAAAAAAAACATTCAATCCACGTTTCTTCCAAGTCAGCTCTTAGGAGAAACTAACTGGCCTCGAAATGTTGACCCTTGTGGCTTTTTCTTTGCGACAGAAAGGAAAACTGATTGTGTATAATTTCCTGCTAGCAACACAAAGATGCTCTAATTGGATTCAGTTCAGCTGGTAGCTAACCTCCTCCTGACATTTCACCATTGGAGTAATACATATGTGAAATACTAGATCAAAAGAACAATATATTGTCCTGGGTCCTCGGTGCCATGACAGGGAGCAAAGAGAACAGACCAAAATTCCCTAGTGGAGATATTTTAACCTTAGGTCAGCTTTGAAATCTGTCAGAAGTTGTGCTTGGAACAGAGCTGTCCTTATCTTTGCCCAGGGAGTCTGCATTGCCAGCCAGGAGACTATTTTTATACAAGCTGAGGGACAGTTAAGGTTTTTAGTATCTGGTTGTGATTTCCATTCCCTCTGGTTTTCCTCTCTGTGTGCAGCGAGACTAAAAAGTCTATTTCTTTGCTAATCACGGAATCGTAATAAGCCCGGTGCCACTGTGTTTATTAAGGGGAAAAATGCTCTACTAAAGGGTAAGTTGCTCTTTCAAGGCAAAAGCGAGTCCAGTTACAAAGTCAGGCAGCTCCTTTGTTGAAGGGGGAATGGGCACAATTACATGCCCCTTTCTTGCTATCTCCCCCTGACCTTCCCTTCTTGTTGTTTTTAGTACCAATGATACCAACAATTTGCAGTCAAGAAGAGACCTCAAGGGAAATCCAAGAATATCCTCACTGATTATCCAATCAAAATAAAAACCACACTGTGACAACAAGAATAATCCTTAGAGAATGGTCCAGTTCCCCATACCCTGTGTGCCAGAGGCCACCAAAGGCTTTGCCAGGGATGAAAAGAGATTCTGGAATTTCCAGGAAGGGATAGATGGGAGAACCATTAGAGGTAGGACCAGATGATATTGAAGGGCCAGGACATAGCTGCGATTCTGTCCTTTCCAGCTCAAAACTCTCAAATGGTCTTCAGTATTATAGAAACTTATGGAAGCTATTCTGGGTGCCTGGGTTTGGACCTATGGAGGATGTCTCAGCAAGGTGGGGAGGACGTTTCTGCACCCAGACACACAGGGTGCCTAGTTGCCCTCCTCACTGCCCTACAGTTAAATGAAGCAACAAGGGACCCCCAGTTGCTGATCAAGGGAAGGTATAATGTTAGTTCTACTGTCCCTGACTGTAGGGAACTAGTGTATTGAGACAAGTGGGGAATGAAGTCAGAGTTATTGAACTGTTTGGCACTTTTCTCATGGTGTACCTTTGCTCATTCTCTTGCAATCTGGTCCTCACTACTCCATGGAAATTGCTTTCTCAAAGGTAGCCAATGACCTCTTAATGTCTCTCACATTTCCACTTTAATACAGGCTGTCACTACACCTACCTGAAGCACGGCAATAGCTTCCTAATAAGCCTTTCCATCTTCACTCCCCCACCACTCCAACCTGGCCCTAATACTGATATGTCAGAGTCTTCATCATCTCCATTCATAGATCTGGCCAGCAACCAAACAATTCAAGAGTATTTGTTAAGACAAAAATAAAAGATCCCCCTCCTGTTATATTTTATTGGGACAAACAATAGAGACATAGTTAAGTATAATTAGAATGATTAACAAACACAAAGTAATTTTTGGACAGAGGCAGCTGGGGGAATATCAGGGAGGGTTTCATGGTAAAGACAGCACTTTGAATATTAAAGGAAGAAGAGGTTAGGATGTAGTCTATAGGAGAGGAGGGGATATCCAGTGCAAAGTCACAGAGACAGGAGATCATAAATAACCTTTCCCCGCTCAGACCTAACACTTCTCTTATGTACTCAGGATCATAAAATCAGTGCTGGAAGAATCCTGGGTCATTCGTTTGAGCCCCTATTTTTATAGATGAGGAAACTGAGGCCCACTAAGGTTAAGACTTGCCCAATATTACATAAGTAATAAAGGGCATGACTAGAACTCAGACTAAGACTAGGAGATGCACCAGAGTCTCCTGCTTCCAAAGACCACATCATTTCCACTGCCTCAGACTGCCTCCGTATCCGTACATTGACATGTATTTCTTTGTCTTTTGGTTATTTGTATACTTGTTTAATTCCCTTCCTAGTTCCTTGAAGGCAGAAGCTATATATTACTTAAACTTTCTTTTTGGTCCAGAGACAATCACATGGCTCTGCACACAGTAAGCACTTAATAAATGTTTACTGAATTTGTTGACAGCATTGTAAGCATCTCAGCCACAGGAAATGAGCTGCCCCCTCTCCTCTGGGCCTGGCTAAATGCTTTCAGATTGAAAAGTGAAAGAAAATTTTATAATGAGCAGCCTCAGAAAGAAGATAATTTAAGAGATTCTCGATGCCTTGTCAGGGCTCTCTCTGAGCCATTAATAATGAAAACACTCAACACCTGCCTGTTTATTTAGGTTTATCTGTGAGGCCCATCACTAACTACAACACTTTTCCGTCCTCAAAGCTTTTAATAAACGTTAAATTATTAATGCCTGAAAATGAACAAATGGGCCCTGATTTCTTCTGGGCCTAAATTTCTCTGTCAATCCATCAAGGATAAGCCCTTACCATTTAACCCTTTGTCTGCCCTAACAACAAAATACAGTCATGGAATCAAAAGGACTTTGGAACATAGAACACAGTTTGTCATGGTCAGAAGTCCTCTTAGAACATACATCTGGGGGGGGGCAGAGCCAAGATGGCGGAGTAGAAACAGCTCATCCAAGCCACTCTGCCCCCAGATTCCCCCCAAACTATGTAAAAGGGGACTCTGAACAACTTTTGGAGCCCCAGCACCACAGAACGACACAGAGAAGCTAACCTCCCACTGAGGACAGCCCAGCAGCCCTGCAGGAAGGACCAGCGCAGCACTCTGGGAGCCGGCAGTGCGCAGCGCGCAGAGTGCAGGGAGCCCAGCGGAGCCCAGGTCCACGTGAGCCGAGGTTTTAACCCCAGGGCGGCAGGGCCAGCAGCCGGATGGAGAGGCCCCAGAACACCAGCAGCTGTGGCGACTCCAGAATTATCAACATAGACACGCCTAGGACAAAGTAAGAGGTTAGTGTCCTATGGACTTTGGGACCAGTATTTGGGAAACGTGTCGGCTTCCTCCCCTGGGGGCTAGAAGCTGCTGAGGAGACACGCCATTTTGTAGTTTTCAGAGGCAGCTCCAGCTCCTGGCCTGCGAACTGTAGGCAGATCCAGCAATCAGTCTTGGGGGGTAATCGCTCTTGCTTTAACCTCTCTGGATCTGGATTGTGATCTGGGGTGGAAGTCGTGGGTGGGTTTACAGCTTGCCAGAAACGGAAGTTGCCCCCTATACGTTCGGGACAATATTTCCTCTATCTGGCCTTAAAGCCATAGTGTGGCAATAAGCCCAAAAGTCAAGTAACTAAGTGGCAACATGCCAAGGCAAAGGAAACAGAAAAATGCAACCCTAGACTCCTATTTTGGGGGCATAGAGTGGGAGAAGGACTGTGAGGTCAGAAGTCCTGCTCCAAAAGCTCCAGGGGAAAACATGAGCAGATTGCAGGCCATAGAGGACCTTAAGAAGGACTTTAAAAATCAAATAAGAGAAGTGGAGGAAAAATTGGAAAGAGAAATGAGAAGGATGCAGAAAAAGTATGAAATGAGGGTCAACAGCCTGACTGAGGAAAACAACACCTTAAAAAATAGACTAACTCAAATGGCAAAGGAAGCCCAAAAGGGCAAAGAGGAGAAGAATGCCTTAAAAAGTCGAATTTGCCAGATGGAAAAAGAATCTCAAAAGTTCACTGAGGAGATTCATTCCTTCAGAGTTAGACTGGACCAAATGGAAGCTAATGACGTTATGAGAAATCAAGATGCTGTTAAGCAGATCCAAACAAAGGAAAGATTAGAAAGCAATGTGAAATATCTCATGGGAAAAACCACTGACCTGGAAAATAGATCCAGGAGAGACAATTTAAAAATTATTGGACTAGGGCGGCTAGGTGGCGCAGTGAATAGAGCGCCGGCCCTGGAATCAGAAGGACCTGAGTTCGGAGCCGGCCTCCGACACTTAATCCGCACAAACAAAAACCTAGCCGTGTAACCTTGGGCAAGTTACTTAACCCCAATTGCCCTAAAGGGGCGGCTAGGTGGCGCAGTGAGTAAGAGTGCCGGCCTCGGAGTTTGGATGACCCTAGATCAGATCCGGCCTCAGAAAATGAGCACCCACGCATAAATCAAATGACTAGCCGTGTAACCTTGAGCAAGTTACTTAACCCAATTGCTTTAAAAAAAATTATTGGACTATTGAAAGCCATGATCAAAGAAAGAACCTAGAAATCACCCTTCAAGAAATTCTCAAGGAAAATTGCCCTGATGTTTTAGATCCAGAGGGCAAAATAGAGGTTGAAAGAATCTACCAATCACCTCCTGAAAAAGATCCCAAAAAGAAAACTCCCAGGAATATTATAGCCAGGTTCCAGAATCCCCAGATCAAGGAGAAAATACTCCAAGCAGCCAGGAAGAAACAATTTCAATATTGTGGAAACACAATCAGAATAGCACAGGACCTGGCAGCTTCTACACTGAGGGATCAAAGGGCATGGAATACGATATTCCAGAGGGCAAAAGAACTGGGAATGAACCCAAGGGTCACCTACCCAGCAAAACTGAGTATTTTGTTTCAGGGGAAAATACTGGCATTCAGTGGAATAGAGGACTTTCAAGCATTCTTGAGGAAAAAACCAGAGTTGAATAGAAAATTTGATATCCAGGCACAAGAAGCAAGAGATGCCTGAGAAGGTAATCAGGGAAAAGAAATCAAAAGGAACTTATCAAAGTTGAACTATTTACATTCCTATATGGAAAAGCAATAACTGTGACTGATGATATCTGTCTCACTATGAAAATAATGGAAGAAGGGGGTGTGGTCATATGAATACATATGTGAATGTGTGTGTATATGGTTACAGTTATATATGGATAGAGGGCATAGGTTGAATTTGTTGGGAAGGGAGGATACTCAAGGGATGAAATTATGAGGTGAGAGAGGAAAGTGGCAAGAGGAGATGGGGAGAGACAGGGTAGGGTAAACTATCCCATGTAGAAGAAGCAAGGGGAAGTGGTTGCAAGGGAGGGGGAGAATAGGAAGGCAAAAAAGGCAAAACCACATTCTCATTGAATTTGGTTCATGGAGAGAATGACATACATACTAAATGGGATATCTCAACCTGCAGCAGGATAGGGGGAAGGGGGATGAGAGGAGGGATGATGGATGGGAGGGCATCCTTGGGGGGAGGGGAGGTTGGAAGTACCCACTATAGAAGAGGGACAGGATCATGTAGGGAATGGACCAGGTGGGGGGTGGGATGAGTGGGAGGGAATTATAAGCAGCCTTGTACAATATATCTACTATGATAATGTTTTGCATAGCTAGACATGTACAACATATACTGAATTACTTATCTCCCAAGAGGGAATGGGTGACAAGGGAGGAAGGAAATGGATCTGAAATTCGAGGTCTTAACATTAAATGTTTCAAATATATATAAATACTATTATTAATACTCTTTTGCTTGTAATTGGGAGATAAGATGTGCAGGCATTGGGACACAAAGATTCACCTTCCTCTAATGGAAAAGTCGATGGGGGTATGGGAGAGAGCAGATTGGAGGAAGAGATATCTTGTGGGACTGCTATTCTGGGAGGTTGGGTAGGGGAATAATGGGGGGAAAATGATTGTAACTCAAAATCTGGCGGAAATGAATGATGTAAAACAGAAGTTAATAAAGTATTTGTTTAAAAAAAAAAAGAACATACATCTAACATCATTGTTTGGCAGCACAGTGCCATTCCATAGGCTTCTATTCTAAGGGAATGGGACTAGAATAAAGCTGGGTGCTAACCCGGGCCTGGAGGGAAACTCTAAAGCAGTCTTCCCCATGTTGTGCATATTAATCTCGTGGAAGGCTGTGGGTCTCTTGTCCCATTCATTACATTCCTAAGATCCAAGAAGCTGTGAGTCAGAAAGAAAGAAGGGCTGAAACAGCTTTATCCTTGTTTCCCTCCTTGAATAGCAGGTGCACCAAAGTATTACTGAAAGAAGAGAGAAGAGGTTCTATCTCTCATGCCACCCACTTTCTGATGACTATGAACATGGAATGTCACAGCTGAAAACAACTATACAGCAAAGTGGCTGAGTGGGAAGGAGCCTTAGAATACAGAACATTAGAACCAGAAGAGCCTTAAAAATGTCTGAGCTGAAAAAGACCTTGGAGAACAGCTAGTCCACCCTTCTGATTTTACACGTGAAAAAAACTGAGTCCCAGAAACAGGTAGCAACTAGCCCAAGATCACACAGCCAGTTAGTAGCAGAACAAGCACTAGAAATATGCATTTTGATTCAGAGTTTGGGGGTCTTTGTATTCTACCATACTAGTTATCACAGAATATCAGAATTAGGAGACCTGAGAGATCTTCTAGTTCAAATCTCCCCACCCTCTTTTTTTAATAGACGAGGAAACTGAGGTCCAGGAAGGTGAAATGAATGAGATCATACAGGTACTGAGAAACACAGCCAACATTCAAACTCAGGTACTGCTAGTGTTCTTTTCACTATACCATTTGGAATCACTCCACCCAGGCACCCAGGCACCATGGATGGGACTGCCCCCACTTCCTTCCCCACATACCCTTCCCACCCAGGCTGCCCTTTGAAGATTACTTTTCACCTTTAATCACCAGTACTAAATGGGCAGGAGAGCAGAGCTCCCATAATTCATACAGCTATCCCAAAGTAAAGTAAGAATATCCATTCTTTCAACAAATATTCTGTAGACATCTAGTATGTGAAATATACTCCACCAAGCTGAAAGATACAAAAATAAATTTGATGAGGACCCTGCTATCCTAGAGTTAAGATATCTATAGAAATAAATATAATATGGATTAGAATGTGAAAGAAGAAGCAGAAATTGGCATGAGATTCAGTAAATGAAATATGTCTAATTAGGAGAAAATACTAGGCAAAGGGTCTGGAAAATTATCAATCAATAAACATTTAATAAGCATCTCCTATGTTCTAGGTGCTGTGCTAGGACCTAGGAATACAAAGATAAAACAGTCTCTGTCCTCAAAGACCCCATATTCTGTCGAAGAAGACAATGTGAATGTGTGTGTGTATTTACATATTACAGTACATGTAGTATATAGTAGCACATCTTTATATAGTATAGTATTAAACTACAGTACATCTTCAATAGTATATGTATATATATTACACTATATAATATATAGTATCATGTATATAGTTATAGTACAAGTGCTTTGAACCTATATATACTACAATATATATTCTATACTATAATTGTGTAGTCTGCATATAATTATACTATAGTAATCTACCATAGTGTGTATATATGTTCTGTATGTGTATGTGTGTACATATATGTGTATATACATACACATACAGATATATTCTATAGTGTATGTGTACACTACATATACTATACATGTAAACACTCTTGTATTTGTTTTATAAAGTTTCCACTCAGCTCTAGACTATTATTCATCACAAATGCTGTGAAATCTACATGATTAAAAGTGCATTTATTTCTCATTTTTATCCTGGTAGAATTAAACGAAGTTTCTAGCTCGAATTTTTTACCTTGAAAGCTCTGTTCATATCCTTTGGCCATTTATCTATTGGGGAATGGTTCTTGTCTCATATATTTCAATCAGTTTCCTATATATCTTGTAAATCAGACCTTTATCAGAGCAAGTTGCTGAAAATATCTTCCCAGTTAACTGTTTCTCCTTCTAGTCTTAATTTCATTGACTGTACAGAAGTTTCTCAACTTCAAGTAATCAAAATTATACATTCTGTCTCTTATGATTATCCCTCCTTTGATCAAGAAATATTCCCCTACGGGGCGGCTAGGTGGCACAGTGAGTAGAGCGTCGGCCCTGGAGTCAGAAGGACCTGAGTTCAGATCCAGCCTCAGACACTTAACGCACACACAAATAAAAACCTAGCCGTGTGGCCTTGGGCAAGTTTCTTAGTCCCAATTGTCCTCCAAAAAGCAAAAAAAAAAAATCTTCCCCTACCCATAGTTGTGTTTATGATGTTTTTCTATATCTTAGTCATGTATCCAGTTGGAACTTATAGGCAGCTGGTACTTCAGTGGAAAAAGTTGGACCTAGAGTCATGAAGATCTGAGTTCAAATCCAGTTTCAGACACTTACTAGCTATATGACCCTGGACAGGTCATTTAACTTCTCTTTGCTTCTGTTCTGAGAATAAAATGAAATAATATTTGTTAACAGTTTTTTGCACAGTGACTGGCACATAGTAGGGATTATATAAATGCCTTTTCCTTTTTCCCTTTATTATGGTATTATATAGTGTTCGATGTTAGTCTAACCCTAATATTCTGTCAATGAATTTCCCACTTTCCCAGCTGTCTTCTTGTTGAATACTGAGTCCTTACCAAAGTGGCTGGGTCTACAAAGGTCTTTAAAAGATAAACAAAGGAGGTAATATTTGATCCTAAGGACAGCAGAGAGCAACTGGAGTAGACTAAGTAAGGGAGTGATAAAGTTAGACCTGAACCTTGCAAAAATCACGTTAGCAAGGATGAACTGGAATGGAGAAAGACAAGCCGGGGAGACCAAGTAATATGCTTTTGCTATAGGCCAAACAAGAGGTGATGAGTTCCTTAACTAGGCTGGTGGTTATGTGAACAGAAAGGATATATATGAATGGATGTGTGTGCGTGTATATACACACATGCATATATACACATATACAGACATACACATACATATGTATATACATACACACGCGCGCGTGTGTATGTGTGTGTGTGTGTGTGTGTGTGTGTGTGAGAGAGAGAGAGAGAGAGAGAGAGAGAGAGAGAGAGAGAGAGACTGTGGACATAGAAATGGCAAGATTTGGCAACTGATATGTAGGATGAAGAATCAAGAATCAAGAAAAATGCTGAGGTTGCAACCCTGTATAATTGGAAGGAAGCTAGTGTCCTCAGTAATAGAGAAGTACAAAAGAAGAGTGAGTTTGAAGAAAAAATAGAGTTCAATTTTTGATGAGTTTGAGATACATATAAGACATTCACTGTGAAATACACAGTTGGTCAGAATTCACAGGAGAGACTAGAGTTAGATATTTGTACTGAGGATTCATCTGCACAGAGATGTTAATTAAATTCCACAGCTAACTCTACAACCTTGTCAATCTCCTTGTTGATCATACTAGAGAACTTGCCCCAGAGATTTTAACCCTTTCATCTCAGGAACATCCATCTGAGGCTTTGTTGTACTGATCAGTGACTGCCTCTCTCAGAGTACTATTTCAAGAAAGCCATGCTTCACTTCATTTCCTATTGTCCGCAATGCCACAAAAGTACCTTTTCCCACATTCCCCTCAGTTCTGGAACCATGTTCCATGATCAAAGCAAGTCTTCCATTGTTTTTCAATGGGCTGTGCCAATCTACTCCCCAGCCGTCCCACTCACCGTCCAGATGACTTTCCAGACCATAGTGCACCAACTTAGAGACGACCCTCCCATGTATGTTGTTTCCTACTTTAGACTCTCTTTGCTTTTGTATACTCAGAACAATGCCTGCCACATGGTAAGTACTTAAGTGCTTTTTGTTTCAATCATTCAAATACATGGGAGTTAATGAAGTCAGGGAATGAGAAAGAATTGAGAGAAGGGAAGAGGACCAACTTAGTTAACATCTCTATTCAGATAACTCCCGGAGTTAGGCAGCCCTCAGCTCTTCTTGTGAATGCCAACTTTGAGGGAATGCTGGAAGCAGTTTTTACAGGCTTTCGAGAGCCAAACGTTAATTTTCAGTGATAGTATTACACCTCACAGACACTACAAATTAAGGTCTGATTTATTTACCGTGCGGGACACCCACAGTTAAGAGGTGTGATTTAGATGATGGAGGAGACTGAGCAAGAGCCAGACGAGTAGAAGAACCAACCCAGAGCAGAGCCATCCAAAAAAAAAAATTAAATTAAAAAAAAACACAGAGAAGAAAGTATCCAGGAGGAGAGAATGATAAACAGTGTTAAGTGCTGCAGAGAGGTGGACAAATACGAGGCCTGACTATAAGACAGCTCCAAAAGACTCATGATGGAAACATCCAGAGAAACAATTACTGAGTCTGAATGCAGATTGAAGCAAACTACTTGCTCTCTCTTTTTTGTCTTGTTTTGTTTCTTCTCTCACATTGTTCATTCCATTGGTTATAATCCTTCTTTACAAATTGACTGATATTTAATGTGAAGGTATTTGTAGAATCTATATTGGATTGCATGCCGCCAAGGGGGGAGGGGAGAGAGGGGGAGAAAATTTTAAACTCCAAAGCTTGTGGAACTGAATGTTGTAGACTAAAAGTAAATAAATAAATATATAAACTTATTAAATTTTTTTCAGGCAAAAAAAAAAAGATGAGACCTGGGAACAAGCTATTAGATTTGGCAATTCAGAGATCATTTGTAACTTTAGAAAGAATAGTTTCAATTGAGTGATAAATCACAAGATAGATTACAGAGGATTGAAAAAAACAAGTGGAGATACTCTACAGCTTTTTCTAGTTTTTCTATGTGAGTAAATAGAATAAACTGTTACATGTGGTAAATGATCTTCAAAGTTATTGTTCACACTAGTACTCTGTTATAATGGGGAATAAGACATTATATAAAGTTATAAGGCTGTTATACAGTATTATATATATTTAATCACAGCATATATGGTTAAACAGTAAGAAAGACACCTGAAATCATAGGTCATATGATTTAAAGCTGAAAGTAACTTTAGAGCTCATATAGACTCCCCTCTCCCATTTTACGGATAAAGAAACTGAGTCCCAAAGAAGTTAAGTGACTTATGTAAGATCACACAGGGAATGAATAGCATAGATGGGATATAAAACCATGTTTCTGAACCCAAAATCCAATGCTCTTTCCACCACAGTGCACAGCCTATTCCCTGTTACACTGTTTTGATCAATACATAAGTAAATCTATAAAAAGAAAAATCATTTTATAATAGAATTTGCCTCTTTTTCTACACATACTTTGCTGCTTGGATGAATGTGTAATCTTACACCATGGTGTAGCTAAGCCCTTCACTGGTGCAAATCACAACTTATTTACACCTTCTTACCCTCTATAATTCCTGTTCTTGTCTTCTCATAAATCTTCTATAGCTGGAGACCTTTCTCTTTTAATATTTCAGGGATACTACTGCAACAGCAGGCTGTCCATTTATTACTCCCTCATTCTTCTTACATGACTTAGTCATTTCCTTTGCTAATAATACATGTCCCTAATGCTGTCTTTTACGCCACTCATTGCCTGCAAATTGTTATTGGTGATATGCTTTGATCTATTCCTAGCCAGCTTGCATTTTCTTATCCCTCTGTGGATCACGTGCAAATATACATATATGTATGTGGACAGATAGATAAAATCTCCATGTTCTATATATTCCTGTTATATTACTAAAAAAAATTACAGACATTAAAACTATGTCTAGACAAAAGAATCTTAAATTTAAAAGGTTAATACTTCCAATAGTTTCCAAGGCTCCATTCTCAGGCATGTCTTAGAGCAGAGACCTTGTTGCCTCAGAAGTAAACTCCATTGGGTCCATGGGGTAAAGCACTTTGATTTTAACTTTTATAACTTTTTTTATTTTAAACTTAAACACAAAATGAGAAAAGAAAAAAAAGTCAAGGCCATGTATACAGCAAACCACAAGAAGGAATTCAATATAAAACAATAAATTCCCATTTCAAGAAAATCGATATAATAAATACTACACATTGTTTTCAAAGCTGCCCCGTTTTCTTTGCTTCTTTGCTGGTTTTCTTTTGCTCTCTGCTGTATACTTTTTAATTTATCTTTGCCCCCTCCCTCCTCCCTACCTTAAAGAAGGCTATAATTAAGCATGGATATGGATAGATGGAGAAAGAAAAAGAGACAGAGATACACACATACATATATACACACATACATATCCATAGACATCAATAAATATGCACATGTATGTATATACATAGACACACACATATATGTAAGACTATTCTATGCTTATTTCCACCGGTCATCTGTTTCTCTGAAGGTGGATAGCATCTTCCTTCCTATGTCCAAGTCTTTCCATGTTTTTTCTAAATCAAGCAGCTCAGTATTTCCTACACCATGGCAATATTCCAACCCAGTCACATCCTGAGAGATTGTCTATGAATGTTTTTCCCCAATTTTCTGCATTCCTTCTATTCTTGGCTACATAGGTTATATTTATACAAGAAAATTTTAATTTAAAAATAATTGAAATTATCCTTTTTGCACTTCAATGATGGCCTCCCTTGTAACACAGGTTAAGATCTGATTCTGCTGAATCTACTTCCTTTACATCTTTCTTCTTGGTTTCTTTGAAGTTCCTGACCTTTTGCTCTTCCAGATGAACTGTCATTAGGTAATGCACTTTGTTAAGAAAGTTTTGTGAAGCAGACACACTCCTGGGCCAGTAGGGTCAAAGAGTAGGCAAGTCACAGGAAAGACATTTTTAACTGGTAGTCATCTCCTGACCTTCTCTGAGGGACTTCATCTTCAGTTATCACTTAAAAGAAGACAACTTCATAGAATACATTATTCTCCACCCAGCAGGGGCTAAGACAAGAGACCCAGAGAGGAGATCAATCCTGAAGCTCCAGCCCTGGCAGAGGACCCCAGAAAGCCTGGACAGGACTGCTGGCAGGAGGAAATAGGGGCCCTGCAGTTTGAAGAGCAGCTAAATCATATTACAGCAGAGATTTAAGCTTGATACACTGCAATTTAACTACTGATGTAGGCTTTACCACACACCAAAGCCTAGCAAAAATTGCTACTGCTGTTCTGAGATCTGGGGCTGCCATTCCTGTGGGGAACTGATTTTTCCCCCATCACACCAACTAATAGATCAGTCTTGAATTCAACAATAGGCACTAAATTGGAGAATTGAAAGGTCACTTAGATATCAATTAATCCAAATAGCAGGCTAGCTCGGTGGAGCAGACATCTTCCTGAACTCAAATCTGGCCTTTGACACTTACTGTGTGACCTTGGGCAAGTCACTTAACCCTGTTTGCCTCAGTTTCCTCATCTGTAAAATGAGCTGGAGAAGGAAGTGGCTCCAGTTTCTTTGCCAAGAATATCTCAAAATGGCATCATGAAAAGTCAGACACAACTGAACAACAAATCCAACTATCTCATTTTAAGATTGAGAATACTGAGGCCTAGAAAAAGTGAAGAGATTCACCCCAAACCATCCAAGTAGTAAATAGCTCCAGAATGCAAACAGAACCCCTCTGAGTCTAAATCAAAGGTTCTTTTTACAGTACCATTGTGCCTTCTTTCAGAAAGGCTGATTAGCACATGAGCACATAAAGGGCTCCTCAGTTAGACCTACCTGAATGAGGCTTGGGTGGCTAACCAGGAGGCAATAAGTCTAAACAGAAATGTCTATTCTCCCTCCTCCCCTACAGAAAAGCTATTAACCCTGGACCATTTCACTGTCTAGAAGACAAAAAGAAAATTTGCCTGGGGGAAGAAAAGCAGAGACAGGCAACAAGAAAGTTTAAAAAAAAAAAGCAGCAGTTTAGCTTGAAGAAATTTCAGCATTAGGCATTAGCTTAGAGTTCTGGGAATCTGAGCCAAGGATAGAACTGGTCCACTTACTTACACCCCAGCCAAGCTGTGCTATTTGCTGCCCCCATGCTTTGAGATGCCCATCCCCTTATCTCCACCTGTCAAAATCCCAGCCACCCTTCAAGCCCCACCCCCATCAGATATTAACCTTTTCTTCCCACTCTTACCCAAAACTACACTCTTAGTACCCTGACTTGCGTTCTCCTGGTTTATTTTTCCTTCTAGTTATTTCTCTCTGAGTCATACACCTCCCCCATGAGTTTGTAAGTTTAGTAAGGCCAAGAACCAGTTAACTTAAGCTTTGTACCTCCCCCAGTGCCAAGCATAGATATCTGCACAGTCAGTAAGTTTGCTGAATTTGTTCAAGGAAATGGATGGAAATTCAGGCCAGGTGAGGGAACTAGTAAGAAATTTTCTCTAAGGCAGGAATTCTTAACCATTTTTTGTGTCATGGACCCTTTTTGGCAACCTGGTGAAGCCTGGAAATACCTTCTCAGAATGTTTTTAAATGCATAAAATACATAGGGATTAAAAAGGAAACCAATTATACTAGAATAGTTATCAAAATTTAAAAAAAAGTTTAGAGACATCAGTTTTATAACCCCAGCTCTAAAGAGGTCCTTTCCAAGCACTCATGTTTGCCTAACCTATAAATTCCTAACCAGACTTTAAAATTCAATTCAAATGCTACCTCTATCAGGAAGCCTCTTCCCATCTCCCAAGTTGATAATCTCACATAGCACTATGCTTGCATATTCCTTGTATTACCCTGAATCATAATTATTTGTATATGGGAGATAGCTCTCACTAGATTGTAAGCTCCATGAGGGAGAGACTCCTGCCTTTTCTAAAGGTTGTATCTCCTCCAGGGCTTTACACACAGTAGGTGCTTTCTAAATCTTTGTTGAACTGAATTCCAATCAAAATTGGAATTTTGTACCTATAATACAACAAACATTTAGTAAAAGTCTACTGTGTATAGAAGAGTGTGCTGAGTATACTGTGGGGGTGGAGAGTGGGGGATACTAAAGCTATGTGACCCAGTGTGTAAAAGTGCTGGACCTGTAGCTAGGAGGACCTGAGTTCAAATTTGACATCAGACACTTACTACCTGGGCAAGTCATATAGCTTCTGTCTGTCTCTGTTTCCTTGTCTGTCAAATGAGGGTGAAAATGGCATCTACCTCCCAGGGCTGTAAGGATAAAATGAAATATTTGAAAAGGGCTCTGTAAACCTTAAAGCACTATATAAATAGGAACAATGATGGTGATAAAGATGATGAGATGTGGTCCCTGCCCTCAAGGGCAAGGGAATAAGTACAGATCTAAGTGCAGAATCTAGTGCAGATCCAAGATACCAACATAGAAAAGAAACATAGACAGCATTACAGGGTAAGTGATTCAGTTACAAACAAAGGTATTCTACCTTTTCTAGGCTGAATATGCAATTCTCATCTATTCCACCCAGCAAAATCCTCCTTTCAGTGTTTCTGCATTATCCTGGACTCTTCATTCTGACTCATGCCTCATATCCAGTCAGTTGCCAAGCCTTGCCATTTCCCCCTTCACAACATCTCCTCATCTAATACGCTCACACTAGATTATTGCAACAGCCTCCATTGTTCTCCCTGCCTCAGGTCTCTATCCCAGATACATTCTGACACCAGAGTAATTTTCTTTAAGTGCAGGTCTGATCACGTGATTCCCCTACTCAACCCACTCCACTGGCTTCCTCTTTTCTCCTTGCAGTTCAGTTGTGTTTGACTCTTCATGACCCAATTTGGGGTTTTCTTGGCAAAGATCCTGAAGTGGTTTGCCATTTCCTTCTCCAGCTCATTTTACAGATGAGGAAACTGAGGCAAACAGGGTTAAGTGACTTGCCCAGGATCACACAGCTAGTAAGTGACTGGGGCTGGATTTGTACTCAGAAAGAGAAATCTTCCTGACTTCAGGTCAGGCAGTCTATCTATCCACTGTTGCTGCTGTTCAGTCCTGCCTGACTCTCTATGACCCCATTTGGGGTTTTCCTGGCAAAGATACTGGAGTGGTTTTGATGGGGATGGGACAATGGGATACCTAAAAAGGAAGAGCCCTTGAACTTTCCCACACATTTCAGCTACCAAGCCCCTGGCATTTCCCTGAGTCATCTGGCCCATCCCAGTATAATCCTCTTAACTGCTCTTTCCTAGTGGTCCTCCTTGTCTGCACTGGGCCCACCCCAGGCTACTTGCCACTCCTTGACCCCATCCAGATCTTCTCATAGTCTTTCTGTATAAAAATAACAATCTTACCTCCACTAAACTGCACAATATTACCATCACAAATAGTACAGATCTACCAGAAATCTTGCCTACCCAATTGGTGTATAATAATTGACTAGAAAGCTTGAGTGGCCAAATTCTTTCAAGGCAGACCCACTCTCTACCCTTGAATTTTGGTGTTCCTAGCACCCAAACCACAACAGTTTATCATTTCCTTCTCCAGCTCATTTTACAGATGAGGAAACTGAGGCAAACAGGGTTAAGTGACTTGCCCAGGGTCACACAATTAGTACAAGTCTGAGGTTAGAGTTGAACTCATATCTTCCTGCCTCCAGGCCTGAGGCTCTAACCACAGTGACACTTAGCAAAGATACTGGAAGTATCTTTACCAAGAAAACCCCAAATGAGGTCACAAAGTCAAACATGACTGAAACAGCTGAACAACAACACTCTCAAGGAGCTCACATATATAAGAAATCACATATATTTAAGAACACATTATATAAGATGAGGTATGAGCTCTGGAAGCCCTCTCGAGCTCTCCTTGAGTCCTTGACATATAGGCTCTGGGAAACTCCCTTGGATTCTTGATTAAATTGTCTAGTTTGATGAGGCATTTGCATAAGGCAATAAGCCTTACATTGTGGCTGGGCCCAGACCTCTAGCCTAGTAACTAACTGCTAACTACTAGCCTAGCCCTCCATTATTCATCTACTTCCCATCCTTGAACCTATCAAAACATTGATCAACCCTTGAACTGGCCTAGCCCACCGTTGTCTGTAGTCTCCAGCTACCTCCCACCCTTAATCACTCATTGACCTCATTAACTCCTCCTGGAGACCCTCCCCAAACTCCTCCTCTAGACCACCCCTAGATTCCTCCCACAATCTTCTGTATATAAGACCCCATCTCACACCATGTGGTGTGAGAGCACCATAGAATGACCTAGCATAGACTTACTATGTGTCTAATGAAGTGAACTTTTAATAAATTTTACTTTTCTTTGGCTGAGAAGACTTGAGTAGAATTCATTCAGCAGGACCCAGTGTGTTGGTATTTTGGGGTCTCCAGAGCAACCCTAACCATCTTAGTGGGTAATGTCTTCAACAAGATCCAGCTGCAGGGCAGATGGAAAGACTCAGGAGTCCTTAAGTTATAGTGGTAGGGCAGATGGTGATTTTTCTTTCTTTCTTTCTTTCTTTCTTTCTTTCTTTCTTTCTTTCTTTCTTTCTTTCTTTCTTTCTTTCTTTCTTTCCTTCTTCCTTGGGCAGATAGGTGACACAGTTAGAGCACTGATCCTAGAGTCTGGAAGACCTGAGCTCAAATCCAGTCTCAGATACTTATTAGCTGTGTGATCTTGGGAAAGTCACTTAATGGGATCATGGAGAGTCAGATACAACTGAAATGACTGAACAATAACAATGATGGATGTTCCCTTATAACCTCTTGAGACAGATCCATGCCCTAGGGCATGGAGGGTACCATCTTGTTGTGAGAAACATCCTTAATCTAGGAGTAAACAATACTAGTTGGAAAGCCAAGAAGGTTTTCATTGCCTTTATTTTACATTTATTCTTTCTGAATAAATGGGTAGTCCCCTTAAAGATGGAGAGTACAGGGGCTCAGACAAACATGAGTCTTTTTATGCTGCCTCCATTCAAATTTCCTGCCTTGTTCTCCATTGGCTAAGTGCAAACTCCTGAACTGACCACACCGTGCTCCCCTCAAACAAGTCATCCCTCTTCCTGGACTGCCCTTTGCATGTCACTCCTTGAAGTGTTCCCTCCTCCCAAACACAGGCTAACATGGTTTGCATGTTTAGATAATGAAGCTCTAATTCTATGCAGGGTGTGCAAGTTAATATGCAGAAAGCTAATTAAGCATGCATATTAGTAAAAAGTTGGTGACCATTCCCTGACCCTGGTCAGTTTGAGTCAGTTTCAGCCTGGGCTCCCTTCAAGATGAACTTATAGATTTCTTCCAGCTATATGACTGGATAGGGTCACTCTGCCTTTCCTCCCCCCATCCTGATTTACACCTTCCTGCATATCTTGTATAATATCTGTCTTTGCAACATCCACTATTCCTACAGAATCTGTGGAAACCAAACTATTAGCATTTCTCACATTGTGACATTCTCTCTAGGCTAAAAATTCTTAAATATTAGATTATTAAACAAAATAAAATACTTTTGGTAGATTTGTGCCTAAAAAGCAGAATAGACTGTTGGTGGAGGTTGTCCTTTGTTCTTGAAGAGAACCAGAATGACATCACTATACTAAAGTCAAGTTACAATGTGTCTGACTGGCTGATCAGACCCACAGAATGCTCTACCACAGGTTGGGCACACATAGTCCATGTGAACATTTGGGGTGGATTCTCTAAATCTTGCCTTTCTTTTGAGCTACTTCAATACTGCTTTGCTCAAAGAGCACAGCACTTTCTCTGACAAGGACACACCATGCTGGGCGGTTCTGTGCCAATGTCTCCCATGTCTCCCACAATCAATCCCAAAGTTCTTAAGAGAAATCTTGAGAGTGTCCTTGTATCGCTTCTTCTGGCCACCATGTGGGTGCTTGCCCTGTGTGAGTTCTCCATCAGATTGCCTTTTTGGCATGCGTATGTTTGGCATTCAAACATGGCCAGTCCATCAGAGCTGCAGTCTCTGCAGTAAAGTCTGAATGCTTGGCAGTGTAGTTTGAGAAAGGATCTCAGATTTCCCAGTCACCAGTGGAGTGAAACAAGGCTGTATGCTTGCTCCCATGCTTTTTAGTATCATACTTTCAGCCATATTGTCAAATGTCCTCCATGAAAATGAATGGCATCAAGGTCAGCTACCTCAATCATGGCAAACTCTTCAACTTGAAAAGGCTATAAGCCAAGATAAAAGTGGAGGGAGTGTTGGTGCATGATTTTCTGTTTGCAAATGATTGTGCACTCAGTACAACCTCTGAGGCTGAGATGCAACAAAGTATGGACACTGTTAATAGATCCAGGAGTAGGGAACTTGAAGTCACATGTGGCCCTCTAGATTTTCAAGTGTGGCCCTTTGAATCCAAACTTCACAGAACAAATCCCCTTAATACAAGAATTTGTTCTGTAAACCTTGGACTCAGTCAAAAGGCACTCAAGGAACTAGAAGGCCACATATGGCCTTGAGGCCGAATGTTCCTGATTAGCTGCGTGACCCTGGGCAAGTCATTTAACCTTGTTGGTCTTGGTTTCCTCCTCTGTAAAATGAGTTGGAGAAGGAAATGGCAAACCACTCCGATATCCTTACCAAGAAAACCCCAAATGGGATCTCAAAGTTGGACACAACTGAAAAACAACCAAACTGAATGCTGTTAACATATCTTTTCTTACACCATGCACTTATTGTCTCCTCCATTGGCATGCAAGCTTAATGTGAGCAGGCATTGTTCCAGCCTTTATATCTGTATCCTCAGCACCCAGCACAGAGCCTGGAACATAGCAGGTCTTAGTAAATACTTCCTGATTGACTGATTCAGAGTATGGAAGGATAAGTCTGCTTGAAACCAAGGTCATCGAGGGGGGCTACACAGAGGAGATGGCACTCTAATTGTGTTTTAAATAATGGGTAGAATTTTAAAAGTTTAAGCAAGTCACGAAGAGCAATCCAGTCACAGAGAGGAAGCCATATGAGAGAATAATATATGTCTGGGAGGAATAGAAAGTAGGTCAGTTTGGCTGGAGTATAGAATATCAGAAAATGGTGTGAGGTGAGACTGAAAAGGGAGGTAGGGCCTTGAATGTCAGGCAAAAGCATCTGAATATTCCTCAGTAGGTAACAAGGAACCACTAAAGATTTTTGAGCTGAGAAATAAGAAAAATGGCAGAGTCTTCCTATCTGTAACAGAAACCTAAGTGGATCCTGCTTGAGACCAAGTTCCATCCATGGTAGATTATGGCAAGATGTCTTCAAATTCAAGGACACCCTATCTCTGTTTCCCTGTTTATGAAAACAGAAGGTTAGACTGTATCTAAGGGTCCTTCCATTTATCCACGAACAGTAGAGGAGCAAAGTCTGGGGAGCTATAGCTGTATGAAACTATGAAGATGTGAAGAACTAAGAGAAGGAAAAGCTGGAGAAGCAAGATAAAGACTAGCTCTGGGACATGAGGAAAAGGACAGCTTATTGCACTCAGGTAAATGCTGGACCTGTGAGAGGCAGACACCACTTCTTCAAGGGGAAGGAAGAGCTGTCAGAAGTAGGGACTTGTACATTTGGCATTTTTCTTCAAAACTTTAACTTGCTAGCTGCTTTCTTTAGGCAAAGATAATTTTCCCCCTTAATTTACATGCAGACATATGCTAATTTGCATGAATGTGAATTCCTAAAGGTCCACCTACCTAAGAATAGTTGTGAATCTCAATGATCACAAACCATGGATAAAAAGGTATCAAAGGAATAGTCATATTTCTTTTAAAATACAACCCTTTGAACAAATCTTGAGAAGAAAATTAAAAAAAAAAAACAACCCTTCTCTTTCCTTCAGAGGATTTTTCTTGGGATCCCGGGGGCAATCATTTAGATCTGGGAATGTTTGGCATGAACAGTTCCCAAGTAATGTGAAAGCCCCTAAGGGGAGAAAGGAGCAAATTTTTACTTTATTTAGATTCCTTCTTCCTCCCTACCTTGTATTTCTTTCCAGATCCAGCTTAAGCTCTGCCTTCTCTATATTAAGACTCTCCTGATCCTCATAACTGGTAGTGCCCTCCTTCCCAAAAATACTTTTCATTTATTAAATGTGTAATGTATATACTTGTGTAGCTATGTCTCTGTTAGAAGCTATTTGTATGAAGTGAAAAGATATTACTGGGCTGCTATAGGAAAGGGAGGATGTGCCTCTCCCTCTGTCTCCTACCTTTGGAATGTGGGCACTGGCTCATCTTTTCTAACTACTCCCCTTCTCCTCCCAACAGCTGTGATTTTTCTCTCTGGTCACTTACCTCAGCTCTATCCCAAAATGGTGAAA
Organism: Gymnobelideus leadbeateri; assembly: GCA_011680675.1. Lineage (NCBI taxonomy): Eukaryota > Metazoa > Chordata > Mammalia > Diprotodontia > Petauridae > Gymnobelideus > Gymnobelideus leadbeateri. Next base: position 75,491 of record WOXC01003840.1, on the reverse strand, counting down.
TCTCCAGAGTATAACAATGGGGAAAACCAACTGGCTCACTATGGCAGTTTGTTTAAGTTCCCACCTGATAGAAACTACTGTCATCCTCCTTCTAAGAGAAAATTAGATTCATGCTATTACAATACACTGAGATTTGATGAAATTTAAATTAATTAAGATATCAGAAATCTCTATTTCTTGTTTCATTCTACCTCTATAGAGATGCAACATACTAGTCACTACCCCTCTCCCTTACATCCCATCACTGACAATAAAACACATACAAATTACCATGGTTGACCATAGTTCATCTTATGCCAGCTTCCTTCTAATTAAACATAAATGTAAAAAAAAAAACTTTAAAGGAACAGGTAAGCTTTAGATTTAAAATAGGGAAGGAAGGAAAGAGGAACAAATAATCACCTGTTATCAGTTCCCTTCTGTGGAAACTTTGGTCCACCCACATCTCGCATCTCAGTCTCAGGCTACCATTCTGGCTGTGTTCATCAGAGAAGGGAGTGGCAGGCCACAACCATGTCCTAGTGGCCGCTCAAATACCAGCTACCTTGCCCACATTCACGTTTACTCTAGTGACTCCCTCCCAAAAACTCAGGCAGAGAGGCAAGCTCACCCCTGCATCCCATTCTTCCCCAGAGGCTTTTCTGGGGCAAAAAGAGGGCAACTCTCTTTAAGGTACAGTTCCTCTTTAGTTCAATATTTTAAATAACCTAAAAATTTCAATCAGTCTAGAAGCTGTCATCTCAGTTGCACAAAATTCTTTGGTAGAAGGGATACTATACTTTTACCTCTCTCCCAGTGATGGGGTACAGGCTCTGAGAACCCCCTTGGACTCTCCTTGAATCTTCCCACTTGATGAGGAATGTGCCTGAGGCCATAAGCCACTAGGCTAGCCCTCCATTGTCAAGGTTACTTCCCGCCCTGGATCCTCCCAAAATATGCCCAAATCTGTTACCCTTAAACTTGCTTAGCCCTCCATTGTCTGTCATCTCCAGGTAGCCTCCAGCTATTTTCCACCCTTAGTCTCATTACTGGAGTCTGACCTCATTTGACTCTTCCTCAAGATCCTCCCCAAACTCCTCCTCTGGACCACCCCTAGAACCCTCCCATAATCTTTCTGTATATAAGCTCCATCTTATCTCCATGAAGGAGCTGTGAATTATCTAGCACAGATTTTCTCTATGTCAGATTATTCTGGCCCACTTGTCCAACACAAGTGTCACAGATACCTAGGCTCCTTAAGAGTCTACCCATTATGGCGAATTTTTAATAAACTTTGCTTTACTTTGGTTGAGAGATGACTTGAGTCAAAGTCATTCGACAGGACCCAGTGTGTTGATATTTTGGGGTCTTGCACACCCCTAAACCTTAAACCTCAACACCAACAAAATGTAAGCTCATTGATGGAAGGTGCTGTTCATTTTTTGTCTTAGTATTCCCAGTCCTTAATACAGTATCTGGACCATAGTAGTCAAATTCTTGTTGATTAATTGATTAAAGTTAAGAGGGATGCTTCCTCTTGGCAAAGGACAGGCAATCTTTCTTCCCCAAGTGACTGTATAACAGAATGATGACTTCATCAACTCCAATACTTCAAAAGCTCTTTGATTTCATTGGTGAGAACAGGCCCTCCATCAATGCAGATCTTAACTACTCTACCACTTGGTAAACAAAGTCATGAATTTCTGTGGTTAAAAAAAGTCACTACCTAATGGCCTGACATTCAAGGGATGAACCTCTTAGAACTAGGCTGGTCCTCAGACAACAGACAAATCCATAACAAGGCTCATATTTGAGCCTCTGCCGTTTGATGGGACCTGCCAGATATTACATTCCCCTGGAACAGCCTTCAAAAACCCAGGGTCACCTCCAGGTCATGATGAGACAGTAAAGCAGACCTTTATTCCAGGAATAATAATAGTAGATAGTATTTACATTAAAGAATTTTACATGTAACATCAGATTTGGTCTTCACAATTGCACTGCGATATAAGGTAGTATAAATATTATAAGTCTTATTTCACAAATGGAGAAACTGAGGCTGAGAGACTAAATGTTTTGCCCAAAGTTCCACATTCACTTGTAAAAGGCAGAGCTGGGATTATTACCACATTAAGGAAAACAAAGTAGTTGATCTTTGCGGACAGGAAGGTAGCAGCTGCTGCCAACAGCTCTCACAAAGACACCAGTCTCTCTCCCTGTCTGCAGTTGTCTCTAGGCAGCACATAAAAGCACAAGAGCCAGAGTCTCAGTGATTGTGTTTTATTTTTAAGGTTGGTACAGCACAGTGCAGCTGCTGAGCTGGGTATGTTGAGAAAGAGGGAGCACAAGGGAGCCAGGTAAAGTTCTTCATGATGAAATAATGAGGCTCCAGGGATCTGTTATAGCTTAACTTTTCCTGTTGTGTTGGTATTCCCCCTGTATTGTGTGAGTCCCTGTACAAGTCATATGCCCCAGATGCAAGCTGCTAAAGGTCTTGTGCACAACCAAGGGCTGGAAAACAGCTCTGGGTCATAAGGTTGGCACTAACTGCATCCTTAACACTATTTTCTGAACCCTTCTTTTTTTGGGTCAAGCAGTCACAGGATCCTGGCAAGCAAATGTTCTAAGACCTCCAGGTTTTCTAACCCCCCACAGGAGTATAGTTCTGCTAAATCATGCTTGCTTTTATCTATGCAATTTTCTTCCTCCCTAGGTCTGGTGAGCATAGACCTAACCATACAGCAAAGCCAAATCCACCAAACTGAAGTTCAAGAGCTTGAGAAAAGATAGCCAAGAGTTCTGAACATCTTGGAATGCAGCAACCCAGGCCTCAAACAAATGGTCATAGACACAATCTAGCAAAGAAGGGAGACCTCTAGTTTCTTCCCTTTCTTTCACAGAGTTGATATGGGCATGGGAGTCTATACTACACTGCAGTGGTCAGGAGACAGGAGAAAACTTTCTTTGGAAAAAAATTGTCCATTGCTACAGAGAAAGAGAGAGAAGAGAGGAGAAGAAGAGAGAAGAAGAAGAGAGAAAAAGAAGAAGAAGGAGGAGGAGGAGGAGAAGAAGAAAAAGAAGAAGAAGAGGAAGAGGAAGAAGAAGAAGGAGGAGGAGGAGGAGGAGGAAGAAGAAGAAGAGGAAGAGGAAGAAGAAAAAGAAGAAGAGGAGGAGGAGGAGGAGGAGGAGGAGGAGGAGAGACTCCTTGTTCCTCTGGCAAAATGCATGCAATGAATTTTATTCATGTAATACCTAGGAAATCTCTGTATGTAATGAAACCCTTCTCTTTCCCTAAAAGACAATAAAGAATTCAATTCTAAATGAAATTCCAAATGAAAGCAAAACAATATCAAAATATTCAACCTTGCAGGATTCAAGCTGTTTCTGGGAATTAATTCCATAACCTACTGTACCAATTGATAGAAGGCAAGCTGGGGGTTTTCCAACCCTCTTGAAAATTCACTTTGAATTTCCCTCTCTGCTTTCTGATTCCTGGTGACATCCATTCAAAGATAAATGTCTCTACTGGTCTTTGGCACTTCAGAAAAGCTTTAATAACCAGAATATTTTTGTTGTTGGCCAAGCCTCTCTCTGTTTGCTGGGCTATTTTTTCATCCCAGACTCTCTATGGCACCACTGGGGAGTCAGGCAGATGGCTGAAAATTATGAGATTATATTAGCCAGCAGATGGGACAAATGTTCAACACTGGGTGTTCTGAGCCAACACAGCCCCATCCACAACAATATGCTCCCTGGGTTTTCTCCTTCATCTGGGTTTCTTTTTGCACATATCAGAATTTCTGACATGATTCCAAGGCAGAAGCCAAGTGAATTAATAAAACAAACAACAAAAAATCAAAAGGTGACTCCCCAGGATGGAGGCAGAGGTTACACTAGCTGGTAGAATGCAGCGGAAGGGGTGTCTGAGGTGTGTAGGGAGATGAAAGAGGGAAAATTTTCCATATTCATCTGGACAAAGCCTATATTTTTCCTAAGATTTCCACAACAGTGGTTATCTGTTTATCTGATTATCCCCCCAGAAAGTACTGGGAAGAAATGAACAACTGATGAGATGGGAGTTGTTAGCAACAGATGTGGGAAAGAAAGAATATAGTTGAGACCATAGACCAGAGATGAAAGCATCTTTAGGAACCACATTCATGCTTGGTTTAAGACAAGAACAGGTATTTAAGCCAGCTTTGCACTGACCTCAGTGCTGGTACACTAGGCAAACCAGCCAATCTCTGAGAGCTACAAAGTGATGGTTATGGGGTAGTGGGGAAATGAAAAGCCAGTTAAGATGCAAGACCAAGTCTTCAGGGACGCAGCTGTAATGGTTTAGATTTCTCCTTCCATCTCCTTTGATATTTTTTCTGTGTAGCTCTCACCCCAGTATCTCCTCAAGAAGATAATTAGATGCTTGTTTTGTTTTTGTTTCTTTGAGGCAACCCAGGTCAATTGACTTGCCCAGGGACACACAGCTAGTAAGTGTTAAGTGTGTGAGGTAGAATTTGAACTGAGGTCCTCCAGACTCCAGGGCTGGTGCTCTATCCATTGCACCATCTAGCTGCCCCAGGAGCTTGTGTTTGGCATGTGTCTTTCACTCTCCCGCAGGTGTCTCATGGGGCTTCATCGATGGAGATTTTGCATTGCTCTAAAGCCAAGACTCGAAGCATGTCAAAGAAGAACTCTGAGGGTCTTCTGAAGAAATGGCCTTCATATCTGAGTCACATATTTGATTCCCACAGCTTAGCATACTCCCTCATCACTACAGACTCTTGTCCAACAACGGTTATCTTTATGACATTGTTAACAAACCAAAGTGTGTCAGACGGCCTGTCCTAGAGCAGTCTCCAAGCTTTTTGGATCATGTACCCCATCAGTTAAAAATATGTCTCAACTGTTTTCCCAATGCATTCATATATATTTAAGTTATATACATTTATTTACTAATGTATTATGTATATTATAAAACATACACAAAAAGAGATTTAAAAGGATATCAAAATGAAATAATAATTTATATTACTTTATTAATGGCACAAAACACTTTTTCCTCCCACCATGGTATTATTAATAATGATGTTATACACATTCATTATGCAATATATTAATGTTACTAATTATTGATGATATTTTTAGTGAGAGCAATGTGATTGAACATGCTTTATTATTTTCAAAATAAATTTCTGAAGGGGTAGGGCAGACTTGTAAATATTAACTTTTTGTTAGTGACTAATTAATCAGCTATTCAATGTAGCTAACCAAACAGGTGAATTTCTTCTTTAATATAAATTATTATTGAAAGACACACAATACAAAGACTAAATAATAGGTCACAACAATGAAAAGAACAGCCTTTCAAGAGAAAACCTATTTCTCTGTGTAGATTATTACTATACACCATGTAAAAACAGTGAGCAAAAATGAATTTTCTCCAACTTCCATTCAGCAGAAAGTTTTCAATATAAATCCATTCCTCTTTACATGGTTCTGTTTAATGGATGGAAGTTTACCTTACTTTCCTATTCATGTTTGGATATTTCTATTGGGTTTTTTATGAGTGTAAAGATAGAAAGGGCTGAACCATACTAAGACAGGAAAGGGAACACTATATGATAAGGCTAGAGAGGAGATTGAGTCTCACTCATCAGTCACTGCCCCCAGAGTACAGAGATCACCTTGAGATGGGCAGGGGCAGCACCAACGTGATTGGGGGTGGGGGGTGTTATTCTTGGCAAAGGATGGAATTTCCCCAACAGCACTTGTGGGAAAGCTCTTTGGGTTGCTCACGTGGTTAGTCACCATTAGATTCTAAATGCCTTGAGGGACTAATTCTAGGACTGGGATGCTGAGAGCTTGCACAGTGGCCAGAGGGGATAGAATCTGGGAGTGCTTAGCAATTAAAGATCAAAGGTGGTGGTGACTGTACTGGAGACAAGCCTTGAGACTGGCAATTTCAAGTCATATAGGATGTGACCCATCTTGCCTTGCTCTAAGCAGTTCATCATATGCCCCTTACGGTCATGACTGGTCTCCTTCAGAGCTGGGTTAACCTTCCCCTCCCCTTTTGAAGGTCACAGTTTTACTGAATTGGCCAAACCAAGTCTTCTATCCCAGGTCATTTGGACAGACTTAAGGAGATCAGAATGGGAAAATGAGGAGTATTCTGGTAATCTGTTGCATCAAGGATGTACCTGCAAGTATAAAGGAAATAAGCACAATGAAGGCAGATCTGCCTCAGTTTCCCCTATTCTTCCTTTAAAAAACCACGGGTCACTGGGCAAATGCTCCAACATTCTCCATATAGTCCAATCCAGTAATAATTGCTATGTGACATTCATACGATGCTTTAAGGGTCACAAAGTACTTTACAATTATTATCTCATTAGATGTTTACAACAACCTTGTGAGATAGGTGCTATTATTATCTTCATTTTATAGATGAGGAAACTGAAACAAATAAAGGTTAAGTGACTTGCCCAGGGTCACACAGCTGGTAAGTATCTGAGGCCATATTTGAACTCAGGTCTTCCTGACTCTAGGCCCAGTGCTCTATCCACTGTGCCATCTAGCTGCCAATCCAGAACCCAACTTTCTACATAAATCCTTTCCTGCCCATCAAATTACTATCCCCCACATTTCTTCTTTGGTCATACTTAGATATCTCTGGCACTGCTATTTTTACAACCAGATTCACTGAATGAGGAAAATACATTTAAACACTTAAAATGTTTAATACTAAAATGTAATGATCTAATCTAATGTGTCAAGAGCTGCATGAGGATTGGGATGCATTGAAATAGCATTCTTTGTTAAAAACTAGATAAATGAGAACACATAGTGCTTAACAAGAGGCAGGAGAAGTGGGTCCAGCTCTGACATGAGTTCGGTGACCTAAACAAGTCTCTTGCCCTTTCTTGGGGCCTCAGTTTCATTTGGAAAAATGATGGAGTTAAACTGGACAACCTCTAAGGTCTATCTCTAGCTCCAACATCCTGTAAGTCTAAGAAAGAGAAGAAGAAGAAGAAGAAGAAGAAGAAGAAGAAGAAGAAGAAGAAGAAGAAGAAGAAGAAGAAGAAGAAGAAGAAGAAGAAGAAGAAGAAGAAGAAGAAATATATGAAAATCACAAGGTCACAGAGGGAATAATGTTTGTACGGTTCCATTCAGTCAGGTTTCATCATTTAGCCAGTGATACTTCCTAGCTGTGTGACCCTGGGCAAGTCACTTAACCCTGTAGCCACAGATACTTCCTAGCTGTGTGACCCTGGGCAAGTCACTTGACCCTGTTTTCCTCAGTTTCCTCATCTGTAAAATGAGCTGGAGAAGGAAATGGCAAATTACTCCAGAGTCTATGGGCCCCCCCAAAAAAAAACAAAAAAAATGAGGTTATGGAGAGTCAAATACGACTGAAAATGTCTGAAAAACAACAAAAAGCCTTCATTTATCATAGCTATCCAGGCACAGTGGGGCTGCTGTAGACTCACGTTCATAACACAGCCTTTTTCTCAGCCACAATATTTTAACACTCTGAGTCACCTCATAGTGAGATACAGAGACCTCCATTAAAAGCTTGAAGGTTTTCACAAAACAACTATCCAGTGAGAAGAGCACTGGAACTGGACAAGGGGGCCTTGCTTCGTATCCCAGCTCTGCTGCTTATGTGACCTTGGACAAGGACCTTCCTGGGTTTCACAAGTCACCAAGCATTTAAATGCTCACTATGAGGCAGACATCTTGCTAAGCCCTAGGAAGATGAATACAAGCAAAAAGACAGTCTCTTCCCTCAAAGAGCTTGTATTCTGAAGGAGGAAGATAGTTCATAAGAAGCTGAGTATTGTGAGGGTTGTGGGGAGGTCAGAGAGGGGCACAGGAGAGAAAGAAGCTCTCAGGAGAGTCAAGAGCAGTGGAGCCCAAAGAGGAACAAGGGAGCCAGAATGGCTGGCCTGGGGACTCTCCTTGAGTCTGGGAGGAAGCGGCCCATCAGAGAAGGAGGAATCTACTAGGCTAGGAAGGCTTTGGGGAAAGGAGTGATCTTCTGGACTGAGAAGGCTGCTGGGCCCTGGTGGAGAAAGATGTGCAAAGGGTGAACAGTGGAGCCCAGAGAGGAAGGAAGAGCAGGCCTGCACAACATACCACCCACGGGCCACTTTGGTGGGCTGAAAGCGGCTGGTGGACCATATGTTGGGCAGGCTGGTCCAGAGGAATGTCTAGAATGAGTGTTCTTTTATTAAGGGGACTGGTTCTGTAAAGTTTGGATTCAGTCAAAGAGCCGCATTTGAGGGCCTAGAGGGCCACATGTGACCTCAAGGCTGCAGGTTCCCCACCCCTGGCAGACCCTTCCAATTGCCCCACTATATTATATTTCTGTTTTTCTTTTGAACCCTGTTTTTTCATTTAAAAGTGTCTACTCAGCTCCACTTTCTTATGCCTCACCTTCATTCTCTGTAAAATGTCCTCAGCCCTAAATTTTATGCTCCTAGGATCCCTCCATCCAGTCCTCACAGTGACTTAAATCATATGGTCACAAGCTGGCCAGCCAGAGCACGGGGTGCAGTCAGAGGGTGGCCAGGGTGTGGAGTAGAGCTAGCAGCTGGCAAGAGTTAAAGGTGTCCCTCGGGCCTGAGGAAGAGAGCCAGACAAAGCTTGGGAATGGGAATGGCTCACACTTACATAGCATTTTGAGGCTTGTAAAACATTATCTCATCAGAACAAACTTGTTAGATACTGCAGATATTATTACCTTTATTTGAACCAACTGAGACTCAGAGAGTTTAATTGACTTGCCCAAGGTCACACAGGTTCTAAGTGGCAGAATGGTAACTGGAACTCAGGTTCAGTAACAGGTTCATCATTCCAAGTTCATTACTCTTTTCATTACACCCTCAGTTCCCAGACTCCAAGACACACATTCAAGCCAGAGGGGTCAAACATGCAACCTGTTTGGGGGCAAGAACCAGATTACAATTCAATTGGGAAATATTTAACAAAATAAATAAAAATACCATAGAACCTAGATAATATTAACATGTGTTTTCCATATGGTTTAGCAGCCTGTTTCCATTGGAGCAGGTCACCACAGCATTATACCATGCTACCTCCTTACTTACTGGGCTAGCCAGCCATAACTTGGGGAAGAGTATGTTTTTAGAGGCATGTGTCCTAGCTGAGGCAGTAACACATTCATTGCCTAAAAGGGAGCAATTTTAATGCTGTGCGACTCTGAGAAATAATTCCTTTAGAACCCTACTCTATTCCAATCAGTATTAATCAGTTTGAGATGATTCCATATGGGTAGTGGTTATAAGGTCTACTGTATGTTAGGCCCCAGAACTGTGAGTTGCAGATTTTAAGTTTACATGTTTAATCATAGGAAGGTAACTAGAGGCCCTCACCCTTGTTTTTCCTTGTCATAGTGACCAAGCCCAGTGTGGAGGAGGTGACTTAATTATATGGAAAATCTTCCAACTTATATTTCTACCTCCAGACCACTGTCATTTGTCCAGCATGAGCCAGGGACCATCATATGAAAGAGCATCTTATGGTTACTTAGCAGAGATGCTCCATGCTTTGCCCAGCCCCCCCCCCTCCACACACACACACTGACATACCATTTCTACCTGATGCAGCATTTTTTGGCCTGCAAAGCAAGATCTATCAACCAGTGGGGTTCTATATTTTGCATAGCCTCTTTAGAATGTTCAGGTATCAAATCTGGTATTGAGCCTTATTTTAAAAAAAAAAGGTCCTGGAAGAAGGGGCCATCTCAGATCTTGAGGAAGATCTGAAGTCCACTTCCCTGGATCGGACCATAGACCCTTTAATAAAGTGTCATTGGCTCAGAGCTCTGCCTCAGTCTATTGTATTTTAATCACCACACAAGAAGAAGCTTTGGGAAACTCAGATCTCCCTCCTGCTACCAAGCAGGGACATACAGCTTTCTGCTCCTTGCTGCTCTATGACTGGGTGTTTGGGAGACTAGAATATTTAGCTGGGTGGGAGGAAAGCAGCTTTTCCCATCCCCGTTTAGCTCTTGTCTGGTGGTACATGATGCAGAGCCGCTGTAGTGCTGCTAGAGGAAGGAGTGGGGAGTGGGGGTGGGGAGGAGAATGGAAGGGAGGGGAAGAGAAGTGAAACAGCTCAAGAGAGGATAGGAGGGGGCAAGACAGAGAAAAAGGAGGAGAGATAGATGGATCTAACCATAGAGAGAATACAATGAAAGAGAAGAGCAGGAGAAATACAGGAAGGGAGGAGAAAGAAGTGAAACAACTCAAGAGAGGATAGGAGGAGGTAAGACAGAATAGGAAGAGAAACAAACAGATTTAACCAGAGAGAGAATAAAAGGAAAGAAGACACGGAGGAAGTAAAGGAAGGGAGGGAGGGAAGGAGGGAGACAGAAACAACTAGACCCAGCTTAAGCAAGGAGAAGGAAAGGGAGAGAAGAGGGAGGCAGGGCAGAGAGGGAGAGAGGAGTGGAAAGAGAAGAGTCAAGGAGAGAGAGGGAGTGAAAAACGGAGAAAGGGGAGGGGGGAGAACCAAAGAGAAGGAAAGAAAGGTGTATAGAGAGCACTACATAAATTAAGGGAGGCTATAAGGAGGGAGAGAAGACAGGCATGAAAGGAAAATGGAGAAGATAAGATTTTTAAAAATATATAGACATACCATCAGAGATGAGAAAGGTAGGGGGGGAAATGGGAAGGCTAGGGATAGCCAAGCTGTAAAATATCTTGCTGAAGGGAAGCTTCGGGGAGGATGGCCAGTAAGAGTGGGGAAAGAGACACACTGATGTCAACCAAAACCGACAAAACAACTTCAATTTGACTTTGTCACTTAAAACAATTTGCAGTGGTGGTTGCTCAATTGTTTCAATTGTAGACCTCTCTGTCCATGGGGTTTTCTTGGCAAAGATATTGGAGTAGTTTGTCATTTCCTTCTCCACCAGCAAACAGGGGTTAAATAACTTTCCCAAGGTTAGACATCTGGAAGTTTCTGAGGCTGGATTTGAATTCAGGTCTCCCTGACTTTATGCCCAGCCATCTATCCACTGTACCATCAAGCTGCCCCTCTTAAAACAATAGTCACAGATTATTCACATAGTGCATGACAAAGCACTAGAAATCATGTAGCAGTTTTAAAGTTATATATCACTCAAAAAATCATGATCAAGGAGCTTAGAATTAATATGTCTTATCAAATCAGTATACAGTAAAAGCAGATACAGGTATCTAGCTACAAAAGATAGAGAGATAAATAAATATATGTATGCATGCACGAATAAATACACACACACACACATCTCTTTAGTATTTTGAAAGATCCATAACTTAATCAGTGTGGGTCCTCCCTCCACTGATTCAGATTGCAACCCTTCCCCCCACTTTAGTAGACTGTCACTGATGATTGCAATAGCCAAGATAATTCATCACTTATTGGTCAGTCATCTGGTGATGAGTCTCTTTGAACCTGACCAGAATGAACCTAAATTGAAAGTCAGTGTCCATCATAAATCCATATTCAAATCTTTCCCAGGCTGGCAAAAACTACCAGAGTTTGCCTTTTGTGAGTACAGATTTCAAGAACCCAGGATTAACTCCCTATTGTGATGAGGCTTTGTAAAAGGACTTCAGTGGAAAAGACACAAATACACTTTGTAAGTCGAATGAACCACTGGCTGGGGTGGAACAGGCATTCACAACACTTTCCTGATTTTAACCACATAGGGAGATTCCATGGAGCAGGTGAGGTATCTTTGTTATGTGAAGAACAAGATCTCCTGTCCAGTAAATTAGGAGTTGATAATAGTGGGGGGAAGAGGGAATGAACAAGACTTATCATATGCTGTGAAAAAGAAATGGAGGCTAGTGAGTAAGCTAAGTTCATACAAAAGTGTAGCAAAAGTAGATCGAATTTGATTCAGAAGCTGAATGGAAGAAGGAATGCATGGGTTGCTTCACAATGTGACTGATATCCCCCTGCAATGGCATTTACAGGTTGCGTCCCTGGGGAACAAAAATCTAAGGTACAAGGAACTCTATGAGCCCTCACTCCTAAAACTACAGCTCATGAGCCCCCACTCTAGTCAGCCCTTAAAGTACACAATTGGTTCAAAGCAAAGGTATCTACTGAAATGTTATAGTAGGAACCATAAAGCATCCCCCATATTAATGGGGGCACACACGTGAACACAGCATCAGGGGCAAGGATCTACACATAAAATTTACAAGGGCAAAGGTGCATGTGTTAAGAAAATAAATAGCTGGTACATGTGCAAGGCAAGTCAATTCACAATTCGAGCTGCTCTGCCTCTGCCGACCTTGATCTCTCAGTCTCTGCGATCTCCTCTCCTGGACACCCCCAGGTGCTTCCCCTCCTACTTTATTGCACTGCTGTCATCACCACTGCCTCTAGTTTGGAACCTGGCTAACTCCCTTCCTGAATCGCTGCTGTGCACTTGGAGAAGACACCAGAACCATTATCCCCGGAGCAGCAGGAGTCCCACCTTTGGGACCTGCCATTCCCTCAGTAGGATCCAGGCCCAGGCAGGAGACTCTAAGGTAGGCACGGTGTGTGCAAGGAAAGAGAACTCATGCTGCTGATGCTACAAATCACTGATGTTCTTGCTCTGCTGCTGTTGACCTTGATCTCTCAGTCTCTGCTGAGCACTGCTGGACTGCCTGTTTGTGGTCACCACCACCTCTAGCTGAAATCCTAGCCTAAGGTGCTGCTATGCCTTTTCCTCAAAAAAAGCCAGAACCTTTGTCTTCAAATCAGGAGAAGCATCCCCAGGTTTCTTGCCCCAGGTTTGTATTTGTATGTGATGTGTTCTTGTTTACTTTCTCTGTATCTCTCTTCCTCTCTCCCTTTCCCCCTGCCCTTCTCCCTCCTATTCTTCCTCCTCCTCTCTCTTCTGCTCCATCTCTCTCCCCCAACAACTCCATAAATAATGGAGTTTGTTGATAAAAAAAAAAAAACCCACAGAACAGGATTCTGATGTCTTTTTTTTTTTTTGCCTTTTGCTTTTTGGAGGAGGGAAGACAGGACAATTGGGGTTACTTGTGACTTGCCCAAGGTCACACAGCCAGGGTTAAATGTCTGAGGCTGGATTTGAACTCAGGTCCTCCTGACTCCAGGGCCAGTGCTCTATTTACTGAGCCACCCAGCTGCCCCCAGAATAGGATTCTGTCCAGTGGACACAACAGGCAAAGGAGGAAAAACAGACTCTCAAGGCTTGGTTCTTTCTCTATAATTGGCTCTTCTCTCAACTCTCTGTGCAGCACAATTCTAGTAAGTTTGACTATTCCATTTCTAAACTCTTAACCCTTCCAATTTACCACATCAGTGAGAAGGAGGAAAAAAAGAAACCAGCACAGGCCTGAAATCTCTGCCAATCCTCAGTGTTATTTCCTGTCCCTTTCATATAAAAATAAACTACTCAAGGTCTGAAAGGAGGACACTCATATCTCATTTTCTCTGTTATTTGCTCATTACATCCAGTAATTTCATCAAGTATACTAGGGAGACTCAATTGATGAAAGGTGCCTAAATCAACCCCCCACTATGCTAGTAACAACCAAAGCATTCCAGGCAACCCAGGGGAGGCATTAAAGCTAGGTTAGCATGGTGAAAGGATCAATTTGTTGTTCGGTCATTTCTCATATCCAACTCTTCATGACCCCATTTGGGGTTTTCTTGGCAAAGATACTGGAGTGGTTTGCCATTTCCTTCTCCAGATTATTTTACAGATTAAAAAACCGAGGCAAACAGGGTTAAGGGACTTGCCCAGGGTCACACAGCTAGTAAGTGTCTGAGTCCAAATGCAAACTCAAGAAGATGAGTTTTCCTGATTCCAAGCCCAGGAGATATTAAAAGATATTAAAAGATTCAAGTCTATTTGAACCAGTAAAATAACAAGTTAAAAGAAAATAGTTTGGTAGAAGGATGCAAATGGTATAAAGCACTATGAGATGTGAAGGAGAGATGACTACCGGGTGAGGGGATCAGAGAAGACTTCATTAAAAAAAAAGATGCAATTGAGCTGAGCCCTTCAGTATGTAGGAGACAGGAACAAACATAAATAGAATGATGTGAATAAATACATGGAGTATTAAAAAAAAGCATAGGCCACATGAAGTGGAGAAAAATTTTCCAGTTTAACTAGCATATTTTCTGTGTCAGGTGATAAATTTAAAATAAATTTAGAAAGGCATCTTTTCAGTAATTGTGAGTGGCCATGAATGCCAGGTATAAGAGTTTCAATATTATATTGGGTAGTCAAAAGTCAATAGTCAATAAACATTTATCAAGTGCCAGCACTGTGCTAAGTGCAGTGGGATAGAAATACAAAATAAATAAATAAATGAAGACAGCCCCTGCCCTCAAGGAGCTTACAATTTAATGAAGAAAGACAATACACAAAAGAAAACTGAAAAGGTGGAAAGGGCTGAAGATACCAGGTGTGGGGCATAGGGGAGAAGTTAATGAGTACAGCTCAGTGGGAAATGAAATGGGCAGTTGGGAGCCATTGAAAGTTTGTGAGCATTGAAGTCATGTAATAAATCATGTGCATTAGGAATATTAATATGACAACTGGATGAAGGATAGATTGCAGAAGGCAGAGACTGGAGGTGGGGAGTCCATTTAGGAAGTTATTGTACCAGTACAGGTAAGAGACAATGAGGGCCTGATTTAGGATAGTGACAGGAAGAAGGTTAAAACGGAGACAATGCAAAAGATATGGCAAAGACACAATGCTTTTTGTGAGAGAAATGCTTTTGTGATTAAGTGGCTGATAAGGAGTAAGCCTGGAATTCAGAAAAGGAAGTCATAAGCTCAATGAATAGGAGATATTCCTTCACTAGAATATGAGGATTGTGAGCCCTGGTGAATGCTCCATCAGAGAAGACAGGTAAGAAATAGAAGATGACTCTTGAAAATTTGTGAGAAATTATACCGTGGAGAATTCAGTCCTGGGGACCAGGGAACAAAGAAGGTGACCTTCTAGGGCACTTCTCCATCTAATCTCTTCTATTCTATTTACAGCAGTTGACAATTTTCCTAGGCTTCAGAGAGACTCCCCTGAATCCCAGCAAGGCAGTTGTCCAAGGCAATTTTGCCCATAGTATTATGATAACAAGCACAAAGGCATTTAGAAATTTAAATTACCTCTATTTGCACTTAACAGATTATTCTAAAAAATAGCTTTTAATTCTTTAGCATGAAGGTTGGTCACCATTTAGGGTTAATATGCTATCCTGCAAGAATATGTAGGGGTGAGATTACCCAGACAACTAATTACCTGCAAAGATAATCTTGACTAATTGGAATTAGAGCAACCAGAGCAATTATTAAATGTTGTTATCCCTTAGAACAGTCCTCAACTAGACCTCGGATTTAATTACCTTTAATAAGATTCGTAATTAGAGGGATCTAGAGTTTGCCAGATAAAAGTGCTAATATAAAACCCCTCCCCCCCAGGGTGGGATGATTGAAAGAGCTCTAGAGCAGGACTGAGGAGGCCTGGGTTCTAGTCCCAGTTTCTACCACTAACTGGCTTCAAGACCTGCCAAGTTTTTTGCACTCTCTAAACCTCTCTTTTCTTACTGCAAAATAAAGGGGCTGAACTAGATTAATCATTTGCTCATATACTTATTGAGTTCCTGCAATGTGTCAGGCACTCTACTGAGAGCCATGAAAGGATCATCATCTTAAGATCTGGTAGGGCCCTTTGACGCCATCTTGTACAAAATCTACCTCAAGTCCCCTTTCCAGGGTGGGGAACCAGTTGCCTGGAGGCCACATGTGGCCCTCTAGGTCCTGAATCCAAACTTCACAAACAAATTCCCTTCATAAAAGGATTTGTTCTATAAAACTTGGACTCAGTCAAAAGGCTGAACCCAAGGACCTAGCAGTCCACATGTGACCTCAAGGCTTCAAGTTCCCCTCCCCCATTCCCGGGCCATTTAACTGAAGATCTTCAGAGTTGGGGAACTCGCTACCTCCCGAGGTAGGCAGCCCACTCCATACAAAGATGAGTTGAGACAAGAGCCCTGTTCTCTAGAGGAGTAAAATATGGTCCCTGTCTTCAAGGAGCTTACAATCTAGTGGTGGTAGAAAGGAGTAGGCTGATTTGAACTCCTCCTAGGCATAGAAATAACACACATTTATATAGGGCTTTAAGGTTAACAAAGCATCTTCATCACAAGTACCCTGTGAGGTAAGTAGTACAAAAGTGATTATCTCCATTTTATAGGTTAGAAAACTGAGTCTCAGAAAGGTGATGTGACTTCCTAAGGTCACAAAACTAGTGAGGAACAGAGCCAGGGACTTAAACCCTGGTCTTCTGATGCTGAGTCCCGTGTGTTCCTTCCAGTATACCCCACTACCTCATTGGTGGCTGGTACTGTGCACAGTCTCTGAGCTATCGTCCAATTCTCAAATTCTATGGGTTATATTCCATAAGGTACGGCAGAATTTGGAACAAAGGAATTGGGGAGGAACTATGATATATGGTAGTATTGACAAAGATTCCTTGAAAGAAATGGGGTGCAGTGGCAGGAAGAAAGGAGCAGGAATTAGAAAAGCCAATGATGAACATCTTTGCCCCTGTTACAGAGAGAGGACTCTGCAGTGAAGCCAGGTTCTGTGGCGACCTTTCGCTCTGGAGGAGTAAATCACAGGCCCTGCCACCAGGCTCTGATATCAGGACTGTGAGGCTGCTTTGGAAGTTGGTTTCTCTTTTTCTTTTTCCTACTGAACATGTTCTGATCTATTCACATTTTGGTTCTATGACATCAATCAATAAAATGTACTAAATAAATTAAGTGAACAGTGGAATTGTAAATCGATTTCAGGCGTAGAAAGGGAGAGAGTGAGGGAACCAACAAGAGACTATTATAGGAATTGAAGTGAGAAATGATTCACGCAAGACTCAAGATTGTGGCTGCAGAGCCCATCATATCGTTACACATTTCTGAAATATTAAACAAATGAAACATACAAGCTTTGGAAATTGTTTCACAAAAATTGCAGGCTAGCGGCTGCTGGAATCCCCAATTCACTTGGAAACAGGTACGATAGCCGAGCCAACCTATCGTTAAAGTTTAGTCCAAACTGGATGGTGTGGACTCACACAATACACAGCAAGGTCTCAAGCGTAAGTAAATATCCAAAACCCACCTCAGTCAGTGCCTGCCGCCCCTGACCATCAGCTTTACAGGGAGACTCAAATCTATCAGTAGGTAGCAGAAACAGGATCTGTGCCCCAAAATGGGCAGAGATCCTGAACAGAAAATGAATGGCATGGCTCATGTCAACAGGCTTCATTCTTCTATTAGGCTGCCAACCAAGTTTCATGGGCTCAACTACTGTCTATGTGGATGACTAAATGAATCATTAGCTTCCTTCAGAAGCTTCATAGAATGATAGAAATGTCAGAATTGGGAAAGGACCTTCAGATCATCTAGTTCATATTAAGATAAAATTGAAATTCAGATTGGTGAATTGATTCATCCAACTTAGTGGCAGAGTTGTCAGACTCTAGGTTTTTTTGGGTTTTTTTTTAATCTCCATCACTATGCTCTTTTCTTGATTATGTCCAGTTTATAAAATAATAGAGAAAGGAGTTTTCCTTTCAGGATAATTGTGGCAATCTGAGATTTCTACCAAACAATTTGAACATTTCCAAAATAGGCATAAGGAAAAGGGAACTAGGTCTAGGATAACATAGTAAAGGGGTCTTCAACTTTTTTCCCCCAGGAGGATCAATGTGCCAATTATCCAAGTATAGAAGAGTTGATCTTCAACCAACTTCCCAGCCCAGAATGTAAAGACAAGGCATTAAAATATTTGTCCTACCCTAATCCCTTTGGGATGTGGAAATACCTTTCTCTGATGGAATTAAAAGGAGCAACTTCACTGGACAAGCACATAATCAGATATTCCCTTTAAATAATAAAGATAATAATAATCAGATATTCCCTTAAAGCTTTAAGAAGCCAAACCCTGAGGAGAGAAGTTCAGTTTGGTGTGAGCTCAGGAGTACTTTGTGAAAGTCAAATACTGCACCTAAGGAGAGTTGTGTGAGAATCCTATGATGAGAGAAATGACTTCCAAGTCCTTTATCACCAGGAGTTATAAGTTGCCTTTAACACACAAACACATGCATATATACATATATGTGTTATATGCATGTGCGCATACATACACCCACATGTGTTTCTCTACCATTGTGCTATAAATTTCAGCCCACACTTTTCACAGATGCTATATATTTCTGGGAAAGTGTACCCCAAGTTTATGGGAGGAATGTTTTACAGCTACTGTTTTCCCTATGCCATTTTAGTAAATGCCTTTGATGCCTTTGCTAAGAGCTAAGTATGTCCACTGACTGATTGTTAATGCAAGCATAGTGACTGGGGTTCACAACCTATAGTGATAAGAGTAAAGATCCGTAGGTGTATCCTTTGAATCTAACAATGGCCAGTATCTTCCACTTCAGTCTGCCCCCAAGGAACTCAATCTACAAATCTGTGAGTAGGAGTTAGAGAGTATCCCAGAGGGTGTTAGTCAAATTTTAAAATCCCTTTGGAGAAATGAGAGGATATAGACAATGGGAATGAATGGCAGGGTGCTGACCATTAAAGTTAGTGAAAGTGACCATTTGCTATGAATTCCCTCTTGTCCCCTCTTCCTCAATTCCTATCACTACGATGCTTTCCACCCCTACAGTATTGATCTTCATGGAAAAAGGAAAGAGAAATACTGTATAATGGATACAAGTATTCTGGTTTCTAGAGAAGTAACTTGGGGGGGGGGGGAGGGAGGCGGGAATCAGTGTCCAGGCTCTTCATCCTCTAGATGAAATTTCCTTCAAGATTGTTCAGCTCCCTTTACTCTGTTTCCAGGCTCACAACATAGCATTCTGATGCTGAATTCAGTGGAGATTGGGCATTCCATTTACCTCAATTCAACAAGTATTTATTAAGCTCCTACTAAGGTACTCTGCTAGGTATATGTGTTTGTTAAGTGGGAGATTAGATAGATAGATATGTAGAGAGATATGGATATACAGAAATATAGAGAGGTGGATAGATATAGATATGTATCCCTCACTATATATTAAAGAAATGACATTATGACTTATAAATATATCTATTGTGAGTTTGTTTAGCATGATTCATTCCCAGAGCCTGCAGCATGGAGTCAAGGACAAGACAGTTGGTATGAAACCTAACTTGCTTTTATGTTGTCTCTGTCTCTCTCTCATTCTTTTTAACCACCCTCCCCCATCTTCCATTCACTTCTTCCTTGTCTTAATGAAATCAGGTGGAACTAACTAGTATAGTGAGTTAAACAGACTCCATTTGGTTCTCATACTACAAAACTCTATGTTTGGCATTAAAAACCTGGCTCCAAACTATCTTTCCTGACTGCACATTACTCCCCTTCATAAACTTTACATTCCAGTCATATTCGAGAATTTTTTGTTTCCCATACATGACACTGCATCTTCCATGCCTATGCCTTTGCACAAGCTGTCCCAGCTATGCCTGGAAAGTTCTCCCTTTTCATCTCAGTCTAGATTACTTTAACAAACAATGTAGATGCCCCATCTTACAGGAAACTTTTCCTGACCCCCTCAGTTGCTAGTATTCATATCCCTCCCAACCCTCATGAAAGATTTTGTATCTATGCTTTGTATATTCTATATATAATCTACGCACATATTGTTTCCCCAAGTAGAATGTAAATTTCCTGAGGGTAAGAATGGTTTTGTATGTCAATTTGTGTCCCCCTGGGCCTAGAACAGTGCCTGACATAGTATATGTGGGATGAACGCTTGAGGAATTAAAATTACATTTGCTTCTAGGTAGGACAATTGCTACCCATTCTCATGAACTTCATGAGAATAAGAGACAATCAGAGCAGTTAAGCACCCCACTGTGCTACCTATGCCTACTCCCAGGAAGCTCAAAAGTTTCTCCATAGTTCTGTCTGCATTTTGTATCTGAAGAAAATGCCCACCTGGTCCTGAGGTTACCATACATGGAGACATACATGCCTGACATCGACAACCTGATAGCTGCATAGCTTTGGCCAAATCACTTCACTTCTCCAGACCTCAGTTTCCCCACTGTGTAATGAGGGAGATAGACTATATGGCCTCTAGATTGCTTCCAGCTCGACATCTATGATGAACAATGAGCCTCAGGAATCCCACATCTGCTGCCCACGTTCTTCATGCTGGGTTCAGTGGATAGTTGGCTATGCTGGGCAGGATCCAGTGACCATGGTGGAGAGGAGCACAGGGGCCAGAAACCTCCACTCCCTTAAGCTAGGGCTCATTTACATTTGACAGAAAAATGGGGGCAAATGGTAATGAAAGGCAATGTGATGTAATGGATGGAGCCTTGCAACTGAAGTCAGGAAAATCTGGGAGCAAACCCTGCTTCCTATGTTAGCTAAGTGACCCTAGCTAGGGGTGGGGAACCTGCAGCCTCGAGGCCCCATGTGGCCCTCTAGGTCCTCAAGTGCAGCCCTTTGGCTGAATCCAGACTTCCCAGGTTTTTGCCTTTCTTTGTATCCCCAGTGCTTAGCACAGTGCCTGGCCCAGAGTTAGAACTTAGTAACTGCTTATTGATAGACTGATGTTTCCTCATCTGTAGAAAGGACATAATTACATCTGTAACACCCAACAAAGCTGTTTGTTGAGAAGATCAAAAGAGATAAGCTAATTAAAGTGCTTTCCAAATCTTAAAGCAATGTGTATCAGTTGTTATTATCATGAATAATAAAGCATTTCTTCTGTGTCACTGAGCAAATTAGTGAAAAACCCAGAAATTCAAACTCAAATTTATCTTAGCTAGATAAAATTCCCTATGAACAGTTTTAAATCCACAGCTTAAAGGATTTAGGCATTATTGCTAAGTCCTAAAAGTCAAATCACAAGGCCTGGAAAATATCCACAAACTCCTTCACTTTCTTCAGGATTTCTTTTTTTTTTTTTTGACAGGGGAATAGGAATGGAAGGTTTCTACTTCTGAGGGCAGATACATGTACATAGGCACACATTTTTCTTTCAAGTTTGGACGAGCACTGACACACTGAGAGAGTACAGCAAGACTCTGGAACCTGCAAGCCCAAAATACAAGCTGTAGGCCTCTTAAACCCTTCTCTTAGCTCAAGTCTTTTCAGGGAGCATGAGCTCAAAAATGCAGGTCTCTTGAGAGCCCTGGAGATGAGGGGCAGACCTGAGAGGCCTTGAAGAAGGCTACCACTTTATATAGAAAGTGAACAGAGAAAGGTAGTTGATGGTAATGTCACACTGACACTTCAGACTCAGCAAGTTCAAAGCTGATCTTACCATTGTTAAACTTGTTCCTCCTAACAGCTGTCTGTGGCACCACCAATCACTCTGTCTCCCATTTTTTAAACCTGTGTGTTCTCTTACATACTGTATTCTCCCTCAGTTTTCACATTTGATCAATTGCTAAGCCCTATTGATTGCACCTCTCCAGGCTCTATCCTATTCCTCCTCTCCTCCCTATTCCCATGGCTACTACCCTGGCCCAGGTGCTCATCACCTACCTGGACTACTTCACCATCTTCCCTCTCTCTCTCTCTCTCTTTTTTTTTTTTTTTTAGCAATTGGGGTTAAGTAACTTGCTCAAGGTTACACGGCTAGTCATTATTTCTGTGTGGGTGCTCATTTTCTGAGGCCAGATTCAATCTCGGGTCATCCCAACTCCGAGGCCGGTGCTCTCACTGCGCCACCTAGCCACCCCCATCTTCCCTCTCTTAAGCCATCCATCTTAATGCTGCCAGATATGAATCTGTCACACCATTCCTCTGCTCCCAAATCTTCAGTGGCTATCCATCACCTACTAAGTAAAATTTAAATTCTTTGCCTGGTACTTAAAGCCTTCCAAAATCTCAAACTACACTACCTTCCCTGCCTCTCATATCACCTCCCTCCACACACTCTATTTATGCCAATGACATCAAACTACTTTCTGCATCCTGAAAATTCTACTTACTCTCATGCTGCCCACGCTGTCAGTCATGACCACCTCTATTCCTTCACAACCCTACCTCCCGCCTTTGCTTCCCAAAAGCCCAACAAGAACACTATTGCTTCCACAGGGTCTCCATTAGTATCCCCTGAGTGCACTAGTTGGTGACCTTTCCCCTTGATCTTCAATTAGCACTTAGTTTCACAATCCTTTAATGAGTGCCTTTAACATATAACTAAATATTAGTTATCTGTGTTTGTGTCTTACACTCAAACTAAAGTGAGAACTCCATGAAGATAAGGATGACCTTGCCTAAATATAGCTCCCTAATTACCTAGCACAGTAATGGTAGCTAGGTGGTGCAGTAGAAAGAGTGCTGGGCCTGGAGTCAGGAAGATTCATCTTCCTGAGTTTAAATCCAGCCTCAGACACTAGCTGTGTGACCCTGGGCAAGTCACTTAACCCTGTTGGCCTCAGTTTCCTCTTCTGTAAAATGAGCTGGAGAAGGAAATAGCAAACCATTCTAATACCTGTGCCAAGAAAACCCCAAATAGAGTCCTAAAGAGTCAGACATAACTGAAAAACAACTTAAGTGCTCTGTGGATAATAGATGCTTCCTAAGAGTTTACTGAATGAATCAATGAGTAGCATACATTTGATGCTTTGTATCAAATCTCTGTCTCATTGCCCTACTAACTTATTGGCTCAATGTCAGCAGGTATCTCTTACAGAAACTTTGTATCCTCCCTAGGGACTGACACATTTGTCTGTACAGAGAAGAGAGATTCCTAAGTGTTTGTTGAATGAATAAGTCTTTTCTACTTCTCTCCATTCAACAATGCATGCCAGCCTAGGTCAGGTCCTTAGCTCTTCCTGCCTGGTTTATTGTAATAACCTCCTAATTAGTCTCTCCTCTCATCAAACCATTTGTCAAGTGCTTATTATGTGCCAGGCACTGTGCTACATGCTGGGCATACAGAGATACAAGATAGAAGGAGAAGGCTCATATCAGGAACATACAGTATATCCACACTTAAGAATAATACATCCAGGATAAACAAAAATCCAGTAAATAGCATCGGGGTCACAGCAAAGCAGAATTTCACTAACAACTGGGGAAATCAGGAAAGGCTTCTTGAAGGAAGTAGTATTTAAAATGATGACCCTGAAAGGAAACTAGAGATGAGGAGGGATACATTCTGAATGTGGGGTGTAGCCTGTGCAAAGATGTGGAGGCCGGAAATGTAACATTGTACATAGGGAATGGCAACAAGGTCAGTTTCCCATCCATCTTCCAAACTGCTGTCATGTTGATATCCTCCAGCCCAGATCTGACCATGTCTATCACTGGCTCCCTATGGCCTCTAGGATAAATGTGAGCTGCCTGGCATTTGAAGTCCTTCCAATTCTGGGTCCAGCCTAGCTTTCTAGACTGATTTCCCATTACTCACCCTCATACACTCTCCACTGCAGTCAAATCACCCTACTTGCTGTTTCCCACACATAATATTCCATCTCTCATCTCCATGACTTTTCACAGGCTGTTTCCCCTCATCACCATGTCTGTAATATAAGATCCTTGAAGTGAGAGATTATTTTAGGGATGAGGGGAGTCCTTTGTGTCCCTAGCAACCAGCATGAGTGCATGGTACATATTGATGCTTAATAAAGGCTTATTGAGTGATTGTTTGGACTGTTCTCCCTTCTCACTTCCACCTCTTGAAATCTTCAAGGCTTAGCTCAAATGCCTCTTCTCCTGGTCCTTCATTTTCTGGTTCTCTTCCCTCAGGTCCTTGAAATCACTATGTATTTACTTTGGATATGTTTTATACTTATCTGTGTACATGTTCTCCTCCCCACACTCCAGCAGAATGTAAGCTCCTTGAGGACAGAAATTATCTCCTCTCTGCTTTTTATGTCTGCCTTAGTGCCATGATAAAATGTCTGTCTAATAAAATTGGATTAAATCAATAGAAGGCAACCTATGAAAAGGATACTAGATTTGGAGTCAAAGAACCTGGGCTGAACCCCCTAGGTCTGCCAAATACTAGCTGCAAGGCCTTGGACAAGTCACTTAACCCATTCTGGGTTTCCTCATCTGTAAAATAGTGAGCCTGGTGAATGTGCTTGTGATCTAACATTCTTCCTGTGATCCAGTTCTAAGAGCCTCAAACTCCAAGTCTAAATATCAAACAGGATTCAAAACACAGATAAATTGAGACTGAGGAAGGAAATATTTCAAAACAACACTTATCACCTAAAGGTCTCTTGAACAATGACCCATCCTTAACTTCTTAGCTTGGAAAATGACCTCATTGAATACAAAGAAGCTATAAACAAATACACTAGAAATCACCCATCTGTCACTCATCTTGAACTCAGGTCTATTCTTGCCATTTCAATCTCAGTTGATTCCTTCCTTTCTCAACAAGGCCCAGATTGCATGACTAACTTTCAAGTGGAGAAGGTAACTTTGAAAGGTGAATGTTACAGATGACCGATCAGTGACAAACCCCTTCTATCTTTGTCTGCCTTTCAACAAGGTAACTGGTCATGCCAATTATTTCTGAAGTTTCAGACAGAAAGATAAAGGTCAGAAATACCAAGATATACAACAAGGCTCTGCTGGGTTGGTATAATGAGGCTAATCGGAACCAAGAGCTCATGGGAATGTGGAGTATGATGTTAAAAATTCTGACAGGTCCTCTGAGGAGTGAAAGTTATTTGGGGTGAAGACAACTTTAGAAACAAGAAGGTACAGAATGTATGTGTATGTGTGTGTATATATATATATATATATATATATGTATGTATGTATTATATGTGTGTATGTATGTATGTGTATACATATATGTGTATATGTATGTACGTGTGTGTATGCACACAGACTAACTCAGGAAGTATTCTCCCAACAGAGGACCAAATGGCTAATTTTGCAAAATGGAACTCAAATACCTCTTACCTTTCTCTGATGCTGGAGCCAGGTCAATAAAACTCCGGCATGTTTCACCTTTGAAAAGAAAAAAGATTGATTTTAGAATCATAAAAGACAGTGCCAAGTTTTTGTCTCTTCCCAGTAGCAGTTTATCCCCTGGTCTCAAAGAGGCCATGGTCAGTCCAGACTGTGATTTTGATCTTTAACCCAGATAACTTCTTTTAATTACCATCCCCTTGCAGCACATTCTGCTTTCTTTAGCCTAAATGCCCTTTTCAAGGGAGGTGTTCGGTCTGGCATTCAAAGTCCTTCCCAATCTGGCTCAAACCTAGCCTTCCAACTTTTATCTTTTACTCCCCTTCACATTACTCTATCCCTCGTAATGATAGCTAGCATTTATATAGCGCCTTCTATGTGCCAGACACTGTACTAAGTACTTTGCAATTATTATCGCATTTGCTCCTCACAAACACCCTGAGAAGTAGGTGGTATTATTATTCCCCATTTTTCAGATGAGGAAAGTGAGTTAGAGGTTAAAGTGACTTGCCCACTGTGACACAAATACTAAGTATTTGAATCCAGATTTGAACTCAGGGCTTCCTGACTCCAACCCCAGCACTCCATCCACTGAATCATCTAGTTGAACTGCTCATTGTCCTCTGCACAAATTCAGGGCTTTCTCATGTCTTTATTCAAACTCTTCTCCATAAAGTGAATGAGACCTCCCATCCTACCTTTACCAATTGATGTCCTACCAACCTTTCAAGGAACTGCTGAAATGCTACTTCTTCTATGAAGTCTTTCCTGTTTCCCCCAGGTGGAAGCAACTCCTCCTTCATTTGATCTCATAGCCACGTGCATTCTTTCAAACTTACCTACTTTGGTTTTTTGTGTTGTTGTTTTTTTTTAAATCCACAGATGTCATCTTCTCCTACTAGGTTTAGAGCCTTTGAAGGCAGGCTGCATTAGTAGACAGAATGGCAGATGTGACATCAAGGCCCTTCATCACCATACCAGCCTGGACAAGTCATTTGATACCTCTAAATCTCAATTGTCTCTTGAAAGAATAAGATCTTTCCATGTTATCACCTTGGGTCTGTTTTGTATATAACTATATATTGTCTCCCAGATAGAATGTAAGCTCTTTTGGGGGAGAAGGGGGCTTTCTCTTTTGTCCTAACACTATATAATTAATAAATGTACAGATTATCAATATACACTGTACAGATAATAAATATTTGTTGATTGATTTCAGAAACATCCCCCTCAAAAAAAATAACTAAAATCACCTACTTCATGTGGTTGTTACAGGCATCAAATGATGTAATGGATGGAAAGTACTTGGCAATACTTAAGGCACCATATAAATATGAACCATTACTGAAATCAGAAAGCTTGTCTTGTGTATATTTGTGCCTAGCACGGGGCATAAAATAGGTCCTAAATATAAATTTGTTGAATGAGTAAATAAAGAATTTATTCCTACAAAGCCAACCAATTTTGGCTCCTACCAATTCTCTATGCTGCTCTAAAGTTCCTCATCCCTGTCTCTTACCTTTCTGTATGCTCAGAAACCTGCATTTCCCAGGAAATCTCAATCTTGCTCACAGATACCTACAAACATTTCTTCATGCAGTGATTTCAGCAATTATTGTTTGGGAGTTAGAACTGTTATTCCTATAAGGCATAAATGTATCTTTGATGCAATTAAGGTCAAACTCTATTCCTCACCCTAGTCAGGGGTGGGGAACCTGCAGCCTTGAGGCCACAGGTAGCCTCCTAGGTCCTTGGGTGTGGCCTTTTGTCTGAGTCCAAGTTTTATAGAACAGATTCTTTATTAAGGGAATTTGTTCTGCCAAGTTTGGATTCAGCCAAAGGACCACACTTAAGGAACTAGAGGGCCACAAGTTGTCTCGAGGCCCCAGGTTCCCCATCTCTGCCCTAGATAAACTCCTCCTAGGATCAAAGGAGCTAGATCTGAGGAAGATACTTAAAGTCATATAGTCTAATAACCCCTTTGTGTTGTTGTCCAGTAATTTTAGTCATATCTGACTCTTCGTGAGTCCATTTGGGGTTTTCTTGGTAAAGATATCAGAGCATTTTGCCATTTTCTTCTCTAACTCATTTTACAGATGAGGAAACTGAGGCAAACAGTGACTTTCTTAGGTTCATACAACTAATAAGTGTCTGAGGCCAAATTTGAACTCAGGTCTTTTTCTCTCCAGACCTGGCACTCTACCCACTGTGCCACCTTGCTGCCTGGCCTTTTCATTTAACAGATGAGGAAATGAAGACTAAAAAGGTGAGGAGATTTGGCCAGGTCATGCAAACAAAGAGCAAGACCAAGATTCCAACCCACATTCCCTGGCTCTAAAGTCATTGCTCTTTCCACTACAACATGCTGTTTCTTATCTTTCAATCTCACTTCTTACAGGATTTAAACTTATTAAAATACATTTAATGAGTAAGAATTCTGTTGAAGCTCAAGCAAGCAAGCAATAAGCATGTCTGAAAACTACACACAATGTCAGGCATTATACAAAGCATAGGGAACTAAAAGAAGACACTTCCTGCGCCTGATGAGTTTATATCCTGTATTAGTAGCAATACAAAGTCAAAGCAAAAACTACACAGTCCCAATCCATGTGGAGTTCACCACTGAAAAGAACCCTGAATCCTAGAATAATTGAGTAATATACTTTTACCAAAGACAGTTTTTCAAATGGAAATTTAATCATTTTGTTTTTTTCATTCTTAATTCTTTTACTTCGTATATATTTATGAGCATTCATTGGAAGAGAGCAAGAGTAAAAAAAATGGGAGAGAAAATCTTGTTTAGTCGTTTTTCAGCCATGTCAATCTCGTTTGGGGTTTTCTTGGCAGAGAGAGACTAGAGTGGTTTGCCACTTCCTTCTCCAACTCATTTTACAGATAAAGAAACTGAAACAAATAGGGTTAAGTGACTTGCCCAGGGTCACACAACTAATAAGTATCTGAGGCCAGATTTGATTTGATGAAGATGAGTCTTATGGACTGCAGGTCTGGTGCTCTATGTACCACTGCCCTGAAAGAGAAAGAGGAAGGCCCAAATGACATCAAAAGGAGGAAGAAAAAGGGAAGACAGTAACAAGGAAAAGTAGAGAAGTCAAGAATCCTAAAAAAAAAAAAAAAACACCCATAAGATTTAAAAAAATAAAAAATATAAGTCAACTTTTGATTACCTATCCAAATGAAGGAAAAAAAGAAGCTTGCGGGGTGGCTAGGTGGCGCAGTGAGTAGAGCATCCGCCCTGGAGTCAGAAGGACCTGAGTTCGGTTCCGGCCTCAGACACTTAATGCACACACAAACAAAAACCTAGCTGTGTGACCTTGGGCAAGTTACTTAACCCCAATTGCCCTCCAAAAAGCAAAAAATAAAAAATAAAAAAGAAGCTTGGTTAGTATAAAATAATGGTTACCCTTCCACTATTTTGCCCCCAATTCTACTTACAGACTTATTTTATATTACTCCCATTCATATACTCTACTTTCCTATCAAATTGAACTTCCCATGCCCCTAATATCTTCCTGTCCCCTCCCCTTTATGCATTTGCATACACTATTCTCCTGCCTAGAATGGATTTTCCTATATCTCTGCCTGTCAAAACCTTTCTTTTCCTTGAAGGTTCCCTTCAGAAGCTACATCTTCCATAAAGCCTTCCTTGATCTGCCCCCCAGCTAGAAATGATCCCTTCCCCCTCAAATCTCTCATGCTGTTACACCATTTGAACTGTTCCACGGATTTAATCATAATCTGTCTTGTATTAGAGTTATTTGTGTATATGCCTTATTCCTTTCTGCTGGTCTTTAAGCTCCTTAAGGGTGTTGATTTTCATATTTATATAAACAGTGCCTAGGACAAGGTCTTAAACACAGCAATTACTAAATAAATGTCTGTTGAACTAAACAATACTTAAAATGTTTATATTTTTGTTTGAGGACTACAGCCAGAGTGACACATATACTCGACCACTCATCATTCGATCTTTAGTGCCTCCTAGTTCATCCCTACTCCAGATACAGAAACAAAAAGAAGACAGGGACAAAAGTCTGGCTGAGCTATAGTTCTACCTATAGAATGGTCATAAAGCTCTGTGAGAGCAGGAGGCATTTCATTTTTTTGTCTTTGAATACCAGTGCTTAGCACATAGTAGGTGCTTAATAAATGTTTGTGTATTGACTGATCCATAGAAACTAAGGGTCATAGAGCTGGAAGAAATCTTAGAAATCTTCTAGTCCAGTGGTTTCTAAACTTTTTTGACTTAATTAATTTGAATTAATTTTTTCCCTCCCATCAAAGAATGTGGGTAGATGATTCCCCCCCCCCCACCAGTGTCACCTGTATAACAGCTGCCATAAGAATAGGTTATGACTTCCTCAAAGGTCTAACACCTCAGAAGGGGAAAGACTGGGAGTTTGTACAGCTGCAGGAGATAAAGGAATAGGGGAGCAGTAAGAGAAGGGTAGGTGTGGTTGTGTTGGAGATAAGTTCTATTGTGTGGAAGTTGGCATGAGAACTATCTTCTCACCCTCCTACTGGTAGATCACAGCTCTTGCAGTCCAGCTATAGCCTTCCAGGAGGCCCAGACCTCACCTCGGAGACAGAGATGCTGCTTTAGTCATCCCCTTTGTTTTTCCAAATAGGGAAAATGAATGTCAGAGAGGTTTGTGACAATTGAAAGATGAAATAACTGAGGAAACAAAGGTTCAAGTTTCTGAGCATATTGATTTATTAAGCAGTGCATGGCAACTGCATAACAAATCAGGACCAGCTTTGGCACTTATGCATTAAAAACTTAATCAAATAAACCCTACTAGTTAAAAGAAAACAACTAACCATGATATAAAATCAGGTAATCTTATTTCTAATTGGAGGGAATATTAAAGACCTTCCAAGTTGGAAGGGGAATTGTGAACAGGTACAATTCCCTGAATTCAGAAAAAGAGATATCCCATTCCCCCCAAATGTCTGTATTTAATCAAGGGAATATGGAAACTGTAACAGATTGATCATTATGAGGCCAGTTTTCAGATAAGACATATGGGTTGTTTCAGATGTATAATGGTAAAAAAAAAAAAAAAAACCTCCTAGCAGCACTCTTCAGATCTAACTGGGTTTCTGGTCAGCATAAAGTAGTTCCTTAGTTAAGGGTCTCTAAACAGCAGGTAGAGGAGGTCCAGCTTCCCAGCAGCACGAGTTAGGTTCAAACAATGCAATAAGGTTTTCTCCCAATTCCCACAATTGAATAAAATTTTCTCACAGGACAGAAATTCAGTTAGACCCATAATTGACTAGAAAGGGAACTGAGCTATCTCCAGAATTGAGTCACAAGATGGAGTCAGTATGGTTCACTCAATTTCCACAATTAACTTTCTGCTCTAATCCCCTGGAGATAAAACTTGCTTGAGGTTACAAAATTGAGTTAGCAGCAGAGTTTGAACTCAAATCCAACTGTCTTAAGTCTATATTCGATGGTCTTTTTGCCACAGTATTCTGGTCTTTCCTTTTACCAATCAATCAACACAGTATTAAATACTTATTATGGGCCAGGCACTCTGCTAAGGACTGGGGATATAAAGAAAAAAAATGAAAGCAGGACTTCCAGGTCACATGACCAACATGATGGCGGACTAGACATTTTCTCTGATCCTCAGACCTCTGAAACCACCACAAAAGAAGAATTATGCACAGGTGGTAAAGCAATTGTGGCTGTCTCAGTCATCTCAAATGCCAAGGACCCTAACAAGGTAACAATCCAATGAACTAAAAGCAGAAAAGGCAGCTAGGTGATGGATATATCCTGACATGGAATCAGGAAGAGCTGAGTTAAAATCCTGCCTTGATCACCTGCTAGCTGTATGACCCTGGGCAAGTCACTTTACCTCTGCCCATTTCCTCAACTATAAGATGGGGATGATAATAGCACCTACATCCCAGTACTGTTGAGAGGATCAAATGAAATAATAATTGTAAAGCACTTAGCACCATGCCTGGCACATAAGTAAGCACTATAAAAATGTTAACTATTATTATTATTAATTCCCAGCAATACTTTCTCAGCATTCATTCCCTCCCTAGCCCTTGTATGTTGGCAGGATGGCAAAGCCTGACCCCCAGGTTATGCTCTGAAAGCCACTCGATATTACCAGGCTGCTGCCACATTCCCTGCCAGCTATCACCTTCTCCCTTCCCATCCTACCAAACCATTATAAGAGAGCAAGCGACAGAACCCAGCTCTGCACCTCAACCCCACCATGTGCATCAGAATAGAGGTACAAGAACACAGAAGCCTGTTCTGTCCGGGGAGGCAACTTCCCTGCTGTGATATAGCAGAGCTCAGTCAGACAACTACAGAAAAGAGAGAGCTGAGGCAGAGAACCAGCATGTGCAGGAGACTACAGTAGGCCCAAAGGAAGGAGGACTGGCACCCAGCTGAGGCCAGTTCTACCTCTCCTTTCCACCAAAGTCACTTGAGGCAGAAACTGAGGTTGGGGAAAAGTCCTCAATATGGGAGAAGACTAAGACAGCACTGTGCTCTAGGTCTTGAGGGAACTGTCATTGAAGAAGGAATCAAAAAGTGGGTGACAGGTAAACATGAGCAGAAAAAAGATTTTATTTGCTAAAGATATTAGAAGGAAGAAAACTCAGTGAAAAACTCTGAACACAAAGAGATAAACAAGCAGAAGGTGACAGGGCCTCCAGATCAGCTAAACAAGTCCAAACATCTCTGAATAAATATTGTAAGACAATGGAAAATGGATCAGTACTTGATGAAATAGATGATATGGATTACCAAGAGGGCCTGGAAATAAAGCAGAATGTTCCCAAATGGTACAAAAGAGAAATGGTTTTTGTAATTCATTCTTTGATCACCTCAATTAATAATTATGTGAAGGAAAATAATAGTAATGAAACAACATACAAACATTTCTGGGATGTAGCAAAAACAGTCCTTAGGATGAAAATTACATCTAAAAACATGTGTTAACAAAATTGAAAATGAGAAGATTAGTGAATTAAAATTCTCATCTTATAGAAAACTAAAATGCCAACGGAAAGTAAACCTTTGAAAAGTACAAAATAAAGATACTAAAAATTAGAGGAGAAATAAACAGGAAGCTAAAAAAGACGACAGAAATGATCAATAAAACTTAAAACCGGTTCTTTGAAAAAAAACTATCTTTCTATAACAGACTAAAAATTGATAAGCTTTTAACCAATATGATTAAAAAGGAGACAAAAAAATCAAAGCAAATTTGCTAACAAGCAAAGTGAAATTATAACAAAAGCAGAAGGCATTTTAAAAATCATCAGAATCTGTTATACACAGTTATACACTAATAAAATAAGAACACAAAAGAAATAGAGACATTCCTTTAAAAATATAAAATAATTCAAACTAACCTAAGACCAACTAGAAATCTTAAACAATCCAATCTCAGAAAAATAAATAGAACTAGGTGTAAAGGCTCTGCCAAAGAAAAAACTTCTGGTCCTCATAGACTCACAGAATTCTATCAAACTTTAGAGAAAAATTAGCAGCCATATGCACAAATTATCATCTAAAATTGAGAAGGAAAGTACACTATCAAACTCTTTTTATGAGACAAGTATGGTTCTAATACCTCAACCAGGAAAGGATGAAGCAAAGAAGGAGATCAATAAACCAATGTCATGAATAAATATTGCTTTCAAAATTTAAATAAAATCCTGTTAGACTACAAAAAATTTTCCAAGATGTCATTCATCATAAGCAAGTTTATACCATATTGAAAAGACATTTCAACATTAGGAAAATAATTAACATATTAACATTTTAACATATTAAAAAGCAAAACATCTAAAACCATGATTACCTCAGACTATTCGGGGGGGGGGGAGGGGGACGTCTTTGACAAAGTACAAAACCCATTTATGTTAAAAAAAACAACAACAACAACAAAATCTTACCAAATATAGATAGAGGGACTTTTTTAAAATGTAAAAAGAATCTAAGACCAAAATCAAGTGTCACATGGCATGAAAATACACTAGAAGCTGTCCCAACAAATATGGAATTAAAGCAGGGGTGCCAACTCTTCCCACTCTTATTATAGATCTGGAAATAAAAGTGATATCAATAAACAAGATAAAGAAATTAAAGTTGTAAAGACAGGCAAATGCAAGATAAAATTGTCGATATTTGCTGATAACATGGTGGTTTACTTATAAAAACCTAAAGAATCAACAAAAATATTAACTGATGTAGTTAATAACTTCTGCAAAGTTGCAGGCTATAAAATAAACCCTCAAAAAAATCAATGGCATTTCTATAAACAATACTGAAATCAAAGAGCAATAAGAGAAAGGGAAAACTATTCCAATAACTACAAAAATATATAAAACCTATGGGAATTGATCTAACAGAGCACAACACATAGATTCAATTTCAAAGTGTTCCTTAAAGAAATAAAGCACAGCCTAATAGCTGGAAGAATATTCATTACCCATGGATGAGCCATGCAAATATAATAAAAATGGCTACATTACCAAAGTTAATTTGTACTTTGAATGTAAAAACTATATTTTAGAGTTTAATGTAAAACTATTAAAGGAATACTTTATATAATTTGATAAAATAATAACAAAATTCAACTGGAGTAATGAAAGATCTAGATTGCTAAGTAAAATAATTTAAAGAGATAGAGATGTCAAACTAGATTATAAAGCAGACATTATCAAAATTATTTGGCAGTAGTTTGTGTTGTGTGGGTTTTTTTCTTTAATACAGAAGTAGATCAAAAGAATATCCTGGTCAAGGGAGAAGCAAAAACAAAGGAACTCAATAACCCACTACTTGATAAACTTCCAAACATAAATTACTTAGAAAGCAATTCCCTACTTGATTAAAAAAAATGCTAGAAAACCTAAAATCTATCTGACAGAAATTTGGTTTAAACTCATGCCTGATGCAATATTGCACAATAAATTCTAAATTGACACATCAATGTCATATTAAAAATCATACCACAGGAAAAATAGAGAAGCAGACTTTTTACAGCTATGGGTAGGAGATATATCCTTAACTAAACAATGGAGGGGACAATTATAAAAGATAAAATATATAGCTTTAATTATATGAAATTTAACTCCTATATGAACAAAAGTAGCACATCTAGAATAAAAAAGGAAGAGGTTGAATGGGAATTTTTTTTTTTGGCATAAAATTTCTCAGCTAAGAGTTTGGAACCCAAGATATTTAGATAATGGGTATGCGTGTGTGTGTGTGTGTGTGTGTGTGTGTGTGTGTGTGTGTGTGTGTAACCAAAAATCATTCCCAATGGGTAAATTGTCAAAGGATATGAACATATAGTTCTCAAATCTATAATGAAAGGTCATATGACTAACTACCTGAAATATAGCACATTAAAAAGAAGAGATGTTAGTTACTGGGTGGAAGACTGTAGCTAAGTTCTGATTGGGTAGATTCATAAATCCACATACCCTGATAATAAATAGGGGCAGCTAGGTAGCACAGTGGATAGAGTGCCAGGCCTGGAATTAGGAAGATTCATCTTCCTGAGTTCAAATCCAGTCTTACTAGTTGTGCGACTCTAGGCTAGTCACTTAACCCTGTTTGCCTCAGTTTCCTCATCTGTAAAAGGAGCTGGAAAAAAAATGGGAAACCACTCCAGGATCTTTGTGAAGAAAACCCCAAAATGGAGTCATGTAAAGTCAGATACAGATAAAAAATGATGGAACAAAAACAGTAAAATAATAATTACATATTGTTGAAAAAAAACCGAATCCTCTCTAGAGCTTTCAACTTCATAGTAAATGAAAAGATGAGAGAGAAATGGTGGAAGGAAAGAAGGAAGGAAGGAAAGAAGGAAAGAAGGAAGGAAGGAGGAAAAAGGAGAAAGGGAAGGGTAAAACACTATGCTAAGTGCTTTATGATAATTATCTCATTTTATCCTCACAACACCCCTGGGAGGTAGGTGCTATTATTATAATTCACATCTTACATCTGAGGAAACTGAGAAAGACAGAGGTTAAATGACATGCCCAGGGTCACTTGGTTAATATGTGTCTGAAGACATATTTTAACCCAGTTCTTCTTAATTATATGTCCACTGTTCCACTTAACTACATAGCAGAAGAGAATATCTTCAAATTAAAAATATATATATATATATATATATATATATATATATATATATATATATATATATATATATATATATCTGAGGTGGCTAGGTGGTGCAGTGAATAGAGCATGGGCCCTGGAGTCAGGAGGAAATAAAGCAGAATGTTCCCAAATGGTACAAAAGAGAAATGGTTTTTGTAATTCATTCTTTGATCACCTCAATTAATAATTATGTGAAGGAAAATAATAGTAATGAAACAACATACAAACATTTCTGGGATGTAGCAAAAACAGTCCTTAGGATGAAAATTACATCTAAAAACATGCTTCAGACTCTCGACATTCTTACTAGCTGTGTGACTTTGGGCAAGTCACTTAACCCCAATTGCCCTCCAAAAAGCAAAAAACAAAAATGAAAAATATATATATCAATCAACCAGCACTTATCAAGGACCTACTGTGTGTTAGATAATATGCTACGTGCTGGGAATACAAAGACAAAAAAATGAAATCATCTCTATTCTCAAGGCGCTTACATTCTATCAGGGGAAACATGTAAGTATATAAAGAAAAATATGTGTAAGTATATAAAGAATAAATACAAAGTAAATGCCAAATAGTTTAATACAAAATGTCGGAGGGGGTTAATTGGGGGGAATCAGGAAAGGCTTCATGTAAAAAGGCGATGATTCTTGTTGTTTGTCCTTTGTTCTTGAAGAGGGCCGATAACATTACTAAGGTGATGTCTTGACTTGCACTTGAATTGGATTTAAGTGAGGAAGAGTTGCAAATAGTCATTAGCTTCACTCTCTCCTCCAGAGTTATCAGAGTCCAGTGACAAGAGAAAGGTCAAGACTAGGAGTGGGGAACCTGTGGCCTTGAGGCCACATGTGGCCCTCTAGTTCCTCAAGTGCAGCCCTTTGACTGACTCCAAATTTCACTGGTCAAGCCTACTGATGATGGCCCAGGAAGTGAGGGATTCAATAAGGTAGTGGAGAGAAGAAAATATGTTCCAGGCATAGAGCATAGCCAGTGAAAAGGCACAACTATGGGGAAAGAAATGCCAGAAAGAAAGAAAGAAGACCAATTATCAGGACTATAAAGCAAAGGAATAATAAATAACTAAATATTGTTAAAAGAAAGCCGAATCCCTTTTAGAGCTTTCATCTTCAAAGTAAATGAAAAGATGAGAAAGGAAACGATGGCTCGTAATTGAGTTCAAGTTTCCAGGCCAAGATAAATTACCACAAAGTAGAAATAAGTGATGTTTATAGAGCGCTTTAAAATCTGCAAAGCACTTTACATACATTACCCTATTGGAGCCTTACAACAACACTATATTCCACATATTTTTATCTCCAGTTTACAGATGAGGAAACCAAGAGGCTCTTAGTGACTTACCTAAAGTTAGCTACCAGGATTTGAACGTATGTACTCTTTCCACTCTATCTTACTCACTGTCAAAGGCACTAAAACAAATAGCAGGTGTGATTCCCAAATCTCCATTGTTCTTGCTGTTGTCTGTCCTTCATTTTGAAAGAGGGCCATGGCATTGGAAAGGTGATGCCATGACTCGAAAGTGAATTGGATTTAAGTGAGGAAGAGCTGTGCAAAGTCACCAGCCTCACTTTTTGCTCTAGAGTCATCTGGGTTCAATGGCCAGATTATAGATCAGGACCACTGAAGATGACCCCCAAACCTTTGTTACTGATCTTAGACGAATCATCAAGGACAACAGAGGTACCAGAAGATGGAAATGACCAAGCACTGTTTCAATTTTCATAAGAAGAGGAAAGGTGGATTCCAAAAACCAGAAACCATTGAATTTGATGTCAGTTCTCAGTACGATTCGACAACAGATTGAACAGGTGGGTTATGAAAACTTAGAAAAGATAACAGTAATAATTAGGAGTCAGGACGGGTTTACCAAGATATTCATGCTAAACTAAGTGTATGTACTTTTTAAATAGCATTAGTGAAATGGAAAATTAAGTGAATGTTGTAGACATAGTACAGCTTCATTTCAGCAAAATATTTGACTAAAGTCTCTCATAATATCCTTGTAGACAAGATGGGAAAAGGTAGACTGAATTTATAGTGCAGTCAATTAAATATAGCTAGTTTAATGACTGTACCCCCAAACTAATTAATGGCTCAATGTCAACCCAGAAGAAGGCTGCTGGAGGTGTGCTACAGATCTTTGTCCTTTGCTACGTACAACTCTTTATTCTATCAATGACTTAGACATATAGATGGAATTCTTAGTAAATCCATGGATAATATAAAGTTGAGAGGAATGATAATATGCTAGATGACAGACCCAAGAAAACAAATCTGGATAGGTTGGAACAATAAGCCAAAATGTCGATGAACAAGGTAAAATTGAATAATGATAAAGGTAAATCTTACATTTGACCTCAAAAGACCAAATGGACAAATACAGGAGAGATCTAGCATAATATTCCACATTAAAAACAAAGACAAGATTTTTAGTTGACAGCAGGCTTAGTATCAGTCAATACTTTGAGGTGGCTGACAAAAAAAATAAAAAGTTAATATTGTCTTCAGCTACATTCATAGAACTACAGTGTCCAGATCTGGGAAGATAATAATCTCATTGTTCTATGCACTCATCAGCCCACATTGTGTGTGTGTGTGTGTGTGTGTGTAATCAATTATGGAAGACATATTTTATAGTATATATATTTTTATCTTAGCAAATGTTTTATTAAACACTAAATATCAATAAGGTTAGCTAAATTTTCTTGATAACTATTTAAATTTAAAATAATTTATATTTATAAAGTACATCTTTTTTTAGTTATTCCTTTAGGTTTTCATCAGATTTAATGACCTTTTCACAAACCTTTTTTCTTCTTGACCTCTCTCCAGCATTTGACAGTTGGCCCCAGATACCTTCTCCTTTCTGTATTTTCTTTTTCTTTTTTTGCTTTTCGGAGGGGCAGTTGGGGTTAAGTGATTTGCCCAAGGTCACATGGCTAGTTTTGTGTTAAGTGTCTGAGGCCAGATTTGAACTCAGGTTCTCCTGACTCCAGGGCCGGTGCTCTATTCACTGCACCACCTAGCCATCCCCTCCTTTCTGAATTTTCATGCCGCTTCTCTCTCTTGGGTTTCCTCCTGTCTGGACACTCCTTTGAAGTCTCTTTTATTCAGTCACCATCCAGATTCTGGTCCTTAACTGTGGGTGTATCCCAAGGTTCTGCTCTAGGTCCTGTTTTCTTCCTCCTTACACTCTCTTTGTTAGTAATTTCATTGATTCCTATGGGTTCAGTTATCATCTAGATACAGATAAGTTCCCAAATGCATTTCCAGTCACATATTAGCAACTACCTATTGGTCATCACATTGTCAACTCAAACTCAATATGTCCAAAATAGAACTCATCTGCCCACCTCAAACAACTTTCCTGTAGAGGGTACTCCCATCCTTCTAGTCACCCAGATTCACAATATCAGTCATTCTGTACTCATCACTCTCTCTCACCATTCGTATCAACTGATGGTCAAGTCTGATTGATCCTGCCTCCATCATATCTCTCTTATTCATTTTCTACCTCCCACTCAAATGGCTACCACCCTAGTTCAATAAGCCATTACTCTTTTCCTGGACTTTTGCAATAGCCTCCTAATTGAACTCGCTCTTTTAAATCTCTCCTGTGATAAGTCATACTCCATATAGCTTCCAAAATGATACTCCTAAAACACAGGTCTGACCCATACCACTACCCTCCTTTAAAAAAAAAAAAGTTGCAAAGCTGCCTCTCCATTGCCTCTGAGATGAAATACAAACTCCTGTGTTTAGCATTTAAAAGCTCTCACAATGTGACTCCAGACTATATTTTCAGACTTATACATTACTTTCCTTCCTACTCTATATTCTATCCAAGCTGGTATACCTGTCCTTTATACATAACATTCCATCTCTTGTCTCCATGCCTTTGCATGGGCTGGCCCCCATTCCTAGATTCCTAGAATCCCTCTTGGAATTTCTTCAAAGTTCAGCTCAAGCAACACCTCCTACATAAAGTCTTTCCTGAACCCCACAAAACTGTTACTTTTTATTTTTCTTTGTGTTATACTGAGAATCCATTGGTTTATATGTATAGATGTTTTCCCCCAGTAGAATATAAGTTTCTTGAGAGCAAGAATCATTTCGTTTTTATTTTGAATCCTCAGCATTTAGCACAATGCCATAGAAGGCGGTTTAATGAATGATTGCTTAAATTAACGGACCAATTAATTAACTTGAGTAGTATATGTGACCACTCATTATAGACACAGTCTGAAGTGGGGATAACCATGAACTGGGTCAAGTACTACTTCCTATGTGTCATTCATCTAGAAATGTCTTCTGCCCCAGAAAAAAATATAACCTATGGAGAAAGTCATCAACATGGCTGTCTTTCCCAATGCCGAGGCAGGATATGAAGGTAGAAGAGGTTGGAGCTAGAAAAACTTAGGCAGGGCTGGATTGGATGGCACAAAGGTGGAGAGAAACCTGGAGCTTGGCTTCTTATAATTATCATATCTTCTAAGCCCAAAGTTATAAAATCTGGCATGATGGAGGATATTTCTGGTCATGCTCTTTATGGAGTCAACAGGATAAAGTATTTGAAACTAGAATACATGATTGCCACCCATCTTAGTTCTGGGCCACTCTGGCTCCTTTCCTGTCTTTTGGAATTAGGTCATACTCTGTTCTTCTAGGTGATGATTTGTGCCAGTCCCAAGGACTCCCAGCAGCAGTGACAGAGACACCAATCTCAATCTCATCCAGTCCTCTCTAGGGAGTCATTTTTTTCCCTCTAGAGCTTATTCCATTTATTTATCAATCTCTGCTCTCCTCTGCACTATTCTACCTTCTACTTGTCCACCTCATGGCCACCTTGCTTCTCCCTTTCTTTCTCTTCCCCCAATATTCTTTTTTAGCTCTTTTTTGCCTTTCACATCCCCCTGCTCTTATCTCCTGGCAGCAGCAACAGCAGCAGAACAAGAACTCACATATTGGTACCACTTGATCTATAAAGTGCTTTCCTCCCAACAACTTTGCAAAGTATAGTGAAATGCAAATATTTTCATCTTACAAATGAGGAACTTGAGATGTGGAGAGGTTGTTCTTGGTTCCCAAACAGTTAGCAAGGGATAGATTTATATCTAAGTATTTTGATTCCAAGTAAGACACCTTTTCCAATGTGCCATGCTGCCTCTATGTGAAATAGATCAGGAAATCCTGGATCAGCAGGAAGAGTGAATTGGGTTCAAACTGGTTTCTCTACATTATGTGATAACCAGGATATCCAGAGTTACATCCCTGCTGTGTTTGCTCCCACAGTGCCAAGGCACACTGAAACCTACTGCCCCCAAACCTATATGAAAGGAAGTGAGAAGGTTGATGTATATGCATTCCCTAGGTTCAGAAACTTGTCCTCATGCAACCTTGGCAGCTCCTGAATCACAGAACGACTCTAAGTTACTGAAATTAGGTGAGGCAAGAATAGAGCCTTACAACTCTACATCCCACATCTACTTTCTCACTATAGTGTACATCCACTGACATTGAGCTTCCCTTTACCCAAATAAATACACGTTCTACTCCCAACTACATACATCCTCCCAGATCTGCCTAATATTACTTTGTCCTGTCACTGTTTCTTATTCCAACAATCCCCCTGGTTATGTGCCCCTCCTGTTCTAATCCATATAGTAGACATACACTTTAGTGACATAGGTTAGGTAGTGGGCAAGAGAGTTCAGGTGAGAAAACAAAGAAAATTGCAACAGAGGAAAAGTATGCACTGCCTCATTCATCCTTGTATCCCCCAATCCTCTGACAACTGATGGATATACCAAGTGTTAGAGATGTTAGATGCTAGAGTTCATCTTATAAAACCTTATTTCACAGATGACAAAATGAAAGCTCTAAAAAGTAAAATAACTTCCCCAACATTATACAACTGATAAGACAACACCTTCTGGGGGGGAACAGGGAAACCTTATGATCTTAGCTCAGTATCTATTAACAATATTAATGTGCCAGATCAGAATCTCTTCCAAATGTTTAGGGAGAAATATGATTCATCAGTTTCCTATTTCTGAGACTCCATCTTGGTCACAGCATATCTGGAGTATTGTATTCAATTAGAAATATGATATTTTAGTGTAATCTAGATTAGGAAAGATGTGGGTGGGTGAAGATTAGCCTTCTTTCTTGGTTTTCCAAATGTAAATTTTGGATAACTTGGTCTTTTGGCAGAAGCTAATAATAATTCTATAGATGATAGCTTCCACATGTAAGGTAAATAACAGTTGTAGATGTGAGAGACTGTTAGAAAGAGAAGAGAGATGAAAGAATTTCAGAGTTTGTATGCCATCCTCCATCTTGGAACCATGTAAGGAAATGCTTGGCACTTAGGCATCCTCCCTCCCCAAGGTCTTCCCTTCAAAGAGACTATGATGAGCTATGGAGGAAGGTGTTTACTGATAATCCAACCCCCTTGCCCCCTATAGATGATGCCCTCTCCTAGGCCTCTGGGACAGAGCAGGAAGCAAATACCATTACCTCTCTCCAGGAGAGGAAGGAGTTAGGGCAGTCAATTCTTTGTTACAGTTGATAGTATCCTGCATTGCCTTCAAGTGCTTTCAGAATATTCCTCTCCCCTCCTTCTCAGTTCTTTCCCTCCAGATGACTTATTCCCTTGTTATGTAAATCATTTAGGATCTACTAACCCTTTTTGTGTCAGACAGAATGACAAATTGGAGGGAGGAGGGCAGTCTGAGGATAAGTTCAGCACCTAGTATGAAGCACTGGGGGAGAGAAGTCCCAGAGCAGGGGTGGGGAACCTGAGGCCTTGAGGCCACATGTAGCCCTCTAGGTCCTCAAGTGCAGCCCTTTGACTGAATCCAAACTTCACAGAACAAATCCCCTTAATAAAAGGATTTGTTCTACAAAACTTGGACTTAGTCAAAAGACCACACCGAAGAACCTAGAAGGTCACATGTGGCCTTGAATGATGAATTCTCCCTTAAGAGATGACAAATGTTTTGATGACCCTTCAACTATATTCATTAGCCAGTTCAAAGTTGATTTACTGGAGTGTTAACAGAGAGAAATTAATAATCAAATTAAAAGATAAAATCAACCCAGACTAGAAAAGATAAGTCCACTGGAGTAGACTTGTGCCAGCTAAAGGATAACAGAGGAAAGGAGCCGATTTTCATTGGACCATATAAATCACAATCTGAATCTCTTTGTCAGTGTATACCTTTTTGTTCCCCTATACCTACTTCCTTTTTCATTGGCTTCTCAGTATGTGAGGATTCAATCATCAGTTTAGAACATCTCCAGTTGGAAGATGATCTGGGCACTGAACAGTGTTCAACTGTAACATATCTTCAAAGGCCTTGAAGTGTTCTGAAAATGCTATTTGGTAGCTAAGTATTCATAGATATGGAAGTTGAGGTTCAATAACTTGTAGGTAGTGACTCTGTCATTATATCACCCATCTTAGCTCCTCCCACCTACAATATGCCCATTTTTAGATCATAGGTATTAAACCAATAGCCCCAAACCCCCTTGTGATATATCACCTTTTTGCTAGACCATATATATATCCAAAAACAAAGACATTTAATTCATACATGGTACAATATAAATAACAAGAAAAGTAATCAAATAGTAAAATATACTGCACAAAGGGATACAATCTCCTATACCCAAACAATCTAATTCCCCTTCAATCTCTGACTCCCCAGAATATTGGTAG
This sequence comes from Gymnobelideus leadbeateri, assembly GCA_011680675.1. Taxonomy (NCBI): domain Eukaryota; kingdom Metazoa; phylum Chordata; class Mammalia; order Diprotodontia; family Petauridae; genus Gymnobelideus; species Gymnobelideus leadbeateri. The sequence continues at coordinate 32,619 of WOXC01003840.1, read as the reverse complement.
GGTAAAGTCACTTTATACCTCATAGTCCTAGTGATGGACACTTAGAATACATTACTCTCTGCCTTCTAGAGTGTCTTTCTTGGCATTCCCTAAGGGAAATTAGAACAAGCTATTGACCTTCACCTTGGATATGGAATCTTCCAGGTACAACATTGGGTTTCAGGCAGCAGTGTGTTGGAGCCAGCTTTAACTGGTTTCAACTGTTCAGTGTTCAGGCTGAGCATTTCTATTTCAGAAATTGGTGCACACTACAAATCAGGGTTTGATTTCTTGCTGATTTCTAGGCTTAAGAAAGTGATGGAGAAAATGTTAACGGTGATCTCTCTCCCAGTAAGTAGATCACTGATTCCAAGAGCACTATGGCACATGGCAGTCTTCTTTCTCCCTCTTCCGGCTGCACCCCATAACCTGTCTCTCCATTCATCCTGCCACCATATCTGTGTTTACTCTAATCTACTTGATGACCCTGCTTTGTGGACCACTCCCCTACCAGTCTTCACTTGATGACATCACCACATTGCAGGCTCACACACAGTCCCACACATAGTGGGAGATAGAATCCACAGGATAACTCCTGGTGAGCACTCATCTCTAAGCCCCAAGACTCATATAATTAGGGTCACATTTCAGAGTATTTTCCTGGCTCCTTCCAAATCTGTATTCCCCTGCTGAATCTGATTCTCTCCATAGGATAACAAACATATTTCATTCAATTCCTTCCAAAACTCCTGTTCTTTTATTTAGAAAACCAAATGTCATTTCTCTTCCAGCAAACTTACTTTATAAACATTATTCTTTAGAGTTAACTTATTCTTAGCAAAGCTGACAACCTGAATACAAAAGACTTCTTCCTTATCCATTGGCCCTTCCTGAGCTGTTGTGCTATGTCTAACTGTACTAAGACAGGGGCAGGGCTAAGCAAATCCCCTTCTGTGCAACAGTTTTTAGATGGTGCTTGTCAGTGGACACATCAATATTATGATCAAGGGGAAGTGCTTCTGGCACATTCACTTTGTAGAAATGAGCTTCCAGGAATATAACCCAGAAGGAGCTTCCAATCCAGTTTCACCAGGCATGACAGATTCCAGGAATCTTACTCTAAAGTTTATAGCTCCAGGTTTCATCCTCCAATCAGGAAATAGATATGTGTCTTTGGGGTGAAGACTGTTGTGGGGATAGAAGGAAGGAGGTATATGTGTGTTAATAGGAAAACAAAATGAAGAAACCAATCACAATAAACTTGGCTTTCCTAGATGTACCTAAGAAATTTGTAAAAAGATAGTTTCTTACTGAGCACTTTATAGCATTTTAATTAGCCAACCTTCACACAGACCATTTATGACAGCTCAGAAATTGATGGCTTGCCTACCTAGCAGGGGACCTGAAGGTTTTTCCCAGCTGCTAGAGCTGGGCAGGAATGGAACTCTGCAGGATTCTACTGTCTCCTAGAGTTTCTGAGACTGCCAAGGACCCTTAGGATAAATATAAGGAATGAAGAACAAATGGAAAGCAGACAACAACAGCCTGTTTACAAAGGCAGCATGGGATAGTGGAAAATGGATTGAGCTGGGAGTCATTGTCTCAGTTCAGGCTTTGACTGTCACCAAGTAGCTATATAACTTTGGACGATATACTTTTTTCTGCAAGTCTCCCTTTTCCCATCTATCCTGGGGGTTTTGAACAATATAATTTCTAATATCTCTGAAATTTGCAGGAGTCCAATGTCACTTTCACCCTCTGTTTGCTCCCCTCTCTAGGAAGGTATCATGGTGTGATAGGACTAATACCTACCAGCACTTTCCCATGACATGGCTTAGGCCCATGCCTCCTTCCTCTCTCCCACAATATGGCTTAGGCCCACATCTCCTCCTTCCCTCCTGCCACAAGGATTAGTTTTCCCTAAAGGGAGACAAAATGGCCCCAGGACCCACTTCCCTGATAGTTTTCTGGTCATGTGAGGGCAGAAAAAGTTCCATCCAAAGGAATTCACAGTCCCATCAACTTGGTGAGTTTCTGAAGACCACATTTAATCACAATTCCATATCTTGCTGACCAGATGCCTTTTTATACAGAGACAAGGGGGCAGCCATATCCAGAGAATCTAAGTGCCATTAGATCCTAGATATATGTCTTTTGCTTTTTAAGGGCAAAGTAAAACCTCCTTTTGTTAATTGTTCAATGACTTGCAATTACATCATTTTGCCCCAACATCAAACTTAAACTAAGAGAATACTGATATTAGACGTTTCTCTAACACATTGTATGGCAGAAAAAATATTGTATCCAAACTTGGAAGGCCTGGATTTTAATTTTCCTTTGCCACTACTTAGCTGTGTAACCTTGAGTGAGTCCTATGACCTTTCTAAGACTCAATTTTCTTATCTATTAACATGGAAGTTCTTGTCAGCTCTTTAAAAAACTCTATGAATATGTCTTACATCATTGCACATGTAAAATCTATATCAGCTTGCTTGCTGGGTTGGGAAAGGTAAAAGGAAGGAGAGAGAAAATTTGAGAACTGTCTTTACATATAATTGGAAAAAATGTTATTTTTAAAAAGTAATTTTTAAATCTATGAATCTAACTCACCAAAAAAAAGATGATAGGGGAAAAAAACAAATAAAAGAGAGAAGTCAAAGAAAAAGATAGATTACATTCACTCTATTCAGTTCTGCTATTTTTCATGGGCAGAAATGTGACTGGTAAGCTCTGAGTAACTCCTAAAAAGTCAGTAAATTATGAATGGATCCATCATTTTTTGGTAAATTTTATTGGTATCTTTTGTTTTTTTATACAACAGTAATTTCCCAAGTTACTCCCCTCTTTCTGATTGTAACAAAAATAGAGGCAAAACCAACAAAAGAATCACATCTGACAATGTATGTGACATTAAACCCACATATTCCCCTACTCTTCTCCCAGGAGGAAATGTGCTATGTCATTTGTTTTCTAAGACCAAAATTGGTCATTGCAATTATCGTTTAGCTGCCTTTTAATACAGTTTTGTTTTTACATTATCATATTCACTGAATATATTATTTTTCTGTTCTGTTTAGTTTGCTTTGCGTGTGTTCAAATGAATTTTCCTGCATTTCTCTGAATTCCTTACATTCCCCATTTCTTACAGTAAATACTCCATTACATTATATAATATATATAATACACACACACCATAATGTTTGGGAATTCGTGTATTGATGGCCACACACTTGATTTACAAATTTTTCTCTCACAAAAAGTGCTACTGATAATATAATGACATATATAAGTATTTTCTGTCTTTGACCTCCCTGGAGCATATGCTCAGCATTGGGATCACTGGGTCAAATGATATATCTAGGTCAGTGGATCTATCATTCCTTCCAAAGAAACTCAACCATTATGGTTTTATAACCCAGAGAAGGGCTTCTGCAAAGTCAAATGTGGCACACAAAGCCAATGATTACATGCTGTGCTTTGGGATGGGGTTAGAACTAGAGGACCTTGGGCAAAAGTTCTGGTATGTTCTTGGTTAGAATACTCTTCAATTGGCACACAAATGTTAACAATCTTCATTGGCTAGTCTGCCAAGCTTTTGGTCTAATGGAGTGAGGCGAGTTTCTGGGATGTGGGAGGGCTGGAATAGATATGGAATAGAACTATTCTAGATTTAAAATGTCGTAAATGGGAATTGATTATATGCTGCTTGTTTAACAGGGCAAAAATCAACACATTTCTTGTCCAATTAATTCCCTGGTATGAGAAAAGGAAACAAAAGGAAAACAGGATTCACTTAAGGCTGACTTTCTCCCTTTTCCTCCTGGCATTTGTACTGGTAAAAGGGATATTGGCAAACTCTCTCTTGGAATTCTCCAGAGGCCTTTGCCAGTTGAACTGATGGGGCAGCAGATGGCACATACTTATCCACTGATGATATTTTGATTTATTTATCTCTTACAGATGGTACCATATCCTCAATCTTGGCTATATTCCAAAATGTTGGTCAGCTTTCAGAGGGAGAGGGGGTGAGAAAAGTGCCATATTTCTATAACCAGATATAGATACTACAGACTAGAAACCTTATCCTGATTTTGAATTTTTCTCTGTTTTTTTGTGGTATAGTAAAGTCTACAATTGTGCACTATTTTACACACTAAAGGCATCTCTAAAAATGATGTGGACCATATTAATAGTGGCACCATTTTCACTGGTCCTAGCCTCCATATCACTATTAGTTAGTTACAAGATCTTGGACAAATTACTGCCCTTCTCTTGGTCTGTTTCCTCCTCTCTAGAATTATGGGGCTGAACCACACAGTTCCTAATATCTCTTCCTGTTAACACAGGATGGTGTTGTTCATGTAAAACCAGTTGTAACTGTTTTTCTTATCTTCCTAACATTACTTTTGTCTTTTTTCAAGTATCATTAACAATCACTCAGACACAATTCCCCATATTTACAAAAAACAACATACTTTTTGAAACAGGTTAAAGAACTGGAAATTAAGTAGTTGCAATAGCATCTCAGATCCTCCTATTGAATCCATATCCTAATATGACAAAGACTATTGATAATGACTACCTTTGCCTTTGGTCCCCTTCTTCATTAATTATTATGGATGACCAAAGTTAATAGAATGTTAGCATTAGATGGGATATTATACAACAGAACACAGAGCTAGAAAATATCTTAGAATATAGAATTACAATATGAAAAGGGCTTTGGTTAGAACACAGAAAGTTAGCACTGAAAGGAACATGGGAGATCATCTAACCCAACCTTTTCAATTCAAAGATGAGGAAACTGGAACCTAATAAAGGTAAAATGACTTGCCCAAGGTCACATAGCTTATTAATGGAGGAGCCAGGAGTAGGAGCAAGGTCTCTCCTAAATCTAACTGAATATATTAAGAGTATTTTAAGGTCAAAATAAACCATAGGCACATGAGAGAAGGAACATTATGGTACAATGATAATGGATAATGGACCAAAGTGGGAGTCAAAATATTGGGCTCTGCTTCTAGTTCCACCATATATTATACTTGTAACCACTGAAAGTCAGTTAATGTCTCTAAGCTGCAGTTTCTTTACATAAAAAGTTGGGAGAACTTCTGCTTCATCCCCTCCCCAGCTGTTTAGAAGAATCTCATGAAATAATGGATATGGAAAGCACTTTGAGAAACTGTGATGTACTATAATGTCATAAAGTGTAATTATTGTTATTCAAAGGCAGAAAAGTTGATCAAAGGCAAAGGAAACAGGAAAAAGGACTACTGAGAGAATCTCATGAGAAACTTTATTTTTAATTACCTACCTCCTCTAACGATCCTCCAAGCTGTCTATTTAAGCATTCTCAACTCAGCACTGGCTGTTCTAGTACCAAGTAATTCCTTCAGTACCATGGACAGAGTAAACTGGTTTTCTGTGGGGCTACAATACTGTTTAAGGGTTTAAGCAAATGAATAGACAGCTACTCTGAACAAGTTAAATGATCTGCCCATGGTTACAAAGTATATCAAAAACAAAACAGATTTGGATCCTGTTGCCAAGATCCCAGGTGACCTAGAAGTACTTATGGCCCTTGGGCGTCACAGTCTCTTTCCAGTTGAGCTAATTTTCTCCCCCAGGGTCAGATTTTTCTTTACTATCTTGTTCCTGGAATTTAACTTGCTTTTAATTATCCACCCTATTAAAAGAACCCCAGGGTATGAATAATGCAAAAACAGGGGATAATCCTCAAGATCTTGTATTAGACCATGACATGCATTACATGAAAGACAGCTTAATGGTATGGATAGAGGACTGGCCTTGTAATTAGAAAAGCATGTGTCTGTGACACATACTATCTTTATGACCAAGATCAATTTGTTTAACCTCTCAGTGCCCTCCAGGCCACTCTCTAAGACTATGAATTACGATGGGTTCCTGTTGTGCATCATTGAAGAGAGTTTCCATACTGGTCCTATGAAATCACAAGTTTAGACTAAGAACAAAAAAGCATTACAGCATTTACTTTCTTAATTATATTTTCCCCTAAACTATTATTAAAATCCCAGGGTACAAAAAAATTAGAGGCAAGAGAAGTTCACAGAATCTATGAATCCACCTATCATTCAGTCCACATTTTCTCACTCCAGTTTGCATCTGCTGCCCTGTCTAATTTCAACTCTATGAAACAAAATGCCTCTCCCAGGATAATCACTTCCAAATTCATCCCTATGCTACTAATGTAAGCCTTGAATGACAACACCTTTTACAGCCCTTCTCCTTCTGGGTGGTGGTTTGGGGGGCAGAGTACCAAATTCTCCCCAATGACTTCCTTTATAGAAGTCAAAAACTGGACTCTGCATCTGCTGCCTTGTTTGGTTTCAACTCCATGAAACAAGATGCCCACATGGCAGGTACTCCTTGGTGCCTTTCTATCCATTCCCCTTCCCCGCTGCTTTCCTTTCTCCTTTTATGTGTTGTCTCCCCTTTGGATTGTAAGCTCCTTGAGGGTAAGAGTTATCTTTCTTTTAACCATTTGTGTCTCCTGTGCTTAGAACAGTGCCTGACAAACTGTAGGTGCTTAATAAATGTCTATTAGATTGGATTTTAAAAAACACACCAGAAACTCATGTTCTGGTCATGGCTTCTTCTCCAAATAGCTGTGGGGGCCAAGCCAAGCCACACCACCTCCCATGCTGTTTCCTTAGCTGTAAAATGAGAGGGTTAGACCAGATGACCCCTAAGGTCACTTCCAGCCTGCACAATTTATGATTCTATCATTTCTCCATCTTGTCCACAAGAAGATGATTAAAGTTATTATCAAATTCCTTACTTGATAGCCTGAGGAATCTTTAGATTGTGGGGAGGAGGGACTACACCAACCTAGGACTGCAATAGGCTATGGAAAACTCAGAAAATGAATAATGTGCATGAAGATAACTGAGAATTAACTGTATCTAATGTTTTGCTATCTATTTGCTTGCCATCAGAAGTGTCAGTTTACTTATAAGTCTCTAAATGATGACATGAGGCAGATGTTACGTGTTTGATTTTCCCCACCAAACTTGCAAAAAGCAGGGAAGGGGAATCTATTTTTTTAGCAGCATCAGACAAAGCTTGAATAAAACCAATAACTCTTTTTAAGACTAGCAGATCTCTAAACTTCCCACAGATGCTCTTGGATTGTCATTTCTAGGGTTTATTTGACAGTTGTTTACTGTCAGGGAAGAAATATTGTTCCTTACTGTATCAGTTTTCCACTCCCCTCAGTGCAATACTAGCCACTACTGTAAGCTCATTGCCCTTGTGTTTTTAAACAATAGAAAATTTCTCAAAAGCACAAAATTTCTCTGCTTAGACCAACTTCACACTCAAGTTTTTTCTCACACCTTATCTTAACATTCATGATTTTCTGTGAATGGTCCTAGCAGCCATCAGTCTATGCAAACACATTCACAAATGAGTCAATTTCAATTGTGGTTAATCCCTTGTTTTTTCAATGGTGTGTTATTATATGGTCTAGTAATAATAGCTGGCATTTGCATAGCACTCTGGAGTTCATGAAGTGCTTTCTATACATTTTCTCACTTTATCTTCACAATATTCCAATTAGGTAGGTGGTGCATGTTTCTATTTTTCAAATGAAGACCTTCAGAGAGATTGAATGACTTTCTCAACATAGCACAGCTAGGAAGCAGCAGAATCTGGAATTCAAATCCCTTTCTTCTAATAAAGAAAACTAGGCATTCAGTAGACACTTTATAAATGTTTGTTGACTTGACTTTGCACTGTATTGCAGTGCTTACTGAATTTTCTTGCTCCTTCTCTGACAATATATCTTTTGGTTGTTTTATTACTTGTTATCATCTTCATCAGGAGGCAATTAATCCAAACAATTATATATTAAGTACTTTCTATTTATATGATACTAGATTAGATACTAATGGAGATAGACATGATTCCTGTCCTCAGGGGATATGTAATCAACTGGTATTAGTGGGAGTGGGGAAAGAAAGATGGTACATATACAAATAAATAATACAAAATATAAAAACACATATGGAAAGGGGGGAATGCTAGTCAAGGTCTAAGAGGAAAAGATTGTTTTCAATAGAAGGAAATTGGGAAAGGCTTCATAGCATTTGAGCTAGGTCTTGAAGGATTGATGGAATTTCAACAATGAAAGATGGGTTAGGAAAGTGGGCATTCAAAGTGGTGAGAGTAATTACGAGGAAAGGAACAGAGGCAGTAAAGTATGTGATGATGTATGTAGTCAATTTGCCTTTAGTGTGCAATATGTGAGATAAGTCTGGAAAGGAAAGGTGAGAGCAGATTGTAGAGGTCCTTAAATGCTATTTTGATTTTGTTCCATAGGCAATAGGGAGCCACCAAAGAGTTCTAATTAGAGAAACAATATGGTAAGAGACACAGTAGAGTTGGAAAAGGTCATCCAGTCATAGAGAGGTCATCTAGTCCTATCCATACCAAAAGAGAAATCCCTATTACAACATTCCTGTCAGGTTATCTTCCAGTCTCCATTTGAAGACCTTCAGAGATAATTCACTACCTCATTGGTACTGCATTCTACTTTTAGGTTGGCCAGTAAGTTTTTCCTTACATTGAGTCAAAAATCTGCCTCTCTGTAACTTCTGCCCAATTAGTCCTAGGTTCTGCCTTCTGGGACCAAACAAAGCTAATCTAATCTCCATTCCATGTAATAGACCTTGAAATATAACATGTCAGTCTTCTTCTCTAGGCTAAACATCATTACTTCCTTTAACCAATATTCATCTGGTAGTTTCCTCACTATCTTGAATACCCTCCCCTGGACAAGCTCCAGTGTGCAAATGTCCTTTCTATAATGTGCTATGAAAAAAACCAAACATACTACTTCAGACATGGTTTAGTCTAATCAGGGCAGAGAATAAGAGGTCTTTCTTCTCCCTTGTTCCGGATACTATGCCTCTGAAATGCAGCCTGATTGAAGTGGCATTTTTGGCTTCCATGTCATACTGTTGACACATATCAAGCAAAGAATCGCTTTTCACAAGCTACTGCATAGCATTCATCTCTAGCTTCCATTCATTCTGAGATTTAATGCCCCTGACACTATTCTTACATGATTCTGCCACTCTTTTGTATTCATCCTGATATTTGCCCTTGCTTCCAGCTTTTATGTACATCTTTTTAAAAAATCTAAAGTGGCTGATGAGTCCTGTAAGCAATGACTGTGATCATTTTAGAAAGTTTCCACATTTCTTCATTAGAATCATTTGTGTTTCTATCTTCAAATTTTAATTCTTTGCAACCTCCCATCCTTCTTGGGTCAACTTCGCCTATAGAATTTTAGGCCAAGGATACTGACTACCCTTTTTCTGAACACTCTGATATTCAAACTCCCAAAATGAAGGACTAGCTGAGCTTTCTTCTCCTCTATCACGGAGTCTGCAATACAGTGTTTACTTCCTCCCAAAGTCCCATTATTTCAACTTGAGCAATAAGTTCTTCATTATCACTTAAAATTCAGTTCAAAATAGCAGTTCTTCTAATCCTTCCTTCACCAAACCATCATTGTTTATTAAGAATCAATGTGGCATATGGATAGTGTGCTAGATTTGGAGGAAGCCCTGGGTTCATATCCCACCTCTGAAACTTACTAGCAAGATGATGAGCAGATCACAGCTTCTCTGACTCAGTTTCCTCATCAGTAAAATGGAGATAATATGACCTATTTTAACTCACTGGGTTGTTGTGTTTTTTTTTTTTGGAGGGGGAAGGGGATGGCAATTGGGGTTAAGTGACTTGACAAAGGTCACACTGCTAGTAAGTATTAAGTGTCTGAGGCCAGATTTGAACTCAGGTCCTCCTGGCTCCAGGGCTGGTACTCTATTCACTGCACCACCTAGCCATCCCACCCCAACTCACTGGGTTTTTCTAAGTATAAAATGAATGTGAATGTGAAATGCTTTGCAAACTTTAAAATGCTTTGTCAATATCAGTTATTTATTCAAAGGAACAGAATATCATTGTTTAGTCATGAAATGTATCAGCTTCTCTGCTTTTGACAGAACTACAGCAGATATCAAGATTGTTTAAGTCTGTAATCCCTATTTCTTCTCCCTAGTCATATGGTCTGCAGTAGATCCCCTAAACCATATCATTCCTACGTCTCCAATCACTTCTTCTTATTCAAATGTCTTCTACTACACTGCTCCTCACTTACTTAATTTCCTCACTTGAGAATATTTTCTTAATAAAAAATGCTACTCCATCATACTTCCTATCTATAACGCTCCTTTTAAGTAAGGTATATCTTTCCATAGTATTTTAGAAATTAATTGCATTCTACCAAATCTTGGTGATACCTCTGATGTCAAATTTGCCTCCCTGCATTAAGATCTCTACCTATTTCCTGTTTTGTACCTCTATGCATAGATTTGGGACTACGGAATTTATCACCATGATCTCCTTTGAATCGCTGGTCTTCTTCATTGATAACCATCTTTCCATATGATACCTGCCACTCTGTGGGATCTGACTTCACAGATCTATGTGAGCAGTTTTTCCATTATTCTCTGTTTTCAAATTAAAACTCTTTATGAGATGTGGAAGGCACAAGGCATTTTTGTGTTAATCAACAATTTTGTGTTCATTGGGTGTGTTTCATCACTAGTCATTGGCCCATAATTCCCATATTTTAAATGATGGTCCTGAAATCCAAGTCTTTCTCAAGTCTCAATGACAAAATAATAATAATTGACCACACTGTTTTTTTGCAGGGGGGAAGGCAGGGCAATTGGGGTTAAGTGACTTGCCCAAGGTCACACAGTTAGTAAGTGTTAAATGTCTGAGACCAGGTTTGAACTCAGATCCTCCTGACTCCAGGACCCTGCACCACCTAGCCACCCTGTGACCTCACTTTTTAAGAAAAGATTGGATGAGTACTTATTCAAGATACTATGAAGGAGACTCTTAGTCAGATACAGATTAGGCTAGATTGCCTCTCAAGTCCATTCCAAATCTAAAATTCTGTAATCCTTAAGACAACATTTAAAAAAGCTCTTCAGTCTCAAAATCCATCTCTCTTCTGAATTTCCTACCTTGATCAGCATCAGTGATGAAAATGCCATCTATTCCCCTACAATCTGCAGTTTCTTACTCAAAATTTCTTATTCTGTAGAAAAAAATTTTCTATATTCATTCTGTTAATATCATTTGTCCCCACATGAACCACCAGAAGTAGGTAGTGGTTATCAGTCTGTCAAATTTCAGTAGATTCTGTCAAGTATTGATTATACAGAGAAGATAATATATCTATTTCTCAGGTCACATCAAAATATTACTACCTACCTCATAACTCTCAGTATGGAGTCACCAATATCTACTATTCATCTTTTATTCCTCTAACCAGTACTGAAGAACTTCCTTCCTTGTGACATCTGTGGATTCACATGATCATCCTTTGGAGTATAAAAAGCTGCTTCCTCCACAGAGGAACCATATCCATACTATAGAAAGAGTAGGATTCTAATAATGTAGCCCCAAAAGTTCAGTTGTCCTTTGCTTCTTTACCCTGCGTGACTTTCATCTATCCTCCAACCCCACAGGTTCCTTCCTCTCTCAGCCTCTTCAGTCTTTTCCCCCTTTGTCTTCCCTTTAAAGCACTTCATCAACTATTTCAAGGAACCCTTCATTCTCCCTCATAACCTGGAGAGAAGAAAGGCATTCTTTTACCTTCTACTTTAATAGAGAAACCAACTTAAATTTTGTGCATGCATAGCTGCTTATTTGTGGATAAGAAATGTGCAGTGGTTTCAAGGATGAAAGGCTTTTAAAGCTATAGTGAAGTAGAGACTGAAGACAGGGAAACTTATTAGTATATTACAATGGTCCAGTTAGATAGTTAATGGGTGGTAATAACTGATGGCAGTGGGAATGAAAAAGACAGGTTCGATGGGAGAAATATCACAGAGGATGTGGCAACTGATTGAATGTGGGAGGAGAGGAAGAAGTTAAAGCTAAGGTTTCATGCATATGTTCATGAATCTCCAATCCATCAAATGATGCTAGTTAGCGGCTTTCATTAAGTGGGAGAGGAGGAGGCTAAAATTAAAGATTTGACTTATCCACTGTCTCTTGCTTTCCCTTCAGAAAAAAAAAAACATTTAAAATTAACTATAATTTTCCCAGAAGGGAAAGCAATAAGGCTAGGGCTGACCCTGCTTCTTAACTGGAGGTGTTTATTTACATAAAGCCAATGGTTAGAATATTTGTGTATACATGTCACACTTTATGTTGTCTGCTAAACTGAAAGGCATAAAGAGACAGGAGCACTCTCTTTGCACCAGTAAATATGTCTAAGGGACTACTGTACAATGGCATATCCAATAAATACAATGAAGACAAATAAATACAATTTAGAGACACAAACTTAAAAGTACTTACTAAAACATGAAATCATACTACAGTGTTGTGTTCTTTTCTTGAGCTTACTGTTGAAATGACTCTACTGAATGGACTTCTTCAAAAAGAGGATTTTGCTTTGATGGTGGGCATATAGCCTAGAGATATTTTAAGCATCAAACTATCTACAAAACAAACAGGTGATTCTCCTTGGAAACTAATCCATGAATTCATTCCATAAATCTTGGGTCTGCAAAGGTGAAATCAGTTCTTAGAATCTTGTTTATTTGACATTTTCTTGACTAGCCCTGACTATTTCAAGCATGGTCTTTCAGATTAAACTAATATAGCTAAGGGACTAAGGCCAACTCTGCCACCTGTACTAGTCTCACTGACCAGCTATGCTTGGCTACTCTCCAGTTACCGTCCTTGCTTGGAAATGTTTGGGGTAACAAATACTTGTTATGACTCCAGGGGAGGTATTAATAACACCTCACATTTCTATGGTATTTTAATGTTTATGAAATGCTTTCCTGACAATACCACAGTAGGAAAAGTAGTTCACAAATCATTTCTATGACAGATGAGGGCAATAAGATGTAGAGACATTGAGTGACTTGTCTAGCATTGAGTAACTAGCAAATGTGAGAGCCATGACTTAAGCCTAGGTTTTATGCTTCCAAGACCAGTGCTCTAGACTAGAGCCAAGCCCAGGTGGAACATATGGACAGGAATGGGGGGGGAGGAGGAGAAGTTAATTATAGTCCCTCCATTCTGTTCACCTCAGATTTTTGTCTTAGCTTCCAACCCCCTCTGAACTTGCTTCTTCCCCTTGAACCTCTCTCTGCCAATTCCCCCATTTCTGTCTTAATTCCAGTGTCTTCTAGTTCACACATGCATAAAGAAGAATGAAAAGGGATACTTCATCTCAACTGGCAGGCTTTTCATAAAGTGACCCATCACTCTCCGTGTTAGATCCATAAATAATCTTTCACCATTAGGGAGGAATACTTCCACTCCACATTATTATGGAAGGAAAATCTACAAAGTCTTAAAACAGAGAACTAGCATGGGGGTAAATAAGAATTTTCCCAGGACACCAACATTTGGGGGGGGGGGGATAGGGACGTCTTTACCACAGCTATTGTAGTGTCCTTGTCTCATTCTATGGTTCTCTATAGACATGGTAGCAAACATCCCTTCTCCCCAGCCCAAGGTCCTATCATTTTGGAGCTTCTCTCAGGTAACTTTCTCTACCAAATCCCACAAGGACAAAGGCCAGACTCACTGAGGGGTAATTACCCTATATTGGTAAGACTACACCCACAATCTGCACCATACCCTCCCATTTAACTGAATTTTCACCAAAGGTAGTTTCAGCTCAGCTCAAAATGCTATGAAATCAGATAAATTGTCCCAAAGTTCCAAGCATGGGGCTCTCAGGTACATCATTACCAAATCCTTTTCACTTCTTATTTGAAGTGATGTCAGATATGGAGGGTATTAAAGGGAGAAAGTACGTTGTGCTGTGTTTAGGATTAGCTTCATTAGGGCCACATTTTGTATTACATTTCATGCAATTTCAAGGAAAGTTCCTAGACCAGAGGAACATCCACATGCATTTCCTTTTGTTTTAACTTGAACTTAAATACCAAAAAAGAGTGTTTCCTTACACACAAGAAAAGTTTCTATACGAAAAAGTTTCTATACGAAACTGTAAATTTCAATTTCAATCTGCATGCTCTAAAATATATGATAAATTCTACATATTACTTTCAAAGTTGTCCTGCTTGTCTGTTCTTCCTCCTGAGCTTCCTTCTTTTCTCATTCGTGCATTTACAATGACCTTATTTGTGCTACTATTGCTCTGTGTGTGTCTCTGCCCTCCCCAATTCCCTTTTATTAAAAATCTAGAGAGAGAGAAAGAGAAGTTTGTAATAAATAAGCAGTCGATCAAAATGAATTTACACAGTGGCCATGTCCAAAAATCTATGTCTATGCATTTTGTGTTCATCACATCTCTGTCAGATGATGGGTAACTTGTTTCAACATAGATCATGATTAGTCATTGCATTGATCAGAATTTGTAAGTCTTCCCAAGTTTTTTTCTTTTCACTGTTGCTGTTAATGTATGAATTGTTCTCTTGGTTCTATTCACTTCCCTGCACATAAATTCATACTATCCAGGACCCACTAGAACTGTCTCTTGCGACAGTGCTTGAACTGGAGCCAAGATGGTGGAGTAGAAACAGCACGTCCAAGGTGCTCTCTCCCCAGATCACCTCCAAACCATGTAAAAGGGGAGTCTGAATAACTTCTGGAGCCCCAGCACCCATAGAACGACACAGGGAAGCTAACCACCACCACTGAGGACAGCCCAGCAGCCCTGCAGGGAGAGGCCAGCACTGTGCTCTGGGAGCCTACAGCACAGTGTGCAGGGAGCCAAATCCAGGTCCCCTTAAGCTGCGGTTTTAGCCCCAGGGCAGCCAGGCCATCAGTCGGCTGGAGGCACCCCAGAACACCAGCAGCTGTGGCGATTCCAGAATTATCAACACAGACTTGCCTAGGACAAAGTGAGAGGTTAGTGCCCTATGGACTTTGGGACAAGTATTTGGGGAACTTGTCAGCTTCCTCCCCTGGGGGCTAGAAGCCACTCAGGAGACACGCCATTTTGCAGTTTCAGTGGCAGCTCCAGCCCCTGGCCTGCAAACTGTAGGGAGATCCAGCGATCAGTCTTGGGGGTTAATCACTCTTGCTTTAACCTGCTTGGATCTGGATTGTGATCTGTGGGGGGAGGTCTGGGGTGGGCATCCAATCTGCCAGAACTGGAAGTTGTGAAGACCCCAACATTCGGGATGGAAGCTCCCCTGTCTGGTGGCAGAGTCCTACTGTGGCAAAAAGCCCAAAAGTCAAATAATTAAGTGGCAACATGCCTAGGCAAAGGAAACAAAATAAACAGAAAAATGCAACATTAGACTCCTATTTTGGGGGCAAAGAGGATCGAAGCATGGACCAGGAGGAAGACTGTGAGGTCAGAAATCCTGCTCCAAAAGCCCCAAAGAAAAATATGAGCGGGTTACAGGCCATAGAGGACCTTAAGAAAGACTTTAAAATCAAATAAGAGAAGTGGAGGAAAAATTGGGAAGAGAAATGAGAAGGATGCAGGAAAAGTATGAAATGAGAGTCAACAGCCCAACTGACACCTTAAAAAATAGACTGGCAAAAGAGGCCCAAAAGGGCAATGAGGAGAAGAGTGCCTTAAAAAGCCAAATTTGCCAGGTGGAAAAAGGATCTCAAAAGCTCACTGAGGAGATTCATTCCTTCAGTTAGACTGGAGCAAATGGAAGCTAATGACTTTATGAGAAATCAAGATGCTGTTAAGCAGATCCAAACAAATGAAAGATTAGATGGCAATGTGAAATATCTCATGGGAAAAACCACTGACCTGGAAAATAGATCCAGGAGAGACAATTTAAAAATTATTGGACTACCTGAAAGCCATGATCAAAGAAAGAACCTAGAAATCACCCTTCAAGAAATTCTCAAGGAAAATTGCCCTGATGTTTTAGACCCAGAGAGCAAAATAGAGGTTGAAAGAATCCACAGATCACCTCCTGAAAAAGATCCCAAAAAGAAAACTCCCAGGAATATTATAGCCAGGTTCCAGAATCCCCAGATCAAGGAGAAAATATTCCAAGCAGCCAGGAAGAAACAATTTCAATATTGTGGAAACACAATCAGAATAGCCCAGGACCTGGCAGCTTCTACACTGAGGGATCGAAGGGCATGGAATATGATATTCCAGAGGGCAAAAGAACTGGGAATGAACCCAAGGGTCACCTACCCAGCAAAACTGAGTATTTTGTTTCAGGGGAAAATATGGGCATTCAGTGGAATAGAGGACTTTCAAGCATTCTTGAGGAAAAAACCAGAATTGAATAGAAAATTTGACATCCAGACACAAGAAGCAAGAGATGCCTGAGAAGGTAATCAGGAAAAGAAATCAAAAGGAACTTATCAAAGTTGAACTATTTACATTCCTACATGGAAAAACAATAACTGTGTCTGATGAAACCTTCCTCATTATGAAAATAATTGAAGAAGGGTATATGGGCATATGAATACATATGTGAATGTGTGTATATATGTTTACAGTTATACATGGATAGAGGGCATAGGTTGAATTTGGTGGGAAGGGATGATACTTAAGGGGTGAAATTATGAGGTGAGAGTGGAAAGTGACAAGAGGAGATAGGGAGAGACAGGGTAGGGTAAACTATCTCGTGTAGACGAAGCAAGGGGAAGTGGCTGCAGGGGAGGGGTAGAACAGGAAGGCAAAAAGGCAAAACCATATTCTCATTGAATTTGGTTCAGGGAGAGAATGACATAAATACTAAATGGGATATCTCACCCTGCAGCAGAGTAGGGGGAAGGGGGATGACAGGGGGGATGATGGATGGGAGGGCATTCTGGGGGGAAGGGAGGTTGGAAGTACCCACTATAGAAGAGGGACAGGATCAAAGTAGGGAATGGACCAGGTTGGGGGGGTGGGATGGGTGGGAGGGAATTATAAACAGCCTTTTACAATATATCTACTATGGTAATGTTTTGCATAGCTATACATGTACAACACATACTGAATTACTTATCTTCCCAGAGGGAATGGGTGACAAGGGAGGAAGGGAATGGATCTGAAATTAGAGGTTTTAAAATTAAATCTTTCAAATATATATAAATACTATTATTAATACTATTTTGCATGTAATTGGAAGATAAGATATGCAGGCATTGGGGCACAGAGACTCACCTTGCTCTAATGGAAAAGTCAAAGGGGGTATGGGAGAAGATATGGGAGAGAGCAGATTGGAGGGGATATCTTGTGGGACTGCTATTCTAGGGTGGTGGGTAGGGGAAAAATGGGGAAAAAGTTGTAACTCAAAATCTGGAAGAAATGAATGGTAAACCAGAAGTTAATAAAGCATTTGTTTAAAACAAAAACAAACAAACAAAAAAGAACTGTCTCTTGCATCATTTCTTATAGTGAATAATGTTTATATGCCACAATTTGTTCCACCATTCCGCAGTTGTCTAAGAGGCAATCTGTTGCACTCTCTTTGATCTAGTTCTTTGCTTTCTTCTGCTTCTGAAACTCCCCTCAGAGTCATCAAGTTTGCTGTGCTTATGACTATTCCTTCCCTGGAATTATTCTCCTTTTTAACCATTCTCCTGCCCAATCCCAACTTGTTTCCCTGTTGAATTTGAGGTATGGTGTGCCCATATTGTGTGTGTATGTATTTGTGTGTGTGTTTAACCCTCCTTTGTCTATTTCAGATAAAAATGAGGTTCATTTGATACTCAGTCCCACTTCTATCCTTTCTTCTTTGTTGGGATATTCTCCTCATATATCCTAAGCTTGAGAAGTAGCAAGTGCTTGCCTTTTCTTCAACAGTGTAAAGTGTTTATCCTCCCTTCCTTTTCCCCTCTTCAAGTTCTTAGAACACAACAAATCAATCCACAGGGCCTCTGAGGGTTTTTTTTAACTCCCCCAACACCCTTTGAAAACATTAGGGTCCTAAAGGAGCGTTTGTTTTTTTTTCTCCCTTTGGAATGCAACCACAACGTCTTTATCCAAGTTTCTTTTTTAAAATAATATTTTGTTTTTCCTAACTGCATACGAAAACAATTTTAACATTCCTTTTTTAAAAAATTGGAGTTCCAAATTCTTTTCCTCCTTCCTTCTCCATCCCTGAGATCGTAAACAATTTTATATAGGTTATACATGTACAATCATGCAAAACATATTTGCATATTAGTCATGTTGTGAAAGAAAACAGACCAAAAACACATAAAATAAAGAAAATGAAAAATAATATGCTTTGATTTGCATTCAGACTCCATCAGCTCTCTCTGTGGATGTGGATAGCATTTTTCATCAATAGTCCTTTGGAATTGCCTTGGATCATTGTAGTACTGAGGATAGGTAAGTCATTCACAGTTGATCTTTGTACAATATTGCTGTTACTATGTACAATGTTCTCCTGGTTCTGCTCACTTCACTCTGCATCTGTTCATCTAAATATTTGCAGGTTTTTTCTGAAATCATCCTGCCCAACATTTCTTACAGCACAATAGTATTCCATTACAATTATATACCACAAATTGTTCCATTCCCCAACTGATGGATACCCTCTCGATTTCCAATTTTTTGCCACCACAAAAAGAGCTGCTATAAATAATTTTGTACAAATAGGTCTTTTTCCATTTTAAAAATCTCTTTGGGATACAGACCTAATAGTATTGCTGGCTTATCCAGGCTTCTCTAGACTCCTTTGTTTATATTGCAAATTACTCCTTGGCTCTAGTCTTTTCATCACCAGTCTTTTATTCCATTTAAGATCCATTTCTCCACTTGTGAGATTATACTCAGCTTAGTAAGATAAGTTATTATTTGGATGTAAACCTACCCTTTTACCTTTTGGAATATTGTATTCCAAGATCACTTCTCACTTTTTGAAAAAGCTATCTATCAGATCTTGTGTAATCCTGATTGTAGTTCTAGGGTACTTAAATTGCTTCTATGTGGATACTTGCATTATTTTTGTTTCTTTGACATGGGAGCTCTGGATCTTGGCTATAGCATTCCTGGTACTTTTTTGAGATACCTTTAAGGAGGTGTTTAATGGATTTTTTCTGCCTTTACTTCATCTTCTGATTCTAATAGATCTGGGCAGTTTTCATTCATATTTCTTGAAGTCTTTCTAAGTGCTCAGGCTTTTTTAATCATAATTTTCAGAGAGTTCAATGATTCTTAAATCAAGAAAATGTTAATTACTCTGGGATTTTTTTTAATAAGACAGAAAGAAAATCTATCAGAGAGAGTTCCAATAGATGTCCAGATAATTGAAGTCCTCTAACACTGCTATATCATGCCTCCCCTTCAGCCCTTTGATGTTTCCTAAACATTCATCTATGTCCTCCTTCTCTCTAGTTAGTCTGTTGTATAACCCAATGATAACATCACCTCTAATTTTGCCTCAGTTGACCTTTACCCAAATGTTTTTCTCTATGCTTCTTCATTGTAGTTCATGGATTTCCTCATATGAGTATATTTTCTCTATAGTATTGCTCCATCCACTCTTTTACTACTTATAGTCACCTTATTCCTATAAACTAAAGTATAAACTACCAGAGCCATAGTTACACCATTGATCTCATTCTACCACATCTCCATGATATCCAAGGTCAGATTTGTCCCCTTAAGTTAGGGGATATTGTTTACCAAAGAATTATTCATTCTCTTGGGTTATTCACCATCATCACTCTCAATTATTCCTACACCAGACCTATATAACTCTCAGGCTATTCCAGGAATAAAAATAAATAATCTAGTTCACCATAGGTTCTAGTTCACCATACTTGGTACATTGGTGGCTGAAAATCTGCAGTCATAGATTTTGTTGCTCACTCCTTGTTTAGATTTTTATTTCCTGTGAATTTCTGAGTGACACTGATTTCTTCTGCCTACCTACTCTATTATCTGTATTGTATCTAGCTTGGTCAATTGACAGTCCTCCTCTATTCCTGGGACCCCTTTCCTTTTTAGGTGAAAGCCCTTTTGATTATATTCACAAGAGTAGAGACAGGTAGAAATCATTTTTACCAGTCCTCATTAGGTAAACTTCTTTAGTAAATATATTATGAGCCTTATACTTTAAATTACACAAAAATCCCAAACCCATTCACAGATAGCATCATCGTAAGCAGCTATTCGCTTCCAAAATCTGCCTCTTGGGAAACCTTTGCCTTTGTTTGCTAACATGGATGAAAATGCCAGCTATGCCACTCAGGTCTCCAGTTTCTTGCCCAAGACTGCATAATCTTTATCACTGCTTCCTAGGTTTCTTCTGACAATATCATTTTTGCCTAAGTGAACTTCTATCACTAACCTTAAGTGAGGAGTTTCTATCAGGTTTTATGAAGTTTGGGAGGTTCTCCATCAAACATTGGCTTCAGGAAAGATAGCAGACTTCGTGGTCATCAGCAAACACCAACCTTGCCATGTCTCATCAGGGCATTAACAACCACTCTTACTCTCCTCTTCTTGTTCTCCCTCTTATTGGGTGGTCTTTTACAAGGCCCTCTGGTGCCATATCATCAGGTAAAGGGGAATAAGCATTTACTAAGCACTGGGCACTGTGCTAAGTGCTTTCCAAATACCTCATTTGGTCCTTGTAACAACCCTGTGAGGTAGGAGCTATTAGTATCCACTTTTACAGTTGAGGAAACTGAGGCAGCCAGAGGTTAAATGACTTGACCCAGGATAACACAGCTAGTAAGTGTCTGAGTCTGGATTTGAACTCAAATATTCCTGACACCAGGTCCAGTACTCTATCCACTGTGCCACCTAGCTGCCTCCTTGGAGGTTAATAAAGTGTTTCTTCTTCCTCAGAGGGTCCACATCTCTCCCCTTTAGAGGCCTCATATTTAACACTTATTTCCAAGTGTTCGGTTGTCCTTCCTTTTCTACTTTGTGTCAAGTTCTTCCCCCTCTCCAATCTCTTGCCACAAATCAGGAACTCTTTTCCTCTTTGGATCCCTTTTAATCCTTCTTTTTACACTGAAGTCCTTTTTAAAGGAATGTCATGTTCTCCTTGATGACCTAACCTAAGTAGAGGAGTTCCTTGAGCCCCTTTTCTCTGTGCACAAAGTGTGAGCTCTTTATCTTCTAAGAGTATTACCAGCATGCAATAGGGGTAGTTATCTGGCCCTGCCGGAAAGACAATTATCATGCACTTTATGCAGCTCTTTGCAGTATTTACTCTGCTCTCCACACTTGCTAAATGAGAAGTCCTCAGTCCTTTATCATATTTTGCTTATAGCTCTTGTGACTCCCTCCCTTGGATAACTGCTATGGCAAAAATCCTGTGGGGATCTTCCTCTCTGGAGCTGTCCATCACCTCATTTCATTAGCATTTTGACAGACACATTTGACTTCCAGTCAGTCTCCTCCTTCATCTTAACAACTCTGTTTTCCTTTTTCCTCTGGTTCTTTTCTTTGAGTCCTTCTTAATTTTCATGACTAAGTCGTGGAAACATGGGTTCTTCACAATAGCTCCCCAGTGAATTGTCATGAATGCTTTCACCTAAAAGGATGAGATTGTTTATTTTTATTCCTGGAATAGCCTGAGAGTTATATAGGTCTGGTGTCAGGAATAATTGAGAGTGATGATGGTGAATAACCCAAGAGAATAAATAATTCTTTGGTAACCAATATCCAGCAGGAGTCAAGAAATCATAATCTATAGCTTTCATTTAGTGGATTCTGCAGCAAAATCCATACACTACTTTGCCCCATGAAGACGGATTCTGACAAGAAGCCTGAATAATATCCTGTTTCCAATGCAGTTGCCTGCTGAGCAAGACCCAAAGGCTTTACCAGTGATGGTATTACAGGCTTTTTTAGTTTCTGACTACTAAGATAACACAAGGACTGGTTTGAAAGTTTATACAGACTACTTTTTGCTTTCATAAGATTGGCTATGCATTATTCTGTGCAGGACCTCAATGATAAAAGCAGGCCACTATAAAATGAAGAAAAACAGCCAGAGTGTGCTATGAAGACAAATGACAACTTTGATAGTCATGTTTTTATTTCAAATGTCTTTTCTTGTATTCTACGCCCGTCACTCCTTCAGTATAGACCTCAGAAAACCCCTTGACAAAATATGCTGTGAAGAGAACTAAAAGCAATGACAAAAGAGGGAAATGAGTCCTGTGGTTTAATAAGGCAACTTGGACTGAGCCATGGCATACAAGGGCTATCACTCTCATTGGCCTCTCATATAGGCTAACTCACATTCTAGCCTTTGTGCTAGAATGAGAGTCAGAGGACCTGAATTCAATGCCAACTCTACTCCTTACTAGCTTCAAGAGCTAAGGCAAATTATTTAACCTTTCCAAGCCTCAGTTTCCTCCCCCTGAAAAAACGAAGGGATTGGACTAAACCTCTAAGGACCCCTCTGGCGCTAAATTTTAGTATCTTAAATACTGAAGTCCATTGCCTCCCAATGAACGCTAACTATTTCCTCCCCATTTTTTTAGCCATGCTGTGAATGTCAAAATTTCCCTGATTTCACATGTCTGAGGATACTGAAGTTTGCCCAGACTCTTAGAGATGAGTTTTCAAAATAAAGCAAAAAAGAAGGGAACCAAAGAAAAGTAATTGGATATTGACCTTCAAGAAAAGAGAGTCGCTGACGTGTGGAGAAATAGAATCATGAATATTTTGGAGCTGGAAAAAGCCAAATCAGTTTTTTTTCTCCAAAATCAAACTGTAAAACTAGTCAAACACAGGATGAATATCTCAATGCAAAGTAAGTGAGTTACAGTAATAAATTTGATGTGACTTCTCAAATAATATTTCTTTAAAAATCAGTTAAATCTATTTGGCTGCAAATACCCTAGCATAAATATGAGACTGGTATGACTTAATGTATGTTTTATGGACCCGTGATTTCGATAGTATAGGAAATCTCAGTATAGAAACTTTCTCTACTAATGGAGATATACCACTAATTTACAACTTATAGGCTTGGAGTTAGGAAGAGGGAAAAGGAGGAGGGGACACTGAAAGGTCAAGTGAGGTACCTTTGTCCATAGTAACATAGCTAGTATGTGTCTGAAGTAAGATTTGATTTACTAGATTTTCCTGATCCACGGGTGACCCTCTATTTACTTTCCATTAAATAATAGTTCATACTTTTTAAGAGCTCTTTAAAACCTATTTTAAAAGTGCCTTTTCTTACAACAACCTGTGAGGGAGGTATTGCAGGAATTATTTTGTCCTTTTTTCAGATGACCTAATCGAGGCACAAAGATGTGAAGCCAGGGCCTCACATCTGGTCCCCATATTAGTCAGCTACTTCACATTTTTTCTAACCACAGACTGGCCCCATTGGTCCCTAGCTAGTCTCACAAGAGGGTGCTGCCAATCAGGAGAACCAGACAAGAGTGTCGGGAGTCATTACCTCTATTACACAGGCCCCATTAGTAGTGCACTGATGGGATCATCTTCACATACAGAGGAAAGCATATATTTAATAATCATTATCAGTTCTTAACCTTTGTTGAGCGCCCAACAAAGCCTTGTCCTGGGCATTCTCAGGAGAGCTAAGAGAAATCCACAAATTCTATCTTTCCTTTAGGGCAGCTCTTCCACGGACATTTCTCCAGCAATTTTAGAGCTAAAAAAGATATCAGAAATCACCCAGTCCATTCCCTTTTACAGATGAAGAAACTAAGGCCAGAGTGGTTGACTTGCCCAATATCAAATTAGCTAGCAACAGAAACCCAATTAGAACATGGGTCTCCAGTCTCCAATCAGAGGCAGAGTGATAGGACCATATCCATATAGAGCAAGACTAACCTGGCAGCATTATGGTGAAAGAATAAAAGGTCTTGGGGTGGCTAGGTGGCACAGTGAATAGAGCACCGGCCCTGGAGTCAGGAGGGCCTGAGTTCAAATTTGTCCTCAGACACTTAACACTTACTAGCTGTGTGACCTTGGGCAAGTCGCTTAACCTCAATTGCCCCCAAAAAGCAAAAAAAAAAAAAAAAAAAGAATAAAAGGTCTATTAAGAGACTGTTGCCAGTGTCAGGAAAGATCTGTTTTAGGGAGATGGTGACAAAGTAGAACAGGGGAAGGATACAAGTGGTGCCCTGTTGGCAAAACTGACAGGATTTGTTAAATTACATGTGAGATACAAGAGACAGAACCTTGAAGTTTCAGATTTGTGAGGATGGGTGTAAGGTAGAAACCTTTACAGAAACAATGAAGCCAGAAGGAGAAACAGGTTTGTGGGCAGCTAGGTGGCACACAGGCCTGGAATTAGGAAGACCTGAATTCAAGTCCAGCCTCAGACACTTATTGGCTGTGTGACCCTGGGCAAGTCACTGAAGTCTGTTTGCCTCAGTTTCCTCATCTGTAAAATGAGCTGGAGAAGGAAATGGCAAACCACTTCAGTAACTCTGCCAAGAAAACCCCAATGGGGTCATAAAGAGGCAGACATGATTGAAATGATTAAACAACAAACCACTGCATGAAAAGTAGAATAAGGATAAATGTAACAAAGTTGGGGTGAAGTTGTATAGATAAGTAAAGCCTGCACAAATGAAGTACAGAAATGAATTAATTATAGGGTGGCTATGTGGCTCAGTGAATAGAGCACCAGCCCTGGAATCAGGACCTGAGTTCAAATTCAGCCTCAGACACTTAACACAAAACTGGCTGTGTGACCTTGGGCAAGTCACTTAACCTCAATTGCCTTACCTTCCCCTCTCTAAAAAAAAAAGAGAAAAAAGAAATTATAGACCTGTGCGGGTGCTGGGAGGACTGTCCAGTTGTGGTCAACTTTAGCCAATCTATCTCAAGCTAAAAGGGGAAGCAAAGTTAAAAGCAGGACTTGGCCACCCAGTTCCAATGCCCTACTTTCCCAACTGACATTTTCTGTCCATGTGGCTTAGCAGAGCAGGAAATCGGGTGGTTCTGGTAGAATGTGATCTTTCTGCTGATCAGCTAAGAATTAGGAGCTTGGAGATAACCCCCTTACTAGGTAACAAGGGGCAGCAGAGTACCCAGGTGGCCCTGGCAGCTCAAATTGAACGAACATCAATCAGCTTTCAATAGCCTCTTTCCATCCCATCAATTCCAACTACCATGATCTAGCAACATCTGCCCACCAGAAAGGATGGGCACCCCATGCCAGGACCGTTTGACACCCCCAACTCAGCCCCTCTCTTCCACAGAACTCCCAAGATTCTCTCCCAGCCTCTTTTTCTCAGTAATCTCAATGCCAAGTTTAAAGCATCTATAAACTGAAGTCTGAGGCAGTCTGTTTGGCTATTTCCAAAGCCAAAAGGTTACACAATCCCACATGATTAGATAAAAAGTCTCAATGCACAAGTCTTTGAAAGCCATCAACGTTTATAAAATTTTGAAGAGATGGGATAACTCAGGAGACACTTCCCGAGAGCAACATCTTTTGCCATGTTTCTAAAACTTTGCTCAATTTCAGTCAACCTGGTTATTACTGAAGTTTTAATGGCTCTGAAGGAAAAGAATAAAAGAAAACCACCTATCCACCACTTTTCTATATAATTCTGACAGTCTGGATCTTATTCTGTATCCCTTTTATGGTATTTCTGTCTCCTGATGACATGGAAGGACGTACAAAGTTCCTTCAACCATTTCTCATATAACACATGCTTTTAAGTCCCCTGCTCCCTGATGGAAAGGAGGGTTTATCTTTTTATCTTAAAATAATAATGAATAAAAATTTCTGCTCCTTATTAGACACAGACTCCTAAAGATAAGTATTTAAAAAGCCTATTACAAATCCAAAGCCAACATGACCTTCTTTCCTAACAAATTCCCTATATGCCCCAAACCTAGGCAAGTACCAGGAAGGGAGGAGGTGACTGGCAAAAATCCCAGCAGTCACAAAGGAGACACAACCTCTATGGAAATCACTTGGGGGGAAATTAGTTTGAAGTGGAATCGACAGGCTATTGCAGTCACCTTTGATAGCAAATTAGATAAACTCAAATCTGACGCGATGCATTTAGAACATGGGCACCACAGAGTCTCAGCTACTCCCACTGAGACTGCCCTTGGAAAGAGAAAAAAAAAAACTATCCACAAAGCTACAAAATGCAATAATGAATGATAACAGGTCCAGAAACAGTAGGAGAGAATTATTTAAAAATCAGCTAAGAGCCTATAATGTCCTGTTTTGTGAAACAGATATTAGCACATACAGTTACTGGAAAGTTCAGATTTTAGGAAGGTCTTCCTTATACTGAGCTGAAATATGCTCAGTGTAAATTTTATCCATTTGTCTTAGGACTGTCCTCTAAGGGCAAACCTCATTCTGAAACAAGAACCCTTTGAGGCAGGATGGTGTATTGGAAAGATTGCTAGATTTGAACCTTGTTTTGAACCCAAGCTCTGCCATCTACCACCTATGTGATCTTAGGCAAGTTATTGTACCTTGCTGGGCCTCAGTTTCCTCATCTGTAAAATGAGAGAGTTTGACTAAATGACCTCAAGTTCCATCCAGCTCTAGGTCCACGATCCTAATTATTTGAAGCCAGCTACCACATTCCCCCTATATCTTCTGTTTCACAGGCAAACCATCTAGGTTCCTTCAGCCACTGAGATTGCATGCTTTTTTTTTTAGTCCCTCCATCTTCCCAGTCACTCTCCTCTGGAAACTTTCCAGTTTGTCAGTGTTTTTCCTAAACTATGGTCCTCAGAAATGAACAAAAGAAACTAGATACGCTCTACTAAGAGCAAACTCAAAGGATCTCAGAGTTCAAAGGGACTTCTGAGATCTAGTCTAACCCATATCTGAGCAGTATTCAGTCTCTGCTTAAAGATATCGATTAATGAAGAGAACCCTTTACCAATGCAATCCATTCCACTGCCTGGGCAGCTTACGTCATTAAAAAGTCTGTGAGTTTTACATTGAGTCTAACTGTGTCTCTGCTACTTCTACCTACTGTTCCTAATTCTCATCTCTGGGGTCAAGAAAATCAAGATTTTCCACAAGATAAAACCTGAAGAGAGCTGTCATGCTGTATGTAAGGTGGATTTTAGTTTATGTAAAGTGGATTCTGTTATTCTTTTTTAGATAATAGTTCCCAGGATCATAGATACTAGTTCCCAGGATCCACAGTAATAACAATCTATTAGTTCCCAGGCTTGTGACTTGTAAACAATCTCACCACATTTGCATGGTGAGATATAAGAATAGATAATGTAAACATTTGAGTTTACCTGGTAAATACCTGCTGCACCTGAACTATGCTGAATTACTATGATATTGCTAAAGTTAATGTAAACTTGTGAGGCTATTGTTGGCAAACTGCTTTATTTGTGTGCTTCTCTATAAAGCAAGTGAGCATGGTCAGTAGGTGGGGAATGGAAATGCACAGATTTAGGGGAATGTGAAGCTATGCCTGCCTTGATTGGCCCCTACCAAGATTTAGGGGGAAATGCATAAGCTAGAATGTTTCACTTGTCTTGACTGGCCCCATCTAGATTTAAGGGATAGTACAGGAGCTGGAAGTCCCATTCCCGTCCACTCCTATGAGAAGAGTAATTAAGGGATGCTGTAGGAGTTAGTGCTCCAATCATGAGAAACCCCATTGGGAAAAATAAAGCAATTAAATATCCCCTATCATGTCTCCATCACTGTTCCTCTGACTGCCCAGATTAAGAGTAATGCTGGAGGCTGGAGCCCCAAATCTCCTGTGTCTCCTGCCTAACACATGATGTAGTTGGAGTTACCTGCTCTACACATGCTCCACCTTCTATCCAAGTTTTCCTTCAGTCAGTCCTCATATTTGATAGTATATGGTCCCCTCACTATCCCACTCATCTTCCTCTGGGTATAGGTCCAAATTGTCAGCCCTGAGACGTGTTCAAATTTATAGATCTGAAGCAGACAGTCATGGGATTCTGCTAGCACTTTGGAATTGGCTCATGCTGAGAATAGAGCCAGATCTGCTCTGTGGTCTCAAGAATACCCCAAAGTTATTCCTGAGGAAAGGGCTATAGGCTGGCTGCAAGGCAACCAATAATATCAATGGCTAGTTAGAAATCCAGTATTTCTGGTAATATCCTCCATGGAACCAAAACCCTGAATCTGCTTCTGAGAACAGATATTTTTGACAGATAAAAACTTCCGGGTTGGAGCCAAGATGGCGGAGTAGAAACAGCTCATCCAAGCCACTCTGCCCCCACATTCCCCCCAAACGATGTAAACAGGGACTCTGAACAACTTCTGGAGCCCCAGCACTCACAGAACGACACAGAGAAGCTAAACTCCCACTGAGGACAGCCCAGCAGCCCTGCAGGAAGGACCAGCGCAGTGGTCTGGGACCTGGCAGCATGCAACGCGCAGAGCGCAGGAGCTGAGCCAAGCCGAGCCCAGGTCCGCGTGAGCCGAGGTTTTAGCCCCAGGGCGGCAGGGCCAGCAGCCGGCTGGAGGAACCCCAGAACACCAGGAGCTGTGGCGATTCCAGAACTATCAACATAGACTTGCCTGGGACAAAGTAAGAGGTTAGTGTCCTATGGACTTTGGGGCTGGTATTAGAGAATGCGTCGGCTCCCTCCCCTGGGGGCTAGAAGCCGCTGAGGACAAACACCATTTTGTAGTTTTCAGAGGCAGATCCCGCCCCCAGCCTGCAAATTTGTAGGGAGATCCAGCGATCAGTCTTGGGGGGTAATCACTCTTGCTTTAACCTCCCTGGATCTGGATTGTGATCTAGGGTGGAAGTCGTGGGTGGGTTTACAGCTTGCCAGAAACGGAAGTTGCCCCCCACACGTTCAAGACGAAAATTCCTCTATCTGGCCTTAAAGCCATAGTGTGGCAACAAGCCCAAAAGTCAAATAATTAAGTGGCAACATGCCAAGGTAAAGGAAACAGAAAAATGCAACCCTAGACTCCTATTTTGGGGGCATAGAGTGGGAAAAGGACTGTGAGGTCAGAAGTCCTGTTCCAAAAGCCCCAGGGGAAAACATGAGCAGGTTGCAGGCCATAGAGGACCTTAAGAAGGACTTTAAAAATCAAATAAGAGAAGTGGAGGAACAATTGGAAAGAGAAATGAGAAGGATGCAGGAAAAGTATGAAATGAGGGTCAACAGCCTGACTGAGGAAAACAACACCTTAAAAAATAGACTAACTCAAATGGCAAAGGAGGCCCAAAAGGGCAATGAGGAGAAGAATGCCTTAAAAAAGTCGAATTTGCCAGATGGAAAAAGAATCTCAAAAGTTCACTGAGGAGATTCATTCCTTCAGAGTTAGACTGGACCAAATGGAAGCTAATGACTTTATGAGAAATCAAGATGCTGTTAAGCAGATCCAAACAAATGAAAGATTGGAAGGCAATGTGAAATATCACATGGGAAAAACCACTGACCTGGAAAATAGATCCAGGAGAGACAATTTAAAAATTATTGGACTACCTGAAAGCCATGATCAAGGAAAGAACCTAGAAATCACCCTTCAAGAAATTCTCAAGGAAAACTGCCCTGATGTTTTAGATCCAGAGGGCAAAATAGAGGTTGAAAGAATCCACAGATCACCTCCTGAAAAAGATCCCAAAAAGAAAACTCCCAGAAATATTATAGCCAGGTTCCAGAATCCCCAGATCAAGGAGAAAATACTACAAGCGGCCAGGAAGAAACAATTTCAATATTGTAGAAACACAATCAGAATAGCCCAGGACCTGGCAGCTTCTACACTGAGGATCGAAGGGCATGGAATATGATATTCCAGAGGGCAAAAGAACTGGGAATGAACCCAAGGGTCACCTACCCAGCAAAACTGAGTATTTTGTTTCAGGGAAAATATGGTCATTCAGTGGAATAGAGGACTTTCAAGCATTCTTGAGGAAAAAACCAGAATTGAATAGAAAATTTGACATCCAGACACAAGAAGCAAGAGATGCCTGAGAAGGTAATCAGGGAAAAGAAATCAAAAAGAACTTATCAAAGTTGAACTATTTACATTCCTATATGGAAAAACAATAACTGTGAGTGATGATATCTTTCACACTATGAAAATAATGGAAGAAGGGTGTGTGGTCATATGAATACATATGTGAATGTGTGTGTATATGGATAGAGGGCATATGTTGAATTTGTTGGGAAGGGAGAATACCCAAGGGAAGAAATTATGAGGTGAGAGAGGAAAGTGGCAAGAGGAGATGGGGAGAGACAGGGTAGTGTAAACTATCCCATGCAGAAGAAGCAAGGGGAAGTGGTTGCAAAAGAGGGGAGAATAAGGAAGGCTAAAAAGGCAAAACCACATTCACATTGAATTTGGTTCAGGGAGAGAATGACATACATACTAAATGGGATATCTCAACCTGCAGCAGTATAGGGGGAAGGGGGATGAGAGGAGGGATGATGGATGGGAGGGCATCCTTGGGGGGAGGGGAGGTTGGAAGTACCCACTATAGAAGAGGGACAGGATCATGTAGGGAATGGACCAGGTGGGGGTGGGGATGAGTGGGAGGGAATTATAAGCAGCCTTGTACAATATATCTACTATGATAATGTTTTGCATAGCTAGACATGTACAACATATACTGAATTACTTATCTCCCAAGAGGGAATGGGTGACAAGGGAGGAAGGAAATGGATCTGAAATTTGAGGTCATAACATTAAATGTTTCAAATATAAAAAAAAAAAAAACAACTTCCGGGTTTTGGGGGAGGCTAGGTTGCACAGTGAGTAGAGCACCGGCCCTGGGGTCAGGAGGACCTGAGTTCAAATCTAACCTCAAATACTTAATACTAGCCATGTGACCTCGGGAAAGTCACTTAACCCCAATTGCCCTGCCTTCCCCCATCCAAAAAGTAAAAACAAAACTTCAGGGTTTTAAAGAAAACACTTTTGTTTGCCAGAAAGTAAAAACTGGTATTGACAGTGTATTGAAAGGTAACTTTCTTTAGTTAAATTTCATTCAAACATTTATTAAGCACCCGTTATATTCACATCACTGTGCTGGATCGTTTGGATACAAAGACAGAAATAAAATAAACAAAAAAAAATCTGTACCTTCACATAGTTTATGTTGCTCAGATTCTTCACGGTTGGGGTTTTCTAAAAAGTGTGATTTGGATTAAGGAGACCTAGGTTAGTATCCTCGCTGACTATGTGATGGCTAACAAATTACTTATTTGTTAGCAGGGGTGGTGAGCTTGTGGCCACATGTGGCCTCAAGGCTGCAGATTCCCCACCCCTGAATTAACTTCTCAAGGCCTCATTTTCTATATCTGTTATAATAGGAATAATGATAACAACATGGATCATGAAGGCCTTTGAGGGCGGAGACTTGTCTTTTGTCTCTTTGTGTATCCCCAGTGTTTAAGCACAGAACCTGGCAATAGAGGTTCTTAATAAAATGTTTAATGACTGTTTGACATGGGATTGATGTGAAAGGGCTTTGTAAATCTTAAATCACTAGAGAAATATAAATCAGCACTATTAGTATCATTATTGGTTTTTTAGAGGCCCTTTCCATGGCTACCCTTAAACAAAAGAGACCACAGAAGAGGAGGTCTCACACTTGCTAAATAAACCTCTTTGCTGATAAATTCACAGTGGGCTTTATGCTAATTCTGTGAGGAAAGGGTAGAGCACCTAGGAATCTTGCCTGCATGTCTGGGGCACCAGCAAAGACTGGTAGATGGAGAAGGGTTGGGCATTTCAATGCAGCCTTCTGAGACATCTTCTACCTTCTGTGTCTCTGTTCTTCCCAGGAAGCAGTAGGGTCTGCCACCTTGAACACAGCTTTGGGAGTCAGAAGCTGCCAAGACTTAATCTTGGGCTTGGACCCATCCACTTTAGGAACCAGCTGAAAACCAAAGATGCAGGTAATAGAGAGAATCTAGCCAAAAGAACATTTCTCACAACCATCAGCAGAGTGGGGGAGTTCTGGCAAGCAAAGCTCTTCTTCCTCCTGTCCCATATTGATAAGCAAAGAAGTCTCCTGTCCATATCCTCCCAGCAGTATCTACATAGTGACCTTTTCTCATTTTGGAATCAAAGGAGTTGATTTTAAAATATTATTATTCAGAAGAGCAATGCCACCAAAAACCAAGGTCTCAGGTTAGATAGACTAAATGGGAGACAGATAGTCACTTGCCTGGAGTCTGCTGAAATAGCCCCCATGTATATATTGATTTCTTCCATAAAACTCCTTTTCTGATGTCTCTTTGTGGGGTTGAGATAACCATAAGCTCCAGAAGGCTCTGCTGGGAGAGGACTGGCAGTCCATGGCAGCTAGAGAGTATTAGAGAGTATGGGGCCATGGAAGATACTCAAATGATCTGAAAACCAGTCTCACTAAACTCACAGAGACTCAGCACCAAATGTTCATCACCAAGCAAATTATTTTTGTTTCCAACAACTCTCCTACCAAGACACTGAGAGTATGGAACAATTACAATCTGATCACTAAAGGAAACAGACCTATGGATGAAATCATGGATCCTTGACGTGTTGAAGTTCAAAAAGCTTTTAAGATTTACAACTGAGGCTAAAAAAATGTAAAGTTACTTGCCCATGGTCACACAGATATTAAATGTTAAAGCTGAGATTCAATCTCAACTCTCTTGACTCAAAGACTAATGTCTCTATCATTGCTAAAAGAACAAGGACTTCCCTTGTCAGAAAG